>JARDYJ010000001.1:88519119-89119119 GCA_029215755.1 Spea hammondii
ATAATTAATAATGGGCCTCAATTTATATAAACGGTCAAATTGGGGGTGCTCTCTAGGGGGGCATTGGGAATTGTCAGTAAAATGTAAAAATCTTAGGAGCCCAAAGTACCTGTTCCGGGGCATTATTTGGGAAAAAGCAGGGGTGGATATTATGGGATCTGTGCTCCAATAGGAGCGTATCGTGGGCTTTTTCACAATGCCCATCATAAGGGTCAGGGCCCAAAATCTTCTAATTTCATGGGAGTCAGTGGGGTACCAGGTCTGGCTTCTGTCTCCTTGGTCAGCTGCCTGACACTGGGCTGCATAGAGGTTTGTTTGAGCTGCTAGCAGCTCAAAAAACTCGGGGGCAAACATTAAATGGAAAAATGACTTTGGCTCGCTAGCATCAATGTCACATCTGATGCCAGGAGTCCCAGTAAAAGCAGGGATTACTGGGTCTATCATATTTGGGGGCACCCAATTATATTTAGAGTCAGGCTCTCCACGCCTGGCTTTGGCAGATGGACCCTGGCCATCATCGTCTTCCTCTGACTCGTCATTATCTGACGCACAGCAGGATTCCTCAGATATTGGATCAATATCTGATGCAGTCAGAGTGGCCTCGGCGTCTGACGCGGTCAGAGTGGCCTCGGCGTCTGACGCGGTCAGAGTGGCATCGTCATCAGACTGAGTGAGGCAGTCATGAGCCTCCTCAGCGCTGAAGACATGTTGCGCCATTGTACCTACCTGGCCAATTTCTAAAACACTACACTATCCCCAATATATAATGTGGTTTTGCACTAAGCACTGCAGCTCTGCAAAACGAACTCTCTCTCTCTCTCCCCCAGTGTCGCACATCCGGCAGTAATGTCACTGACCCGGATGTGGTTCAGTCCCCCAAGGCTAATGACACACCAAGTTGTTACAGGAGATCGGGCAGCAGAAAGCCAGCGACGCTGGCTTCTGCTGCCAGGGGGGGGTCCAGGCTGTCAAACGACAGCCTGTTCTCCCGTGCAGCGGCAGGGATGTGTTCCTGACGCTGCACGAAAGGCTAGACGTCCCGGTACGTCTATAGGGGATTGAAGGGGTTAATGGCTTAATAAATTGTCCCTTTTTAGTGTCACTTCACACATGCACAATTGGACAATTGAATGATCATAAACAGAGCCAAAAGTTACCTGCATAATAAAATAAAAATCATAAACAAGTCAAGCTCTTGTTCTTCTAATCTTATCCAGCTGGGCCAAGCCAGACGTTTGGTTTAATAAAATATTGGTTAAAAAAACAAATGTGTGATTGGGTGCCAGCCAATGGAATTGTACATATTTCTATTAAAGTTTATATTCATTGGGGATATGTTAATCAACACTCTCATGGATTAAGAAGAGTGTTGGCATGTGTGAACCAATACTTCACCCCTGCTGAAATATTGAGGAGCCACGTACTTGTGGTTATATATTAATAATGCATTAACAAATACATTTTCAAGTAATGCATTGTGTGTATATCTGGTTCTGAATGAGTTTAATCAGTCCCAATACACAATATGTACATGGAAAATATGAAAGACTTTGTAAATGCCTGACCTTGGTTCATGACATGTTTACTGTTATGTGTTTGCCTCTCTACTGGTAACTATGATTCATGCAACTATTTATCAGCTACACTAGAGACACCTTGTGGCCACTGATAAATATTAAAGTGGACCAGTAAACGGAAAACCACATTTCGCAGTAATATTTTCTGATGCATCTATTTTTAATGTATCTTTCCAAAGTTATTTGAAATACGATTACATTTTTCACACTCTTAGAACATAATTATTATGTCTGCAACTAACAATTATTTTCATAATCGATTAGTTGGCCGATTAATCGGATAAAAAAATAAATGTAAATTTTTCATTTATTTAAAATAACTGAATGTTAAAAATGGCAGAATAAAAAAAACTGATAGAAATGCATTTCTTGTTTTTATTTCCCAACCGGCCCCCCAGTTATGCACATCTGAGCCCAGGCTTTCCACACTACCTCCTAGATATACCACTCTGCCCTCCCCACAATATGCCTTATATACGCTATATGCCTTATACCACCCTGATATGCCACTGTGCCCCCTGATATGCCTTATACCCCAGTATGCCTTATACCCCCAGATATGCCATAGTGCCCTCATAGATTCATAGACTTGATCACAGCACACTGACACAATACTTTTTTAAATAAATATAGGATTAATCTTCACTGCCCCCAGGATTTAGATTCCCCTTAGTTTGCCCCCCCCCTTTACGTCTAACTGCACTTTAAGTTAACCTTATTAAATTAATTAAATTAACCCTCAGTTCTCAGCATTAAAAGAATCCTAAAGACCCCATCAACCTTAACTGCCCCTGAATTAACCCTAAACACCCCATCAACCATAACTGCCCCTAAATTAACCCCCACCTCCCCTAACTTTCAGCAGCCTCTAACAATTAGCTGAGTTGCTGAGCCATGTGGACGCTATAGGAAATGGGCAGGGCCAATCATCAGAGTGACTGCAGGGAGGGCCTGGTAAGTAGTAAATGCTGTGAGTCACACTGAATAAAACGGATTATAAAACGAGGGATATTTTTCATAGCATCCCCTCATCTTATAATGGATAAAAATCGATTCAACTAATCGATAATAAAATTCGTTTTTTACGTCCTCTGGTAGTTTCTATGATTAGTAGTTATTTAGTTGGAACTAAGGCTATACATCCTAATACCAAACAGTATAAGCACTTACTATTGTATTGCATAAGTATAAGTCCCAATATTAATATTGATGTCATAAATAGAATTATTAATTAGTTACTATTTTTCGTAACATATTGCAGAACCAATTGGCCCAACTCAAGGGAAACCTGAATCCAGTCACACATAATGCAAATTTTAGTGATAGGTTTTCTAGTTTTCTCATCCATAACAGTAAGTCTTAACAGAATTCTTTGTTGAGCTCAATAAATATATTGGTACTATTAACAAAATAGGAAACAATGATGGTAATGTCATAAATTAATTCATAAATGAAAGCTATACACACACACAATATAATTATTGCTACATGCATGCCAAGTTTGTAACAGGATTTAGGCAGATGTTTTTAAGTAAACCTACTCTCTTACAATCCAAGTAAGGTTTACATCAACAGGTTTCCACATAAATTATCTATTACATTTGTAGCTGACGTGGCACCATAGCACCTGGGATTTATCCAGACTTGACACATAACTGATACCAAATAAGTCCTTTATAAGTCCAAATATGTCCATTTTTCTATTTTATCAGCAAGGTTTAAAAAAGACCATTCATAAAATCCCATTCCCTAAATATGTAAGGAATATTAGGTTAAATTAGAACCTTACACTTAATACACTTTGCTGGAAAAAAATACATTATTATATACCTTAAATCATGTCTATATCAAATGCCACCACTTTTGTTCCAGCTTTGGATAACATTTTTATATGCTTTTTAGAGCCAGCCCGGTGAAGACAAAGACAGATGTTTCACCATTCCAAGGCAATGACTTCGACAAATTCCTTAAACAGTTTGGAATTCCACATCAAAGGAAATTTTGTTAGCTACATGCTGAATTTTTCAGACTTGACATAGATAAGGCAACATTTCTATTTAGCTTCTTACTACAGGCTCTTAATTTGTTTCCTGCTATAGGTCAGTGCCTACACTACTGTCAAGTCCACCCACACTCACAGCGGAAGTTCTCCCAGAATACCACTACCAAGAGAGGGGTACCCTTAGTAATGATAGTCCAGGATTTAGATGATCCCAACAGCAAGGAGGCCTAGTGCAGGCAGGTAATATAGGTACTGAGTCAAGCAGCAAGGTAAGATCAGCTTCAGACACACAGGGAGTCAGCACAGTAGGGGTTAACACGAACCAGATGCTGGGTCGATACACAAAGCGGGTAGTCGTACAAGCCAGAGGTCAAAACACTAAGCGGGTAGTCAGACAAGCAGGACTGGTACACGAGAAATCTAGGCAAAGGTGCAGATTCGCTAAGAAGAGAGAGTCGTCAAGCAAGCCAAGGGTCAAAACATTAGAGATCAGCAGTACAGGCAACAATACACGGTAATGGACCACAACAGGGTGCCAGAGAGAAGCATTTCCAGATTTTTAAATGTTCTAGACCCTGCCTCCTACGTCATGGCCACACATCCAGCTGTCCATCAAAGTCTCAGCATAGCCGCGACGCCCGCTGTCTAGCAGCCGGAGCTTTCAGCGACAGAGAAGTATCCTCATCTGACCCATCCTTCTGACTCCTGTGCTGGTGGTAAAGACTCGAGACTCTCGAGAGTCTCGGCTACCCGTCGTCCGCAAGTGGATACCTGCTCGCGGGCGACGGGACCCGGGACCGTGACAACTACCTTTTAGACAGCTAGTTAGATCTCAAGTAAACACTGTGAAAATAACTGACCTCTGAATTGATTTGCAACCCTTATGATAAACATACAAGAGCAAGGACTGCTCTCTTGCTTATTAGAAAATATTTTACTGCCTAATCGCAAGCGCAACATGTCAAATGACCCCTAAATAATTCATTAATCATAGCATAATCACACTATTCAATAATTCATGTCAAAATCCTTATAATTCATGATTACTAATACAGCAATCAATATGCCAATTCATTCCCAAGGGGCATAAATTCATAGATATATCTAATAGACTTTGTGTATTTTGTCAATTTGTACAAATCTCCGAAAACAAAGTGAGACTCCCCCGAATGCAAATGAAGCAAAAAGCTCAGAATTTTCTAAATTCATAGGCTCATTCACCCCCACTCTCACGGTCTGAATGTCTTCCTACCTTCTCCACTTACCACTTCTATGTCTCGCAACTCAGCTTCTTCTTCATTTCCTCGTTCTTTCCCTTCCGCCTTCTTTTTTGACAAAAATGTCAGTGCCATGACATTGAAGCTGTTGGCGGAGAAGGTAGGGGGACATTAATTTACTGCTTGCTGCCCATTCTGAGATTTATCTGTAGAAAAATGCTTATTGATCTAAAAACCAGATGCAACTTTGACTCAAATCCATACCATTTTACAGGGGGGATTGGGACAAGATGTACCTTTACTGAGTACTTTTGTTTCCAAGTCATTGAAAGTCCTACTTGAGATATTATGGATTAGTTCTTGGGTAGTTGGTCCCCATGCTTTGGTGGGTTGTTATCTTTTCACCTCATTGTGCCTAAAAAAGATGAGGAGCCCAAGAAGGAAGAAGGGGGCGAGGCCCAAATACATCTCCATTCTGGTTGACCTCTGGGTCCTCTTGGACATAAGGGAAACCTTTGTTGTCTCCTTCTGGTACCAAGTATTAACCCTGTTGCTCTGGCAATCAATATTGTTTCTTTAGATTTTTTTTTCAGGGTAAAATAATGAAATTTGTACAATAATGAAATTCCTGGCTGCCTGCCACTCCTGTGAACAACAGACAGAGCGACAGCGTGAGATAGAACAAGGTCATATAACAAGCGCACCAAACCCACACATTAAATAAAATTATAATTTTTTATTATTTTTAACATAAAAAAACACTGCGTGGTGGTCAGTGACTTTTTAGTTCAACGACCATTGATCAATCTGACAGATAAGTAGGCAGTGACTCAAACCTGTCATATATGTTAATTGATTTGAAATTGTTATCTGATTTGTAGTCACACCAAATATTGATTTTGATTTAGATTTTTCTTTTGTTCACCGTTTACATTTTGTTAAATGAATAAACTATTAACATGTCTATTTCTGAAAGCATTCTTACTTTAAAGCATTTTTACCCTTGCCTAAAACATTTGCACAGTACTGGATATTATTAGCATTCATTACAACCTACTGTGGATGGCTTTAGTATGATGGTCAGCCCTGCTGAAAACAGAACAATAGTAGTTATTTACTTATTAATTTCATGCAGTTATTACTTAAAATGCTAATGGCTTTGTAAAAGTCTTTTTTGTATTCATGTAATTTGTTTTTTTTTTGTTTTTGTTTTGGCTTAAAATATTTTTATTAATTTTCAATACCGTGTGCATCAATTAAAATATGAATTACAAGTTACATCTCACAGCGTACAGTGTAAAAAATCAGATTTTAAGGTAAGAGTTCTTTGTTGTAATGAGAGCACTTTGCTGAACACACACAGGCTGTGTATCCAGTAATATTTAACCAAAAGCTGTTGTTAACAAACTTAACGTAAAGACAAAAGCTGATCTATGACATTAGAAAAAGCAAAATAGTTAGCTGGGAGAGAAGGTTGCTCCCCACATACTAAAGCAACCTTAAACAAGTACCTGCTTGACCTTAAGGCCTTTTGGGAGCTGCTGCTGATGGGATTCACAACATTTCTGAGCGTCGGCTAGGTTTATGGAAGTCTGTCCAAGGAAACCAACCTTTGTTCATGCTGCAGCCCCCTACCTAATGCTGCGTTTGCGTGAGACACTCCTGTGCTGGACAGCCTCCGCCGACCCATTCCTCAAACGTAGGCAAAAATTTGCTTCCACGTCTTAGGTACTAAAGCTTTGGCTGTATTGAGCATGTGAATTGTGAGTGACCTTTTATTAGGTACCTTTTGCCTGTGGGATATTGTGTAGTAAAATCCTTGCTGGGGTGGCTTGAAGTTTTGGATCTCGCACTGCTCTGACCTTGTCTAGGACTAAGGTCCAGATGTTTTGTAGCTTAGGGCATGACCACAAGAAGCGGAGGTATGTCCCAGGGGCCTGTAAGCATCTCCAACAAATAGGGAAAACTAAGTTAAATATACGGTGCAATTCAGTCACAATCCTATGCCACCTAGTCAGCAACTTGTACGCTGATCCCTGATACTGCGTGTAGATGGAGCGCTTTTGTGTTAGGATAAACATTTTGTTCCATTCCTTCCTAGTGAGTGAGATTCCTGTATCTCTTTTTACCATCCTGTGTACCCCTACCCATTTAAACTTTTAACACTCCCTAAAACCCCACTTGTTCATAAAATATTTATATTAAACTAATTACAACCACCTGTAGTTGGCCACACCTTTGACACCTAAATATTTGCTTAAGCAGCCCCTTACCTTCTCTCTCAATCTGCCTCAAGTTTCTTATAGATTGTAAACTAGCAAAGAGAAGGGCCCAGTTTTCCTTTTGGCCCATATGTCTTAATATTATTTTGATACCATACCATATAACACGATTGTAAATAGGTGCACATAACAGAGTAAGTGCATCTTTATAGACCCTCTTCCCATTTGTTACATACATTGTGCGAAAGCACGTTAACATTAACTATTACCATTTGGGTTTTTATTTTGCATTTACTTTTTGCCGTGGTACAAAGCTCACTAAAATTCAAAAGGGAAAAATGTCATTATAGCAAATTTCATTTTTTATCATAAGATCAAACATAATTTTCAAAAATATATTTTTTTTAAAAAGAAAAACCATTCTAGCCTTACTAAGCATACTTTTTTTTCGCAGACAGCTACATATTATCCATTTGCATGTGTTCTAGCTTTCTCACCCCTTTCTAATGAAAGTCTGTGTATGTAGGAACTCCATAACATTGCAACAGTCAGCTCAGTGTGGTGATTGTGCAGGGAAAGTCATCCAAAAAAATCACATGACTGAAAACAATGACAGCCTCCAAGTCTGTATTTAAAGGATGTTTATTGGAACAAAAGGAGATAAAACCAGTTTTTTTTTGTCAACGCTAACCTACATCACTGCATAACGCACTGTTTTCTGCTCAAGTTGACATTTTTCAATGAGGTGTCCCTTTTAATAGTCATAAAGCAGCGCTCTTGATTTTAAATTTCTGTAGGAGTTTATCACATTACAACGGGTTTGTATTATGGAGACTATTTGTTCCTACCAATGCGTGTCACTTTTTTCCATTAAAAACCTGTGTATGCATAATAACAACATGCAGCACAAGAAAAATACCTACCAACCACAATCATATTGGACGATGGTAGAATTTTGGGAATCAATTTGGTTAATTAATACATCTTCCCACAAATTGTACATTAAGATGGCTAGAGTCTCATCGGTGCCTGCCATGCTGTATCTTAGCAGGTTCATGCCAGGTTGTATGGGTGCAGCTTAAGCACATAAGTGCACCAAGGCAATCCTACCTATATGCGGCCTAGCTGATCATATCCCATAGGGATGTTGGCCCAGTATTTAGTGACCTAACACATTATTTTTTAAATCTGTTTGTGTGTAACAACGTATTATCACGGGACATGCTAATGAAAATATGGAATGCCCATAGACTATAATGGAAGGGAAGAGACTAATTGATTTTTAAAGAAAAGCTTAAGATATATCATTTAGATATTTGGCACATATACTCCCCTAGTATAGCTACAGTTTCTAAAACTCATATTAAGTGAAATTATAGCTGTGTTCTATGGAATGACAGGTGAATGACAGTATTGAGTGAACGCCTATAGGATATAATGGGAGAAAAATTAAACATGGTTTTCTCTGAAAACCATGTTTAATTTTTCTCCCATTATCTGACATATCATTTAGATCTTTGGCACACATACTCCCCTAGTACACACAGGATCTAAAACTCAGATGATGTGGGATTATAGCTGTTTTCTATGGATTGACAGGTGAATGCCCATAGGATATAATGGGAGAAAAATCAAACTGTTTTTTTCAGAGAAAACCATCTGACATATGAGATAGATCTTTGTCATTTTGAACACTGGTGACACTTGTAATATGTTGGCAGTATGGAGGTGCTTTGTAAGAGGCATGCTGCATGATACCATTTGAGACAGAGGCAGCATAAAACCATGCAATCAGAGGGAGAAAAAGTTCCTGGGCATGCATCCTCTGCACATGTGGACCACCTGCTACTCTCGTTTTGGAGAAGAGATGACAGATATGAAACCAATGGTTTTTCAAGGACAGTGACATTCATGTTCATTTTCAGAAGGGTTTTGTGCTTTTTGCTATATGAACCACGGCCCCATTTTCTGCTGTTCTGCTTTTTACATTTGCACTCTGTACTATGTTAACAGCAATCCATTTCCAGACCTCACACAAGTATACCATCCACTCTTCTCTGATAAAACATGTTTGCTAGCTGCTAACAAGTAGCTGCAATAGACAATAATATGTCACAATTTACTTTTGCTCTTTCTTTTTCCTTTATGGAATCTATGACTATCACTTCCCTGGTATTAAAAAGGACTACACCATGGCACCAGTGCTGTCCAGAGCCCTAGGAATCAGTGTTAAAAGGAACCAACAAAATGTCTTTGTTTAAGGCGACATTTTCCCCCACTGTAGAAAATGTCTGCTCTTCCTCGCACCAAACTTTGGTAAATGTAGGTAGGGCACATGGAAATCTTTTCTGTAAGATTTCTCTGGCAGATAAAGTCACTTATGACTTCTTCAATTGCTTCATTCCAAAGCCATTGTCCAGGATCCAGTTTTTTCAAAATATTTTCTTGCACTGTTTCTATCAATCTGTTATCTGAATCTGTTGGTGGCAGGTCATCCCATGCAACAAGCTTATTCATTTCATGCCCTTCTTTTCTTGGTGTGGAGGGTTTAGGCAGTTGGTCCAAGGATTTGATGTAAATATCAAACTCAGACTCCTTTTCGGTATTTCTTTCGTGTGACAATCCTATTTCAGACAAGCAGCAAAGAATGGAATCTGGTGCAGGCTCAATATCATAATCTCCTTTCCTTGCCTTCTTTCTTCCAGATCTTTTTGATCATCCATATTTCTTTTTGCAAAGCATTGACAATAAATATGTTTGTTTATCTGTTATGTCCTTACATCCAATTGACAGTTGAGCGGCTATGATGTGATAACACAGCCCTGTGCTGGGGCACGGACAAGAAGCAGGCTCTGGTAGGAGTTTTACGGCATGTGCGTGTGTACCATTAATACTGAGCACAACAAAGAGAGGAATATGGACATAGAGATACACCATTAGATTCTAGACAATGTTTTGCCAAAGATCTTTGACTCATTCAGTAATGTTTTCCATTCTCCATCCCTTTTAAATTCATGCAGATAATAGCACTGCATGTAAAAAATAGCAAGCACAGGGACACCAACAGGCACTTCTTTCCATCCAGTCTGGTCAATGTTGTTAGTTGCATTTCCATCATTTTCAAATGCAGTAAATTTGGATGTTACAAATTTTGCAGAATGTTTGGAGATGCAATTCTTTAGTTTCTAAAAATAAAATAGTTTCTAAAGTCTTTGCTCCACTGCACCTAAATAAATTGTAACTAGGGCTGCAACTAACGATTATTTTAATAATCGATTAGTTGGCCGATTATTTTTTCGATTAATCGGATAAAAAAATGCAATTTTTTTTTTAAATGTAATAAAAAAAAATTACAATTTACACTTTTATCTCTTTATCACAATGGCATTTTTCTATTCACCTTCTTATTTTACTGACATAATAATAAAAGCTACAAGGCAGTCATACGCGGTCATCTCATTAAATTGGGGGCCACTATGAAGAAATCGAATTTAGCCGCTATCCTGTCCCTCACGCAACAAATAGCGCGTCTAGAGATGCGCCATAAATTAACCCTCCTCCCAGCCCTTCAACTTGAACTTTCTGTGCTGCGGTCCCGGTTGGCTTCCCTTCTTGATACTAAACTTAAACGTAATTATCTACTGTCAGTTTTACGAGTTTGGGGACAAGCCGGGCAGGCTTCTTGCGAGGGCCTTGAGAGCCAAGCGCGCCCAGAGTTATATCTCGCGTATTAGAGATGACACGAACCGACTGCACTTTCGATCGGACCGGATAGCTGCATGCTTTCGCCAATATTACTCGTCATTATATAATCTGTCGGGTCCGGGGGAACCCCACTCTGGTTTGAATTCGGCCATGGACGACTACTGTCACGGAGCTGGCTAGTCCGACCGACTACCTCCGCTGTCTTGTGCTCCCTTAGCCTGGGACAACACACTTCACCCGGTTCCCCAGTCACTAGCCGAGACTCAGTGTAGGGTAAAACCAAACGAAGACTGATTTATACAACATTAAACATCAAAGAATGGTGGTCACTCCCTGGTGGCAGATCCTGGCTGTCTGCTGGAGATAATCCCCTCAGCCAGTGATGAGATGATACTGCTGGGGGTAGCCACAGAAGCCTTTACAAACGCAGGGCCCATAGTCAATAGGGAGGAGGCTGGCAGTCAGGCTTCTCCAGTGGCCCCAGTGATGGAGGCTTCCGTCACAACTACCTTTCCAAATTTATCAAACGTACTCTCACTGGGGATGACAGTTCCCTATTAGATGAGCCCATATCCCTGGCCGAAGTAGAATTGGCTATCAAAAGCTCCCCAGCTGGCAAGAGCCCTGGCCCTGATGGCCTCACTATCCTCTATTATAAAAAATTCTCCTCTATTTTAGGTCCTCAATTGGTTACTTTTTTTAATGCCATCGCTGGGGGTCTTCCGTTTGACCCACACTCGTTGGCAGCACATATAGTGGTTATTCCCAAACCTGACCGGAATTTGGATTTATGTAGCAGCTATAGGCCCATCTCCCTAATAAATGTCGACCTCAAATTATTTTCCAAAATCTTAGCTAACCGCCTCCAGCCCTTTTTGCCTTCCCTGATACACTCTGACCAGGTGGGGTTCGTGCCGGGCCGTGAGGCACGGGATAATACTATAAAGGTTGTTAACATAATTTCATACGCACAACTTCATAAGCTTCCAATGGTCGTCGCCTCTATGGACGCCGAGAAGGCGTTCGACCGTGTGTCGTGGCCCTTTCTTTTCAAGGTCTTAGCGAGAATAGGGCTTGGACCGAATTTTCTGGCTTGCATCAGGGCTCTATATACCTCACCCTGTGCCCAGATAGCTCTCAATGGGATCCTGTCAGATAGGTTCTCCCTCGCCAATGGTACTAGGCAGGGATGTCCACTTTCCCCTCTCTTGTTCCTATTAGTCCTTGAACCTTTTTGCAATGCGATTCGGGCTAACCCGGGGATCTCAGGTGTCAGTATGGGTCCCCGTAGGCCGGTTTTGTCCGTGTTCGCTGATGATATTCTTTTAACCCTTACCGATCCGATCCAATCTCTGTCTGCGGTTTTGTCGGAATTGAATATTTTCTATGAATTATCAAATTATAAAATCCACTTATCGAAATCAGAGATCATGGGACTCCACCTGTCCCCGCATACGACTCACCGGATTTGCTCTACGTTCCCCTTTAAATGGAAAACTGATTATATTAAGTATTTAGGGCTGCTGATTCCGCTTGACCTCTCCAAGTTGAGAAGCTTGAACTTCGACCCCCTTCTTAACACTCTGCAGTCGGACCTGAGGCGTTGGGCTTTTCCCCACGTCTCGTGGTTTGGCAGGCTGAGTGTGATAAAAATGAATATTCTCCCCCGCTTCTTATACCTCTTCCAAACCCTTCCTATTGCACTTCCTAGATCATTTTTCCGCAGCTGTCATAAGGCCTTTAGGCTATACATTTGGCGGGGTGAACCCTCTAGATTATCATTTTCCTATCTGACTCGGTTGAAATTACAAGGTGGTTTAGGTTTGCCCAATCTAGAACTATATTGGAGAGCTTCACATCTGCGCAGAATCGTTGAATGGTCTCTATGCCTATCTAAACAATGGATTTCCTTAGAGGATTCCTTCGCTCTTTGTCCTATCGGGGCTTTAGCTTGGATCCGTGACCCAGTGCGCATGGTTCCCCATACTGCCCACCCTTTTATGATCCCTACTCTCAGGGTCTTTCGGAAGGTTTTGGGGGAGGGCGTGTTAGTCAGGGCTCCCAGCCCTCTGACACCCTTGAGCGGCAATCCAGACTTTCTCCCTGGCCTTTCTATGGGTGGCCTGGCGGCTTTTTTCCCCCCGGGACAACCCTTGCTTAGATTGTACCAGGTGTTGAATGATGCTGTGCTCCGTCCATTGGCTGAATTGGTGCAACCGGGTCATCCAGTTTCTTTCCTCTTAAAATTTTTGTATCACCAATTGAAACATTTTATATCAGCCTCGGTCGACGTGAATCTGGTGGCCAGACCCTTGACACAGTTTGAGAGATTCTGTACGGATAAAACAGCACTTCCCCACATGGTATCTAAATTATATGCTTTACAGGTGTCCCCAGAGCCGCTGTCCAAGCCATACTACATTAGCCTTTGGGAACGGGATCTAAATTGTACGTTTTCTCCCGCGGAGTGGTCCAAGATTCTTCTCATAGCACACAAGGGCACGGTTTCTAGTCGGACGCAAGAAACTACATTCAAGATAATAACTCGTTGGTACAAGGTCCCCGCGGACCTCCATAGATTCCTTCCTTCCGTTTCACCTATGTGTTGGCGTTGCGGTTCACATCCAGGTACTCTCCTCCATATTTGGTGGTCGTGCCACTTGGTCCGGCCGTTTTGGGACTCGGTGTCAGACGCAATCCGTGTGATTGCAAATCCGGATTTCTCTGCCTCTCCCGAATCCATTTTGTTGCACCACAACGACCTCCCGTTCGCTAGTTACAAAAAGTCAATGACTTTCCAACTCATTAATGCTGCCAATGCCATTATCCCTAGACACTGGAAGTCGGTCAGCCCACCCTCCTTTTCAGCATGGGTTAGTCAGGTTGAGTTTGTATATCAAATGGAAGTTCTCATGGTGTACTCCCGTGGAACAGATCATACAATCGAACTTAAATGGTTCTATTGGCGATCTTATGTGGCTGGACTGGAAAGGGCTCCGACCGGTAACTCGGGCATACCTTGTAGTGCTCAATCTACATGATTGCTATCTCTACGGTTCCCGGCCTACTACGTTCATGTACACATATCTCACATACTCTTTCCGCTGGACCGTTTTCTTATTTAGTTTTGTTTTTATGTTCACCCTGGTACTTAGCATGCCTTGTTGATCCTCTCTCCTCTAAGGTGTTACGCCTCATATTTGCATAGGGTCAATTTTTGTTATGAAGGTATGCGTATTGTTTATTCGCCTCCGTGTATTCATTTGGTGATGTATCGCTCAACTACCCTTACATCTGCACATGTTTTGCACTTCCATTTGCGATGATGTGTTCTTCTGCCTCTTTTCGGTGTCAGGTCCCTATTCAGTTTACATTCGGTATATTCCACCCCCAACCGTGTAAGAACTAATCTTGCCTTATCAACTGACTCTGTTTTTAGGCTACTTCTAGGGTCACTGTATAACTCCGGAACGCTATGGAATGTATTGTTTTGCCATTGTGAGCGGCTTCTTTATTGTATATGTTCTACTATGTACTTCGCCTGTTGATACCAGATGTCAATTGTTACTTTTATTCGAGCGATTTTGTACTGTTTTCTTTTACCAAATGTGCAATAAACGGAGAATTGAGGAATAATAAAAGCTACAAGAACCCAAACACAGTGTTTCTCAAACTAGGTTTTAATACAAAGTTATTAGTAAATATTAATTCATATGTTAACTATTTTTCATATTTAATAAAAACTATGAGAAAAAAGCCTTGTTTATATTTTCAGTTATGCACATCTGACCCTCAGCTTGCCACTCTGCCCCCAGATATACCTCCTAGATTCCACTGTGCCCCCTGATATGCCACTGTGCCCCCGATATGCCTTATACTCCTTATATGCCAGTGATATGCAACTGAGCCCCCTGATATACCTTTTACCCCCAGATATGTCTTATGCCCCCCTGATATGCCTAATATCGATATGCCTTATACCCCCTATATGCCACTGTGCCCCCTGATATGCCTTATAACTTCCAATATGCCACTCGCCCCCATTTATGCCTTATACCTCCGTATATGCCACTCTGCCCCCATAAATGCCCTGCACCACCCTGAAATTCATTATACTCCCTGATTCACCACTCTGCCTCCCCAAGATATGCCACTCTGCAATTCATTATAACCCCCATACACCACTCTAACTCCCCCAGATATGCCACTCTGCCTCCCTGAAATTCATTACACCCCCATACACCACTCTGCCTCCTCCCCTCCCATACACCACTCTGCCTCCTCCACCTCCCATACACTATTCTGCCTCTATCCCCCCTCCCATTCACCCCTCTGCCTCTATCCCCCTCCCATTCACCACACTGCCTCCTGCCAGCAACTGAGGTTCACAAGACACCAGGGAGCCGGGTAGAGAGGCAGAGTGGTGTATGGGAGGAGCCAGAGTGTTGTATGGGAGGGTGGCTCCCATACATCCCTCTGCCTCCTCCCCCCTCCCATACATCACTCTGCCTCTCTCCCGACTCCCTGGTGTTTTGTGAACCTCCGTTGCTGACAGGCACTTTCACTGGAGCTTCATAGAAGCCTCAGCGTAAGTGAAGGGCAGTAACGGAGGCTGTCTGTGCGCATCGCACAGACCCCCACCAGCTGACAGAGAGGATGATCCTCTGCACGATGTGCACAGACAGCCTCAGTTACTCCGGTTCTCTTTCGCTGGGGCTTCTACATCATGTGATGCTGGCGCGGCATCGTAGAATCCCCAGCGGAAGTGGAAGGGAGAGACGGAAGTTGTCTGTGCGCATCACACGGACACCCGCCGGCTGACAGTGAGGGGAATCCAGGTCTCCTGCAGTGTTGCGGGGGATCTGGATTCCAGTGTTATAATCCGATCTCAGTTTGAGGTCGGATTATATAAATTGAGGAGTTTTTCAGAGCATTTGCTCTGAAAAAAACCTCTTCTTATAATCGATAAAAATCGATTTGACTAATCGATAATGAAAATCGTTGACAACGATTTTCATTATCGATTAGTTGTAGCCCTAATTGAAACGGGTGTGAAACATAGAAAGATATTCACTGTCGATCATCTGGGTTACGTGGTCTTTCAAAACTTTAATGTCGTTGGTTTTTCCGCTATGTTTCCTTAGCCACGTATTAACATCTCTTAAAATACTATTTGTACAAAAGTTACGATGAATCTTTGGAAAAGGTGTTTGCAGAGGTCTTGCAAAACCCCTTTCTCTGTCAGTAACAAATGGAATGGATGTAATCTGGTACCCATTTAAACTGTCACATAAGAAATCACTATGGCAGGCTTTGAATTTTCTCTCATGCAGAAGAAAAGCAAGAGGAAATATTGGGTTACTGATTAAAGTAATATTTCTCATTACCAACGTTGAAAATAAACCGAGATATTGGGTTATATCCAATTATGTGAGATAAATCACTTGGTTTTTTTAACTAAAAATTTTGTATTTCAGTCTATGGTATTCAATGAGGTGAGATAAATTAATTTAAGCCTCTGAATAGAGGAGGCTATTTCAATATGCTTATTTAAACATGTGTTAAACTGGACCAACCTAAGCTTATTCTGCTGTTTAAAACATTGCCAAATTAGCCCTGCATAATATATAATTGAATTGGTAAGATTTCTTTAAGGATGTGATTAACCCCAGCATTATTTTACAATGCTTTCCAAAAACCAACCAGGTCGATTCCCATCTTTATTCAATTATGATTTCCTACCAACCCATTCAGTGCATCCCCACAAATTATATATCGTGTTTTTAGAGGACAAGTATTATTATTATTATAAAAATTTTATACATAAACCATTTAATATAGAAAATAAATTCTTGGAAAAATGCAATTTTTTCAGTTTCTTCTAAATATGCATAGCCAGTGCAAAGTAAAAAAAAATATCTAACTTTATTTAGGTATGGAGAGAAGAGAGAGAGATTTACTACAAGACCCGCAGCTCTCATCAGTGGGGCCGAGTATCACAGGAAAACCTCGCGTGCTCCGTTAAAAAGAGCGCAGGTTATGCATGTGCACATTTTAGTTTTATTTCTACCCGCCTGCACTCAGTATCAGGTGTCACAAACACCGCCTCTAACCATACGTTGCTAAAGCAAGCGCTCGTCTCCTGCATCCATCTTATACTAACAATCAGTTTAAAATCTGATTGAAGGAGCAATACAACCTCCACAACCGACCAGTTCATTTAAAACGACTAGCACACTACGACCATTTAACAGCAAGCAACACAGAGCGGTTTGACCCATATCACTCCCCTTCCTTTTTGTCGCAGCGTGGTGACGTCGGCGAGCGTCATCTCCCTGGTAGCGGAAAATGGCGGAGGCTTTACCGGAACCCGGGCGGTATTTCTGTCACAACTGTTCAGCTGAGATTAGCCCCCGACTCCCGGTAAGATATAGGAATGTTTTCGAGGTAGACGGCGAATTTTGTATATTGAAAGGAAAAGGGGTAGCCTCGTTGTCCTGAATGCATGACTCGCATAAGTCTATGTCTGGTTTCGTGCCCCGGTGTTTGGCACAGGATACACCGATCGTAAAACCGGGGAGTATTTATGCCACCCGGGGAAAGAATGACACGTCTCATATGAGATTGCCGCCAGAATATGGCAAAATGCTTGTGTTTCATTCACAGGCAGTAAAACTGGCTGTCCTAGATAGATATTCCCAAGCATCTACTCGGTTTCTACTTGCATACGTGGTCATTCGAGATTGTCCCACATTGTCCTAAAGAACAATTATGCCAATGTATGCCACGTCTGCTTGTAATGTTTAAATTGTGCTTTAATGAAGGTGAACTCTATACATAACATACGAGTGTTAAACAGTAGAGACAGAACAGCACTGATGTGTGATTCGTATTTCTGTTTTAACATCCCTCCCCAACACACACACACACATACACACACACACACACATACACACACACACACACACATACACACCACAGTGGATGTCATTTAATTTAAATTGAGTTAAGGAAACATAATACAAGTCCTTTTCTCAGTTAACTAATTTGCTTTTTCTAGAGCTGGGGTCTTCTTACATCTTGTTTCTCTGAGCCAAATTGTAACTAAGGCTATTTGTTATGTCATCAAGAGTATTAAAATGATAAATATCAGGTGCTGACCCCCCTCCACTTCGCTGACTGTAGCCGTATAGCTCGTTTTATTTATTGAGTGCCGACTGATTCCATAGCGCCAATAAGGAGACAAAGAAAATTGAAAATGGCAAAATTATCAATAGTTTGAACGCACTTTAAAAACTACTGGTACGAAAGGAGAAGAGAGCCCTGCTGTTGCAAGCTTACAGCTTATTGAGGGGAAATAAAACCGAAGGTGAGGGGCTGCTTGGGCAAGGATTATGTGTAGAAGTCAGCGGCATGGAGATCTCAAAGGTGGTTAGAACAGATGGATTTTTTTGGATGCAAGATTTGGGGTCAACTCAACTACTTCAGTGACAATTATAATTGCCTAATCATACACAAATTGGCTTTTAAAAAAAAAATTATATTGGTAATAACAAATGTTGGACTGTACATCTAAAAGTTGTATCAAAAGAAAGCCCTATCTGTCCATGGAAAGGATGTGTAACCCTTTACTGAGTATAGTATAAATGAAAAAGGGTATCACACCTAATGTTTCCTCTAAGCTGTGCAGGCGCACACGCATTGCGCAGTTAGCGCAAAAGGAAACTTATGCACTCACAAAGGGTTACTAATATATTTCTCACCTCACTGCCCTCGGCCTCTGAGTCTGCCGTGCTGTACTCCTCTGTGCATCTGGCAGCGACTGGCTGACGGGCAGAGGAAGACTGCGCCGCAGACTGCCGGACTGGGGTTGGGGAGGTAAAGGGTGAAAATTTGTTTGTATGAAGGGGAGGTAAGGGAAGGGTATGGAGATGATGGGGAAATAAAATAATGATGGATGTTTTGGTGGTTGAGGGACTTTGAATTATCATGTGGGGTGTGATGGTCAGCTCTACATGTGCTTTAACAACCTACACATGCATTCACACGATCACTCTAACACCTTGCACATAATGTACATGCGTACCTACATCATACCACTCTAACACCAGAAACATTTACATACACACACACCACTCTAACCCCTTGTACATAAATATATATGGTCCAAACGTTCTTATTTAATGGAACAACAAACTGAACAAAGTCGTTCAAACACCAAATTACAGAATAAAATCTCAACTAAAGACGCAACCTCATTGATTGCATTTATAATTGTATTATATTAAAACATAGCAATACGGTCTTATTAACCTGCATGTATTCCAACAGGATGATTCATCTGGAGTAATCCGCCACATATAAGTAAACAGCAGCCTTAATTTTTGCCCTGGAACTGCCAATGACATTCCCTAATGTCAAATGTCCACATACAAAGAGGAGCGAGTGTTTTACCGACACGCCTCGTTCTCATTGATGTTTTGAGATACGATAAAGTAAAAATATCTATCTTTACTCAGAAATATATAAAATCAGATCAGCATGAAGGAAGTATATTTCACCCTTTTCGCCACCAGTCTTAGTCATAGTGCACAGGTTTACATTTGTAGAAACTTTGTAACAATAAAAATTTGCGCAAAAACGTAAGATTTACGAGCATGCCAACTACTAAAAGCTAGAGGAAACTTTGAGCAAAGCTAAAAAATATGAAAAAAAAAAAACCCCTCTAGGTTTTTAGGCATGTAATACCCTCAGCAAAGTGAGATTTAAGCACGCCTGCAATTTGCTTAAGGCTGCGGTCTCTAAGCAACTTTGTAAACACAAGTACATTATACCGAAACTAGTAGTTTTTTCCAGTAAGCCTTTAGGTAAAATCTTAAAGGCATGTTTCACATATACTACATAAAATGGATGAGCGAGTTGTGTGTTTTTTTTGTTTTTTTTTTGTTTGGTTTTTTTACTCTGCTATTCGCTTTTGCTATCATTTTATGTAATATGGTAGTAGGGTAGTGTTGCTGCAGTGGCAAATCATTCATCCTTGTGTGTTTATTTTTTATTTTTTTTTATTTTCACGACAAACATTACAAAAAAGAAAAACTTAAAAACCTTTCATTCTTACATCATACAAATAATAATTTTGCTAATGTATCTTTATATCATTCAAGTACACGACGGTAGTAGGACCAGGTTACTTCCTAGATCTTCAAGGAGGGAGAAGAGAGAGATAACAATGATCGAAATCATACTATATTATTAATCTGATCTATCAATTGCCAAGGTTATATCAAACTTTTAAGATATGTAGCCATTTCCGGAAAACCATCTACGCCATGGAGACCATATTGCATCATAATTTTTTATATTATGAATTCGATAAAAATGTTTCTCCATTGTATATTGATAGTTTATTTGAGCTACGATTTGGGGCCAAGATGGAGCTTGTTCCATCTTCCAGCAGTGTGCTATACATATTTTAGTTGCTGCCAAAATATTAATTGCCAGATATAATTTCATATTGTTTTCCCAAGGTAAATCTATGTGAAAAAGAAAGGTATGCGCGTACAATGTCAAGTCAGTCCCAAATAGATTAATAATTTCAGATCTTAAAGTTAAGTCTATCACACTTCCACCAAATATGTATCATAGACCCCAATTCGGATTTACATCTCCAGCACTTGTTAGAAGTAGTATTATACATTCTATGTACATTCATCTGTGAAGGAGTTTATAGTACTGTTCATAAAGGTTTATACAATGTATCGCTTTCCTTAACTTTATCCAGGATTCGCACCATATGTCGGAGGAATAAGAACACCCAGATCGCTTTCCCATTTCACAATAGTGTTTTTGGTTTGGCGGGAATATTTTCTTGATCCAATATATTCCTTAGTCGCCTAATTACATTTTTTGCGTGTTTAGCGGTCAGGTTATGCCATCTCGTGTATTTAATGTTTAGATAGACATGGATTGGTGGGTTTCTTCATAAAGTGTTTTTACAGTAAATGCTGCTTTGTGAACGGACAGGTTTATGAAGAAATTCTTTTGAATGAAATATACCATAGCATACCATACAGATAGTATCACTATAAATAGAAACTTAACACATTTCTGTTTGCCTTGAGAAGTGCCTCTTAAATGTGCCAGAGCTAGACCCCCCCCACACATACACACACTTTGGGGTTTGTTCGTTAAGAGTTGTGGTTTTAACTGACTCGCTTAACTAATTGTAACAAGGGGCCGCACTATTCTTCTGGCTCTGCATGATTCAATGTGTAGGGATGAAGTCTTGCTGAGCTATCCAATGCTATTTTAATGTATATGATAGCTGTGTGATCCATTTACATTTTTGTGATGGCCTATCAATGCAATCATTGTCAGACCATGGAGGAGAAGGGCAGCTACAAATTCTACCTCCGGTATTTTATTTTTCAATTATATTTATTTTTTTAAAGACTGTTAGAGGTTGGCTCTTCATGTTGTATAGTGAGGACACTGACACATAACTCTCCTTTTAATGAATAAAACCCAGTACCACTTAGGGGTTCAAGATATACACTCACTGGCCACTTTTATTAGGTACACCTTGGTAGTATCAGGTTGGACCCCTTTTGTCCTCAGAACTGCCTTCATTCTTCCTGGCATACTTTATACAAGGTGCTGGAAACATTCCTCAGAGACTTTGGTCCATATGGACATGATTGCATCATGCAGTTGCTGCAGACTTGTTGGCTGCACATCCCATTCCACCACATCCCAAAGGTGCTCTATAGGATTGAGATCTGGTGACTGTGGAGGCCATTGGAGTACAGTGAACTCATTGTCATGTTCAAGAAACCAGTTTGAGATAATGTGAGCTTTGTGACATGATGCTGAAAGTAGCCATCAGAAGATGGGTACACTGTATTCATAAAGGGATGGACATGGTCAGCAACAATACTCATGTAACCTGTCACATTTAAACGATGCTCAGTTGGTAATAAGGGGCCCAAAGTGTGCCAAGAAAATGACCACCACCAGCCTGAACCGTTGATACAAGGCAGGATGGATCCATGCTTTTATGTTTACGCCAAAGTCTGACCCTGCCATCTAAATGTTGCAGCTGGAATAGAGACTCATCAGACCAGGAAATGTTCTTCCAGTCTTCTATTGTCGAATTTTGGTGAGCCTGTGTGAATTGTAGCCTCGGTTTCCTGTTCTTAGCTGATAGGGGTGGCACCTGGTGTGATCTTCTGCTGCTGTAGCCCATCTGCTTCAACGTTTGATGTATTGTGCATTCAGAGATGGTATTCTGCATACCTTGGTTGTAACAAGTGGTTATTTGAGTTACTGTTGCCTTTCTGTCATCTCGAGCCCATTCTCCTCTGATCTCTGACCTCAACAAGACGTTTTCGTCCACACAACTGCCGCTTCTCTGTAAACCTTAGATATGATTGTGCGTGAGAATCCCAGTAGATCAGCAGTTTCTGAAATACTCAGACCAGTCCTTCTGGCACCAACAACCACGCCACGTTCAAAGTCAATTAAATCTCCTTTCTTCCCCATTCTGATGCTCGATTTGAACTTCAGCAAGTTGTCTTGACCACGTCTACATGCCTGAATGCATTGAGTTGCTGCCATGTGATTGGCTGATTAGCTATTTGTGTTCACAAGCAATTGAACAGGTGTACCTGATAAAATGGCCAGTAAAAGTATATACTAGTAAAATGTGACAGCTTCGTGAGAGTTATGTGTTTCTAATTAATATTGCTCAGCAGCTTTTGCAGTTCCGTCCAATGGGGGCTTAACATATTAGCGATTATGTAAATGTTATAAAGCTCCAAAACGGCAAAACAACTGTGTTCCTTTAAATGAAGACAGAAGGTCAGGTCATGCTTGCTATTGTTTTTGTAGTATAAAATATAGTATTTCTCTCAGGGGCCTATAAATTTGATGTGTTCAATGCATAAAATAGCCTTGGTCCTTAAGGGGTTAAACCACACTACTCATTTTATGTGCTGTTAAATGTAATTTGAGGATTTCTGAGGATTTCACAGCATCTCTTTTATGTTTGGTGTGGGCACCTGACCCACCTTTGTCCTCTATGCATTAATGGGGTTTCTAGAAATTGTCCATTATTTCTGTCAATGGCAGCGTTCAGCTGATTTGGCCTCCTTTGCTCCCCCTTTAAATAACTGGAATAATTGAGTATATTGGTAAAACTGTATACAAATTATTGCCAATCATGGTATCAAAAATTCGGCCCCTTACTCTAAATGTTTTTGAGCAGAAAGCATTTTCCCTGTTTTTGAGGCACAATTGGAAATTTCTTCAATGGGGACTTTTTGCCTTTCTGGATCCAGAGCAAGGTTGGACTTGTCTTTTTTTTTTCAGGTTAAATTACTATGTTACTATGTAAAAATATGTTATGAACAGAGCAATCACTGTTTAGTGTACTATTAGACATTTACGTGCTATAGATCTGCGCAAGACCACGAAAATAGTTTGGAAGAACTGAGTAGTTTTTGTTCCAAATGGAATAATGATTCCATTCATCCTTCCTTGCAAGTGTTCTAATTTAGTTTTTGGTAATGTTCTCTGTAGGAGTATACGTGCCCTAGATGTGAGTCAGGCTTTATAGAAGAACTTCTTGAAACAAGGTACGTGTCTTTGTAAAGTCCATCAGGTAATGCTTGATCAGAAATATAACTAAAATAGTTTGTCTTAAAAGGCTATTTCAGGAGAAATGTTTGGTGATTGTAAAGTAATTGTATTAGAGAATAGCCTGAAGTGACCACTTTCATCTTTGGGTGTTCACCAACTCACAGTGATTGATGCTAATGAGAAGTTGCCACATCATCACCAACCACTCAGCAGCATTCTTCCTATCTAGAGCAGATGTCTTGCATTGTTTGTACACACCAAAACATCTTTCGGTGGGAAGTGGAGGTGCTGCAGATTGGACCAGACTTTAGAAGACCATTGCACTACATAAATGTTTTGTTCTTCCCTTATATCCTCCCCTTCCCCTGTGTAAGCATATAACATGTGCGCCCTGGCTGGGTATATTTGTAAATCAAAATCTGGTAACAATTTGTTGAAATCATGATGCAGTAGGTGTCTATACCTGATACACACCCATAAATATATTACTGAAGACAAAAGAAAACTTAAAATAAATATTTGTATCTTTTCATAAATACTATCTTAAAGTTGTATCCAAGCCAGTATTTTACATGTATTGGTAATATTGCTTGTATTCCTTTGGCTTAGATATCATTCAATACATTTCATGTGTGTTTCCTGTAGGAACACAGAGAACAATAGTGGATCTTCTAGCACAGAGCAAAACAGACATCCGTTTGAGGTAAGGTTGTGAAACTGAGGGATCAGACTAATTGCTTTCTTTAATCCGCTAGCTTTCTGATGTCTGATTTTCACATTACATTCCTCCCTTAAAGGGCCTAGAAGGTCTCGACCCTACCCAGTTCACCTTACACCCAGGCTATGGCCAAGTCACCTTTGGAATTTTCAATGAAGGCCTGGACTTCCCCATTTTTGGCACCAGTGGTCCAAGTGAGGAGACTCGTGAAGGGGAGAGCAGAAGAGAGCAACAATCTCGACAGAGATATAGTGCCAGGCAGCCACGGGCCAGACTGAGCACAAGACGGACTGCAGGAAGGCATGAAGGTGTGCCCACACTAGAAGGGTAAGTTGAAGTGATATAGACTTGTCGTGCTTCTTCTGTCGGTGATTTCTGTTATCTGCTGGAGTTTTGTGATTACATGGCATGATCTCGATAATTGCAAATCTAGCTCTTAAATGTCATTTTCAGCTGCTCACTCAGGTAGTTCACTTTCATGAACAGTCTTGGCATATGTTGCATTTTGAAATACCGTATTTGCTCGATTATAAGACGAGGTTTTTTCCAGAGCAAATGCTCTGAAAAATACCCCTCGTTTTAAAATCCGGGTCGTTTTATAATCAGACCTCAAATAGGTCTGACTAAGATCCAGATCCCCTGCAGCCATGCAGGGGACCTGGATCCTCCGGTGCTATGCCCCCCCCGCTCCCCCCTCAACTTACTGGTGCTTCTGAGTCGCTGGTGCTTAGTCTGGGCAGCGTGTAGAGCTCTAATGATTCGCTGCCCGGACTAAGCACCGGGGACTCAGATGCAGGGGACCTGGATCCTCCCGTGTTATGCCCTATACCTCCCAATATGCCACTCTGCCCCATAATATGCCTTTTAACCCCCTAAATGCCAGAGTGGCATATAGGGGTATAAGGCATTTCTGGAGGCAGAGTGGCACATAGGGGGTCAAAAGGCATATCATGGGGCACAGTGGCGTATAGAGGGTTAAAAGGTGTATCATGGGGCACAGTGGCATTTAGAGGGTTAAAAGGCATATCATGGGGCACAGTGGCATATATGGGGTATAACGCATTTCTGGGGCAGAGTGGCAGGTTGAAAAAAAAAAAAAGGAAATAACAAAATATTTTTCTCAATCGTAGCTTTAATTAACAAACAATTGTTCATAGTTTACATGAATTAACATTTACTGGTAAAACATTTTTCCTATAGGGGCGACTTATATTCAGCCTTTTTCTTTTTTTCATAAATTAATATTCAGATTTTGGGGGGTCGTCTTATAATCAGGGTCATCTTAGAATCGAGCAAATATGGTATTAGCAGATAGCAACTTGGAATTTTGTGAAAATGTCTGTTTTTAATATGCAACAGGCTAGTTTGTAAACAGAAATGTACATGTGCAGGTTACTGGAGTTAGCCATCCTTTTAAATATTGTATAGTAACTTAAATACCAGATGGTGATATTTAATGTTTAGTCAGCTGCTCTTTTGCAATGCGGTATTCTTGGCTATTTTGTGTTATCAAAATAATGGGACTCCTGCATCCTTAGGTTTTTGTAACGTTTTTCATCTTCTGCATTTGAAAACCTATAGCACAGCCATTGAAACATTACTTATTTATAGTCCTTTTTAGTTACATATGTGCTTTCCTTCTTTCCAGGATCATTCAGCAGCTGGTGAATGGAATAATTGCCCCCACAGCTATGCCAAATTTGGGACTAGGACCATGGTATGATTTTGCAGTTTATCAATTCTGTATTATTGTCAATAGAGCCACGTGTCTTCACCATACAAGAATAAGTTGTGTAGAAACCATATTATGGTGTGTGATTTTATGCTTTTAGGACAAAGTAGCCCTGACTGCAAAATGCATGTCCTTTAAACTGGAATGTTCTATGATTGAACAAATAGCGCATCCAGGCATTCTGTAATGTGTGTTCACTTCACATAATACAGATTGAAGGCTAGTCACACTTTATTGTATAGTAAATTATACTGCAAGAGTGTGTTAAGTTGCTTGCTGAATGTTTGAGTAGCTGAAACAAATACTAAATCTAGAGTTAGCATCTCTTTACCTGTGGCTAAGATTTCATTTTCTTTCTATGTAGGGGTGTACTTCATTCCAATCCAATGGATTATGCTTGGGGAGCAAACGGCCTGGATACAATAATCACCCAGGTATGTGATCCTTCTCGTAAAATCACACACAATACAGTCACTGGGCTGATGGTTTGGCCTCCATGTCTTCTAACTATCTGGTGCCATAATATTTGTAGACATGAACCCTGTAAATAACCTTTACTGAAATTGGATTGTCTCATCTAACAACCTGTAGTGGCCCGCCATCTTGTGTTTCAGCATCATTGGCAGTTCCCCTACTGGTCACCTCTCTTATCGGTGGTCTAAATTTAATAAAGTGAATGTGAGCGACTTGCAGAAGCTTTTAATGAGGCTTGCCAGGATCTCAGGCTGATAATGGACCTTGGTGAATTTCCCATCCAAGAAGTGCCATGTTGGTTGTTCATAGTTAACACAATCGGTGTTTTCATCGCGCTGCAACTTCCATTTTAGTCCGCCCAATTTTTATATACATAATTTCCTAATTGCTCTCTGCCTCGTTCTTTTTTTTTTTTTCCCCAGCCCCCAACCCCACTTAACTTTGGTCTCTCCCCATCAGTTACTCAACCAGTTTGAAAACACCGGTCCCCCTCCTGCTGACAATGAGAAAATCCAGGCTCTCCCCACTGTTCAGATAACACAGGAGCATGTGGGTAAGTGAGGTTTTGTTTGGCACTGTATAAAGTATTTTTTCTTTAAGTCACTAAGGGAAGTACTTTACCCCTTTAAATGTCTTTGTTTTGGTCTTTTTTGTAATATGGAATATATATATATATATATATATATATATATATATATATATATATATGCATCTAAGGTTTTTTTATGGAAAGAAAAACTCTTTGGACAGTTAAGCTAATTAAGTGTTTCAAAAAAAAAAAAAAAATATATAACACAGTTTTGAAAGCTTTATGTAGCTTTATTGTGACGCAGTGTAGTGGGAACTACAAATTTATACGTGGATGCATATATATAGGCTTAGGTGTGGGGCACTCCAGCAGACGCTTGGCACTTTGCATAGTGATCAGTTTGGAACTCTGTAGTGCTCTAGCACTCAGCGGTCCCGCTCAGTGAGTGTTCATGGTCTACCACTTTGTGGCTGAGCTGTTGTTACTCCTAGATACTTCTGCTTTACAGTTTTAGCACTTACTGTGGACCAGGGCTGATCTAGCAACGCAGAAGTTTCGCAAACTGGCCTCGTGGCAAAGGTGGCATACCAAAGTCCTTAAGCTCTTCAGTACAATCCATCCTACTGCCAATGTTTGTCTATGGAGATGACATGGTTTTTCTGCTTGATTTTATATACTGTTAGTGGGTGTGACCTACACTCAGTTAAGTACAAGCCTTTGGTACAATAGGTTAAAATTTTACTTTTTTTTTCTTCTATTAAACGTAGCAATGTGAACCTACATAACGTAAATATGTATAACATTTATGGTTTCACCAACAATTGTCCCCAAACCACTCTAATGCCCGGTTCCTTATAAAGGTTAAAATGTACAGCTTAATTTTTTATTTTTTTACGTTGTTTAGCATTTGTCTGGTGGAATCTAGACATACTACCTCACATGCCTCTAAGTTCTCTAAGTGCAGAGCATTTTATGTCCCGAACTCCCACATCCAAATTTTTCACAGCTGGATAGGTGCTAAAAAGAGACCCGTAGTTAGGTGGAGGGCAGTGTTCAGCTGTCTTGACACCCAGCGGTGAAAAGTTGTGTGCTTGACATGAGAAGCAGTACGTGCCCATCTGTTGATTTAAATAATATTTGCTGAAATGTATGTAGTCGTGCTATTAAATACTAGTATGTTTATCATTATCTTTGGTAATTATGGTAGGTGTATTGGTCTAGAACAGGCATGTCCAAAGTCCGGCCCGAGGGCCAATTGCGGCCCGCATTCCGGACTGATAAGGCCCCACAGATAAGTTGCCCAAATATAGATCTGTTTTTTTATATTAAAGGCAGAGTGATTTAACACCTGTTTTAGATTTGTCATCCAAGTCACAAAATGAAAAGTATGCCGTTTTCAATAAACTTTGCAGAAAATAGTTTATTTGCATTTAATTTTAATGGTTCAAAGAATGTCAGGCAAAATGGTCGGCCCTCACACATGTTCACTTCATCAAATCTGGCACTCTTCGAAAAAGGTTTGGACATGCCTGGTCTAGAACATTTGCTCCTCCCATGGGCCTATTAAAAGCAGTTATTACTAATAGACGTTACAGAAGTAACCCATATACAATTCACATCTTTGAGTATTTAAATATTTGTATGTTCCATATTCCGCTCTACTACTAGCTCTTTGCTACCTCTGGTAATATAGTAGATCGCATATAGTGAGTTTCAGGTCAAATGTGAAAACACTTCCATCTTATGTAGGCAATAGTTATGGTAACTTCTAGATATCTACATTACTACCGGTTCTCCATTTTTCTTTGTTTGTAGGTTCTGGTCTAGAGTGTCCTGTTTGTAAAGAGGATTACACAGTAGGTGAAAATGTGCGTCAGCTTCCATGCAATCACTTATTTCACAATGACTGCATCATCCCTTGGTTGGAACAGGTCAGTAAGATGCCAACACATTATTCTTAATATAACTGACCATTTATTTTTTTTTTTAGTTTGTTTATGCTACAAAACTATAAACTATGATAATTGTAGGCTACTTCCTGGTTTATTCTGTACAGCATTCCCACTGATTTTTCTGGTGTTAATGTGACCAATATGGAACGATAGATGTCATATACCGTGCTGTAACAAAGTGCATTAAGAAAAATAAATCTTACACTTTGGTAAAATGTAGCTGTTATTTCTATGTAATTGTTGACAGCATAGATAAATATGGAATCTGTTAACACAATCGATATTCTCTGCAGTGCCATTGAATGCTATAACCCTAAAATAGATCAGTAGAATACGTGTATAACAGCTAAAAAAAAAATTCAGGTAAAGTCACCTTTTATTTATTATTGCATCTAGGATATTCAAATGACATTTACCTGCCTGAAAAGTCCATAGGTTCTATTGGTTAACTGTATTTCGTAGCACCTGTCCTTCCATCTGTGAATGGTGTAATCTCACCCACAATAAAATTTGCAACCAACATCAAAAAGCAGAATGCTGTATGGACAACATGGTATACATAGATCAGTTTTATATGTGCCTTGTTTCTGATTAGCTTTTGCAGTCCAATGTTGTAGTCAACAACTGTAGAACTATATCGCCTATAGTTCTCCTTTTAGGCTGACCAGCCGGGTGAGCTCAAAAGCATTGGAGATTAGGTCTGGCGGGCTGACAGAGCCAACCTTTGGCTAGCTTTTTTTTATATGGGACATTTAGAAGTAAAAGGGTATTGGTTGAGTTATAGTATACAAAACCATTCTTTTCAAATGTTAGCGTCTTGCAGTGTCGGTTCTCACATTGCAAGAAGGATCAACCTACTAGAGACTCTAATTTACTGTGATCAAGAAATATATGAGCTGAAGGACCCAGCATATAGAGAGATCAGATTAGGAACAAGAGTGAACAGAGTTCTCCTCTCAATTTTTATTTATAGGGCCATCACGCAGATGTTTCTGTTACATCAATGTCAATTCATGTTGCTCTGCTCAACAGTGGAAGAAAAGCTGAAAAATATTTTAAATAAAAAGAAAAGGATAGTACAACCTCAAAATATCTTGTACCCTTCCCAGTAGAAATATCAAATTTACAAAAGCAGCTTTTGCTCCACACCAACCCAATAGTACTGAACTGGCTTAGGCAAACACATTTTTTTAGTCTTGTTGTGACCTGCTACAAACTCTTCATGTCTTCTTCTCTGCAGCATGATACATGTCCTGTGTGTCGGAAAAGCCTGAGTGGCCAGAATACAGCAACAAACCCTCCTGGACTGTCAGATATGAATTTCTCCCTATCTTCAGCCTCTTCTTCTTCCTCCTCCTCCCCTATTGATGACAATAACTCTGCCAATAACTCATGAGCCTAAAGTTGTGGTGGGGAGCAGCTGCAGGGTTTATACTGGTCATTTACCTCTTACCTTCAGAGCAGACGTGAAGCCCTGCATGTGGGTCCTCCTCTAGGACACGTTGCAGCCTCTGGTTGTCTCCTGCCCAATGGGTAGCAGCTGGGAACCAAATGTATTTGTGACATTCATGCCACCCAAAAAAGATGAGGACATCAATATGAGAAGAGACTTTGTGGGTGTGAAACTATTAATATATATATATATATATATTTTTTTTTTTTAAGAAAAAATGGGTGGCACAGTTTTAAAAAAATGGAAGTGTGGTGACTCCTTTTTTTTATTTTTAATGCGTTGACATTTTTAATCTTTAAATTAAACATCTATGGTTGATTTGCTCGTGATGCGAGCAGCTACTGCATATTGCTTGTCTTGTGAACCTTTTTTTTTTTTGGTCACACGGGTTGCTGTGGTCCTGCAGTTGGAATCTATAACTGTCCCTACACCACTGAAGTAACAACTACACTAGACTTATGTTGCATGGCCCATAAGAAAAATGTGAACCACTTGTCATATTACATGTCCCTGTGCTATAAAACCTTCTTTTTATTATTGCTTTAGCACATTTCCCCCACCGTCACTTCTAGGAACTTTATTTATGAAATGCAAAATTTTCTACAGTCCCCCCCCCCCCCCCCCCGTGCCACTAGTGTCTTATTTTACCTCCACAGTGGAACAATACAGGGAATGTTTTGATGGTAAAAGTGAGATATAAGCAGGGGATTTTAGACATTAAATGTGCATGAACTCATAAAATGTAGCAGAAGGGTAAAAGAAGAGAGAAGGGTTTTATGCTTGCATAGGCATTATCCCCTCATGCCCACTCCATGATGTGACAGTGAGTTCTCTAGTACCAAGTGAAAAAAAGTATATGGTTTATATCAAGTAACAAAGAAAAGCGGTAAGATGGTTGTGTCCTCTTCTACGGAATCACACAGACAAGGGTATGAAATGTGTTGATGGTTGAGTATAACGAGTCCGTCTCCCCCTTCTTGCCTGGCCTTTGAGACCGATTGCCAGATACATTGAATGTTTATGGTAATGCCACCTTACTGAAGCATAGGTATTGTATCCATTCTCCTCAATACGCTCTTGGAATTGGCAGTTTGGACCATAGTTCTTCTGTGGAGACAAAAAAAAAAACAGGGTTACTGTAAAAGTAGAAACCTAATGTGTTAAATGACATTGACGTTCTGAGCATCTGTCTACTACTACTACTACTTTTGCTGCTTGTTTAAGTCCTTTCCACACACTTCTGCCAAATCTTGTCAACGCTTGAGGATTTTAACACTTAATGAATCTGTTATCATATAGTCCCTCTGCAAAACCTCTACATCCTCTTCTAACAGCAGCTCTGCTCGCTGCAGCAAATATTTTGGTCCCCCACGTCTTTCTTTCCTGGAACCACAAGTCTTCTAGGTTATTGAAACCGTCAAAGATTAGACCACCCACTGTTGAACGTTTGTTTCGCAGTCCTCCTACTTGTTTTGTAAGTTTAATTGTAGGGGATGGTATGGTAGGATATTGTGTCTCAGGCCTTTCTATCAGTAGGTCCCATACAAAGCAAGCCTTATAGGGATGCAATGCATGGGTGAGAGTTCAGTTTGCTCGTCCCTTATAATTTATATCCGTTTTAGCATAATGGCGATTATGTGTGAAGGGGTTCTTTGAAAAAATGTCTAGTCAGTAGGACTATTTCATTGGTTCTGGTGGAAAGACCACATTTAGTAACTGCAGACCATAATCACTTTTTTTTTTTTTTTTTTTTTTTTTTTTTTTTTAATGAATCACACCCATTTTCCCCTACCCCTGCATCTGAGTATTCTAAAACACTGAATACAGACTGCAAGGTGATATACGTACCGCACCATATACTTTTCCTTGCTTGTCCATGGCTAAATACAGCCCACTGTCAGCAGCATATATTGCAACTATCCCCACACTCACGGAATAGATTTGGAATACACCTAGGAGTACAAAGGGAGTTGTGAGCAGACATCCATATATTTTGCGTAACTTTGGGGGGATTAGCCATTTTCTCAAGCGTTATTGAAACACAGATGTATGTACCACTACATATTACTGGGTTACTAAATTTGTAGTAGACAGACTTTAGAGATGGGAAACGTGTCTAAACACTGAGCTTTGAGCGGCTTTTTATAATGTTTTTATTTTTACTTTTTTTTGTTACACATTTACCTATGGTCGGTGAGCATTTGTCCTTCTTTTCCCTGCTATCTTTTGGCGTACTTGAGCACAATCCTGCACCTCCAAAATTATTATGAAATGGGAAGTGCTTTTACAGCACTATTTAAGGCACTATTTAGTACGCTTTTTATATAGGAGACAAATGCAGTTGCCTGAAGTTTTACTAGTTCAGTGTGTTAGTGTAGCTGGTGGAAATATGTAGGCATAATGAGCAGGTCTTGCAGCCTTTCCTTTCTCAGAGCTGTCATTTCAGTTTAAAGTATTGGAAGGGGAGAGCGAAGATGCATACCAGATCCCTTTGATATGTGTTGCCAAGCAACAGATCCCAAACCGCTCAGAAGAAATTGTTACAAAAGGCAAAGGGGAAAAAAAAACATTAAAGTGGAACTCATGCTACAAATGAGCATTAAATATGGGGAGGATTATAAATACATAACAAAGATACATTTGCACATACAGATACAACAGGAGTTAAGTAACCGGAGTGTAGGAAAATGCAGGAACAACTTTCCTAGCAAGATGGTGATGGTTTATGAGAGCCCTGCTCGTGAACTTACATACTGCAAGAGAGTGCGGTACTTTTGCCTTTTTTTGATATGCAGTGTACATCCAATATAATAATGAGGAATTTACATACACTATATGCTAGTTTGCTTTCGATATCATATTTAAGTATACAACCAGAATATCTTATGGAAAAAAAAAGATAATTTGACCCCAACTAATCAACAAGATGACCTTAGAAAGCTCACTAGGTGATTTATGCATTATACAGGAGCTGCACAGCACATCTTGTAGGTTTTGCCCTGCATTCAGTCTACATTCATTGCTAACAGGTGTGTAAAATAAAGCACATTGGCAGAAAAAATGTCATAGGATGCCACCTTTGCTATAAGCTAGTTTTTAGCACTGTGCAGCAAGAGCTTCATGAAATGGGTTTTCATGGCTGAGAAGCTGCACACAAGCCAAAGCTCACTATGCACAAATCCAAGTGTTGGGTGGAGTGGTGTAAAGAACCCCACCACTGGCCTCGGGAGAAGTGGAAACGCAAATCTCTGTAGTGATGGATCATGCTCCACTAACTGGAAGCCTAATGGACAAATCTGATAAATAGGAGAACGATACCTAATGAAATGCATGGTGCTTAGTGTACGGTTTGATGGAGGAGGGATAATGGTCTGTACTGTTTTTCGTGGTTTGGTCTGGGCCCTTTTTTCCAGTGATGGGTAATGTTAATGCAGCACACAGTGGGTTTTAGACAATTTTATGCTTTTTAGACAATTCTGTGGCACCTTTTTGGTGAAGGGCCTTTCCTGTTTTGACATGACTGCCCCAAGCACAAAGCAACGTCCATAAAGATATGGTTTGACAAGTTTGGTATGGCTAAACTCAAGTGGCCTGCAGAGAGCCCTGATCTAAACCCCACTGAACACGCTTGGGATTAATGTGAATGCTGATTGCGAGGCAAGCTGCCTTGTCAAACATCTGTGCCTGACCTCACAAATACTATTGGGGCTAAATGGGCACATTTGCAAGGTGAATTTTTACTGCGCACCAATAAACTTTAACCAGTGATTTTCAGTCAGTTCCCGTTGAGTATATGCTGTCCTTATACACTAGATGGCACATGTACACACCAAATTTTGCTCACTAAAGGTAAGTGGTTTTAATTAAAAATAATACCTTACCATAAGGAGACCAGTTTTTTTAAAATGAAATCTAGGCACATTTTTTTATATATAAATTGCCAAATGGTAAAAAAAAAACATTTTATAAGCATATTTTCTTCAAACTATATATATGCAGTGTATTTGATACATGTTTATGAAGTAATTGTATGATATATGTTATTTCTCACATTTTGTCCATGAGGTAAAATACTTCTTAGAATCTTTTTGGGCAGATTGAGAGCATCATGGGCCTGGTGCTGAAGATTTGGGTGGCCTTTTTAGGGAAATAAATAATTAGACAGAATCTTAACTCCTCGGCATCCGTGTGTTCTGGATAAAGATTACATCAGAGTGGTCACAGAACGTCCTCGGGTGGGTGTTCGGTGTTCCTGAATGCCTCGCTATCGAGGCATCGTTGATGCCCCAGGGAGGGACCAGACATGGCCCCTTAAGCTGATCTTGGTGTTGCTGAATGCCTCGACATCGAGGCATTACAGCAACACCGTTTAAGCGAAGAAAGTAATCGTAGATTGGTCATTGGTCTTGCATAATTTAAAGTACTCCGAGACTATGCATTTTTCAAAAGCAAATTATAGAAATGTAAAGGGATCTCTCGACTATCATAAGTGTATATGATGGTTGGAGTGTCCACCATTGTATTTTATATGCCCTTAGTTTCACAGATGACTAGGCGTGTGTCACAATGCAAAACAATGACATTTTGCCAATTTATTAGATTTTAACATCTCCGTACTCACTGTCGGAGCAGAACCTCCGGGTTCCCTTCACATGACCTGATTGATCAATGGTCAGAAAGTAGTGGGTAGCAGAATAGAAACATCTCCATCTGACATCTCCTTCCAGGTGTTTGTAGTTGTAAACAGGATGGCTCTGCTGTCCAGTAGGACAAAACAATGAAGTAGTGAGGAACAGCAAGGCACATGGGGGTAGTGAGCAAGGACCACATTTCATCCTATGCCTTGTGGGCAGAAAAAAACTTTCATAAGTCCACCTTGTAATTACCAATGTATCCACCCTTATTACAGTTATGTTCCATTTTGTTTTTCAATTGCCCTAGGAGACCCACATTTCCTAGACACACATGTGAAACATTTATGAACTTCTTTCTAAAGAATGAGCCACTAGTACAATATACAATATATTTCCAATTGCACATCAGACATAGAGAAACTATATAAATTACAAACGTTTGACTTACATTGTCAATGTTCATCACACAATAACCAGCATTGTTTGCTGTTCATGCTTCAGTTCCTCTGCTCAAATCAAGATCTATGTTGTTTAGGCTGTATTCCATTCCTTCCTATCCCATCATATCTTCACCTTGATTTCCTTCTCACATCCTATTTCTTGGATCACACAGGCAGGTATAAATCTTAATGTGAATCACTCAAGGGATAAACAACTCATCCCGATATGCTACATTCCTGCCATCTTGCGCAGGATGTCAAGAGACTGAAGACATGTTTATACTATGAGTTGTCTGTTGCACAGGAAATTAGAGTGTAATTACAGGTGTGAGCTGGATAAATTCCTGTAACTATTTGCAAAGCTTTTATACCACAACTCGTTTATTTGCAGGCGTGATACTCCCCGGTTGCTGCTTTTTTCACAGCGGTTTACTCTTTCATTTTGCAATTTTACAATGGTTATACATTGTAAAACAGCTACTTGGTACTATAATACTGAATCTTCCAAAAGTTAATCTTGCACTATTCCTAAAATTTTAGATGTCTAATGGCAACTGAAAGAAATCTGGATCCGTGATACCCTGGTTTCTGGGAAATGATCAACGATTAGATTTTTTTTTTATCGTATTTTGCATTTTTTCACCTTAGGTTGGCTGTGATTGGACAAAACCAATCTGCTTATATAAAGTTACCAACAAGAACAAAAATAGCTTAGTAATGATCATTGCAATTTCGTTTTTTTATATATGCACACCGATCAGCCACCACATTATGACCACTGACAGGTGAAATGAATAACACTGATAATCTGCACCTGTCAGTGGGTGGAATATATTAGGCAGCAAGTGAACATTTCGTCCTCATAGTTGATGTGTTAGAAGCAGAAAAAATGGTAAAGCGAAAAGGATCTGAGTGACTTTGACAACGTCTAAATTGTGAGGGCTAGATGATTGGGTCAGAGCATCTGTAAAACTGCAGCTTTTGTGGTCCCAGTCTGCAGTGGTCAGAACCTATTAAAAGTGGTCCAAGGAAGCGAACGCAGTGAACCGGTGACAGATTCGATGGCAGCCAAGGCTCATTGATGCAACGGGGGGGGGGGGGCGAAGGCCAGCCCGTGTGGTCAATCCAACATACTAGCTACTGTAGCTCAAATTACAAAAAAGTTAAAAAGCCTACAAAAGAGCTGGACCACAGAGCAATGAAAGAAGGTGGCCTGGTCTGATGAATAACTTTTTCTTTTACATCACGTGGAGGGCCAGGTGTGTGTGCGCGTCGCTTACCTGGAGAACACATGGCACCAGGATGTACTATGTGAAGGAGGCAAGCCAGCAGAGGCAATGTGCTGCTTTGGGCAATGTGCTGCTGGGAAACCTTGGGTCATGCCATTCATATGCAGTGGCGTCTCCAGCTTTCATATTTAGGGGGGCACATGGGGGGACAGGGACCAAAGTAGGGGGGGCAATTAAAAAACACTACATATACACTATATATATGTATATATATATATACATATATATAACGCTTTATATACACTATATATATATATATATATATATATATATATATATATATTGTATATAAAGCGTTAGACATACATAATATGTACTTATCTCTTTGAAGGAAAGACCTTGAAAGACCTTGATTGAAAATGTGATTTCAAAATAACAGCTGAACTGGCAGTTATTTTTCATTCTTTAATATTAGACCCTGCTGCCAATATATACAGTGGGGCAAAAAAGTATTTAGTCAGCCACCAATTGTGCAAGTTCTCCCACTTACAAAGATGAGAGAGGTCTGTAATTTTCACCATAGGTACACTTCAACTATGAGAGACAGAACGAGACAACACAGTCCATAAATCACATTGTCTGATTTTTAAAGAATTTATTTGCAAATTATGGTGGAAAATAAGTATTTGGTCAATAACAAAAGTCATAACATATCAATACTTTGTTATGTACCCGTTGTTGGCAATGACAGAGGTCAAACGTTTTCTGTAAGTCTTCACAAGGTTTTCACACACTGTTGCTGGTATTTTGGACCATTCCTTCATGCAGATCTCCTTTAGAGCAGTGATGTTTTGGGGCTGTCGCTGGGCTTTCAACTCCCTCCAAAGGTTTTCTATGGGGTTGAGATATGGAGACTGGCTAGGACACTCCAGGACCTTGAAATGCTTCTTACGAAGCCACTCCTTTGTTGCCGGGGCGGTGTGTTTGGGATCATTGTCATGCTGAAAGACCAGCCACGTTGCATCTTCAATGCCCTTGCTGATGGAAGGAGGTTTTCACTCAAAATCTCATGATACATGGCCCCATTCATTCTTTCCTTTACACGGATCAGTCGTCCTGGTCCCTTTGCAGAAAAACAGCCCCAAAGCATGATGTTTCCACCCCCATGCTTCACCGTAGGTATGGTGTTCTTTGGATGCAACTCAGCATTCTTTCTCCTCCAAACACGACGAGTTGAGTTCTACCATGGTTTCATCTGACCATATGACATTCGCCCAATCCTCTTCTGGATCATCCAAATGCTCTCTAGCAAACGTCAGATGGACCCAGACATGTACTGGCTTAAGCAGGGGGACACGTCTGGCACTGCATGATTTGAGTCCCTGGCGGCGTAGTGTGTCCTTTGTTACTTTGGTCCCAGCTCTCTGCAGGTCATTCACTAGGTCCCCCCGTGTGGTTCTGGGATTTTTGCTCACCGTTCTTGTGATCATTTTGACACCATGGCGTGAGATCTTGCGTGGAGCCCCAGATCGAGGGAGATTATGAGTGGTCCTATATGTCTTCCATTTTCGATAAATTGCTCCCACAGTTGATTTCTTCACACCAAGCTGCTTGCCTATTGCAGATTCAGTCTTCCCAGCCTGGTGCAGGTCTACAATTTTGTTTCTGGTGTCCTTCAACAGCTCTTTGGTCTTGGCCATAGTGGGGTTTGGAGTGTGACTGTTTGAGGTTGTGGACAGGTGTCTTTTATACTGATAACAAGTCCAAACAGGTGCCATTAATACAGGTAACGAGTGGAGGACAGAGGAGACTCTTAAAGAAGATGTTACAGGTCTGTGAGAGCCACATATCTTGCTTGTTTGTAGGTGACCAAACACTTATTTTACCGAGGAATTCATCAATGAATTCATTAGAAATCCTACAATGCGATTTCCTGTATTCTTTCCCCCCATTCTGTCTCTCATAGTTGAAGTGTACCTATGGTGAAAATTACAGGCCTCTCTCATCTTTTTAAGTGGGAGAACTTGCACAATTGGTGGCTGACTAAATACTTTTTTGCCCCACTGTATTAATATTAGACCCTGCTGCCGATATATATAAATATTAGATAAATATTTGCCCCTGCTGCCGATCTCTCTCTCTCCCTTCTGCCCTATCTACCCCTTCTCAACCCCTTCTGCTTAATCTATCCCTTCTCACTCCCTTCTCCCGATCTACCCTATGTCACTCCCTTCTCCCTATCTACTCCCTCTTCCCTATCTACCCCCCCTTTGAAGTTCACTTACCTTGTAGAAGTCCTGCAGTGGGATCGTGAGGCCTCTGTCTCCCTGCTCTGCCGCAGTGCGTGATGCATCACTGCTGAGCGCCGGAATATGATGTCATATTCCGGCACTCAGCATGAAATGCCGGCACTACGACCGAGCCAGAAGCCTCGCAGAGGAGAGTGAGAGGAGCCGAATGGTTGCTGAAAACGTATTCATGAGCAACCGCTCAGCGCCTCTCTCTCTCCTCCTGCTCCACAAAAAAAACCCACGGCGTTTGTATTGGGGGGCACACAGGGGGGGCCTCAGGAATGGCCTTAGGAACACAACAATGAGTCCCAAGTATTAATTTGACCTCCAAATTCCCCAGATATCAATCCAATCTAGCATCTGTGGGATGTACTGGACTAATAGGTCCAATATACGGAGGCCCCACCTCGCAACTTACAGGACTTAATGGATCTGCTGCTAACGTCTTAGTGCCAGATACCACAGTGCACTTTCAGAGGTCTAGTGGAGTCCATGCCTCGACAGGTCAGGGCTGTTTTGGAGCAAAAGGAGGACCTACACTATATTAGGCAGGTGGTCATAATGTTATGGCTGTGTGTGTCCACGTGTATATGTGCCGGAAGTTGGGACACATTTTTCACTATATTTATATTTAAGTGACAACCATACCTGGAAACTTCTCGGCTCCGGCCCTTCCCTTGTGGGACGCGGCCAGGACTGCACACTGACGTCAGCAGGCGAAGTCGGTGGGCAGTCTTGCTGACTTTGGGGGAGTTCCCACTGATGTCGGTGGCGTTCCCACTGATGTCGGAGGCGTTCCCGCTGACGGCAGCAGGAAACACCCCCATTTAATGGAAAGAATGGGCGGGGAGCGGAGCCCGGAGAATTTAGGTCTTGACCCGGAGAACCGGAGGAGCAGCGCTCACCCGGCAATCTCCGGGGCAAACCTGGAGAGTTCCCAGGTATGGTGACAACTTATCAACAGTTTGCACTAAGGGAACAAGTTGAGCTATTCATTAGTACCTAGTTTAAGGCAAAACGTGCATGCAGTCACATGATATAATACTGACAGGGACAGATCAAATTCAGGTGGCCCCTGAGGCAAAACTGTCCCAAGGGGCCTCTTTCATTTTATATATATGTGTGTTACACCACAGTGCCAATAGGTTTCCCATAAAGGCCATTTCTGTCAGGACATATTTAATCTTTACATGTTGATGTTCACTATTTATGCTGCCTTACTTTATGTGGGATGGGAATTAATTATTTAATCAAGTTTGTACATCCTCCGTAACGCAGGAAAGCATGTTATGGGTTGTGGTCAACAACATGTAACAATAAGATGTGTCTAGGAAATAATGGCCAATATAGCAACCCTTATTTGTCAATTCTTGGCTACACAGTATGATACCAGTGTTTCTTTTTTACAGTTCTTTTCTATTTTATTTATACAAGAGACAGCCACAGCAAAATTCAGCCTTAGATTGAAATCAGTTGTGTCCCCCAGAACTAATATTGAAGGGGACCACAGACAAAGCTAGCAGGGCTGTTACGCCAATCTAATTCCAGCTCTCGCATTCCCAAGAGTCAGGACATAAGCCTATTTGTTGGGACGTTAGGCAACTATGGCTATTGTCTGGCTCCACTTCTACAACATTTGGACAATCACTCCCTCTATACGGGTACAGACATTGAAATTAGAAGCACTTGTTTATGACTTGATCGGAACTTAAAAGATAGTGTCCATGCCTATAAGAGCACTGTTAGTGTAAACTAAATATAGAATGTAATTTTGTGCAGTATGCTAAATCCGTAAAATAAAGATAGCATTAAGGTTTACGAGAGGATACAGATGCTTTCTTCTACTTATAGAAGTATTACCATTTTGGGGATTATCCACAGATTTCAGTAAATGATCTGAAAAACTAAGGATATTAGATATTTGTTAGGATAGAGTACTGATGAGGAAACATTTATTATACTATATGATATGTTTCATATCTTGGTTTTATTTGAACATTTATGTACAATAAACATGTAGGTTTGCAGCTATATTAAACCATACCCCTCATTTAAGTTGGTTAGAATAGGATAGACAACTGTCCATGTTTCGCGTGGACAGTAATTGTCCTTGATATATCTCTTTATATGGTATCATGACACAGGATGACAGCATTTGAATCATAATTCATTTACAGCCCCCAGCACTATCATTGGCCCCCAACCACCAAAATTTCCATCCCCTTCCTTCTTCATGACCCTTAGCATAACTTCTCATTATCTCCATACCCACCCAGTATTTCCTCATCATCTTCATACCCTTCCAATTGAACACCCCTTCATATCATACAAACACATTTCTCCCCTCACCTCCCCGGTCCCTGAGTCTGGCAGTCTGTGGTGCAGTCTTTCTTTGCACGTCTGCCAGTCAGCACCGTGTTGGATATGATGTCATATATGGACTTTGCTTTGAGCACCGCTTTATGGACAAAAGTATTGGGACACACCACTTAATTATTGAAATCAGCATTTGGGCTAGGCCCAGTGAAGGAAAATCTTAATGTTTCCGCATACCCAGGGCCACTTTTAACGCAGGGCAAAGGGGTCAGCTGCCTTGGGCCGTCATTCCTGGGGTGCCCATAGCAACTGCCCCTTGAGCCCGCAGCAACAGCAGTCACGGGGGTTGCAACTGCGCCCATCACTCTAGGGGGCCCGGGCGACCCCCACTGTGCAAGCAACGTCTCTTTTACTGCCCAGTGGATGCAGGAACTCAGCAGAATCAAGTTACGTCATATTACGATACGTCCCGTGACCTTGCTGCATTCCTGCTTCCTCTGGGCAGTAAAAGAGAAGTTGTTCACACAGTGTACTAGCAACCCAGAGGTAAGCAGCGAGTGGCACATCTGCAGTTCATACACCCTCTCCACCCCCTTGCCTGAACGAGTGAATGAATGAGGAAATGAATATCTGTGAATGAGGGAATAAATGAGTATCTGTGAATGAGTGAATGAATATGTGTGTGTGATAGCATGCCACAGGCAGGCTGTTTGCGGGCAAAGATGCCACAGGGAGGCTGTTTGGGTGGTCCACTCAAAACTGGCTGGGAATGAGATGTAAGAGATACTAGCCCTACTGCTAGCCAGAGTCATACATTTCCCAAGCATGCTGAGGGGTACACCGAGCTCTCACTAGTGGCTGTGATAGTACGAACACAGATTGCACCTTGAAACCTTGAAACACCTTCTTATCCCCTCCTCACACATTGCACTTTTTGGTTGATATATTCATGATGAAATTTTCTACGCGCTGAAATTGCCATAATGGCGTCAGGCCTCTCAAGACTCTCTTTGCCAAAGGAACATATCCAAATTGTGTGTCCCCAAAAGAAGCCTGGGGTTCACCGTGGCCTTACAAAAGTAAGTGATATTTTCCACTTTTTTCACTGAAAACCGTGAAAAAATTGATACATCGCCCACAACATGGAATTTGGAATACTCCAGGACACAACTGTGTTTTGTACATTCCAGTCAAGAAGCATTAACACTTGTTTTACTTCCAGACAATATTTTGTTTACTATTCTTCAGACTTGTTAAGAAGCACTTTTTTGATGAGTAACATTTAGCGCTAAAGGGCTAAGAGAGAAGCAGTAGTGATTACACTGCTGACCGACCTGCCAGTTACATACCCTCAACATAGTGTGTCCTCCCAATAATAAATAGAAATGTAAAAGAAACTACATTCCCCGACAACCTGTCTGATCAGGAAGTGAGGAAGCCGTAGTTCTTTTTCCTTTCTGTCAATGTGTTCGACCTATCACTGGAACTACACTCCCCACAATACTTTGCTGTAATGTACGGTTCCGGTTGCGGCACGTTGTTCGAGATGATGGCCGCAGTTTAGGAAAGCATAGGGCACCAAGATCAAGAGGAATGTCTGTCCTGAGGCTGAGTGTTCTGTCCCGAATATTTCGGGAGCAGTATGTATCAGGGAACGGGCCGTGTCTCCTGTGCAGGCGGGGTCCTGCCAGAGGTGAGTGTGGAAGTGGGTGTAAACACGTGAGCCCCTGACCTTCCCAACTCCAGTCACCCCTGAGATGTAATGATACAGTAAACAAGTGGCAAACTATTGCCCGTGCATCCCACATTATACTAACATTTCTAACTCCGGAGGGGGTTCCGCAGCTATAAATACCCTCTGTGGGGGCCATTCTCAGACATACTGTGTCTACCCTCCAGTGTGTTATGGAAAACCTCTTAGAGCTATCATGGCCCAATATGCCCAAGTAGTTCTGACCAGTCGTTTGTTACCCTTCAGGATGCCTGCTGGGGAACGTGTACAGATGGACATCCTCTGCCAGGCCAAAGGACAAGGCTGCTGCCTTTACCAACTGCAAAATAGAGCTCCTTGAAGGTAAATAATGTTCAGTAGGCATTTACTTGCAGCAAATCATTATAGTGTGATATCATTGTAATGGAGATGGCCACTTTTATGTTCGTCTTTACTTAACATATCCTTTTGACGTTAATATCAGAATACCGCATCCTATGATCAGCTGTATTTATGACACAATGAGACAGAGCTATCATGATTGGGGAGAGTCAGTACTATCAATCAGATTATTATTATCTTTTATTTATATAGCGCCAACAGTTTACGCAGCGCTTAATACAATACATAAATTCAAGGGATATGACAAGACAAGAATTGAGACTAAGACAAACCGATACATTAGGTGGAGAGAGCCCTGCTCGCAAGTTTACAATCTTGAGGGAATGGGGTGAGGACAAACATAAGGCACAGAGATGGGTGAGAGATAGTGTGGTGGTTGTATCAATGACAAGGAAGTTCTAGCAGCTAAGATGGTATGCTTCTCTGAAGAAGTGGGTTTTGAGATGTTTCTTGAATGTCGGGAGGGAGGGTGAATGCTGAAGGTTCCTTGGGAGTAGATTCCAGAGATATGGGGCAGCTCGAGTGAAATCTTGTAGAGAAAAGGAAGAGGTGATAAGTGAGGAGGCGAGCCTTAGCCCATGGGAGGAACGTAGGGATCGAGTAGGAATCAGATCTTTCCTTTGTATTATAACGGCTCACACCGGCAGTGGTGGGCTTTAAGGAATACGTTACTAAATAGCATGTTTTTTTCCCATTTGGTTTTTGGTTAAAACGTTCACGATATTAAATAATTGCTGGAGAATCATGTGATGTTGGTCTGATCTTTGCCTTTTAAACCATACACTTCACCAGATCATTTAATATTGCCTTTTCTTTTCTGTTGGGATTTTCAGTTCTGGAGCACCGGGTACAGCAGTTGCAGGCAGAAGAGACGGCTTCAATGTTAGAACACAGGAGTTCAACAACTACTGTCCAGCTGAAAGGCAAAGGGAAGGAAGAAAAGAAAAAACCTGTTGAAACACCCAAACGCTGGATGGAAAAGCTGAAGAATGAGCAGGTGAAAATGCATCAAAGAAAAGAACGTCTGAATGGCAAAACATTGAAAACTGTTTCTCATCCTGATGAGACGTCTCAACAGGCACCAGTGCCAAAGCCACCAAAGACACCTAGCAAAAAGTCAAAGAAAACGCTTGAACATAAAAATAACATCCAGGTACCCATTGCTGCCCCAACAGAAGTAGAGGAACCTCATGTAAGTAAACTGTTACTGGAGGATAAGGATGGGAACAGGTATGGAGGAGTTCAGATGAGCATCCTTTGCTATTTGGAGACCTGCATTTTCCTGGGGGATTTGGACAGAGCTCAACAGTGCCTGAATTATTATCACCAGAATCATTCAAGGAGGGCTATGCTGACCACTGCTATGTACAACCTTCTCATGAGGGCCTGGGCCAAAAAGGTGAGAAATGGGGGGGTTAACCAAAGTGTTATGGCTTTAAAGGTGAAATGGGATGGAGAGCTGTACTCCTCTTCAGTTACTGGTGGGCAGTTGCATACATGTCACCTAAGCCAGTCGCACCAGTTGGGAGGGTATTTGGATTCAAATGAAAAATTATAGAAATTGAGGATTTTTTTAAAGCCTTGTGTATTTTTATTTGTCTTTATGTGAAGAGAACTTTCTGTAAGCCGTTTTTGTTTTTTTTGTTATCTCTGCCGTTAGAGCTCCTTGCATCATATCGGGCAAATCTTTGTAATGTTGGAGGAGGCTGGTGTGAAGCCAAATGTTGGGTCCTACGTGGCAACTTTGGAGTGCATGGGCCGCAAGGATTCTACCAAAAGCACAATCGAGAAGTAAGGATCACAAGGCTTGTGTTAACATATCTCGTTATCCCCACAAAGGGTACATAGCTGGCTGGATGTTACAGCAGAGCCTTACAGTGATCCGACTGATCATAAGAGGCTGATTAGATATGGCTTATAGTTCATTACTTCAAGATGCTTCACATTTAGTTATCATGGACTAATCTCTGTTGATCCCTGCCAGCTCTGAAATGATACATGGATTTGCCCACTCCACTATCATTGGTTCTTGATTGTACAAAGAGCCAGTATGATTCTCATAAGACAAAATATGATGTCTTAAACCCATAGCTCTTCACAGTATAATTTCTGTTCTCGTTAACTGAAGCCCTATAAAAACCTCCGAGGGCATGTAGGGGGCTGCATTGCAAACAAAGCACTCGTGTAACATGTGAAATTGCAAGTGATCATGGTATTACGTCTTCTTCTATCCCTCCCTTACTAAGAGAGTAAAATAAAGTTTCAAAAAATCTAAGATATGTTGGCAATAGGAATAAGGTAAATAAACTAAAATACCCAACCCCAGCCATCATAAATTATACATCATGGCAAATTGATCTGTGACATAGATCTCTTATTTTAGTTTCTTTCTGGGTTAGTGAGGTGAATGTATATTAGGGATGGTTTTCCTAGCTACGCTACTACATGTCATTTTTTTCTAGAGGGAATTCTGTTCATTTAGTGTTTTCCCATTCATTAGAGTTTTTAGACTAAATGGTAGGTCAAATAAATATAGTTTCTAAAAAGAGCCATTTTTATCTTTAAGCAGGATATAAGTTGTATGGGTACAATACTGGGGTGTTTTATTGTTGTACAAAAACTTAGCAAAAATGATCAATCTTTGTTCTATAACCATTCAACAAGCAGCCAGGAGCTAAACTGTGACTGAGCCAGGGGTGTTCTTATAGAGGTGTTTGCAAGCCTCTATTCTCTACACACTTCACACAGGCTACTGCCACCATATGCCGCTGACACCATCTCCCCATTTGTTCTCTCACTTATATTTCGTGGCTGGTTTGTGCATTAAAAATTATTCGGGATAGAATCACTTCTTGGCCCCAAAAAGATATTTAGTAAATATATAATACACACACACGTATGTGTTTTTGGTGGAGCTGTCTAGGGCAGTGCATTGTCTGCTTCTCATCTCTTTGGGCTGTGATACTCATTCTTAGTACTCTTTTTCCAGGTGCTTGATGCGCATGGAAGCATCAGGAATCTCAAACGAGCAGCTGTTCAAGGACTTTCCTTATGAGGGAGATGAACAATATATGGTTCTAAAAGCCATTCACACTGTACACAAGGACTTCCAACCTCCCCCTCCGACTAAAGTTGTTTGTATGTCCCCACTTGTGCAAGATTTTTACAGAAAGGTGAGCCAAACGATATAATTGGTTTGTCATCGCAAATTCCACTCTGCCTTGTACCCATTAAATAGGTGTTATGAGTTTTATGTTTTGTACTGTACACAAAGTAGTAGCTTGGCTGTAAGGCATTGCATTTCCTAACTGATAAAATATTATTAATTCCCCATTTAACTAAATAATTCTTACTTTGCCTATCTTTATAATTAAATGGACTGCAAACCTTTAACCACCAAGCTGCAGCTAATGGTTATCACAACCCATATGTGCCCATTAACTAATCAGTGGTTTATTAAAGATTTTTCATAAATTGCTGACAGCGCATGTTATTCTCTTCTGAGTATAAATTATTCATATCCCATTACCGAGACTATAAAGCACCATGAAGCACCTTACAGTTCTACATACTAAGTAACTATGTTACAATAAGCAATACATTTACTTATTGAAACCTAATCTAATATATATATATATATATATATATATATATATATATATATATATATATATATATATATATATATATTTACCACACTATTCTCCACTCTAAATAAAGGAGCCACATCCACAGTATCCCAAATTGGACTTCACGGTTTCTGATTTGCGTGACCGGTTTGACAGGCAGCTGGAAACTGAGAGTTGCGACACGGTCACGATAGCTTCTGTGGAAGCTGTCCAACCTGTGACAGATGATAAGAAGGAAGCGGTGAGTTAACCCAGTAACAATCCAATGCCCCAGATCCAGAATATGTTCCACATTGCATGAATTCATTGCCTGGGCTGCTCACATCTATTTATGTGAAGCAGTGGGAACCATTGGTGCTCTGTTATTGGAAATCTGGGTGGTTCTTACTTGTGTTTTTCATAATTTTCAGAGAGCTTTGCTGGATACTCTTCGTTCTCAGTGGGAAAAGTCTCTGCTTCTAGCCTTCCGAGATTCAAAGAAACACCTGGAAGCGATCAGCAGGAAGATACGTAAAATAAACCTGTACCCATATCTGTGTTTGCTGGATGATGAGCAGTATGTGCAGATCATGATGCAGGTGTGGCTATATACTGTGAATAAAATAATCTAATATGTACTACTATGCAAGGTTGATTACTTAACTATGAATAGTCAAATTATAGTAGTTTTACTTTTCTGATTTTAGACACCCTCCTATGGTTATGGTTAGTCTGTTAAGGGAAGCAATTGGAAGCCCCCTTACTAGTTTTTTTTTAAATATATATTTGTAACTTTTTTGTTAACATTTATCATTTATATCTCCATGTATTGTTGCATATTTAAGCTTTGAGTTTCTGCCAGCATTTCTAGTGCATACCATTTATGTTATCATAGCAGCTTCTTGTACTCGTTCTATCTTTCTCACTTTATTGTTTGTTTTTTGTTTGTTTTTTTTACTTTTGCAGTCTCTGACCAGAATACCACCTACTGGGGAATCATTTCTCTTAATGTCTCGGGAACTGGGGAATAAAATCTTTAACAGAATCTCCATCCGCAGAAAACTGCAGGGACGCTACATGGAGAAGATGCGAGAAATATACACAGAGTACTGCCAGCTTCTGGCCAAGGATGGACAAGTGAGTCTATGTGATCTGCCTGGTTAGGAACACTAAGGGATCTTTTAGTTGCATCTATTTTTTATTTGCCCTGCATCACATGTTTTATCTTTATCTGATATATCTTCTGATTTCTAAAATAGTTTTTTTGTTTGTTTTGGGTTTTTTTGTTTTGTTTTTTTAAATCGAACTGCACCTAGGTTTCTGGACTTCTGCCTCGGGAAATGTGGGAACAGTTGGAGGCGGATAGGTGTCGGAGTCAGCACCTTATTAATTTGGAAACTACTTGGCCCAATGCCTTGCTGGTGCAAGTGGGTACATACCTTGTGGATTTGATTGTGCAAGAGATAAAGCTGCCTAGCAATTTGCTCTCCCCCCACAGTGAATCCAAGCTTATCCCAGTGCTGTACCACATGTATTCTTTCCGGAGCACTCGTCAGGTATGTATACTTTAGGGTATTTTATTGGTGTTTTCATTGCCGCTTTTTCTGTCAGTGCAAACGCTGTGTCTTATGATAAAGTGCCACCCCTGTGACCATCTCCTACAATATTGAGAAAGTTGACCATGTATAATACATAGATGAATTTTCCTGAAATGAACTATTTAGCTATGCATTATCCCCTTCCAATGTAAGCTGCTGTAGGCCTTGATAATGCGTAGTCAGTTAAAATGTTGAACTCTCCAGCAACATCGATTATCGCTGAATAAGGTTTATACATAAGTACCGTTTCCTTGACTTTGGCTGTTGTCATTAATAGTGATTTGAATCGGGTACTCTATTTGGGGGAAACTTTCATGATAGGAGAGGCTTGAAAACTACCTTACATGTGTAAACTGACAAGCATGCTAATGGATGAAGTTAGTGACTTTTACACTGCAGTTTAAACACCAGTCCTCCTACTAACAAGAGAGTAACACATTACAATTACAATAGATCAGATTGCTAATCTAGTTCTCCAAGAGTAAACTTCCTTCGTTAGAAATGCTATCATTATTTTATTTTTATTTTTTTATCTATTTTCTCTTAAAACTAGGGAAATTACTTTTTGTTCAGCCAAGGTCAGTCTAGGTCTGTTTTCATGCTGTTCTTTTCCATCTTTGACTCCTTGTTTCTTCTTGACTTGTTGCCATGTCTTAACTATTTTCGTTATCTTCTCTCTATGACATTTCATGATATATTCTTCATGTATTTCACAGATTGGTCTCATTAAACCTCACCCCATCTTCAGCCAGATCTTGTCTGAAGCTGGTGAAACACAACTTACCTTTGAATCCTATATTATGCCTATGCAATGCCCACCTGTTCCCTGGACCTCTCCTCGCTTTGGGGCTTATCTTCTTAGCCCTGCTAAGCTTATGCGCTGTGTGGAGGGAGCAATACAGCACCAACTGCTTCTGGAGAAAAGTCCACCAGGACAATTGAACCCGGTGCTGGACTCTCTAAACCAACTCGGAATATGTGCATGGCGCATCAATCAGCCGCTACTGGATATAATTGTGTCTATTTTTAATGACAAAGGTAATGAAAAACTAGATATCCCCCCACCGTTATCTGAGGCGCCACAGATGCCTTTGCATGTCTCTTTGAACATTAACTCTTGGGACAAGATGTCTTACCAAAGAGATTTGGCCAAATGCCGTAAGAAGACTTCAGAGATGTACAGCCTGCGGATGGACTCGCTCTACAAGCTGTCAATTGCTAATCACCTTAGAGATAAGATCTTTTGGTTTCCTCACAACATGGACTTCAGAGGGCGCACATATCCATGCCCTCCATATTTTAACCATCTGGGTGGTGATGTGATGCGGGCACTGCTGCTGTTTGCCGAGGGGAGGCCATTAGGACCGAAAGGGTTGGACTGGCTGAAGATCCATCTCATTAATCTTACTGGCCTAAAAAAGAAAAGCTCAATAAAGGAAAGGAAGGAATATGCAGAGAGCATCATGGAAGACATACTGGACTCTGCTGAAAGGCCGCTCACAGTAAGTGTTTACTTATTATTTTGGTGTTTTTTTTCTTTAAACGTGCTTTTATAGTTGGACCGATCTTCATTTTTCCTGTCCGCTATTTGCTCACAGGGTAAGAAGTGGTGGATGGAAGCAGATGAACCTTGGCAGGCCCTTGCTTGCTGCATGGAGATTGCAAATGCGTTACGTTCCCCAGACCCTTCCCAGTATATCTCCCACTTCCCAGTGCACCAGGTAAAGTCCCAAAGAGAACAATGACCATTTACAACAAATCTAGGCTTTAAGGTGGCGAAACTCTGGGTCTGGCCGTGAGGCTATACAAAACTAGAGTGTGTAATGTTACTTTCTCTGTGATTGCACTCTCTTAGGATGGCTCCTGTAACGGTCTCCAGCATTATGCTGCTCTGGGAAGAGATGAGATAGGGGCAAAGTCAGTGAATCTGATGCCCTGTGACACACCTCAGGATGTTTACAGTGGAGTTGCCCAGCAAGTAAGAGGGTGTTATTTATTTATGTATTTTTTGGTGGTGTGAGATCTTCTACGAAACATCTTACTTTGTTGATAGCCAGCCATTCATGTAATTTGTACAGTTGAACTAAAGTCAGACACGTATTGATCCACCTGTGCATGTCTGGTCAATGTATTGTGTTGGATTTAAATATAGCGCAGAAGAGGAAAATCAGCATGATCACTTGTGAATGTTGCCTTCTGCCCCAGGTGGAAGAATTCAGAAAGAGAGATGCTCGAAGAGGAGTGAAAATTGCTCAAGTTCTTGATGGTTTTATTGGGAGGAAGCTGGTGAAACAGACGGTAATGACGGTTGTATATGGCGTGACGCGATATGGAGGCAGGCTTCAGATTGAGAAAAGGCTAAGGGAAATGGAGTCCTTCCCACAGGTAATTTTATGATCTAGGCATGTTTAGTTTTCAGTGGCATTATATACACACATGTAATAAAGGGCCCAGGTTCTTGTCTGAAATATCTAGTGCAAGTTATACAGATTACATGCACCATCCATCACCAGTGCTGTCCTATGGGCAAGCCAATGCATTACTTGTCAATTTTATGAAATTAATCTGTACGTCTAACAAGTGATAAAACGTGAACTCGTCATACATGCCAAGAGTACATACATTGAATCGTGTAAATGCAGGGACAGGGAAATAAATATATCCAACCTTCTACCACGTATGCTTATCTATGCCTCTGTTCCATACAGCCATATGGGTTTTTTTCCCTTCTAGATTATATTTCTAACCTCCCTTTTACCTCTCTTTACTTTTTATTTAGGATTTTATATGGGATGCCTCTCACTACCTGGTCAAACAAGTATTCAGCAGCCTGAAGGAGATGTTCTCCGGTACTAGAGAGATCCAGGTAAGGCCATTTGAAATTTGACAATACCTACTGGAAGTTCCTTTAATTTGTTCTTCACCTCTGACCGATTGCTCTGTCTTCAGCTCTGGCTGACTGAAAGTGCGCGTATGATCTCTAAGGCTGGGTACACTGTGGAGTGGAAAACACCTCTAGGACTGCCCATTATACAGCCATACCACCGCAGCAAGCACACTATGGTGAGTGGGGCTATGAACAAATAGGGGCTGTCGGTTTTAAGGATTTTTATCTGTGGAAGCAGTCTTATTACTGTAGTTGCCTGTCTATATATAGAGATATCTAAATATGTGTTTGTAAATACCTCGAATTAGGACGTATCCATATTCGCATAAGTGCTTTTCATTTTGTTTGCTCTGTTCTGTATAGTGGGCAGTGTTTGTTGCTTTACACCAAACATAAGCATATACAATTCTTGGCTAGATGATCAATATTCACATAGATGAGCTAGATCTGTTCCTATCCTGCACTGAAGAAACCTAAAAAAGACCAGAACAGTCTGTAGGTGGAATGCTCAGCTCACACACTTCAACCCCATTCTGTGCTTGGCGGCCACTTGTCTTAAAGTGCCAGGGCCACCTAATCATCCACAATCCGGCCCTGATTATATGACACAAACATTTGTGAAATATGAAGAAAAATTTAATTGTCGATAGAATTCTTATTGCAAACCATACTTATTAACATATAATACTCTGTATAAGGCCTACTTTGATTGTACAGAGAGTGCAGGATGTTGTGCTGCTCATACCTTAAATTGCCCTGGATAGATATTATGGCTGATAAGGCTACTATGTCCTTGTTGAGGAGGATAGTTTTTATCTGGAACACAGCCACCCAGAAAAACTCCAAGCCGTGATTTTTCTAGCCACTGTCTACAACAGTATAAAAGGCATACACAATCAGATTACCGGGTTGCTGCTAGAATAAAAATGACCAATGAGTACACAAAACAAAGCAAGAATTCAGTGCATACCCAGTGACTACCATTCAAAACCACCTATTTAAGGCAAACATATTGGGGATTCCATCACACTATATGGGTTTATATTGCTTAGCCTGCCACTACTTCAAAGTACCCCAAGTTTGGCATGTCCTATCTAGATTATCACGGCTATATTGCTTACCAAGGAGCTGTATCAGTGGGATTGCATTGCATTTTAACCCAAAATGCTATCAAGCAATTTCTCTGGACACCATTAATGAGGAGTCTGCAAATAAAAAAGAATTTGAAAACCTAAAAAGCAGAAAAGACATACACATTCCCGAGTTTCTGCTAGAATAGTAACCATAAAGTGTGACGGGATTCCCAATATTTATGCCTTGGATAGCTATTTTTTAATGATTATCCCTAGGTGTGTGCTAAATTCTTGCTTTGTTTATTGTCCAAAATAGGCTTGACATGCTAATATTCTCTCTTGCGTTTGATATCTATGCAATTCTAATTTTACCCTTTTTATGGAAACGGCATTTTGTACGATAAAACAGCAGTTTTGTTTTTTTGTGTTAATGCTCTGAATTATGTATAGTAAACATTCTGGTGTGCATGCTCGTACTAGAAAATAAATGCACCATGACTCATGAGTGCTAGATCCTCGGGGATCACGCTACAGAGAACGGATCTCCACCGTTAACTGATCGCCCATTCAATCACAGGTGCGCTTTGCATAAATTGTCTCATCTGTGTAATCCTACATAATCTGTAAAGGGAAAGAGGGCCACAAAACCAATTACTAGCAACAGAGCACAAATGATCCAGATGTTTTTATAAATCCCCTCTTCATTGCCTTTACCATCAGCCAAAATTCCACTTGACATCCTCTGAAACTTATCTTTTATTTCTTTACAAATCATTCGAAGTCTAGCTTTTTGACAAAAAGACGGCAAAATCCACCTGCAGATTATTTTTGCTATTTTCGTGTTGCTTCTACATTTTTATTTTTGGAGCAGGTTTTTTTTTTTTTTTTTTTTTTTTTTTTTTAAATCCAACATCCAACATCGAACAAGCAATAGCATGACAAAAGAGATTACACAAATTAATCCTCTTAACATACAAAGATATTATGGCTTTATCTTTCACTCAAAGGGACATACCCTCTTAAAAATAATGACATTCTTAGCATTATACTTGCTTTTGGTAGAGGTAATAAAAATGATTTTCCACCTCTTATCACCCCGAGATTGTTAGCAGGTTCTTGTGAAGCAGATATGGAGAACGTTTCTCGTAAATTACTTGCCGGAGAGGTTAGCATGTGGCTTTTTGCGTCGATCTTTTTTATCTGAATAATCAGGAGCTAATCGATTTTCTCCAGCTAGCCAGAATGTCTGGAGTGTCAAATGTTTTCATCCAGTACAGCAGCTGCATTTTATTAATGATTTCACTTGTATGAATGTGTTAAATAGACCTCTACAATCGTTTCTTGTAAGTTGCATTTGTTAATCGTTAATTGGGAATTTGGATCTGGATTCAGAGGCTACAGCCATGGGATAACCTGAAAACCATCCACTCCCTCTGCTCATGTTAATCATTTAAACAAAAATAACGTTACCCAGGGGAGTGAACTTGGTAAATGACCATATTAGTGTATTCTAATGGAGCTCAAAGTGAAACCTTTAAAACAATTATCTTCTTGTATACGAAGCAATAATTCGTAAGTCATTACCACCTATTTCCATGTACGTCATTGTCTTCTGCATGTGATGCATCTCCAGTAATTTCTTTCCGCAGTTCTCCAGTAATTTGCAGATAGTCAACTTGCAGAGCAGTCACGATGCCAACGAGTGAGTGTTCTGTTGTATGCCCGCTTTCCCCACTGTTTTGCCTCTATCTACCCCTACCAACTGTCTCCCCCCTCCTCCTAAGAATCATATCCACCGTGTATTATGTGCCCTGCTGTCACATTGCAACAACCTGTGTTTGATTGTCCCAACTGACCTCTTGTCCTCTTGCCACAGACGTCCAGACACCTTGAAGCAAAAAAATGCCTTTCCTCCCAATTTTATCCATTCTCTGGATTCCACACACATGATGCTCACTGCTTTGCACTGCTATAGGTAAGTTCCAAACCTTAGTACTTAACTGCTACATACCTTTTTGAGGTGGGTTAATACCAGCTTTTCCTTCTTGTTAAAGAGTTATCTTTTAACCACCTCTGTATTATGATTTATTTGTATTCTCAAAGAACGCACTGTTAGTGGTCCAAGCTAGCAGCTCTGCATATTGTGTTATTAGGACACTCAATGTCAGCCTGACCGAGTCTAATGAAATTTTTCTGTGTTTCCAAATTACGTGCGTTAACCCTGAAAGACAGGTTTGTTTGTGATGGCTTAGTCTAAATTGGACCCCTAGGTTCGACATTGTTTCGTTAGTTTGTTGTGGAAATTGTGGGAGTTAGCTATTTTTGCTAGGTTTGGCTAGTTACCGCTACTAGAACTCTCTCTCACTTCCTGTAGCCATGGTCTCACTTTTGTGTCCGTTCACGACTGCTTCTGGACCCATGCAGACTCTGTAGACATCATGAACAAGGTAGGAAAGTATTCCTGTTATCTTATGTTTTCGCCCTCATACGTTGTGACGAAATTAGCTTACTTTTTTGTTGTAAAACTGCAAGTAATATTTCATTGCTCACTCGCTATATAGATTGCCGGGTTTCTTTAGTCTTCCTTAGAATCGCTCCTGTCAAAATATGTTGAGCAACTAGGACAGACAGTTTTCAATTTTCATAAAAAATATCTGTCAACTGTAATTAAACTTGCCAAACTCCAAACTAGATAGTTGTACAGATATGCGATCACCAGGCCACGTCTACTTGCTGTTTTAGGTATTTGCAATTAGAATACGAAACCTATTGAGGCTAAAAGCAGTAGTACCAAAATCCCCAGTACATCTTTGCCTGCACGAGTGCTACTAATTGGTGTTTCCTCCAGTAGGTATCAGTTATGGTCTTGTAGAGCAATATAGACAATGGTCCTATATAGCTTTGTGTTGGTCCAACCAGCAGCGCAGGTGACATTAACCATTCTCAGTAATGCTTCATACTGGTACAGTCTCTGCAGGCAACGGTTCCAGCAGTGGCAATAAATGTGCATGGGGGATCCAACACATGGTGGTGGTAGTATAACATATATAGTATGCATATATGTGCTTTTCCATAGGTTTGCCGGGAGCAGTTTGTGGCTCTGCACAGTCAGCCGATACTGCAAAATTTGTCAACCTTCTTAATTCAGAAATACTGCCAAGAGTGAGTACTGGAGGGAAGATGTTGTGGGTTAGGATAGGGTATGTAATGATTAGTGCATGTGGGAAGGACTTTATTAATTACGGTTTTGTTATTGTTGTCAGTTCAGAGACTAAGCTCTCAGACTGCCTCAGAATGAGCCTTCATTTCAGCAAAGTACCAGAGACCGGTAAGTAAATGGGTGACTCCCTGCCGTGTGTAAATATAGAGTTATGATGCACCTTTACTTCATTTATATTTGTCTCACCCATATGTGCAGGAGACTTTGACTTGGAGCAGGTTAAAGAATCAACATATTTCTTCAGTTGAACCAAACATCCCATCAGGTTTCGGTGCTGAGAAGACCCTCCATATTGAAAACCCCAAACTGCTGTGTTGGAGAGATACATACCCAATGGTGCTGGGCAGTTGTGTTTGGAGTCCGTGTCAGTCTATCCTTCCTGTGGAAGTTTTCCCTTGACTAAACTCCATTATCACATGTGTTAAGACAGGGAAGCTTACATGTACATTGTTGTAAATAAAACCGAGGTTTAATCTCGTTTTGTATGATAGATGCCCTTTGTCTGTTTGTGGCTAGGGAATGTGGAACTTCATTTTGAAGAGGCCTGACTACCTTTAAGTGGTAAGGGTCGTGGGTCCTCTTCACATGATTTTGTCGCTCTCCTACTTGTATCATAACTTAGTAAAATATTGCCTGCTAGCTCAGTCTGCTTTTATCAGATTATCAACATGATAGAGGTTCTCAGTACAGTGGTGAAAATTTTTTTACTGCCCACTGCAATATACAACAAAAAAAAACCCTCTTTAGTGAGTAAACATCTTTTGTTTTAATGTTTTGGTGAATGTGTGCCAGAATAAGCATGTAGCCTTATAAAACATATTTTGGGCCACCATAGTTCTGTCGTTTAGTTGGGCTCCCTCCTATTACTGTCTTCTAATAAACCACACATTTTCCAGAAATTAATATTTATTGCACACACAGAGAAGCTGGAATCATTTGCTCAATAAAGTGCAGCTTCTGAAGAGCTAGGAGTCACCCTGTTCTCTCCTATCAACACCTTTACCCCCAAAATACATTCATTAGTGAAGGCAGTGGCACTGGAGCAAGGAAGGGGAGGGGGTAGCTCCCATCCCTAAAGCTTGCTTGATGGTACCAAAAGCAAGCAGTGTTCTCCCAACATTAATGTGACCTGCAGTATTTTTATTTAAGTGAATGATCCTAATGGGGCAGTCCCACATTTTCTGTAATGGTTCTTTTACTTTCCATAACCACGTTATTTTTAAATATAAAATATTTAATTCAAGAAATGTAATGTCTGATTTTGTTAATTTTTTTTTTTTTTAATAATTACAAGTTGCTGTTTATACAGCCAAGAACTGGAAGCCTTCCACAGGACCATAATCACCGTGTTGCTAAAGGAAAATCACTTAATACAGCTATTTGTATTTTAGACATATCTTTAAGCTGTAATCTATTGCGTTTGTAATAGAATGCATATATTTCATTTTTTTTGGCAGAAAGACTAATTTTTGAGCAGTGTCTGCTGGTGCCAGCCATACGATACACACATTTACATAGGTCAGTCATGAAATAACCTTATCACTCAAACTAAGCGAGAGCAGGTGTAAACCATCACCTTGTTGACCTGTTCCAGAAGGTCCAACTATCCCTACAGACTTGGCATTCAATACATGCTTAAAAATACCGTATTGGCTCAAATATAGGCCGCACTTTTTGTCTTTAAAGTGGGGGTGCGGCCTATATTCGGGGTCTAGCGCCCGACGCCCGGGACATGCAGTTCCGGGCACCGGGCAGGCAGCAGGGTTAGGATACAGATCCCCCGCAGCGGTGCAGGGGACCCGTATCCTACTCTCTGTTACGCTCAGACAGCCTCCCCTGCCAGCACTTACCACAGGGGGAGTGCTGGCATGGGAGATTGTCTAAGCGCATCGTGCAGACGTTCACCGGCAGCGGTGAACGTCCGCACGATGCGTTTTACCTCTGCCCCCAAGACTTACCAGAGCAGACTCCCGGGTGTCTTGCGGGGCCGGCGGGGGACACCTACGCAATACGCGTATACAACTTCCGGTGCCGGCACATCCGCTGAGTCCCGGCACCGGAAGTTGTATACGCGTATTGCGTAGATGTCCCCCGCCGGCCCCGCAAGACACCCGGGAGTCTGCTCTGGTAAATGGGGGGGGGGGGCGGAGGAGGATAGTGGCAGCATATCTCGGGTGGGGGAGCATGGCAGCATATCTCGGGTGGGGGAGAGTGGCAGATTATCTCGGGGGGGGGGGGGGGGGGGGACACAGAGTGGCAGCATGTCTATTAAAAAGAAATTTTCTTTAAAAAAGCACCAAACTTTTAGGGTGCGGCCTATATCCGAGCCAATACGGTATATAACTGATTATCTTCTTTTCACAAAAGATTTTTGATGGGACTACCCCTCACTAGGATGCATTTGAAAGCAACACCTTTCTGCCAAACAAAGAGAAAAGTGAGCTTTGTGCCAGGTTGCAACCTCAGACGGTCGCTTCAATTATTATACCCCGTGACTGGTTGCTGAATGATGGTTGTTTTCGCCACCTACCCATTTCCCTGCATACAACAGGATTTTTTATAGTACAGATTATACAGGTATATATATCTTAATATACAGCTGTTTGATATACACAATATGGCTTTCTAAAATACACTCCATGGATTAAGGAAGATGGTGGCATTAGTGGGATATTTAATAGTAAATTAATAATAAAGTTCTGTGGGTTTAAACTATCCTAAGCAGCTGTATGGCGCCCTGATGACGGGCAATTGCTCCACTTCATAACATCTTCAAAAGGTTTGAAGATGATAGTTACTTCCCCACTGAATAGCTAGGCTGAGTACCCAGACAATCAGCACAGATGGTGCAGGTATGCATATTAATCAGATTTTAACATGCACCCATGAATTCAGATTTTTTTTTTCCTGTGGCATTGGTACCTATGTCACAAACTATGCACAGATCACACAAGGCGGCCGCAGATTTGCTACAAGTTATTCCTAAACAGTGGGTCATTGATATCTCATGATCCTACGTTATTAAGTTTAGTTTTTGCTATAAAAGGGAGCTTTAACTTTGCAACTACTACCTATAACAAATTGATATCACATGCTACAATCGTAACCTCTTTCAATAATAGTTTATATATAAATATACGTGTCAGATTTTTATAAGGGAAAAAAAAAAGTCGGCAACTACTACATGACCCTCAACCATGACACTGTCACTGGATCATAATAGTCCTAAAGTAGACTTAATCTCCTTGACAAACCGCCTGCAGTTTGCTAGACCTACCAACTGGCTTAATTTGTTTTGGGCAGGAAAAGCCTAACAGTGACTTCAGCTTCTCTGCAACTGTAATGACAACCGTCTCTGCCATTACAATCCAGCTTCCATGTTACGGAACAGGAGTTGAAGCACCAAGTGATGATAAAGTGTGTTTGTCACTTACAATACAGTTACTAACAAGTGGTCATATCATCACAGTCCTTAACACTGCCACTGATTATTATTATTTTTTTTTAATAAGTGATAGATGTCATTACTATATGCGTGGGAAGTTTGACCATATGTCCTCAACTAAAACCGATTCCTTATTTCAACATCTCAGGGGAGTTTGCCTGTGTTACAATATGAAATTGCTGATGTAATATAAAGCTTTAACAATTTGTGCACAAAATAACCCCTCTGTTGTTATGAGGACTGTAGTAGATTGCTCTGCTCCTCAAGGGAAAGGAATAATGCAGCACAAATTAAAGGAGTGGGCACAATTTTTACTATGTCAACCTCCTTTATAATTGCACACCATCAATTACCTGTCCCACTCTTTGCAGGGCAGGTGGATTATCCGCTTTCACTGTGTCACAAGTTAGCAGACAGCCGTCCCCTCCCAGGATCAGTATCTGGGGCACTGACCACTGAATCCTTCCTGCCCCCTAATGAGGTATCCCCTGCCGAGTCTGAAACACCAGCAACTGAACCAGATGAGGAAAGCTGGTGTGAAAGGGTCAACCGAGCAGGAACAGGAGCCCTTGGCCCAGATTGTGGCCCAAACCCTCCTCCCTTAGCCCCCGGAGGAGTGAAGCTGCCAGCAGTTGAAGGGGGAGCTGGTGGGCTACGAAGCTGTGATGCCCCCTGCGGCAGCGAGGGCTGTGATGCAGACAGCGGGCGAGATTCACGGGTGAGCGTGCCAGAGTGTAAAGAATGGGTACTCTTGTAGACAGAAAGCCTATGAGGGGAAACAGAAGCGCCAGACTGAGTTAGAGATAATTGTGAACCTGTTTGGCCCTTTGCTGGATACGCAAAGTTCTGGGAGACTCGTGGAGATTGCAAAGGGGGGCTGGCGATGACAGTGGTGGATCCACGTTGAGCTTGATGTGGGGGAGGATGGTGCTGCAAGAGTTGGAGAGGTGGCTGGAACAAGGCTGGAGACAGAGAGAACGCCCCAGGCCCTCCTTGAGCATACTGTAGCCTTCTCATGATGCGGGGGGATCCCACCAGTGGGCTAGCCATAGGAGGACAAAAACTCATGGCTACAGCCTGTTGCAGGGTAGCTATGGCTGAAGTAACCTGCGGTTGAGGTGATGGTGGATTGCAGGTGGCATACATCCCCCCGCTAATTTGATGTAGTTCTGCCTGCTGCACCATTTCCCGGTCATACTTTACAATTTCCTGGATTATCTCATTCTCCTGATTGTTGAAGACCCCTGAATTCAGATCATGTTGAACCTTGTGCATGAGAATGGAGTTCTTCTTCCCTGTGGGTTAGATCAAGGTTATATACAATTCACTTAGAGTAGCTTAATTTTATTTTGCTTGTAATCTGTCTAAAATTCTCAACCTGTCATAATATATCACATACGTCAATAAGGTAATACTTTTTATGCTATATGGTTAAGTGGTGAAGGTAGGGAGAAAATGGTGTACTCATGTAATAAACAAATATAGAAGGGATGAGGTAGACCTGCAGATATCCTTACCAATCCTGTCCAGTCTGTCTATGGCCACGGTCTCAAATGCACGCCTCATCATCGGGTATTCCTCCAAAACCTCATTGAAATGATCCACGGAAAGAGAGTAGAGTCGGCAGTACGTATCAGCGCGGACACTGGCTGTGCGTCGGCCACGGGTCAACAGGCAGATCTCTGACCAACACAAAAAAAAACAATTACAATGTTTGATTCAGTGGGATTGCTACTTGTATATTCTCCAGGCATCTGTAATTAATGCCTCTTAAACATTGTCCACTAATACTGTACACCACTATGCAAGGGAAGAGTAAGTGAATGCAATCCCTAAACTGAAGCAAATGATTACCCGTTACTGAGCACAGTAAGCAAGATATGCACTGCCACTTAAGCAACATGTCCCACAGTGTCATCTTTGTCGCCAAACAGTTGCAAGGGCCACCTTTGCCCCAAACAGCTTATCCGTGCCCCCAAACAGCCTGCCTGTTTTGACACCACCTGATTAATCATCCCAAAAGCCTACATGTCACCTCTTTTCCCCAAAAAACTTACACATTCATGCTGATATACACCTACACATAAATACATACACATTCATGCTCATATACACAATCATGTTAGGACACACACTTATACATAAATTCTCATTCTAACATACATTCATACATACTCCCCTTCCCTACCCTCCCACTGACCAGCTCCCCTTACCTCACCTGCACATTTCTCTCTGGTGCTCGCACCACTGTTCGAGCTGCCTTGCTTTTATATAATATGACCCTGGTTGCATTTCTGCCTCCCTGTGCAGGGGAACAATTTGTACGATCACCAGAGTGGTTAGCTCTGGGCAAATGGCAGAAGACCATAGTTTGTTATGCCACTGCCAATACCATTTAGAATACAGCGTGCACATAAGGATAAGAGGAAGCCAGCAGCGTTGCTTAAAGGGACACTACAGCCATCATTTGTACTTTAATGCATGATATAACTGAGAGAACCCTTTTAAATCTACATGATGTCCCTACTACAAATGCACGGATGGGTTCTCCAGAATCCCCATTTGCATTTGCCTCTTTGCCTACTTGAACATATAAATTTAGACCAATATGCTCCATCACTGTCTCAGTGAACACCATCGGCTGATCGTTCGAGATATCTATGCAGAAAGCCCACCCCACTGACTAAATTGAAAGCTTTTCCTGCCACTGATTGGCTGCTGGAGTGCCCCTCTAACTTCATAATTGAAACAGACATTGATAAAATTATATTTAAACAACTAAATTAACATTAAAAACAATAGAAATTCCTGGCACGTCTAGCTGGTGGCCAAGGTCTGCACTGGTAGGAAGTGGAAATGTTCAACTCCTCCTACCCTCCAGGAAGTATTACCGTATTTGCTCGATTATAAGACGAGTTTTTTTCCAGAGCAAATGCTCTGAAAAATACCCCACGTCTTATAATCGGGGTCGTCTTATAATCAGACCTCAAATAGGTCTGACAATGAGACTAAGATCCAGATCCCCCGCAGCGCAGCAGGGGACCTGGATCCTCCTGACTCCCCCCCCCCCCCCAACTTACCGGTGCTTCTGAGTCCCTGGTGTGTAGCCGGGGCAGCATGTAGATGTCTATGTCATTCGCGTAGACAACTTCCGCCGCAGCCGGAAGGAGGTGCGGTTAGCAGCGGGGGTTGTCTGCGTCCATCGAGCAGACCTTTCCCGGCTGTCAGAGATCAGAGTTCCGCTCACCGGTGTGGGGAATTCTCTCTGACAGTCTGGGGGGTGTATGCGCGATGGCGCTAACCGCATCTCCTTCCGGCTGCGGCGGAAGTTGTCTACGCGAATCACGTAGACGTCTACACGCTGCCCCGGCTACACACCAGGGACTCAGAAGCACCGGTAAGTTTTTTTTTTTGGGGGGGGGGGGGTTAAATGGGGGGCATAAGGCATTTCTGTAGGCAGAGTGCTCTATGAAATGCCTTTTAACCCCCTAAATGCCACTCTGCCTCCTGAAATGCCTTATACCTCCCTATATGCCACTCTAAGTAACATTTTGTCTGGAGAGACTTTTCCCATTCTAAGGATTTTTTTCCTGCAGATATTTTTTCAGGCCCATCTATTATTGCTAATTACAACTGTGACAACAGTTCTCAAACTATTTGTCCAAGATAAGTAACCATATTTGCATATTTATTTAAAATATCACCATCATAAACAGTACATGGAAACTTTAAAATGTTAAATACATCAAACGCGTATGTTTCTGTACTCTACATGCACCTATGGATGCACTCATATACATACTGGTATTATGCAATGAATATTTTTACTCGAGCTAGAACAGAAAATAATCACTGTTCTTTTAGCTCCATCTTTAACAGTTGATTTCTGCGTCACAAAGGACCAAAGCAAAACTGACCCTGAATCACAAGTTGGGAGTGCCGGGAGATGCATGGGATTGCAAAGAACATCTTACCTCCAAAGTATGACCCATCTGAGAGCTTGACCTCCTTGTTGCCTTTGGTAAGGACACTAACCACTCCATGTTGAATGAAGTACATCTTCTTTCCAATGGTTCCTTCACGAATGATGTAATCTGTCGGCTGGAAAACTTCAAACTTCAGTTTGGTCAGCATGGCTGTCACAAAGCAGGGGTCAGCATTGGCAAAGAGTGGCATAGATGCTACAAGCTTCCGGCAGTTAAAGTTCACAATTTCCTAGTAACGAGAAAAATTAAGAATTTGAAAGAGGACAACATATAGGGAACAACTGTAGTGCTGGGGGAAAATGCTGAAGGAAGAATAGAGGAAATAGCATACAGCATATCAAATTAGAAAAAAAACATTTTACCCATATCTTACAACCCAAAAGAATCCTTGTCCATTGCATCACAGCTAAATTTAATTCTTATACCTGCAGACATCCCCTGTGCAGGCACTCACTCCTAACATTACCCATGTGTAATGGCTTCCAAGCAATCACCTCTCGCAGGGGTTCATTAAGTTCCTCTAGGATGCTGTCTTCATCAAACATCTTGCCCTGGTAACGATGCTCATAATAATCATGTATCCTTTGGCGAAAATCAGCTGGCAGCTTATGAAAGGACATGTACTGTTCCACTTGCTTGTACTATTGAGAAATTGAAGAAATACATTATAGAAGTAATTATAGAGAGCTATACCATGGGGATGATGATCATTATGCAGGTGCCAGAGCCACAACTTCAGAGACAGAGTGTGTTATTTCAAAATACAGAAAGACTAAGTCATACCACCATGCAATCAAAAGTGGGAAGGCAATGAAGTACTTTCAATCCCCGTCCCTACCCCGCACCTCCTCACCTTCTCTTGATATTGCCTTCGGGAAGAGTCCAGTGACTGGATAAGAGCCGTGGCATGTCCTATGAACATGGCATAGCATGTAGCGCCCACTATCATGCTCAGCATGGTGAGCCAGATGTCAGTCATGCTCTCGGGAGCCTGGCGCCCATACCCGATGCACAGCATGTGGCTCATGGCTTTGAACAGGGCGAAGGAGTACAACTCACTCCATGTGTCGTTCTGCACAAGGGCACAAACAGGAAGACAGAGTTATCATCCAGCAGGAAATGCCCATCCCTCTTCTGCCAGCTAGGAAGGAAGCAAGCACAGTGAGAGAAACTGGTGCACATGTGCCTGTGCTGACAATATGTGGCATGAATGAAGCATGCCACAAATGTGCATACATATGTAGTGTGCAAGGACATGGGCCTCACGCCCCCAAGGACTCATGTAAAGATGCATGCTGCAACCATCCAGGAGCACGCATCTGGTTTGTGCACATACACGTGTGCAAAACACGGTGTCCAACACTCATGCACTAATATGATGCGTCTCTCTGACAGATCCAATACATCGCCCTGGACCCAACTACAGAGCACACATTACCCAATTTAGAAGAACGAAGATATGCTTGAGCTGGGATTACTGAAAGGAGAGTGAAAGAGGATGAAGAGGAGAGTTTTAGCAAAACAACAAGGTGAAAAGATGGTATGGCTGATAATACTGACAAGTATGGAAAACAGTGCATTGCAGTAAAGAAATGGAGATTATGTGGAGATTGAAGAAGTAAAGTCAACAAAACAATGTAAAGGTTAAAAAAAAAACCAAAAACAGCAGAAGTGAGATCAGAAAATATGGGAAGAGCTATGGGGGTAAAAAAGTAACAAGGGTAAAATGGGATAAAAAGGGTATTCTAAAAAAGGAACAGGTGGAAATAATAAAAAGAAAACAGAGACAAAGCAAATAAATTATGATAAAAGAATAACAAAATTAGAAAGGATAAAGTGGGGGAAGCAGAAAGGAAGAGATAAAAATCTATAAATTTTCCTGTGCTGAGCTGTTCATTTGCAGCGCAGACACACACCAAGTTACTGATCCCTCTCTTCTGGGCACTACCCAGGCCCTCTGTGAATTCTCAAGTGCCAGCTTGCAGCTTCTTGGCACCTGTCTCATGTGACAAGCATGATCAAAGTAGGAGCTTCAAGGACTTAACTCCTACTCTACCTGACACAAGAGCATTCAACTTTCCTAGCAGATTAGCTTGAGTTTCAGAAGATCTTGACAGTATAACAGTATATTGGAATTCCATGGCCTCAAAATTAGTGTAATTAAGTTCTTAAGGGTCTTTATCACGTATAACAATCTCTGCAAGGTGCTACATAATGACAATATATTTTTTAATTATTATTATTTATTTATTTATTTTTAACATTGACACCTACAGATCTACATACAAACCGACAGGAGTAGAATTGCATTATGAGAGGTAGCAGAGAGAAATTAGAGAAATTAATGTGATAGAAAGTAACAGAGTAAATGGCACTTACCACCATTCTATTTATAGAGACCCAGCAGTTACTGGGGAAATCCTGGAGCATAGGAACTAGAAATTGAAGACACCCATCCCAATGGCAGAGGAGCAGCATCATAGCAATCAGGTTGATAATCCGCATCACTGCGCTGGCAAGGTCATAGGTCATGTGGAAAACCTGCAAAGAGACCAGTGCGAATGCTTAGCATATAAGCAAATATTCATGTAGGAACTTGCTTTCTTTAAATTAGACTTCTTAAGTCATGATTCGCTGAGACGGATTGCAAGATGTAAAGCAGTCATAAAGCTAATGTGTCAATTGTGTTATAACTCCCCGAGTACTCTATGCATAATAAAGGGCTATTCCCTTGAAATTTATATGCAAGAATTGAGCCTAAATAATCCAAATAGGTGACTTTCAAGAAACCTTACACAGTGTGGTCCAAGCTATTCTTGGAACTAAAGTTAAATTGACCCTTCATAATGTAAAGTGAAAACGGCAAGAAGAAAATAGCAACTCGTCGGCAAACTCTCGTACCAACTCCCTCTTTAGAGAATAAAGGTGCCTATAGCATAAAACATATTTTGATTCCTTGATCTGCAGGTGTACTGCAACTCTGTTGGATTATGAATAAAGCCTGTTAAACTCAAAGTTTTGTTAATAGTTGTTTTCATGGCTCTGTATGACATTAGGGCCTCTTTTGTCTCCATGTATTGATTGAAAGTTGTTTGCAGCAGAAGTACTGCCAGTGAGCGCACTGATATCCATCCTGCTTGGCAGTACATAATTCATGACAACACCAGTCGATTTTGACAAGTTAAGATTTTCTATAGTGGTTCAGTAGTTCATTAATAGGCATTTAAATTAGTAGAGGGGTCAATGAGATGCTAGAGGGTAACACTAGTTGCCCCCTGTTGCAAACGGGAAAAACCAAACAGCTGGGTCAGCAGGGAGTAGAGAAATCCTAACTGCTTTACAGGGACTATGTTTTGGGCAGTTGGTAAAAGAGTCAAGTTAGAAAGATGTGTTAGATTTAGTATTTATTTACAAATGGATGTCACTTGTAGGAGTGTGAACTAACCTAGGGGTTTCTAGTTTTTATAAATATATGGTTTGATGGGGGTAAATTGAATTGGCCGGCTTCAAAGATGTCCCAAACAGGACATGGGACAGGATTACCAGATTTGGAAAGAATAGTTTTCCAAATTCTGCCCCCATGTCCTATTTGGGTCATATTTGAAGCCAGATAATTCAATATACCACATCAAACCATACTTGTTTGAAAACTAAACACCTCAGAGTATTTCAAATAGTGGTATTTTAACATTCACCATGTACTAATTTTACCACCAGCCTTTGCCAAAGTTTGTGGAAGTATTTTTAGGTGTGAATTTCAAGCCATTAGTATTTATGTCCCTGACAAACAACACCCCAATGTGTGTTCAGCAACATCTTCTGAGTACAATGATACCACCAATGCATGGGCTTGTTGGATAGTTTGGGGGGCTAAAAGGGTACATTTATTTTCTTTTCATTTTGACATCTGGCTTGTGCCCATGTCCTATTTGGGCATATTTTTTTTTTAAAACTAGACACCTCATTGGTGTTTGAAAAGCTAGTATTTTAACTCTTTCCATGCCAGGATTTTTAGGAAGATACAGCACTAAACTTTTTTCTTTAGAAACGGTATGGTTCCCCTGATGGTGACATCACTACATAATTATTTTTAAATGTTACCAAATATTTATTTACTTTAACTATTTTTATTTTTTCCAATTGTATTTATTTATTTTTACTAATCACATTGTGATTAGTAATCTGGGTTTAATGGATTGCATGGTTGAATGCAGTACTTGAAGTCAACCTGGAAGGAGAGCCCAGAGTTCCACATAAGGAGGAAACTTTTTTTTTTTTTTTTTTTATTTAGGCAAAATCTCTAGATTTCCGTGTTGCTGAATGCCTTGACATCTTAGATCGCTTTCTAAGCTTCTTTAATGCCATGACGTTCTAGGCACAACATCGGCCGTTAACTATTTTTTCCGTGACGTGCCTGGCATGTTATTGGTCATTAAGGGGTCAAGGAGGCAAAAAGCATTATTAGATGTGCCAATACACACCTAGAGGAGAAAAACTGTCAGGTTAACAAAAAATTGGTGATAAAACATTTTCAGATGTATAAAGAAGGAATAATTAAAGACAAGTAAAGGGAGTTATATTAATGAGGATAATAATCTAGCGGATTGCCTAATTACTTCTGTGCAGGATTTGCATAGGAAGATGAAGGGAAGGGGCATCATTTAGAAAGGAAAAACAGTGAGACATCTAAAGCATTTGAGTTTACAGAGGAAAACGTTCTACTTGAACACTCCAAAGAAGAAACAGACAAATACGTGGGACCCAAAGTTATTAAAGGAGACACGGAATGTCCGGGCAAAACCTTTAGAAGACTTATTAAACCAGTTGGTATTCATCGGAATAGTTCAAGAAGAGAGGGTGTTGGTAATTGTGGTACCACATCCAAAGAAAACTCTGCAACCTACAGACCAGTAAGTCTTATACCAGTAGTTGGTAAATTAATGGAAACCATGGTAAAGGAAAGGCTAGTTCAGTATGTGAAACAGCATGTGCTTATTGTAGGCGGATCTTGTCCATCTAAATTTATTTTTTTGCTCGGTTGACTAAAATAATAGACCAGAGAGGAGCAATGCATATAGCCTACCTAGATTTCAGTAAGGCATTTGACACTGCTATGGGGGACAGTGTTTGAGTTTGGATGTTTGGACTTAAAAATCCCAAGGCAGAATAAAGCATTGGATGCACTGTTCTGTCAGTAACAACATAAGAGAGAGAATTGGGAGTAATTATTTCTGAGGACTTAAAAGTAAGCAGGTAATGCAATAATGTGTCAACAAAAGCAAGCAGAGTGTTGGGTTATATAGCTAGAGGCATTAGTAGCAGGATGATGGTGGTGGTTCATGCACACACATGCAGAGCTGAACACATTTATAACAGACATTTTCAGCAGGTTTTTTTTTCACTTTAGCAATATGCAAAGTTTGTGCATCCCCAAAATTAAACTAGACATTGCTCTCATTATAAGCCATACTTTTTATTCATGTTGGATCATAATAACCAACTAATCAGACCACCACAATGCTTACCAGTGGCGTCGCTACAGGGGGGCAATTGCCCCCCCTAGGATATTCCTTGCCCCCCCTGTTGCCCCCCCGCCGAATTTGGAGTCACCCAGGTCAGTCCCGCAATGGGACTTTAGCCTCTCGACTGCTAACGACGGCATTGTGCCGTCGCTAGCAGTCCCAGTCTGGTGCTAACGACGGCACCATGCCGTCACTAGCACTACCCTACCTTGATGGAGGTCTGTGGACCTCCATCACCACCTACCCCGGCGATCCGCCCCTCAAACTGAAGGGCATCACTGGGGCCACCCGATCCGCCCGGTGACTTCACCGCGCAACTTTATTAACAACTGACAATTGTCAGTTAAAGAGGTATGGGGGCATGCTGCTTAGATGCCTGTATCTCAGGCATCTAAGCAGCTACAGACCCCCAACATATACCGTTGGAAAGGTAATTACTTCACCTTTTTAAGGGTATATAGCTTGTAAAAGGAATAAAAAAAATTAAGTTAAAAAAATAAAAATTTAAAAAAAGTTTAAAAAATTATTTAATCATAAAAAAAAAAAAAGTTTAAGTATTCTAGCTAAATGATCCACTGTGGTAGCCAATGTTACCACAGTGATCATATAGCTATAAAAAGTCACATTCCCTTTTTAAAAATGGCCGATATTAATTTTTAATCCCATGATCCCTTTGATCATGTGGTTAAATTTAGCCAACGGTAGAGGGAGGCAATTTTTGAAATCCTGATGAACTGCAAATATTAATAAAATCAGCCATTAACCCTGTGTGGTACGTGAGTAACCATCTTATCCCTGGAGCGCCTTGCATTTTTACTGCAAAACTTATTTTTGCTGTAAAAGTGATTTTTTTCTCCCTTTACCATCATTTCTTTGGGCTTGTAAGGGGAAAGAATGGTGTGTGCTTCTGTGAGTGAATGTATGGAAAGTATGGTGTGTGCTTCTGCGAGTGAATGGAGATATGAAAGGCGTGTGAAAGATCAGTAATTAGGGTTGAAGCCTTGACGTGGCATTACTGCTCACGTAGGAAGTTAAATTATGGTACAAAAAGTACACATTTGCACGAACTACACCCCTTGGCGCATCAAATGAGGGTCTCTATGTGTTTCTAGTACAAACCTGAAGTGCGCAAGACACAAATGAACATGTCGCTATGGTTAGAATTATTTGTGCAGTCAACTTTTGTCCTAGAAATACATGTAGCCCCTCATTTGAAGCTCCAAGGGGCGTAGTTTCTTAAAATGGATGACTTGTCCGAATGAGGGAGAGCATGCGTTAATATGTGGATGAATTGTCTGAATGAGGGAGAGCATGAGTTAATGTGTGGATGAATTGTCTGAATGAGGGAGAGCATGAGTTAATATGTGGATGAATTGTCTAAATGAGGGAGAGCATGAATTAATGTGTTTGTGTGTATCATAGATGTATAATTGTTGAAGGGCAAAGATGGCACTAGCAGGATGTTTGAGCCTTGGGGACCAAGATGGCACAGGCAGGGTGTATATGGGACAAAGATTGCAAATCTTGTGTGTTATCTGGGTGCTGGCCAGGTTCTATGTGGGCAGTGTGGACGCCAGGGCTGACTTACCTCCCCCGGGTTAGCCCCCCCATATTAAATTTTTTTACAAAAGATCATGGCATTTGTTAGATCATTGTTAGATCAGGTTTGATCAACTGTTTTTTTCGTTAGATCTACTCTAAAATAGGCAATATTAACAATCTTTTTCAGGGGGGGCTAACCCGTAGCCAGCCCCCCCTCAACAAAAATTTCAACAAAATGTTACTGATTATGATAGCTCTACGTTAGATCAGGTTTGATCAGACAACATTTTTGTTAGATCTAGTCTAATTACTGAGATATTGCATATTTAATGAGGGGGGGCTGGCCCCCCCTCAACTGAAATTTGGATTTTTTTTAATGGATCTTGGTAGATATTCGTTAGATCAGGTTAGATCAACTGTTTTTTTCGTTAGATCTACCACGCAGGAGGCGGTATTCACAATCCTATTTTGTGTGCGGGGGATGGGTACACATACGGTCTGGCCCCCCCTCAACTGAAATTTTGATTTTTTTTTAATGGATCTTGGTAGATATTCGTTAGATCAGGTTAGATCAACAGTTTTTTCGTTAGATCTATCACACAGGAGGCGATATTCACAATCCTATTTTGTGTGCGGGGGATGGGTATACATACGGTCTGGCCCCCCCTCAACTGAAATTTGGATTTTTTTTAATGGATCTTGGTAGATATTCGTTAGATCAGGTTAGATCAACAGTTTTTTTCGTTAGATCTACCACGCAGGAGGCGGTATTCACAATCCTATTTTGTGTGCGGGGGATGGGTACACATACGGTCTGGCCCCCCCTCAACTGAAATTTGGATTTTTTTTAATGGATCTTGGTAGATATTCGTTAGATCAGGTTAGATCAACAGTTTTTTTCGTTAGATCTACCACGCAGGAGGCGGTATTCACAATCCTATTTTGTGTGCGGGGGATGGGTACACATACGGTCTGGCCCCCCCTCAACTGAAATTTGGATTTTTTTTAATGGATCTTGGTAGATATTCGTTAGATCAGGTTAGATCAACTGTTTTTTTCGTTAGATCTATCACACAGGAGGCGATATTCACAATCCTATTTTGTGTGCGGGGGATGGGTATACATAGGGGCTGGCCCCCCCTCAACTGAAATTTGGATTTTTTTTTATGGATCTTGGTAGATATTCGTTAGATCAGGTTAGATCAACAGTTTTTTTCGTTAGATCTACCACGCAGGAGGCGGTATTCACAATCCTATTTTGTGTGCGGGGGATGGGTACACATACGGTCTGGCCCCCCCTCAACTGAAATTTGGATTTTTTTTAATGGATCTTGGTAGATATTCGTTAGATCAGGTTAGATCAACTGTTTTTTTCGTTAGATCTACCACGCAGGAGGCGGTATTCACAATCCTATTTTGTGTGCGGGGGATGGGTACACATACGGTCTGGCCCCCCCTCAACTGAAATTTGGATTTTTTTTAATGGATCTTGGTAGATATTCGTTACATCAGGTTAGATCAACAGTTTTTTTCGTTAGATCTACCACGCAGGAGGCGGTATTCACAATCCTTTTTTGTGTGCGGGGGATGGGTACACATACGGTCTGGCCCCCCCTCAACTGAAATTTGGATTTTTTTTAATGGATTTTGGTAGATATTCGTTAGATCCGGTTAGATCAACTGTTTTTTTCGTTAGATCTACCACGCAGGAGGCGGTATTCACAATCCTATTTTATGTGCGGGGGGATGGGTATACATACGGGCTGGCCCCCCCTCAACTGAAATTTGGAAAAACAATTATGGATTTTGGTAGATATTCGTTAGATCTGGTTAGATCAACAGTTTGTTTCGGTTGGAGGGACAACCCATATGTATTCCCATCCCCCCGCACACTATATAGGATTGTCAATACCCCCTCTTGTGTGATAGATCTAACAAAAAAAACAGTTGATCTAACCGGATCTAATGAATATCTACCAAAATACATGAAAAAAATTCCAAATTTCAGTTGAGGGGGGGCCAACCCGTATGTATACCCCCCCCCCGCACAAAAAATAGGATTGTGAATACCGCCTCCTGCGTGGTAGATCTAACGAAAAAAACTATTGATCTTACCAGATCTAAAGAATATCTACCAAAATCCATTAAACAAATTCCAAATTTCAGTTGAGGGGGGGCCAACCCGTATGTATTGCCATCCCCCGCACACAAAATAGGATTGTGAATACAGCCTACTGGGTGATAGATCTAACGAAACAAACTGTTGATCTAACCAGATCTAACGAATATCTACCAAAATCCATAATTTTTTTTAATGGATCTTGGTAGATATTCGTTAGATCAGGTTAGATCAACAGTTTTTTTCGTTAGATCTACCACGCAGGAGGCGGTATTCACAATCCTATTTTGTGTGCGGGGGATGGGTACACATACGGTCTGGCCCCCCCTCAACTGAAATTTGGATTTTTTTTAATGGATCTTGGTAGATATTCGTTAGATCAGGTTAGATCAACTGTTTTTTTCGTTAGATCTATCACACAGGAGGCGATATTCACAATCCTATTTTATGTGCGGGGGGATGGGTATACATACGGGCTGGCCCCCCCTCAACTGAAATTTGGAAAAACAATTATGGATTTTGGTAGATATTCGTTAGATCTGGTTAGATCAACAGTTTGTTTCGGTTGGAGGGACAACCCATATGTATTCCCATCCCCCCGCACACTATATAGGATTGTCAATACCCCCTCTTGTGTGATAGATCTAACAAAAAAAACAGTTGATCTAACCGGATCTAATGAATATCTACCAAAATACATGAAAAAAATTCCAAATTTCAGTTGAGGGGGGGCCAACCCGTATGTATACCCCCCCCGCACAAAAAATAGGATTGTGAATACCGCCTCCTGCGTGGTAGATCTAACGAAAAAAACTATTGATCTTACCAGATCTAAAGAATATCTACCAAAATCCATTAAACAAATTCCAAATTTCAGTTGAGGGGGGCCAACCCGTATGTATTGCCATCCCCCGCACACAAAATAGGATTGTGAATACAGCCTACTGGGTGATAGATCTAACGAAACAAACTGTTGATCTAACCAGATCTAACGAATATCTACCAAAATCCATAATTTTTTTTCCAAATTTCAGTTAAGGGGGGGCCAGCCCGTATGTATACCCATCCCCTGCACATAAAATAGGATTGTAATTACCGCCTCCTGTGTGATAGATCTAACGAAAAAAACAGTTGATCTAACCGGATCTAACGAATATCTACCAAAATCCATTAAAAAAAATCCAAATTTCAGTTGGGGGGGCCAACTCGTATGTATACCCATCCCCCGTACACAAAATAGGATTGTGAATACCGCCTCCTGCGTGGTAGATCTAACGAAAAAAACTGTTGATCTAACCGGATCTAACGAATATCTACCAAAATCCATTTTAAAAAATCCAAATTTCAGTTGAGGGGGGGCCAACCCGTATGTATTGCCATCCCCCACAAACAAAATAGGATTGTGAATACCGCCTCCTGCGTGATAGATCTAACGAAAAAAAAACAGTTGATCTAACCTGATCTAACGAATATCTACCAAGATCCATTAAAAAAAATCCAAATTTCAGTTGAGGGGGGGCCAGACCGTATGTGTACCCATCCCCCGCACACAAAATAGGATTGTGAATACCGCCTCCTGCGTGGTAGATCTAACGAAAAAAACTGTTGATCTAACCTGATCTAACGAATATCTACCAAGATCCATTAAAAAAAATCCAAATTTCAGTTGAGGGGGGGCCAGCCCCTATGTATACCCATCCCCCGCACACAAAATAGGATTGTGAATATCGCCTCCTGTGTGATAGATCTAACGAAAAAAACAGTTGATCTAACCTGATCTAACGAATATCTACCAAGATCCATAAAAAAAAATCCAAATTTCAGTTGAGGGGGGGCCAGACCGTATGTGTACCCATCCCCCGCACACAAAATAGGATTGTGAATACCGCCTCCTGCGTGGTAGATCTAACGAAAAAAACTGTTGATCTAACCTGATCTAACGAATATCTACCAAGATCCATTAAAAAAAATCCAAATTTCAGTTGAGGGGGGGCCAGACCGTATGTATACCCATCCCCCGCACACAAAATAGGATTGTGAATATCGCCTCCTGTGTGATAGATCTAACGAAAAAAACTGTTGATCTAACCTGATCTAACGAATATCTACCAAGATCCATTAAAAAAAAATCAAAATTTCAGTTGAGGGGGGGCCAGACCGTATGTGTACCCATCCCCCGCACACAAAATAGGATTGTGAATACCGCCTCCTGCGTGGTAGATCTAACGAAAAAAACAGTTGATCTAACGAATATCTACCAAGATCCATTAAAAAAAATCCAAATTTCAGTTGAGGGGGGCCAGCCCCCCCTCATTAAATATGCAATATCTCAGTAATTAGACTAGATCTAACAAAAATGTTGTCTGATCAAACCTGATCTAACGTAGAGCTATCATAATCAGTAACATTTTGTTGAAATTTTTGTTGAGGGGGGGCTGGCTACGGGTTAGCCCCCCCTGAAAAAGATTGTTAATATTGCCTATTTTAGAGTAGATCTAACGAAAAAAACAGTTGATCAAACCTGATCTAACAATGATCTAACAAATGCCATGATCTTTTGTAAAAAAATTTAATATGGGGGGGCTAACCCGGGGGAGGTGCTGACTTTGGGGTGTGCAACCTGTGATCTATGTCTGTAATTTAGGGGGTTTAAAATATAAATGTTTTTATGTGAATTCCAATTGACCTACACCTGCAAAGCTGGGTTTCTGTGTTATTCTGTAGATCCATATCTGCTATGCTATGTTTCCATACATTAATTATGTATACCTGCAAATACAGGGTTTGTTTGTCTTGTTCAGTTGATTAATACCTGCAATGCTGTTTCCATGTATGTATTTGATCTATACCTGCAATGCTACATTTCATATATTATTATTGTATACCTGCAAATACAGGATTTGTATGTCTGATTCTGTTTATTTGATATATACCTTCAGTGCTGAGATCACAAGTGAATTTCAATTGATCTATACATGCAAAGCTGGGTTTGTGTGTTAGTGTTGATCTATACCTCCTATCAGCAGCAGGATATAATATTTATATATATATATATATATATATATATATATATCGGCAGCAGGGACTAATATTAATATATATGGGCAGCAGGGGCTAATATATATATATCAGCAGCAGGATCTACTATTAAGCCCTGAAATCATTTAGTGCAAAAGTTAAGGTATTGTGTTGTTTAAAGGATTTCAAGGATTAGTCGTACTAAATTGTGGCTTCAGGCTTCCCATGTTGAATGATCAAGTATTGTATTGTCCAATAACAAAAGTATCATTCCATAGCACATTACTTTTGGCAATATATATATATATATATATATATATATATATATATATATATATGTTTTTTCAGTGGTATGATTTAATGGTGGAAATTATTAATGCCCCCCCCAGTTTGACTGTGGTATCTTGTGTGCCCCCCCTATATATTGTTTCTAGAGTCGCCACTGATGCTTACAGTAAATCATATGAATTGGTTTCTAGTTCTTAGCAATGCCCCCCCCCAATCAAAACAGCAAGGGAGATTAATTTAACTCGTAATGCACTTGACTATGGTTTTACACACAAACAGCAAAAATATAAAGTGACCTAGGCTAACAGGCTATTTCAAGTAAAGAATTATGGGGGATTTTTTTTTTTTTTTTATTATTTGGAAACCTAACCATATATAACGCCTAAGCCTTTTACGGCATTTTCCATACCGCTTAGGGAAAGTGTGGAAGAATGCTCAGATTTCACACTCACTGTGGCTGAAGCCTTTAGACATTGTATAGAATGCCTGATTTTCACACTTTGCCTCTAACAAATTTATAACGAAAGACAGGCCAGGCAACCAAATGACAGGAAGCTCACACCGTCTCTACCCAAACATCTGAAATGTACACAACTGGCACCAGTATAAAATAGAAACGAGATATAAAACCAAATGTTTATAGAGGCTTTGGAGATCCCCAAGTTAGATCAGATCTGTACTCTTTTGTTCACGCTGTGTACATATTTATTACAACACTACGTAGCTATTCATCAATAGATTAATTATTTTTTTCACTCATTCTATTTAACACACTCACAATAATGATCCTCAAAAATTACAAACGGTCCCGGTCTGCTCATAAAATATACATTTTAAATGAATTAGTGATTTAGGATCCGTAACTACTTGTCAAGTTCTACATTTTAGGAAGGAAAGAGCACAGCACCAAAAAATATCCTTATATTTAATATAATTAGGATGTATTTTAAACATTGTTACACTGGGTAAGAACTGTAGGCACCAGCTCAGGCTAGTATAGAATTTAAGCATTTTTAATTTTAAGGTAGGGGTTCTGAAATATTTTCAGGAATTAAAAATGTTCTGCCAAAAAGATACCTTTATTCTATAGGGTTCTAATGCTTTCAAATCTGGAGTTACTGTTAATTAGGGTCATAATCCGTGGTTGACAGAGAATTTAAGGGATGGGATTTACATAAGAGTTTCCAGGGAAAGATTCATACTGTGTATTAATGATGTTGTGGATGGTTTCCTTGGGAAAGGTTAAACAAAGCAAATGTTAGGTAAGACAAGTTTACTACTAAGCTTTCAATATATGCAACAGAATTGGCTTTTGTCTACATGTGCTGGATTTAAACGGGTAAAAAAAAAATAACAAAAAGGAAAATCCTTTCGGAAACTATTGTTGCGTTTTACCCAAATAAAAGTTTTAAGCCTCTAATCAAGCTTGTTCCCTATATATTTAGTATTATCAAAAATAACACGCGTTTGAATGTGTAAAATGTATAAAGATACAATTTTAATATTAAATATGCTCCTTTTGTGTTGCTGCCACCCAAGCAGTATTCCTCTTGTACTGGCAATATCATCACACAAAGGGGTGCATACACATACAGGAAACTATATATATATATATAGTATAAAACCATACAATAAAATGCACCCAATGCAACTCACAAATAGCTCACAAGGCTCATCAAACAGAATCTTCTTTAATCTTGGCTCTATAAAATATAAATGGACACCAATGGCACGGACACGAATAAAAAGAAACTTACGATAAAAGGATGTCGCATCAACATATGACTCTAGCTATATAGTCCACATCTCCAAGAAAATTGTCTTCTGCTAGGCTGCTCAATGCATTTTGGCAGCAATCCCACTGGCTTTCTCATGAGAATAAAGTCTCTGTGTTGTCCACCAACCTTCATTTATAGTTTTCTTAACCATGGACCACCACACTTCCATGTACATCATGGCAGAACATACATTTCCTCCCAGTTACCACGGCAAGCCACACACACTTCCGTATACATTGTGGCACCCCTCTTCCATGTATATCATGGTGGAACATCTTTTTCTACCCGGTTTATCGGTTACCATGGCATACATAATCACGAGTGAAAGAGGAGAGAACCTCAGCCCATGCCCAGAAGTTGCCCTAAGCGCCATATAGGTCGCTGGCAACTCTCTGAGCGAAAGGTGAGGGGTTCCAGAGAAATGGTCTACTTAATGGTCTATAGAGAATGTAGGAAAAGGGGAATTTCCCATGTACATCTGTCAATCGCTGCATGGCTGCACGTTTTGTGATGCTTCAATGTGCAAATGCATGGGGGGATTCGTCAGGCTATTTTGCATGCAGGAGATGTGTTCAGCCGTGTTCCTTGCACTTAATATTCAGAGCCCAGTGCACATGCAGCCAATTAGTGGAAAGAGTAATCAGAGCACTGGGAGGATAGCAGCTGCAAGGCTGTTTCTTCCACATCAAGTAAGTCTTATTTGATTTTTTAATTTTCAAGAACGCATATTAAAGTACTCCGTGTACTTCAATATGCATTCTTCTTTCGTGGAGGCGTCAGGGACCATTAGTATCAATCCCATTGTACATTAAAAGATAAATCACGGATGTGCTTTTTGCTTGTCAATCAGTGTACTTCAAATCCCGGAGCCAGAGACTGGCAGCAGCCTACGTCAGAGCCAGCATTATCTAATCAATTTCCTGTCTTGAAGTTTACCAGGGCTGGGCTTGCGATCACGAGGCAGCCCTGGCACTTATAGTCTAGAGAGGCATGCTGAAGCGACAGATCAGGTAAGTATGGGGCACAGATGGCCAGCAGCCTACCATGCATTTGCCCAACGTGCCAGGTGCCCAGTCTTGGCTTGAAGTTTACTACTTTGACCACACCAACCCTTACAAAGGCTGTCTATCCGAACGAACAACATTTAGCGACTTGACTATTGGTAAGAGATGGAGTTTATAAGAAATAATTATGAAGATTTGAACAGTTAGATGGCTGTTCCCATGGCATACACTAAAGGTGGATTTGTAATGCATACAACTAACTAACTGGCAAACATATGTACATACCTGGGAACGCTCCGGGTTTGACCTGGAGCTTGCGGGGTAAAGCACTGCTTCTCCGGGTCAAGACCCGATTCCTCCAGGTCACTGCACACCAATTTTCCCTTTAAATGGGAGTGTTTCCCATCGGGACCTCCCACAACGTCAGTGGTCTTGGCTGTGTCCTGCAAGGGAAGGCTCCGGGTAGCGGGAGCCCAGAAGTTCCCAGGTATGCATATGTACCTGCCCCTGCAATAGGTTTAGCCGCCTTCCAAACAAACTTTTTCACACTTTGGAGTGCATTTGGAAGTAATAAACATGATTTAGCGAGCTTGGCAAGTTTCCGATTATAGGACTTTTAACTTCACACAATTCACACAATTAATGTGGGAATTAAGATTTTCAGGGCTAGTAAAGTCCTTTTGAATAAAACAGAATTAGCGTTATGCGTTATTTGGTACTTAGGCTGAAATTCGATACATCAGGGGTCGCGCACACCTGGGAAAAGATTCCTACAAATGCAAAACAAAACATCCCTATCAGGTAAACTATTAGACTGAGTTACAAAGAGAGAAAAACAGAAACACTATAAAAGAAATATCATATAATTTGTTTGCAGTGATTCACATCCAAAATCATTAATTAGTGGGGTAAACAGTAAGTATGGATTGCTGCCATCTAGAGGACCCAAGCCAGTGACGTAAATGGCCCAGTATCACACAGGCACTCCGCTTATACATCACTGTAACCTAGAAGAGCTCAAGAAAGGTAATTATGTGGCTCCACACACACATACATACAACAAGCTATGTCAAGCAACAGAAGTGCATAATTATCAGCTAGCAACATAGATATATATGGAACATGTGCTACATATTATTGTTATTTAAAACTCACAACCAGAAGGAAATAGTACCGTATTTGCTCGATTATAAGACAAGGTTTTTTTTCAGAGCAAATGCTCTGAAAAATACCCCTCGTCTTCTAATTGGGGTCGTCTTCTAATCAGACCTCAAATAGAGGTCTGATTATGAGACTAAGATCCAGATCCCCCGCACCGCTGCAGGGGACCTGGATCCTCCTGTCTCCCCCCCCCCATTTAACATCCCCCCCACACACACTTACCGGTGCTTCCTGCTGTATTGTCGGGGCAGCGGGTTGACATCTACGCGATCCGCGTAGAGAACGTCCGCTGCAGCCGGAAGGAGGTGTGGCTAGCAGCGGGGGTTGTCTGCGTCCGTCGCGCATACCTTCCCCGACTGTCAGAGATCAGAGTTCCCCACACCTCCTTCCAGCTGCAGCGGAAGGAGATGTCAACCCGCTGCCCCGGCAATACAGCAGGAAATTGGAAGCACCGGTAAGTGTGTGTGTGTGCGTGTGTGTGTGTTAAATGGGGGCATAGGGCATTTCTGGAATGCCTTATACCCCTATATGCCACTCTGGCACTTAGGGGGTTAAAAGGCATATTATGGGGCAGAGTGGCATATAGGGAGGTATAAGGCATTTCAGGAGGCAGAGTGGCGTTAAGGGGGCATTTAATAGAGCATTCTGCCTCCTGAAATGCGTTATACCTCCCTATATGCCACTCTGCCCCATAATATGCCTTTTAACCCCCTAAATGCCAGAGTGGCATATAGGGGTATAAGGCATTTCTGGAGGCAGAGTGCTCTATACAATGCCTTTTAACTCCCTTAATGCCACTCTGCCTCCTGGAATGCCTTATACCTCCCTATATGCCACTCTGCCCCATAATATGCATTTTAACCCCCTAAATGCCAGAATGGGATATAGGGGTATAAGGCATTTCTGGAGGCAGAGTGGCACATAGGGGGTCAAAAGGCATACCATGGGGCACAGTGGCATATAGAGGGTTAAAAGGCATATCATGGGCCACAGTGCCATATTGGTGTGGCAAGCCTGGGGGCAGATGTGCGTAACTGAGGGACAGGTTGGAAAATACAAGGAAATAAAAACAAAAAAATATTTTTCTCAATCATAGCTTTTATTAAAAAAATTGTTTACATGAATTAACATTTACTGGTAAAACTTTTTTCCTTTAGGGTCGTCTTATATTCAGGCTTTTTCTTTTTTTCCTAAGTTAATATTCAGATTTTGGGGGGTCGTCTTATAATCGAGCAAATACGGTATTAATGCTTCTCTCACGCAACACAAAACATACATAAAGGGGCTAGAAAGGTTGATTTAAAATATTTAAATAAAAACAGTGATCCAAACTTAAGAAAATTGAAAGGTCACAGACCTTGAAGCACCACTAAAATCAGGTTAATTTAACTTAACCCCTCCGCAGGGCACAGTAGCAGCACTAACAAGGATCTGCTAAGGATGCGCTCATTTCTGGTGCGTAAGTTAAGGCTGTCATAGCCAGGCCCTTTGGGACTTGATTTGTTATCCGCTGTGGCAGACTAAGCAGAGGGTCTGCCAATGATATCGTTATTTAATTTGCTGGAGCTGTCTTGTTATCCAAAAGCTTGTTAGGTTCCTATCACTGTGTCAATAGGAATCAGTATCATTCCACACACGGTTCTGACCCTTCAAGCACACTGTCTGGTATTCCTTGACACAATTTATAGTCCTGTAAAGGTTCTGCTGCAGAATGGTAAAGGGTTTACAGAGAGGGCATAATTAGGGGCCCCGGTAAGATACTTCCAACCCTTCTATGACACTGACAGGATTCAATCCTCACCAACTATCTAAGGTATGGGGCAACTCACTGGCGGATGCCGCTGATCCCCCTCACCAGTGGGTAACAGTAAAAGACGTATGATGACTGAAAAACATTTTCACTGGTAAATACACTAAAGCACTCAATGGGGATTACTTATAAAAATCAATCCTGGTGAACAGTTTGGAAAGTTGAGGAACCTTCAGGCACCGGCTATTGATTTCCACACATTATATCTCCATGCAGCTGTAATGCTCTTTCTACAAAATCCACAATGACTCAGATTGCCTTCCTCCTTTATATTACAAAAAATATGTGGACATCCCTCCTGATTTATGAGTTTAGGCATTTTGGTCACACCAATTAAAAACAGGTGCAAAAAAAACCAAACAAGTAGGCATGCCATCTTCATAGACATACACTGGCAGTAGAATGGGTCGTTCTCAGTGACTTTAACCCCTTTAATGACCAGTGATGTGCCAGGCACATCACGGAAAAACAGTCACTTGCCTGGCGCATCATGGCATTAAACAAGCTTAGAAAGCAATTGTTTCTTCGCTTAAACGGTGGTGCTGTAACACCAAGATCGGCATCAGGGGCTTCGGGTGGCCCCTCCTCCAGGCGTCAACGTCCACTGTATGGCGGTGGACGCCTGTTTTAAAAGAGTTTAGGAGGCGATCAACAATTTGCCAGCCTCAAAGATGTCCCAAATAGCACATGGGTCAGTGTGACCAGATTGGGGGGGGGGGGGGGAATGGTTATGTTGCTGTATAAGCAACATAAAAACATTGAGATTTTTAAAAGCTAAACGCATTAGCTTTTTTAGATAAGCGACAGATTATCAGATAAGTGAGAAATTTTATTTTTTCAATTTCATCCTGTTCCATTTTAAGTATACTGGGTAACTCACATTTTGTTTTCCCTACTACAAATTACATAGTATGAACATCCTTCCAAACGTAGCCTTATAAAATAAGACTTAACTTTTTCTGATGATATATAAGACACCACCTCACATTTTTAACGTATTAAATAAGTCAGACTTACTCACCTCCTCCCACTGATGTATATACCGAATAAGTCTCGAAAGCCGAAGTAACCGCAAAAGACTGAGGATCTTGGTGAACCTTACAATTCGTAGAGCCCGAGCTGTTTTATACACTTCAGAGTCAATGCCCCTTTCCACAATTAGGAATATGTAATCCACAGGGATGGAGGACACAAAATCTACCACAAACCACGTGCGAAAGTATTTGCGCTTAATTTTCTGTGGATCTAGAATAATCTCAGTATTGTCTTCAATTACAATGCCTGTGCGAAAGTTCAGAACCAGGTCCATGAGGAAGAAGGTGTCCGACACTACGTTAAACACAATCCATGGAGTGGTGGTCTCTTCCCTGAAGAATGTGATGCCCACAGGGATGATGATCAGATTCCCCACCATGAAGAGCAGCATTGTGAAGTCCCAGTAGAACCTATGGGTGTAAAAAGTATGGTGAGGTAGGCATGTATATAATTGGCATCAATTTCACATTTAGTCAGTAAACCTACAAGTAAGTCTTAGGAGTATTGTAATTAACAGTGACAATAAGCAGTATTGCACACACTGAGCTTTGACATTGAGCTTTATGATCTCTTTTTATATGCCACCTGATCATCAGAAATCACATTTTTTAGGTGGACAAAACTGAAATAAACATAGTAACATGCATTACACATTAATAAATAGTGGACACAGAAGTGTTGCGTAACCATGGCATATATTTATGGTATTATATTGCTTCATTGATTAAACAGTATCCTGCCCTCCAGCCGGTGCCTTAAAACGGTGCCAATGAAGGATGAAAAATACAGGCGCACAGATATGTGAGCAGATTAAACCGGCTGAATAGTTATCATCTGCCATCAAATTCTGTGTTTCTATAGTAATTTCTTAGTGTACCAAGTGAAAAATAGTAATGTCTACATGGTAACACAAAAAAGGCATCATATGTATGTCAATGAAAAATGGTAGATGGCAATTTGTATTTTTCTTATAACTTACTACTTTTTGTTATATGTAAAAGACTGGCAGCGAAGCTCAGTGAGCTTGTACTACTAGACTAGTACGACTAGATGGACACTACTGGAGCTACATGATGTCAAACAGAAAACAGGATTTTTGCATGTTCATTTAGGGATAACTATGTGCATACTTTTGTGAAGGACATAACATCACTGGATTTAAAGCATAGTGTTATATGATCTTGTTCCTCTGATATGACCTTTAGAGACTAATAAAACATTGACCAGGTAAAATATCATATTTAGCTGCTATAGCCAGTAACCAGAGACCATCTAATCTCTAAATGTTATCAAAAATAGATGTACAACAATGTATGCAAAATGTACTTAAAGGGGTTGACCCCTCTAATCTGCTGAATTTTACACTTTCACAACTAAATGTAGCATTAGAAACATAATTCCCTCATACCAAAATCCATTCAAAGTTATTATTTGAAAATGTTCCTTTTTCATATTTGGGAGAGAGGGGCAGGGAAGCGGGGTAGCATATGTGTGTGTACTGTAGTGTTAGATTCAATGTGTATGTGTGTATGTATAGTGCTAGAGTTAGTATGTGTCCTGTAGCATCAATGTGTGTGTATGTATAGCTGTGTAGGGTGTCAAATTCACAAGGGCAGAAGGCAGCAGTGTAGCGCCACGAGGCGAGTAGTGTATGTTAGGGTATTCAAGTGTATAATGTAGTATAATGTAGTGTCAGAGTCAATGTGCCCCTTTTTCTGTCAGCAGCAGATCCTTGTAAGTCCTGTAAGTTGCGAGACGGGGCCTCCATGGATGTATCTTGGTGCCATGTGTTCTCCAGGTAAGCGACGCACACCCGGCCAACATAAAAAAACATGATTAATCAGTCCAGGTCACCTTCTTCCATTGCTCTGTCTTTCAGTTCTTATGCTCACGTGCCCATTGTAGACAGTGGGCAGGGGTCAGTATGGGCACGGGTACTGGTCTGCGTCTAAACAGCCCCATACGCAACAAACTGCGATGCACTGTGTGTTCTGACACCTTTCTATCAGAACCAGCAGTAACCTTTTCAGAAATGTGAGCTACAATAGCTCGTTTGTATTTGGTGGTTGGATTTGACCACACGGGCCAGCCTTTGCACCTTCGTGCCCCCCCCCATACATCAGGGAGCCTTGGCCACCCATGAGCCTGTTGCCAGTTCACCGCTTTTACTTAATTGGACCACTTTTGATAGGTACTGACCCAGTCGTCTAGCCATCACAATTTGGCCCATATCAAAGTTGCTCAGAACCATTCTTCCTGCTTCTAACACATCAAATTTGAGGACGAAATGTTCACTTGCTGCCTAATACCATATTTGCTCGAATATAAGACAAGCATTAAGAATACAATGCTCTGAAAAATACCCCTCGTTGTATATTTGAGGTCGTCCTCAAATAGAGGTCTGACTACAAGACTAAGATCCAGATCCCCTGCAGCACTGTAGGGGACCTGGACCCTCCTCTCAGGCAGCAGGCGGACGTCTGAGCAATGTTCATATCCCACTCACTGATAGGTGCCATGATAACAAGATTATCATTTTTTTTACTTCACATGTCCATGGTCATAATGTCATGGCTGACCGGGGTATGTGTGCATAGTGTTAAAGTGTGCATTTTTTATAACAAGTATAGTGTTAGCCAGTGTGTGTATGTTGTTGGCTAGTGTGTGAATGTTTATGAGTGTGGTGTTAGGTTGTATGGTGTTATGTATGTTATAGTACGGCATTAGCATGTTAGGATATAGTGTGTGTATTAGTGTATGGTGTAGTGGTGTATATATGAGAGTAGTATGTTAGCTTGTGTGGTTCTGTTGTAACAGCGCTACGAAATCTGCTGACACTATATGAAAAAAAATGTAATGTGTTTGTGAGCATAACACGTTAGTATGTATCTATAGTGCTAGAGGTAGTGTGTGCACAGTGTTAGAATCAGTGTATACTTGTGTGTGTATATATATATACGTAGTGTAAAATGTGTTAGTGTGTATTGTGCTAAAGTCAGTGTATGTTATATATATATATATATATATATATATATAATTATAAACACACAAACACACACACAGTATATACGGTCACTTTATTAGGTATACCTTGAAAGTACCGCATTGGACCCCCTTTTGCCCTCAGAACTGCCTTCATTCTTTGTGGCATACTTTCTACAAGGTGCTGGAATCATTCCTCAGAGATTTTGGTCCACATGGACATGATGGCATCACGCAGTTGCTGCAGATTTGTACATCCATGATGAGAACCTCCCGTTCCACCGCATCCCAAAGGTGCTCTATTGGATTGAGATCTGGTGACTGTGGAGGCCATTGGAGTACGGTGAACTCATTGTCATGTTCAAGAACCAGTTTGAGATGATGTGAGCTTTGTGATAAGGTGCATTATCCTCCTGGAAGTAGCCATCAGGAGAAGGGTACACTGTGGTCATAAAGGGATGGACATGGTCAGCAACAATAATCAGGTAGGCTGTAGCATTTAAACGATGCTCAATTGGTACTAAGTGGCCCAAAGTGTGCCAAGAAAATGTCCCCCACCACCACCAGCCTGAACCGTTGATACCAGGCAGGATGGATCTATGCTTTCATGTTGTTTACACCAAAGTCTGACCCTGCCATCTGAATGTCGCAGCTGGAATCGAGACTTTTCAGACCAAGCAACATTCTTCCAGTCTTCCATTGTGCAATTTTGGTGAGCCTGTGCAAATTGTAGCCTCGGTTTCCTTTTCTTAGTTAACAAGAGTGGCACCCAGTGTGGTCATCTGCTGCTGTAGCCCATATGCTTCAAGGTTCAGCCTGTTGTGCGTTCAGAGATGATATTCTCTAAAATTTTCTCTTTTTCGGCCATTCTCTAGAGAGGTTGTGCGTGAAAATCCCAATACATCAGCGGTTTCTGAAATACTCAGACCAGCCCACCTGGCACCAACAACCATGCCACGTCAAAAAGTCACTTAAATCCCCTTTCTTCCCCATTCTGTTGCTCGGTTTGAACTTCAGCAAGTTGTCTTGACCACGTCTACATGCCTAAATGCATTGAGTTGCTGCAATGTGATTGGCTGATTAGCTATTTGTGTTAACAAGCAATTGAACAGGTGTACCTGATAAAATGGCCAGTGAATGTATATATATATTGCTAGTCAGTGTTAGTATGTGTGCGTATATATGTAATTTCAACATGCGTGAGTATATATATTGTAAGTCAGTGTTTGTGTGTGTGTATATATTATATGGTGTAAGTGTGTAGGAGGGTATGGTGTTTGTGTTACTATATGGCATTAGGGTGAGTGTATGTCAGAATATAGTTTCATTGCGTGTGCATGAACGTATGGTGTGAACATTACCGTATGTTGGTTACAATGTACAATTTAGTAATTTGACATTTGATTATTAATTTGATTTACTAATAATTGAATGTATTTTTCAGCTTGTTAAATAGATTAATATTTTATCAATTGTTTATTAAATGGATCATTAATATATATTTGCCGACTGTTTAATCTATTGATCAATACTTTATTAAAACATATGTATATACATAAAACAATTATATGTAAATACTTTACATGTATTTTGTGAGATATTATTTTTAGACTGGGACATATTTCTTAAAATGTTATATTAGTGAAAATATGATCATATGACATAACATTGGAACTTTTTAAATGTGTTAATAATGGGTCTCTCGAAATGTTAACCCTTTAATAGCCAATCTTGAAGATTCTATGTAGTGACTCCCCAAATTTTCTAACCAAAGGGCTCTAGTACCAGACCTTGACTTTATTATTATTTAAAGACACACTTAAATGGGTCACATGCATTCAAGCAGGAATATCAACCATAGCATACTGGTAGCAAAAGCACCAATTGGTAGGGAACAATGGGGGGAAGCAAATAAAGAAACTAGATGTTAAACATTTTGGTGCCACAGCTTCCCAACGCTTGAAATGTATCATTTGTAATAAATGTGTATGGTAACTAAAACCTACTATTTTCATTATAGTAGTCCTTGCATGCATATGAGATTATTCCATGCATATCACTAACAAGTAGTAATTCAGGATTCAAGTAAATCAAGAGAATTGTGACCTGGCAAACCTGATTACTTCTTATTTACTTCTCAGACAGTGGAGGAATTCAAAACTGTATTTTCAAATGGCTACTACGTTTAATGTACATTTATTTGCTTTCTGTCAAATTTTGTTACTGTACTCATTCCTTTTTATACATGTCAGAATGCATTCATATTTTATGCCATGAGCCTGTTAACAGAATGTCACAAGCAGCAAAGCGAGCAACTACCTCCTGTGATTTAATCTGTTACAACAGTCTGCAAGTCCAATAAAAAAAAACTTAAACAAAGAGGATAAAAAGTCTGCGTTCCCCACTATATTTGGTATGGTGCACACTAACAGCAGAAAACGCAGGCAGACCACATTCTGCTTCTATTTGTACATTCGCTGATGGCTATTAATGTGCACTGAGAGTTTTGTGTCTCACAGCTCTGTGTAGGTTTCAAGTGCTCACTTTACTTCGCCGTTGAGAATTAACAATAAAGGTCACCAAGCTTTCCCATCTCTCGTACTTTAAAGCATCTTGGTTAAAACACTTAGGGATAAGCTGTAGGTGGTTGTAAGTCTTGTTTTCCATGTGGCCTAAAAGATACTCAAGAAGAAACAGCTTGCGCGCAGGCCCTTTTCACAAGTCAGCCTCTTTAATGATTAAATTACACAATCCCAAAGGGGTTCACATACATTCAATAAATAGATAATAATTGAAAAGAAATACCCGCTACACCGGTCACGTGACAGTACTAGGAGGGCTGAAATATTTGTAGCACGAACCAATAAAAGTGGGGTTTTGGGATCAATCAGGTGCAAAAATGCCACGTGTGAACACTTATATTATATTATCAGTTTCATGACTGGTATGTTGAAATCTTAAAAACACAGGGACAACTTCCCATACCCTGGGATTTACGCTGCTGTGGGTCCGCATTAACCATGCAAGGACATTCTAAAAAAAAAAACAAAAAACAAAAAAAACACAACAAACACAAAAGACCAACCAAATTTGTGTTCCTCAGACCACTGTAGTCCTATGCGTAACCGCACTAAAAACGTCGTTATCGCCTACCTCCTCTTTAAAGAAATATAAGTTCATAATTTATTTAATGGTATAGAGCTACACAGTCTATGCTTCCTGTGGAAGACTCAGCCTTCAGCATAAATAATGGCTGAGCAGGCAGGTTTATGGCATGACACAAGCCATACTATGGCCAAACTATCAAGCCCTGCCCATGCCAAAAGAAGCTTGCCTGCAACATAAGTACAGGTGTTTACAAAGATCAAAAATCTATAGCTTGCAAGCTTCCTCTCTGACTTAATTATCCCAGTTTGAATATATATAACTTTTACAGCACCCTTGCACAAAGAAGCACAAATCATACATGAATACCGTATTGGCTCGAATATAGGCCGCACTTCCCCCCCCACTTTAAGTCTTAAAGTGGGGGTGCGGCCTATATTCAGGGTCTAGCGCCTGACGCCCGGGACATGCAGTCCCGGGCAGGCAGCGGGGTTAGGATACAGATCCCCCGCAGCGGTGCAGGGGACCCGTATCCTACTGTCTGATACCCTCAGACAGCCTCCCCTGCCAGCACTTTCCACGGGGGGGGGTGGGTGGCTTGCCGGCACGGGAGGTTATCTAAGCGCATCGTGCGGACTGTCACCGGCTGCGGAGGTTGTTTACCTGCATCGCCGCAGCCGGTGACCGTCCGCATGATGCGTTTTACCTCTGCCCACAAGACTTACCAGAGCAGACTCCCGGGTGTCTTGCGGGGCCGGCAGGGGACATCTACGCAATACGCGTATACAACTTCCGGCACCGTTTTGCATAATGTCCCCCGCCGGCCCCGCAAGACACCCGGGAGTCTGCTCTGGTAAGTTGGGGGGGGGCAGAGTGGCAGCATATCTCGGGGGGGGGAGGAGGATAGTGGCAGCATATCTCGGGGGGGAGGACAGTGGTAGCATATCTCGGGGGGGGGAGGACAGTGGCAGCATATCTCGGGGGGGAGAAGGACAGTGGCAGCATATCTCGGGGGGGGGCAGTGGCAGCATATCTTGGGGGGGACAGTGGCAGCATATCTCGGGGGGGGGGGGGAGACAGAGTGGCAGCATGTTTTTTTTGGTGCTTTTTCTTTAAAAAAGCACCAAACTTTTAGGGTGCGGCCTATATACGGGGGCGGCCTATATCCGAGCCAATACGATATATAGAACGTCCAGGTAAAATAAGCTAGTATTCAGCTAAGCTTGCCACCTAGCCTTATGGCTCTTTCTCATGAAGTTCCTATCAAGAATGGTTGGTTTCTGAGGGTCCCACTCGTGAGCTTATAAAAAAAACTCAGATATACAATCAAACTGATATTTAGAGCTGCAACAAGAGTAAACATGAAGGAAAATGCCTGTTTCAACCCAAAGCTGGTCTTTTTAAGGGGACAAAATATCAGGCCTGTTTAACTGTATTCAACTTTAGCTATAGTATAGTATCGTAATTTCAAGTAGCATATTTTTTCGATTATAAGACAAGGTTTTTTCCAGAACAATCCTCTGAAAAATAAACAAGGTCGTCTTATAATCAGACCTCAAATAGAGGTCTGCAGGGGACCTGGATCCTCCTTTCTGGTAACCTCAGCCGCTGCCGGCTATCACTGAGCGCCGGCGAAAGCACGGGCAGCAGCGGAGGTTGTCTATGCGCATCGCGTGGGGGGGGGGGAGCATAAAGCTTTTCTGGAGGCAGAGTGCCCCATGATATGCATTTTAACACCCTATATGCCACTCTGTCCCATGATATGCCTTTTAACCCCCCTATATGCCAGAGTGTATAAGGCATTTCTGGAGGCAGAGTGGCATATAAGGGGTTTAAAGGAATAACAAGGGTTCAGAGTGGCATATAGGAGGGTATAAGGCATATCAGGGAGGCAGAGTGGCATATAGGAGGGTATAAGGCATTTCTGTATGGCAAGCCTGGGGGCAGATGTGCATAACGGTGGGGGGCAGGTTGGCAAATAAAAGGAAATAAAAACAAAAAAATATATTTTTCTCAATCATAGCTTTTATTAAATGAATTAATATTTACTAGTAAAACTTTTTTCCTATAGGGTCATCTTATATTCAGGCTTTTTCTTTTTTCCTAAATTAATATTCAGATTTGGGGGGGGGTCGTCTTATAATCGAGCAAATACGGTATAAGCAATTACAAGCATGATGACCCATAAAAATAAATCTATGGTTGTACACACAGAACAAAATGTGGCATACTCCAGTAGTAAACCTCTGTGCCACTTCCATATTTTTAACTGTTAATGTCATAACAAGAAGCTATTCTTGTGCATTATGCATTCCCCTTAGTAAGGGTCTGCACAGTTTGCCCCAAGACATGCGGTATCCCAGAAGCCATGAGATTCCTGGAAGACAATAATAAGGCCCCTTCAAATGGCATAAACTTCTTTCAACAGATTTAGATTGTATCTTAGTCTTTTGGGGTTTTATTCTTACAAAGATCAGCCATACAGTTCTGATTTTTGGCAGTTATTTTTATAAAGTTGTTTCCATGGAGATTCATACTCATACATGGTGACTCACCAATGATGTCACTGTCCACTACTGTTTTGAAAGACAAGGAAATGTAAGGGGGGCACTAAACCACAAATAATCCGATGTATATGCAGATTTTTGTTAGTGTGTGAGTTTATAAACATATAGTATATTATCTAGAGAGAGATAAATGATATGCACATTAGATTGAGAAAACTAATTATTGAGAAGATAATTAGAGAAGTCATAATCAGAGCCACAACGGACACACTAGATGGGCCGAATGGTTCTTATCTGCCGTCAAATTCTATCAGCGCCGCGGAATATGAAGGTGCTATTTAAAACAATAATAATAATGATAAATAATAATGTAATACTACCTGTTTCTGCATTTCTCCAAGCCCAATAATGGCTCTATCAGTGAGCAAAATGGCGTTATCCTGAAAACCCAGCATGTTCATAGCTCTCTGGATTTGGAGATTGTGGGCTCCATCAGTGATAATCTGTATCTCTGTGAATATGTGAAAGCAGCTAGATACTATGTAACAAGGGTCGCACTCACTTTTTCCTTGCCTTCCTTTCTTCCTAATTGGATTTTATAGCCATTCTCCTGGATTAGCTTCTTATTAATTAGATATGCGAGTTAATTGGAAACATTTCCTATTGAGACTCGGGAGGAATCTAAAGGGAGGAGCCGGATTTTAATTCCCCGAAAGAGAAAACCGCAGCGATTCTAGGGTCTTAACTCACCGCTCTGCACAAGTTACACAGCTCTGATAAAAGCGCCAGACAGGGGCCGAAACCTTGAATTTCGGTGTGATTCTTTACACATATATATATATATATATACATATATACAGTGAAGGAAAAAATGATTTGATCCCCTGCTGATTTTATTCGTTTGCCCACTGACAAAGACATGATCAGTCTATAATTTTAATAGTAGGTTTATTTGAACTGTGAGAGACAGAATAACAAAAAAATCCAGAAAAACGCATTTCAAATAAATTATACATTGATTTGCATTTTACTCATTGAAATAAGTATTTGATCCCATATCAATCAGCAAGATGTCTGGCTCCCAGGTGTCTTTTATACAGGTAATGAGCAGAGATTAGGAGCATTCTCTTAAAGGGAGTGCTCCTAATCTCATTTTGTTACCTGTATAAAAGACACCTGTCCACAGAAGCAATCAATCAGATTCCAAACTCTCCACCATGGCCAAGACCAAAGAGCTGTCCAATGATGTCAGGGACAAGATTGTGGACATACACAAGGCTGAGGGTGAGAAGGTGAAAACAGTTGGTGCAATTATTCGCAAATGGAAGAAATACAAAATAACTCAATCTCCCTCGGTCTGGGGCTCCATGCAAGATGATCTCAATGATCATCAGAACGGTGAGGAATAAGTCCAGGAGGATCTTGTCAATGATCTCAAGGCAGCTGGGTCCACAGCCACCAAGAAAACAATTGGTAACACATTACGCCGTGAAGGACTGAAATCCTGCAGCGTCTGCAAGGTCCCCCTGCTCAAGAAGGCACATGTACAGGCCCGTCTGAAGTTTGCCAATGAACATCTGAATGATTCAGAGGAGAACTGGGTTAAAGTGCTATCTGGCATCAACTCAACTCGCCGTGTTTGGAGGAGGAGGTATGCTGCCTATGACCCCAGGAACACCATCCCCACCGTCAAACATGGAGATGGAACACTATGCTTTCGGGGTGTTTTTCTGCTAAGAGGACAGGACAACTTCACCGCATCAAAGGGACAATGGATAGGCTGAGGATTGGGTGAGAACCTCCTTCCCTCAGTCAGGGCATTGAAAATGGGTCGTAGATGGGTATTCCAACATGACAGTGAACCAAAACACACGGCCAAGGCAACAAAGAAGTGGGTCCAGAAGAAGCACATTAAGGTCCTGGAGTGGACTAGCTAGTCTCCAGACCTTAATTCCATAGAAAATATGTGGAGGGAGCTGAAGTTTGAGTTGCCAAACGTCAGCCTCAAAACCTTAATGACTTGGAGAGGATCTGCAAATAGGAGTGGGGCAAAATCCCACATGAGATCTGTGCAGACCTGGTGGCCAACTACAAGAAACGTCTGACCTCTGTGATTGCCAACAAGGGTTTTGCCACCAGGTACTATGTCATGTTTTGCAAAGGGGTCAAATACTAATTTCACTGAGTAAAATAAAAATCAATTTATAATTTATTTGAAATGCGTTATTCTGGATTTCTGTTGTTATTCCGTCTCTCACCGTTCAAATAAACCTACCATTAAGATTATACTGATCATGTCTTTGTCAGTGGGCAAACGTATAAAATCAGCAGGGGATCAAATAACTTTTTCCTTCATATATATAAAAGTGTTTGTGTGTGTGCACATAATTCAGTACACATCAGCCGTGTATAGCAGAAAACATGGGCTAGTTGACAGCATTTTGAAATACCGTATTGGCTCGAATATAGGCCGCACTTTTTTTCGCCCACTTTAAAGACTTAAAGTGGGGGAAAAAAGTGCGGCCTATATTCGCGGCCTATATGCAGAGGTTGTTTACCCGCATCGCCACAGCCGGTGACCGTCCGCATGATGCGTTTTACCTCTGCCCCCAAGACTTACCAGAGCAGACTCCCGGGTGTCTTGCGGGGCCGGCGGGGGACATCCGCTAAGTGCCGGCACCGGAAGTTGTATACGCGTAATGCGTAGATGTCCCCCGCCGGCCCCGCAGGACACCCGGGAGTCTGCTCTGGTAAGTCGGGGGGGGGGGGCAGAGTGGCAGCATATCTCGGGGGGGGGGGACAGTGGCAGCATATCTCGGGGGGGAGGAGGACGACAGTGGCAGCATATCTCGGGGGGGGAGTGGCAGCATATCTAGGGGGGGGGGAGACAGAGTGGCAGCATGTTTTTTTGGTGCTTTTTTAAAGAAAAAAACTTTTTCTTTAAAAAAGCACCAAACTTTTAGGGTGCGGCCTATATACGGGGGCGGCCTATATCCGAGCCAATACGGTACATGTTGTTTGAATAACCAATGGAAAAAACAGAAACATGGACTTTTGAAGAACAAAGAGTTGTAGGATATTTTGCTAAGCCCCCTAATCTAAAAGTTAAAACTGAAGTAGTTTTTCTATCCTCGATACATTTTATGGTATCTTCAGTACTAACATGTTCAATCCTACCCTTAGAAGTGCATGATTTGGGGACATATATATGTCCTGTGTGTTAGGTATATCTCATCATGGTTTAGAGAAACACGCAGGGCCTTTTGTTTACTTCATACGTGGACAACATTTGGTAGAGCATTTCATGATAGCAGAATCATGAGGTGACAATTCATATTTAAATGCATCTCCCAGGCAAAGTAATAACGGGGATCTAGTCAAAGGGTTAAAAACAGCATTTAGACCCTCTACATTAAGTGAAAGCTGCTTATAATGAATGAAGTAATGTAGTTAAACATTGTATTTATTTATCTACGTTTTCAGTTTTGAGTTTGAGGGTTAGTTGTCGTAGGACAGATACATATATCGTCCCGATTATCTAAATGTCCTAGACCTAGTTTCACCACATGGGCCATGTTTTCCAGGACACAATGTTTACATATTGCTGACCAGCTCAGATAAAACACTGCCCTACAGTATGCATAGATTTATGGAAAAGACCCAATTAGTCTGTTATACATCCCCCATACTACAGGGCAGCACTTGTTGGCAATATGCACTGGTCAGGTTTGTAAAAATTTCACGTGTCCTGGAAAACATGGCTGATTTGGTCACCCTACCGAGAACTAACTTGTATGTTTTCAGTTTATAGTTTGAGGGTTAGTTGTGGTAGAAGTGATACATACATCACCCTCATTATCTAGATATGGAATGTGATGATTGCCCAAGACATACACATACACAGTCCAGGCAGGATCTCAGCACTATAATTTTAAATAACATGCAACAGCAGTCACATTAACTGTTCCTAGAATCTGTGTGATTATTCCTCCCCTTTACATTATTCCACCCCAGCCCTGTGTAATCTAGATGATTGTGAAATGGTGGGGAAAAGGGAAGTGAGGCCACAATAACTGCTTTACAGGTTGTGCCACGAAGGACCTCTGAACTCAGCATAAGAAAATGAGTAAAATGCATACAGCAGTTCAACAGCAAAAGAATACAGTCGCTATAGTATTAAATGAAGATTTACAAAAGGCGCACACACAATCGGAACCAGAAGAAACAGTGAACAGGTTCTCTACACAAGCAGATATACCACTATCCACACACAGACTTTAGTCTGGCCACATCAGCCTGTGCTGCCCTACAGGATGGATGTGAACGACAGAGTGACATTGAAGTGCTTTTCTATCTGTCAAACTGCAACACCTGCTGCTAAATGATGCCCATGTGAACAATGCTCCAGGGAACATGCGTTTTCACCCATCCTCCTGCTCACTCAACACCACTGTTTCCGTTGAATATACGTCACTGCCCAGGGCCACCAATTGGGGCTGATGACCTTAGATGTATACTGTGAGGTCATCCTTCTGCAGAATTTGCTATACCTGAACGGGTTCATTTAAAGGAAAATGATTAAGCGTCAATCAGAACCAGTCAGAAATTGCAACTGGAGACATTTGTGTTTTTTCTCCATCATACTATATTAATACTATACTTACTGACACAAACAAAGACATAGAAATAGTGTGTGATGAGGTTTACTGCATATCAGTGTGTGCTTTACCCTTTACTCTTACAAGCAAACCATAAGGTTTTTTTATATTAAATGATGTAGAATGGCTGCAGGTATTTGAATGTCAACACCAGGAGTAAGGTTCCACTAACAGGGAGTAGAGCATGCTTACTGAGAGAAAGTTGTGGTCCTTCAGCACCATGGACAGGGTAACTTACGCTGTGGACAACATACCGAGCTATCATCTGGTATAAAACAGATACTAAGAACTGACAGCTCAATTTCTTGTTAGAGTTTCAGACTTTAGAGGACTACACTGTCACTAGTATGCAAGTCAACACAACATCAAGGCAGAGCTCGGTCTGCTGACATTATAGTAAATACTGATATCTTTAAAAAATCAAAACTTCAAACCAGACACATAGTACATATTCAGATACTCCTTGGTAAATTTTAGAGAGATATGTGTTCTCTTTGATTGCATTATTCCTTATGCAAATTGTGCGTTTCATATAATATACGTGTTATTTATTGGTATCCATGTGTATTATTTTCACATTTCCTCGCTGCAATTTCCAACATGCCCTGTTCTGTGAAAACACTTTCAATTATTATATCAGACTCGGTCAGGGAAAAAGGAATAACTAGGAACAGGAGTTGGTCATTAACACCAGCTCTGAGGTGAATACGATGTCAAACTGTAATATATGGATTATGCTTATTAGCAAGATACAGTCAAATCCATCACTGTCCTACTGACATTGGGCACAGCAAACCATTCTACTCATACTCTCGTCAGAAACCTTGTTCTTACACCATAAAATCAACTATTTAAAGATTGCTTTGCTGCTCACCAAAGTAGTAGTTATGAACAGCAGCAGAACAAACACCACACAGGTGGCATGTTTCATCCAACTATCCATCCAAAGAAATATAATTCATTCTGTAACCATCTACAAAAAGTGAGTGTTCTTCCTTAAAAAATATAAAATTGGGATCATTCTGGATACATTAAGTCAAAATATGGTAAAAGCATATTTTAGAACTGTATGAATCCTTGACTACAATACAAATGCCTCCACTGATGTCGTAATATGAAGAATCAAATGCCTTTATGATTATAAAGATAAAGCAAGAAAACATTTGTCACATTGTGTCTATATGTTCTGCGTTAAGATATTAACTACATAAATCAGGAACGTATTAAAGCCCTGGCTGCATATGGAAGGTCGTTATCCAGGTGATGTATGACTGAAGCTTACATACATCAAGAACATTGCAACCTTGAACAGTAGCAGGCGAGGGAGGAGAGAGCTGGTAACCCATTCAATACTAGACAGACCTGTGGAGGAGGCCTTATCTGTGGCAGAAGAGCTGATGCATATCAACCTAGCTAAATACCATATCATTCTATTCCAAAACAGAAATGGTTCCAAGCTGCAATCTAGGCAAATATCCAACATTTCTTGAGAACTTCAGCACCTGACTGGTGAGGTGTGGGGAGCATTTGGATGATCTGAGGAATACGCCTACAGCATCCATCTCAATGCACCAGGGCCAGGTTTCAGTGGTGACATTCTTGTCTGGTTTCAAGGTTTAACCTTCTAAGCTTTGGATGCTCACAGGAAGTGATGACCTAGCTTCAGTTGGGAAACTACTAGTGGGTTCCAAAAAAGCACAGATGGCATTTTGGAACACAAACAAAACGTATTTAATATGATGTCAGATACAACCTCATCAAGCTACACGTCTGATAGATGCCCATTGGCTTGACATCCCTGTCCTTCCTTTCTCTTCCCCATCACTATATGCACACACATGCCAGACACAGTGACCTTCGATTCACCCTCTAACACCTTTCTGCCAGGACCAGCACGTTAGTGATCCCGGACCTCCAGCCGCCTACACACATAGTACTAAGCACCGGTTGACATGGTTTACTTCTAGGCTCCCTGGACCGGCAGGGTATTTGACCCACGTCTCCTGACACTGCTTATACATGAGATGCTATCACAGCCCATCATCCCTGGCTTGTCCTTTGTTGTCTTTTTCTCCCCACCTGCATCATTCATCCCACCCTTCTATTTCTGATGACCCTCTTATAATTGCACTGCAGTCATTGAAATAACACCCCCCCATCCACTGGCAGGTTACCCCAAACTTCCACATTGCCTTGCAGCACAACGATGAGCTCCCCATCTCACTGGCCTTCTCAGCCCCTATTTGTCCACCACATAACCTCTCACCCCCCACTCCCCACCACCAGTCGAGGTACCTGAAGTCACTGTAGGGGTGTATGATCCAGGACCCCGCGGATTTCACCCTCTCCTGCTCTCTCTCTACTGCCTTTTGGCTGCCGAACATCCGCAGGGAAAACTTGTTGACCCCGGGCTGGAGCATGGCGGAAAGCTGGCGATGCATGAAGCTGCTCCGGACATCTCCATCACCGGCCTCTCCATCTTCCGTCTCTTTCTCCGGTGAGGACCCCCGTGGGGGTTCGGTGGAGAAGGACACCTTGTGTTCCCGGGGCGGCGCCTCTGATAACTCCCGCCTGCATTCTCCATTCGGGCTGCCTTTCCCGGTACCGGGGGTTCCTGCCGAGCTGCACGGGCTGCGCGTTCCCCGCCTCCCAGCGGGACGGGGCTGCTGTTCCTCAGCCGCTGCAGCTCCAGCGGCAGCTGCCTCTACTCCCCTCATCCCCGCAGCGTTACAGCTGCCGCCTCCCCGCCCGTTCGTGGAAGCGGGGACCTGCGGAGTGAGCGGAGGGCGGGACGGCAGGGCGTGGACACCCAAAGAGGCGGAACCTCTCGGAAGAAAGAACCAATTGCTTTTGAGAAGGAGGGGACAAAACCGCTTATCCAGTTAGGACAAAGAAAGGAGGGGGGATCGCTTGTGTAACGTAACCAAGTAGCAGGAGGAAAAATGGGCACGGACGTATGAGCTAGCCAATAGAGAGCAAGAATACGCCAAATCCTTGTCAGATTGTTTAGGCAGAGTAGTAAGAGGGTGTCAGGTTGTAGGGTCGGCCCAGATACGCGAATGCGGTCCAATCAGGAAGCTCGGAGCCTGAATGGGTGGGGAAGGCTATGGAAAACAGGCACGTTGTAGGCGTTTCTAACGGAGGAGTGATTGCAAAAAGACAATTAATAAATAGGTAGGAGACAGGAGTAGTCCTTACGCGTGCCTTCTGGGGTGGGAAAAATGTATGATTGACAGAGCAGTATTAGGGGGCGGTGATAGGGCGCAGAGCGACAGTAGGAAGGGATACTAGAGGAAGGTTACGATGGGTGAAATTAGGGGTAGTTTTGCTTTGGTACATGCATAGTGGGTCATTGGGGAAGGATTTTTAATTTGTGGGCGGGACCTTAATTTGCGTAATAACTTCTTCGGGGGCGTGTCCTATTTGGAGGAGCCTGAACATGCTTTCCATAATGAATAATGTGAATATAGCAACTAGGTTACCGTAATAGCCATTAAAGTGTTGAACCACAGTGACCCTTATTTATCACGGGTTATTTTATTTGCACCTCTTTAGCACAGATATTCATTTATCCATACATCTCAAATGGGCCTGAGTCACTTTCCTAGGAGATAAGAGTGTGTGCCTAGTGTATCTCTGTCCTGCAGTGTCAAAAGTCACAATGCACAGAAACAACATTAAATGCGTAAGGCGACACAATTCATTACTTTTTATTTTTTAAATGCTTTACATCATTAAAAAAACTTTTTTAATGATGTTTCATTAAAAAAGTTTTCATTAAAAAAACTCATTGTAAACCACAAGCTGCATCTCGAACTACACCCCCCAAAAAGGCTTCCATGTTTAGCCATGTTTTATGTTGGAAGGTAAAGCCCCATTTCTTAAGGTAGGTACCAAATTAGTGGACCTTTACCTTTTCACTTTTACAGGAAAGTGTGAGTGAGAACTGTGGCTTTGTGTGGTCTTTTATTGTATTTCTGTAACCCATCAGTGTAATTACCCGTGTCTCTATCTTTTCCATGCATAGGTTTATGCCATGTTGGTATTTTAATATTTAATAACTCTGTGTTTGGGTAAGAGTAACAGTAATAGTTACAGTGAACTTAATTGAGCCTTCTGGACATGGATATTTGAAATTATAATAGTTTAAACTGATTGCTAATTATAACACCCTAGTACAGGGCAGTAACTAGAAACCACATGGCCTCAGTATGGAAATTGCCCTGCCATCCCTGAGTTCACCAAGCAACAGGTTATCAGTGCCATATGTGGTCCCAAGCAGCCTGTGTCATCTTTGTCCCCAAAAAGCTTGTCATTGCCCTAAACAGTTTGGCTGTGTCACCTTTGTCCCCAAAGATGTTGTCAGTGCCCCCAAACAGCTTGTCTGTGCTATCTTTGCCACCAAACCTCTTGTCGTGCCCCCAAACAGCCTACCTGTGCCACCTTTACCCCAAACAGCTTGTCTATGCGATCTATGCCACCAGCTTTCAGTGCCCATAAATGGCTTGTGTGTGCCATATTTGCCCTCCAAATACCCTACCTGTGCCTTTGCTTACACCACTTACCTTAAGTGAATGCAAAAAAAAGAGCATTACAGTATGGTGTAATACCTGTTTTTACTGGACTAATATTTAGTTTTTGGGATTTCCAGAATCTGTTTCATAGATAGCAGGAGAAAGCATAACTGTAAACTTCCCAAGGTAGGCTACCCATAGCACTCCCGCTTCAGGGAGTGCTATGAATCTACTCCCAGACAAACTTTAGTGGTCTCTTTAGACCCCAGTGCGCAAGTGTGGGATGTTTTTCTATTGGTTTTAAAGGGAGTACTTTCCTGCCACTGATTGACTTTGTGCTTTATATTTTTAATTTTCTTTTCATTTGGAGGATTTTTTTACACTGTCCAGTTACGGGTGGGTTGAGTGGACACTGGAGCTGTAACGAGGTTGGCACCCTCTGTTAAGCCCAAAGCAATACTAAAGGCAAATCATTACAGCTCATTTTTTAAGCTCATTGTGCTCAGATTAAGAGCTGCAAGGGAAGATTGAACCCCAGCATCTTCTAAGGAGGCACTCCCTGTGGAGATATGCCTCCCCTTCCTTCCCTCCCAGACATTCGCCCGAAGGAGGGCTGGATCTTCTTGCTCCTCCTCGTGGTGCAAGGAGGAAGACCACTGTAACCTTCAGGAAGAGGTGAGAGCCACAAGACATCAACCGTCCCTCTCACTAAAAAGCCAAGATACAGCCTCACAATCCAGGGGTAAGTAACAAGACACAACCACAATCAGGAGCTCACAGAGGATCAAAATGACTGAGCACGGAGTAACACTCAGTGCTGACTTTTAAAGCAACCACCCGCTTAGGCCATGCCCCCTGAAGGGATATATAAGGAAGAAGTGAAAGAGCATGTGTGCCAAGGAGCAGTACACAAGAAAATAAATGCAGGCAGGTATGGAGAAAGAGAGAGACAGAGGCCCATGAACTGCAGGAATCAAGGTGAGTTCCACTGAGGTCCTGACAGAATCAATGTTCGTATCTGTTTACACTGTGCAACATTTTCCAATACTTAAGAAAAACAGGCAAAAAATAACACACAAACAAGTCTAATCGTGAGGTAAATCAAAACAAGCCATATAAGGCCCCAGTCCTTCAGCTGGTATAAAATGTTTTCCTCACCAGGCCCAGAAGGGCCAGGGAGGTAAAAATAACCCATGTAGCATCTGGGTGATCTTTGTGTACTTATTTGCTCCCCACAGTGATGAGACCCAACCAAAACTGTGAGTGGGCCAAGAAAACTGCCCTGGGGGCTTGCAGAAGGCACCTTAAGGCCAGAGGATCAAGCTTTCCCCTGTTACTCCCTTGATCTTAGCTAAAAGGACAACTGACACATTTGTGGTATATGGTCTGAAGAGCACAACATTTGATTTCCACAACAACACATAACCAGTAAATCATAGCAATCTAAGATAGTCCTATATTGAGGCAAAATAAGAAGAATGTGGAGGGTGATAAATAGTTAAAGGTGTCTCTTACACATATTTTTATTAATTATTGATATAGTACAAGAGTAAGGCAGGGTGGATGATACACAACAGCAGCCATGAGGCAATGGTTGATAGGAGAATGGTAGTTTTTTGGTTAGTTGGTATCCCATAGTCAATGGTCACCTGGTGTTATCGCAACTCAGACCCGAGAACACATATTTTTGCACTGTACCAATGAAGATGTTTTCCTTTCATTAAATCGTGGTCTGCTTTGCTAATTGTTGCTTTGTAATCTGGTAATTATGCTGCTACACACAGAGTATGATGCATCAGTAAGTCTATAATTGGATTTCTAATTAGGCACAGGAACCCAGTGATAAAATACCCCACAGGAACATACTGTAGGAAGCTATACACTTACCTATTTTTACATACTACGGTCTATTTATATTCTTGATTGCTCAACTGAGCAATGTTGTCACTTTTACAGAAAGCTCACAATCCTGGCAGCGAAAAAACACTAACAAGCTCATTAGCTAGTGATTTGTTTACTATTCATTCTTAATTGCTTTTCAGTGGGAAGGGTGAAGGACACACAACTTATTTTTTTACTGTGCCAGAAAAGGGTGAGTGTAATCTTTTGGGCATGGCCTCTACTTTAATGCAGGTGAACAGCAGAAACCTACCATTTGAAAGATGTTGGCTAGTGAAATTGTTTAGATATATATATATATATATATATATGGATAGGACTTTCAAAATACAATGCATTGCTAGCATATACAGTATCTCACAAAAGTGAGTACACCCCCTCACATTTTTGTAAATATTTTATTATATCTTTTCACTGACGAAATGACACGGTGCTACAATGTAAAGTAGTGAGAGTACAGCCTGTATAACAGTGTAAATTTGCTGTCCCCTCAATCAAAATAACTCAAAACACAACTAATCGATTAAATCGATAATGAAAATCGTTGTCAACGATTTTAATTATCGATTAGTCGAATCGATTTTTATCGATTATAAAAAGAGGTTTTTTCTCCTTATATAATCCAACCTCAAACAGAGATCGGATTCTACCACTAGAATCTAGATCCCCCGCAACGCTGCAGGGGACCTGGATTCCCTCACTGTCGGCCGGTTTCTCACTTCCGTCTCTCTCCCCCCTCCCATACACTCCTCTGACTCCTCCCCCTCCCATACACCCCTCTGACTCCTCCCCCCTCCCATACACCGCTCTGCCTCTCTCCCGACTCCCTGGTGTTTTGTGAACCTCCGTTGCTGACAGGCACTTTCACTGCAGCTTCATAGAAGCCTCAGCGTAAGTGAAGCTGAGTAACGGAGGCTGTCTGTGCACATCGTGCAGACCCCCACCGGCTGACAGAGAATCGAGGTCTCCTGCAGAGGATCATTCTCTCTGTCAGCTGGTGGGGGTCTGCGAGATGCGCACAGACAGCCTACGTCACTGCCCTTCACTTACGCTGAGGCTTCTATGAAGCTGCAGTGAAAGTGCCTGTCAGCAACGGAGGTTCACAAAACACCAGGGAGTCGGGAGAGAGGCAGAGTGGTGTATGGGAGGGGGGAGGAGTCAGAGGGGTGTATGGGAGCCACCCTCCCATACACCACTCTGGCTCCTCCCCCTTCCATACGCCACTCTGCCTCTCTACCCGGCTCCCTGGTGTCTTGTGAACCTCCGTTGCTGACAGGAGGCAGAGTGGCATATGGGAGGGGGGAGGAGGAAGAGTGGTGTACAGGAGAGGGAGGAGCCAGAGTGGTGTATGGGAGGGGGGAGGAGCCATAGTGGTGTATGGGAGGAGGGTGGAGGCAGAGTGGTGTATGGGGGGGGAGGCAGAGTGGAGTATGGGAGGGGGGAGGAGGCAGAGTGGTGTATGGGATGGGGAGGAGCCAGAGTGGTGTATGGGAGGAGGCAGAGTGGAGTATGGGAGGGGGAGGAGGCAGAGTGGAGTATGGGAGGGGGGAGGAGGCAGTGTTGTATGGGAGGGGGAGGGGCCAGAGTGGTGTATGGGAGGGGGGAGGAGCCAGAGTGGTGTATGGGAGAGGGAGGAGCCATAGTGGTGTATGGGAGGAGGGTGGAGGCAGAGTGGTGTATGGGGGGGAGGAGGCAGAGTGGAGTATGGGAGGGGGGAGGAGGCAGAGTGGTGTATGGGATGGGGAGTAGCCAGAGTGGTGTATGGGAGGTGGAGGAGCCAGAGTGGTGTATGGGAGGAGGCAGAGTGGAGTATGGGAGGGGGGAGGAGGCAGTGTTGTATGGGAGGGGGAGGGGCCAGAGTGGTGTATGGGAGGAGAGAGGAGGCAGAGTGGAGTATGGGAGGGGTTGAGGAGGCAGAGTGGTATATGGGTGAGTTATAGTGGTGTATGGGGGGTATAATGAATTTCAGGGTAGCAAAGTGGTGTATGGGGGTGTAATGAATTTCAGGGAGGCAGAATGGCATATCTGGGGGCGTTAGAGTGGTGTATAGGGGGAGGTAGCAGGGCCGGCCCGACAATGGAGCCAAGTGGGGCAACCGCTCCAGGCGCACTTTTGAAGGGGCGGCACTTTGCCGCCCCAAGCCCTTTTTTTTTTTTTTTTTAAAAAGCGAAAGAGAGAAAGGGGCGCCGAGTGGTTTTCGCTTACCAAGCTGTCAGTACCCGCTCGGCGCCCCTCTCTCTCTCCTCTGCGGCGAGTCTCCCTGTTCGGTCTCGGTGCCGGCTTGTAATGCTGAGTGCCGGAAGATTTCCGGCCCTCTTTTCCCTGAATCATCTGAGGATCTCGGTTCCTCTCTCCATCCCTTGAGTTCCTTGTTCCCTGTCCTTTGTTGTGTCCTGTACTGTGTATGTATTGTCTGGCTATGTTTCTTGTTTGGTCTTCCTGTCCTTGCTCGCTCTGTTCAGCTGTTTCTCTGCTCAGCTTCTGTACTCCCAGCCTGCGGCATCCTACACATGATTCCAGTGCTATGTCTCATGCCCGCTCCAGGGTGCCTGCAGGATATCACTTTGTTTTGTTATGGACAACATCCGCTGCTATGTCAGGGCCCTGGTATGTGGTTGCACAACCCTAGGTGCTCAACACCCGGGTGAGTGCAGTTGCCCTGCACCAGGCCGTGCCCAACTCTGCTACTGCGCAATAACTCCTGAACACCATCTTTGGGCGTTCTGGGTCATTACAGTCATATGTATGGACCCAGTCCCTGACACAAAGACAGCTTTATTTTCCTTTTTTCTATGCTTTATGTTCTGTATGCCTGGACAAATTGCTTTGAAATGTTGCATACAAAATTGTTTCCATAATATGATAGAAGATGTAAACAAATTATATTTGGGAAAAGATGAAAACAGTTTTATAAGTAAGCTATCAAAGAACTGATAAAACAATAGGTCCATTGTTTAATGAAAGACCGCATAAAGACCCCACTCCCACCACAGCTGTCTAGCAACTTGGTGGTTACCCTTCCTGGTCACCAGTTATCTATCATTACATCCTTATTTACAGTAGACGGGGAAATTAATACAGTAACACCAGCTCATCCACTGGTCGCTAGTCAGACGGAACCCACAAAAAGTGGTCACCCTCTTAACACAAAATAACATATGAGTCACTCGTATCTTCACAGCCTCAGCTGCCCTGAAATGCATTGTTGTTTTAAAGGTTAAAAAAAAAAGTTTTTTTTATGGCGCATGTGTACATTTATTGACTAAACTAATCCCGGGTAATGTGGTGTAAAATAATTTCAGTATTAACAGGATAAACAACAAGGCAGTGATGTAAGGAATGCAGTAAAACAGTCCTTCATCCTGATGGATCTGAGAATAATTGGATATATTGCATACTGTGACTTGCTACAAGTCATAACCAGTTACAGAAAAGGTGTCTGGAATACATCAGCCTTAGCCAGCTGCCCTTCCTCCAACTATCTCAATGTAAAGAAGTGTATTTTATGTCTGCCACACTCCATCCCTGGCTATCATAAACACACATATGTAAGTATTATATAGATTCATTTCTAGGAGGTAATCAAGTGCTTCCTTATACTTTTCCTTATGGATTAACAAAATAATGTATCTGTATAACATAAATAATAGCAAACGTAATTCTAGTAATAACCATATGCACTGATGTTAGATTCTAATTTGAGATTCATGGTGACCAGTCTGATCAGATCTTCATAAGATCTTTCGGTTGCAAATAACATTTTATATTCCCTAGCCTACACTGTTTAAGTGTATGCACATAGGTCTGGCGCATTTGAAGACCAGAGCAGGCCAATGCTCCAGCTCCAATGTTGCAACGGAGTGGAAGTCCATACCAGATTGTAGTCCAGTTGACATTTAAACTCCCTGAAAGCTCACACTCAGGGAGACTGGTGATGGGACAGGAAGGTACCTGTTTTGGTACAGGCCAAAAAAGGCCCTGAAAAATTTCCCTGAGCCAAGTGGACCTCAGCTCAAAAGGGGTTTGTCACAATATATACGATTTTTGGGGTTTGGGTTTTCATCAGTAATAACCTTAAAACAATGGTAACAGAATGGCGACAGGATAGAGACAATGAAAACTCATCCTCCTCAGCAGTATCACATACAGTATAGGGATGAGCGTCAGCAGGATTTTTTCCTGGGTGGAATATCCTCCTCACTTTATCTCCTCTCTATTGCCTACATTTGTTGTCTCAGGAGAGGGTTTTCCAGTTGGGAGTCAAATGTTAATTACCCATTAATAGAAATAAATTATATGACCACGGTAGTAGTAGTAGCTAACAGACCATCATGTACCTGCACAAACATTTAGTTTACAATAGCTGGGGTGGTAAAGATAAATTCTTATGGTGTTCACCAGTAATGGCTGACTGTAAATCATCGGAGCTGCAGTCAACAACAAAAAGGTTAGTGTGTGGTATAGACCACCACAACTCCAGTCTATATAGAGCTCAGCTATATGGCTGGCTGAATATTATTTAAGATCTAGTTAACAATAGTCAGTGTTTGTAGTGAAGACTTATTATAGCCCTCCCCCTGTAGCCCAGTCTGAGGTTACTAGCTACTATTCCTGTAATAATCAACTCGCAATGTTGCTGCTCAACATCACAAGAATTGCAGACAAGAAAAGTTAAAGTTGTGCAGTGTAGTGTAGCTCTGTAATGCATTGAAAACTTTCTGAGGTATTACAAAAAGGGGGTAGTTAGAGGGTAGTAGAAAAAGGACATAAAGGCTTTGAACCAAAAGAAGACGCTGGGTAATTATGCAGCAGTTGCTTCTGAGGGGATGTTGTCTCTGTTTGGGTGTAGTTCATGTACCCAGTCTTGCTGGGGTTTATAGAGTGGGCTGGGTGTTAGTATCTCGCACTTTTGACCTACTAATTTTTTTTACGGGACACATTGTTGTGATCCCGTCACGTTTAGTCAGTCCGGTGCACCTTGCCGGCTGCTACTTGCCGTCCTGCCATCAGCGTCGTTAGTATACTGGTGGGGGATTTGTGGGGTTGGCCGTTATTTGACCCCACAACGCGCCCAGTGCCAGTAGACGCTCCTGGTGGTATTTGTTGTATATTTTCTCCTACCCCTTGTCTGTTCGTTTTCCTTCTCCTACCCTCTCTGCCCTTTTACCGTCCCTCCCACCACCTTTTTTTTTAAAGGCTTACTTAGTTGGGCAAATGGCCTTCCGGCCAGCGAACCTAATTGTATTCTCTCTCAATGCCAAGGGCCTTAATGTGCCAGAAAAATGCTCAGCTCTACTGCGGGACCAGATAGGTCAACATATCTCACCAAGACTTTCCTACTGTCTACCTCAGTAACAATCAGTAGTCTAAATCCAAGGGTGTAGCAATACTGATCTCTAAACACCTCCCATTTACTGACGTTACTCAACTCACAGACCCTGACGGTAGGTTCCATTTTTGTGAAGGGGAAGGTGGCTGGTAGTATGTACACATTTGCTAACTTTTACGTCCCCAACGCCAGACGAAACGTCTGGCTCTCCAAAACGGAGGTTAAGGGGGTTTCAAGAGGGCCTACTGGTTTTTGGTGTATACCTCAATGTACTTCATCCTCAACTGGACACGTCCACGGGTTATTCCCAGACCCCTGTCCATGTCACATGGAAAATACAGACACTGTTGACAGAGGCGCAGATGGTCAACTGCTGGAGAGCCCTTCACAATTCAGAGTGGGGACTAGGGACTTTAGCTTTCTCTCCGTTTCACACAAGCGGTACTCCCATATAGACTCCCTATTTCTCACACATCATCATTTATTGTTCCTGACGGGAGCCAAATATGGTTCGATAACGTGAGCTGACCACACTCCCATGACACTGACGCTTACATCCCCCTCACCTGACCTACACAGCGTACATGGGGACTGAATGAGTCCTTGTTGGTTGAAGCTCCGGCTTTTCACTACTGTTGTGATCCTCAAAGATTATTTTTCTTCTAACCTGTCACCAGACATACCCCTGCCTACTGTTTGGGAGGCACATAAGTGCGTGGTTCGAGGTCAGTTTATTAAGTTGGGTGCAGAAAGGAAAAAGGAATATACCCAGTAACCGAGCACTTTACACACAGATAGAGAACCTAGAAAGAGTACACAAGGATTAATTGCAGGATAGCGACTGCAGACAACTGCTTGCACTCTGCAGAGAACTCGCTGCCATACTTAATGCTCAAGCTCAGAGACATCATGTTACACTTAAGGCTATTTATCATGAACAAGGGAACAAACCTGGGAGGTACCTGGCTAGGGCCTTACGCAAGAAATGCCAGCAGTCCTACATACCCAAAATCCGCTGCCCTAGGGGTGTCACACGCCACCTGCCGTCGGAGATTGCTAGGGAGTTTGTTTCCTTTTATTCTAGCCTCTATAACCAATCCCCCACCCATGCCTTACCAGCTGCCGCAGACGACCACAAGTTGGCTATTCAACACTATTTGCAGCAACATTTGACACGTAAGCTAAGCCCCAGTGACTCGGAGGCGCTAGAAGCTCAGATATCGATTGATGAGTTGATGAGGGCATCTCTCCACGACGGGGAAATGTCCTGGACCAGACAGACTGTCCCTTGGCTACTATAAAAGGTTTTTCGAAGCTTTAGGGCCCCGCCTGACGATTGTGTTTAACTCCATATTAGGGGGGGATAGCTTTCATCCACATACTTTGGCTGCCGCAATTACAGGCCTATCTTGCTGTTGAATGTGAATCTGAAGCTGCTCTCTAAAATTCTTGCCATGCGGTTTCTTACGGATGTGGTACACCCGGATCAATCAGGGTCATGCCGGGGCGGGAGTGCAGGGATGGTACACTGTGTGCGGTCAATCTTATACACTCGATTAGAAGTACAGGCTCTGAGGTTATTCTGCTCTCAACCGACGCAGAAAAAGCGTTTGATCGACTTGAGTGGACGTTTATGCTTGCGGTACTTAGAGATTTGGTCCCCATATGATGGGGTGGGTGGCCGCCCTATACTCCTGCCCCTCGGCTAGGGTTCGGATTAATGGCGTGCTATCAGACTCGTGGGAACAAGCCTTTCAGATAACATTATCTAAGTCACAGTGGGAGAAGGTTTTAGTGCCGACGCATGTGAGTTCCATAAGCACCAAGACTCAGGACTTATTTTATAAGCTCCTCACACAATGGTACTGTACACCCTCTAGGCTTCATGCCATGTTCCTGGACCACCCTAATGTGTGTTGGAGATGTGGGTTGTTGGTGGGGATGGTGGTTCATATCTGGTGGGACAGTCCTCTCATTGCCCAATTCTGGAAGGCAGTATACGGCACAAATTAACTGACCATCGGCCACCATTCCATCCCGCTAGTTGCTTGCTACACCACACTTCCTTGCCGCTTTCTGTCTTTAAAAAAATCGGTGGTCAGGCATTTGTTAAATGAGGCTAAGGCTGTGATCCCCCTGCATTGGGGGAAAGCTTTCCCACCTTCTTTTAGGGAGTGGTTCGTGAGAGTAGAGAGTGTAAGGGTCCTGGAGGGTCTGGTCACCAGATCAGAAGATCTTAGTGAAAAACATAGACGGGCACAGTTTTATTGGTCCCAATTCATGGCCGAGCCCTCGACACAGGCCATGCTCGCAGTCTGAGATCCAGCTCCTGCCCTCACCCCCCCTTTCTCTGCCAGTTTGACGTGATTTGTATACAATTTTATTTCATCAGTATTGTTTCCATGTTTGTTTTTTTGCTTTCTGTTAACCATTGGTAGATATCATATTTGTAGGGTCTGTCCGATTGTGCTGTTACCATATTTGACTTACCTGTACTGGATATTTTCCTGCTGCGCCAAGAATTTGACGTGTATTTTCTAGACTTGGGCACCAGGGGGCTCTTCGTGTCCGTCTTCGTGCTCGTCTTTGGAGAAAAAAAACAACTTTATTACATTTATTTAATGTTGTAGTGCTACCCTACCCAGCTGTACCTATGTGCACTAGCATACCTAGTTTAGCTAAATTTCATGGGACAGGAAAAAAGCAGGACTGTCCCTGAAAAAGTTGGGTCTGTTGGCAGGTATGTGGATGGAAAAATGTTATAGGGTGAAGTGTGAGTTATAGCGTTAATGCAAGTGAGTGTAGAAGTGAAGGCCAGGGCAAATAACAGGAGGAAAGGTACATGTGATTTGTGAATTGTACGTATGTGTGTTATGTGTTATGTCACTGTGTTATTTGTGTTATTGTGTGTGTTATGTGTTATGTTTGGTTGGTTGTGTATCAGACAGAAAAAAATGAAATGAAAATGGAAAAGGCGAATGAGTGGGCAATTGGCAACCCACTCATTCGTTTCACCCCAGGGCAAAGCATCCAAACAACTGTCAGTCCTAGACGTTTGGCAGCGGACTTCCCGAGCTCAGACACAAGGGCCTAGCATAAGCTGGCTACTCCGGCGGAGGTAGCAGGCGTTGCCACACTGCAAACAGACGCAGCCAGGGGGGAGAAACTACCCTTACCATTAGGGACATTTTGGCCATGACTCTAGCCAGGAAGCGAACTGGCAAAGAAGAGACGCTGGAACCACCACCACCCGCAGCATTGAAAAATGGAAAAGGCGAATGAGTGGGTAATTGGCGACCCACTCACCTGTTTCACCCCAGGGCAAAGCATCCAAACAACTGTCAGTCCTAGACGTTTGGCAGCGGACATCCAGAGCTCAGACACTAGGCCCTAGCGTAAGCTGGCTACTCCGGTGGAGGTAGCAGGCGTTGCCACACCGCAAACAGACGCAGCCAGGGGTGAGAAACTGCCCTTACTATTAGGGACATTTTGGGCATGACTCTAGCCAGGAAGCGAACTGGCAAAGAAGAGACGCTGGCACCACCAGCAGCAGCATTGGGAAAGGCGAATGAGTGGGCAATTGGCGACCCACTCACCTGTTTCACCCCAGGGCAAAGCATCCAAAGACTGTCAGTCCTTGGCGTTTGGGAGCGGACTTACAGAACTCAGACACAAGGCCCTAGCGTAAATTAGCTACACCGGCGGAGGTAGCAGACGTTGCCACACCGCAAACACGTGCAACCAGGGGGAGAAACTACCTTGAACATTTTGGACATTTGAGGCATGACACTAGCCAGGAAGGGAACTGACAGAGAAGAGACGCTGGCACCACCACCACCACCAGGAGCATTGGGAAAGGCGAATGAGTGGGCAATTGACGACCCGCTCACCTGTTTCACCCCAGGGCAAAGCATCAAAGACTGTCAGTCCTAGGCGTTTGGGAGCGGACTTACAGAACTCAGACACTAGGCCCTAGCGTAAATTGGCTACACCGGCGGAGGTAGCAGACGTTGCTACACCGCAAACACGTGCAACCAGGGGGAGAAACTACCTTGAACATTTTGGACATTTGAGGCATGACAATAGCCAGGAAGCGAACTGGCAGAGAAGAGACGCTGGCACCACCACCACCAGCAGCAGCATTGGGAAAGGCGAATGAGTGGGCAATTGACGACCCGCTCACCTGTTTCACCCCAGGGCAAAGCATCAAAGATTGTCAGTCCTAGGCGTTTGGGAGCGGACACCGGCAGAGGTGGCAGACCTTGCCACACCACAAACACGTGCAACCAGGGGGAGAAACTACCTTGAACATTAGAGAAAGAAAATTAACTTTCCAAGCTAAGAGCTGGGTAACCCAACTTGGGCAGATTGAATTTAAGAAAGGCAATCTGCTCCATCAGATGAGGTGCCATGCGTGAGCGCTGTGGACTCAGTATGTTTCCAGTCATAGAAAACACGCGCTCCCTTTGAACAGTGGTTGGCGGACATGATAGAAGCTGCTGCGCAACCCATGAGAGTGCAGGCCACACACTCTTCTTTTCATCCCAGTAGCTAAGAGGATCAACATTAGGTGCAGAAGGAACTTCACAGAGGTAAAGTTTGACCATTTCAGCAGCACTACTCTTCTTTCTGCTGCTAGCTCTGTCAGATGGTCCAACTATACTCCCAAGTGCCTCTTCCCAAAATGCAGCTGCTCCACTCAGCTGTGTTGTGATGCTTGTGGCACTGCTGCTGATGCTGCTGCTAGGAGTAGCAGACCACATCATCTCTTCCTCCTCCTGCACCTCTCCCTCCTCGGACAGCATTGCCATTTTACGCTGCCAGTCACGCACCTTGTTGACCAATTGCTCCCGGTAGCTACTGAGAACATTGAATTTCATTGCTAGCTTTCCCTTAATTCTTGGATCGCAAAGGCACGCTAGCATCATTTCGGGACTCTCTTCCATGCGTTTGCGAAGGTGTACTTTTAGCAGATCCTTCAGCTTCCTGACTATGGCTGCTACGTCAGGATGTAGAGTGCCACCTTGAACAGCCTCACTGTTTTCAAGGAACACATCCATCTTGCTGCCTAGATGGGAAAACACTGGGTTTACCTGGGCCAGACTGGCAGTGTTTGAGCTTAAATTTTCAGCGGCATCCCTGAATGGTTTAAGGACTGCCACTAGCTGGGCGATCACTGTCCAGTCCTCCCTATTCAATGGAGATGTAATCCCAATATTGTGCTCTGAGGCAAGATTATGGATTGCCCTCTGCTGCTCCAAAATCCTCTCCAGCATGTCTAATGTGGAGTTCCACCGCATACTGACATCCTGTCGTGGGCAGTGTACGGGAAGACCTGACCTCTCTTGCTCTTCCCTCAAAAGTTGGCTGCCTTAACACTATGGTGAAAGTGCCCAGCGATCTTTCTGCAGTGGGACAGAACTACTGCTGCTACATTAGTTCCTTCTGACATTGCTGCCTTCACTACAAGATGGATGATGTGGGCTGCACAGCGCACACCAACAATATGACCATCTCGCAGCGCTTTCACCATATTGGCACCTCCGTCAGTTACCACAAAACCAACTTCAAAATTGATGCCTGCCTATGCTCCCATCCAAAGGCTAAACATTTTCCTCATTGCATGCAGAATATTTTGGGAAGTGTGCTTTTCATCCATCACTCCTGCATGGAGAAGGAATGCTCGGTAGCCTGCTGCAGCAGCTTCCTTGGGCACACCGGGCTGCCACCAGTGTGCTGTCAAAGAAAGAAAGGCATGCTGCCCACTAGGTGCACTCCACAAATCTGTTGTGGAATGAACAGACTGACCAGCAGCCTTGCAAAGCTCCTGTTTCACTGCTGAAACACAATACCGATAAAATGAGGGGACAATGTTCCTGCTGAAAGTGGAACGTGACTGAACTGTATATTGTGGAGCCACAGCCGCCATCAATTGTTTGAAAGGCTCCCCTTCAATCATGGAGAAGGATGCCCCTCCAACAGCAATGAACTGACCAATAAGTCGCGTTACTTTATTGGCCTGCTGTTTGGACATTGACCTTTTGGATTGGAATGCCACAAATTGTTCCAGGGTGGGCTGGACATGCAGTGCTCCAACCTGCCTTGGTCTCTGGCTGCCAGCACTAGCTGCTGCTGCTGCTGCTATTGGCTCAGAAGCAGCTGTTGGGGTTTTTCCACTCTCTCTGGAGATGGTACTAGTTGTTGTTGTAGTACCACAGCCACCAGCTATGCTGCCTGCACTAAGTTTTACTTCTGCATCTTTCCCCAATAGCACAGCGTTGTGTTGAGTGCTGAGGTGATGCTTCATGCTAGCACTGGTAAAATGGCCAGACACTTTCCCTATGCTTATTAGCTTCCCACAATGTTTTGCACTTTCCATAGCGCCCTTCTTCAACATTTTCAAAGTGCTCCCAAATCGGGGCGCGCATAGCCTTGGTGTGTGCCTTGGGTGCTGCTTCTACTGCTCGGGGTGGATGAACAGAGGCAGAACTAGTGGTGGTGGCACTGGTGGTAACAGTACTGGCCATAGTGGGACTGCTAATTGCTTTAACTCTAGATTTGGTAGGTTTTGCTGCTGGTGGTGGTGATGATCGTAGCGGAGAAGGTGGAGGCTCAGGGGAAAATTGTGCACTAGTCATTTGGACACTGCTCCCTAAGGAATCTGATTCCTGACCACTCATCTCCTCTACTTCCTCTGGCTCATAGTCTAGTTCTTCATTAGCCAGATCAAATGGAATTCCTGCTAGGCTGGAGCTAAGACTGATATCGTGACTAGTAGTAGTGCGAGCAGGAAGAACAGACTCTGCACTTGGCATCTCAGTCTCAGGCTCCTCTGCTACCTCGCTAGGTGGAGTTCCACTATGTGTAGCCCTCTCTCTAACTGTCTTTACAAAAATATTGTAAGGACTTGGTGGCTTGCTAGAGGTACTCGGAGGACATGGCGTGGCGGTACCGGTGGGAACAGTAGGCGCAAGTGGTTGTAGAGGCGGCGGTGGTGGTGGTTTGGGAAAACCCCTCTGAGTCTTGCTGCTAATTTGGCTCTGCTTGGTACCTTGCATGCTGCTTGTGGATGGGGAAGATGCTGCTTGGGGCAAAAGGCACTTCTTTTTACTCACTGGGCTAGTAAAAGTACTAGTTGTGCTACCCTTTAACTTTGAACGTGCTTCTGGTGCTTTAGGCTTTCCATAAAAAAACATAGAGCTTGTGGGCCTAGCAGCACTACTACTGCCTGCTTTTGGTGCCTTTCCTTTACTTGATGATCCTTCAAGCAATGCTTCCCCAAATGATAAGCGAGAGCTTGGCCTACTTGGCCAACTAGACTGACGCAAAGGCTGCATCTTAGAACTGGTGGTGCTGCTGGTGGTGGTAGATGGAGGTTGTCCCTCCTTGGTCCCAAAAGGAGGATCCATTTCAAATTTTGTGTTGTGTGTGTGTAGTGTAGTGTTTAAAAAAAACTATAAAAAATAAAAAAAAATTAAAAAAAAAAGGGGATAAAAAAACTAAAGACTTTGAATGTACACGGGCCTAAGAGCCTAGCCTACTACTATGCTAAGCCTAAAGCTATATTCCTTAGTATTCTAGTCTAACTCTAGGCAGACACTCTCAAGCCCACTAAACTAAAGTGAGGTTAAATTATATAATATTATTAATAGATTAGAATTACTTATATTATGGATTATAGATAGAATATAGATTATGAATTAGAAAGAATTACATATATATATTATAGATTATGAATTAGAATTTATTATATTATGTTATATAATAAATATTAGAAGAATTACTTATATTATGGATTATAGATAGAAGAATATAGATTACGAATTAGAATTTAGAATTACTTATATTATAAATTATGAATTAGAATTTATATTATGTTATATAATATATTATAGATTAAGATTAAAGATTAGAATTATTTTAGTACTACAGCTAGTACCTTGAAGCTTTGCTTAGTACAGTTGTTGTCGTCACACAGTCAATCTTTCTTGAAAAGAAATTAGAAAATAAAATGTCACAGCAAAACAGTTAGCTTCACTGCTTGCTGATCAAAAAAGAACACAGCACTTATGCGGCTGCACTCACTAGCCCAACAAGTTCACTTCACTGATGGACTGAGGTGAGCAAAACAAATGAAATAAAATTCAATATTATTAATTAAGAAAAATTGTTTGGTCTCTTGCTGTTGCTAAAACAAAGCACAAAGCATAAGGAGCTGCAGCACCAGTACTAATAAGATTAGCTGAACTATAAGCTAGTAGTAATTAATTATTAATTTTATTTATAGCTAATTAACTATTAAGCTAGCTAAAATGAATTATATAATTAATATTACTGATTTTAGATTAGACACTAGTAGATGTCCTGAATGTGTACAGTACACTCTACACTAGTATACTAACTAACTATAGTATATATATATATAACTGACAAATATATATATAATTTTATAATGTATTCAATTATTAATAATATATTCTATTAAATTATTTATAAATTATATTATTTAATTTATCTAACCAGGACAGGCAGTAGGCACTAGTGCCAGCCCAGGGCAAGGGCACCCCTAATGAGGCACTGGGTGCACTGTCAACTCAACAGCACTACACAGTTGATGACAGACAAAAGCACTGAAAAAAAATTAAATAAAAAAATGATTAAATTAATAAAATTATTAATTCAGTAGATGTAGAACTGAACACAGTACACTGTGAGAAATGGCAGGCTGAGGCTTACCAGTCTCACACAGAACAGAACAATCTCTCTCTGTAACGCTCGGATGCAGCACAGCAGTGTTGCCAAAGCAGTCACAGCGAAAAATGAATGGATCTCTCAGGCAAGCTCTGATCTTATAAAGGCGGTTTCAGAATTCAAAAAACAGCAGCACAGGCATTGGACGAGACCCTTAGCGTGACGTCACAAGAGTGAGCTGATTGGAGAGACGAGGATCAGCTCACTCCTGTTTTAAATTTTGGCGGCTGCGCTGCGAAAATGAAGACGATCACTGGTTGTGAGTCTTCGTCTTCGCCTATGTTTTGCCGGCACTGTATTCTGTTCTACGTTCCTTCGGAACGAACAAAAAAAACGGCCTCTTCGTGCTCGTTTTCATGTTCGCCCGAAGACGAATGCGCAAGTCTAGTATTTTCCCACCTTTCCTTTCTCTCCTTTTTGCTCCCGTTTTTCCTTCACTCCCCCATCTTTACACCCCCTGTTTCCCCTTTTTATGTGTTGAAAAATACACTTTGATTTACAAAAAAAAGCTAACCTTTGCCACTCCAGTTGTTGAGTACTCACTTCCCCATGGTGCTTAACCCCTTAACGACCTTTGCCGGTCGTTAAGGACCGTCAAAGGTCGTTAAGCGACCGTTTTTCCATGACGGTCCTGAACCGTCAAGAAATTAAATAAGTTTAGAAAGTGATCAACGATCACTTTCTTCGCTTAAACGGCGTTACTGTAATGCCTCGATGTCGAGGCATTCAGCAAGGCCGAGATCAGCATCGGGGGCCATGTCTGGCCCCTCCCCGGACGCCCATTTAAAAGCGTTTAGGAGGCGATCAACGATGGTGTCGTTGGAATGTGGCAGAGCCTGTCCTGGTGTGTGTGTGGTTGGCTGTCTGTGTGGCAGGGCCTGTTCTGGTGTGTGTGTTTGGCTATCTGTGTGGGAGGGCCTGTCCTGGTGTGTGTGTGTGTGTGTGTGTTTGGGTGTCGGTGTGGCAGAGTCTGTCCTGGTGTGTGTGTCTGGGTGTCGTTGTGGCAGAGCCTGTCCTGGTATCTGTGTGGCAGACAGTGGCGGAACTACCAGGGTCGCAGGGGTCGTGACTGCGACCGGGCCCTGGAGTTCTGCCACTCAAGGGGGCCCAAGCAGGGCCGGACTGGCCCACCGGGATACCGGGAAAGTTCCCGGTGGGCCCGCAGATTCGTGGGCCCGGTGGAGCGGGATTGGAAGCCGCCTCCGGCGCCAGGGGCGGGCTGGGCAGGGGGACAATTGCCCCCCAGGCCGGCCGAAATCTAATCTAAACGGCCACTGCGTACTGATGCGGCCGGCGCTACTTTAATTCTTTTTTATTATTATTTAATATGGCAAGCCGGACCGGCTTGCCATATTAAATAAAAAAATTAAAAAATTATTAAAGTAGCGCCGGCCGGCTGCCGTGTACGATGGCCGCCTAGTGATGGGAGCAGTGTGAGGGGTGAAAGCTCCGCCCCTCACACGGACCTTTCACCCCTCACGCTGCTCCCATCACTATGCGGCCATCAGATTGTTGGAAATCTAATCTAAACAGCCGCTGCGTGCTGATGCCGTTTAGATTAAATTTCCAGCAATCTGATGGCCGCCTAGTGATGATGAGACTGAGAGCAGGGTGAGGGATGAAAGCTCAGCCCCCTCGCACTCAGACTGCTGGAGCACCGGATGTCGGGTCAGTGACATCCTGTTACCATAGAAAACGGCAGTCTGCAGCTACCAGAGGACGGAAGACAAGATGAAAAAGCCCCAAAGTGGAAGAAGTAGAAGGTCAGTAAACTAATTTATTTTTTGTACAAACTGTAATACTTTTTTGTATTTTTTTAAAATGTGTGTGTATGTAAGTGTGCTTTTTTTAAATTAATTATTTGTGTATGTGTTCACATGTTCAGCCCCCCCATGTCATTGCTGTCCCAATTCAGCCCCCCATGTAATCTCTGTCCCCAATGAGCCCCCCCGAGTGTCACCCCTGTCCCCATTCAGCTCCCCAGTGTCACCTCTGTCCCCATTCAGGAGGCAGAGTGCCCCATGATATGCCTTTTAATGCCCTTTATGCCACTCTGTCTCTATAAATGCCTTTTAACCCCCTATATGCCACTCTGCCTCCAGAAATGCCTTATACCCCCTTATATGCCACTCTGTCCCATGATATGCATTTTAACCCCCTATATGCCACAGTGGCGTATAGGGGTATAAGGCATTTCTGGAGGCAGAGAGGCATATAGGGGGTTAAAAGGTATATCAGGGGGCAGAGTGGAAAGCCTGGGGCAGATGTGCATAACCATAACTGGTGAATAAAAGGAAATAAAAAAAGGAAAGATAGAAGTGGGGGTAGGGAGAGGGTAGATAGTGTGAGAGGAGGGTAGATTGGGTTGGGGGGGGCCTTAACAGATTCTCGCTGGGGGCCCTGAGGTTTCTAGTTACGCCCCTGGTGGCAGAGCCTGTCCTGTTGTTTCTGTTTGGGTGTCAGTGTGGCAGAGCCTGTCCTGGTGTGTGTGTTTCGGCGTCGGTCTTGCAGAGCCTGTAATGCTGATTCGGTGGCGCAACGGGCCACTTGACTAGACTTGCCCCCCAGGCCTTAGGCTGCCAGCCCTCCTCTGGCAGGAGGTGTACAAAACTAAATAATTTGGCTGCCAGGTGTTTTTCTGCCCTCTATGTTTACCTAAACTACTCTAAACAGCCTACTGTTTCTCCCTACCCTGCTGCTGCTTCAGTGGACCTCTTTGAATTTCCCTGCACCACCCTCAGGAGGCAAATGTGTACATCTCACCTATATTTCTTTAGAATTACGGTATTTGTTAGAACAAAGCAGGGTATTTTAGACTGTGGTGGATTACAGATAGTGTGCCAAATGAGATTAGGAGAGTATGTAATCCACTTTAAAGCAACCGACTCAATATGTGCGATGGAGTACATTCTTGTAAAATAATTGTGACAAATGAGTTTGTATATATAAAGCAATGCATCCAATATATAGATAAAGCAGCGCTACTACTTTTCCAAATAGCTAGTTCACTGTCCCATTTTGCTGTAAAGCTCAAGGACCAATTATGGAAATCGGCACAGGGAGTTGTAAAAACAACGGAGGTCTGTTCTGTTGCAGCATAGACCACCATTGCAGCTCCCATCTTGGCCATCTTGTTACGCTCTACAGCCAAGATGTTTTGTTGGTTAAGGGGAGCAGGTAGATGCCATGCCTCTGAATCCACCCAATCCCACAAATGACCTTTCCTACTCTGTCATCTAATAGGGTGTAAGGGTTAGGTAATGATTCAACGGGAACTCCCTTCATTTTTTATTACTAGTATCAGCTTAAATATACATTTTTAAAAGTATTGTGCTGTTTTCTTTTTTTTTTTTTAAATAGTTATAGTTTTGCATAACGCAATGTTTTTTGACATCTGCACATTAGTCATTTTGTTTTCTAGATGCCTTACCTTGGCCAAATTTATTTGACTGCTTATCAAACTGGCTCGGTCTTAATCACCCATGTCTACAGAGGGAATAATTAAATTGTACAAGCAAGACATTGTTAGCATTACCATAAAGAATTCTCTGTGGTGTAGGGTAGAAAAAGTATTATGGCGGCCTCCATGAAAATAATGTACGTTTATTGGAGAAAAATATTTTTTTCGCATGGGATACCTCCTTTAAATAACAGACATGTCAAAAGTAGAAATAAATCCCTAAAGCTTCCCTATGCTCTGCATATTGTGTCAAGGAGGGGCCAATAATTGCCCCACCTATCTCCGTCCACCCCCTGTATGGTGGGGTAAGAGATAATTAAATAATCATAGGGGTTATATGCCAATTTGTACCCCACATTCCCAATTCCCTGCCAATGATGCTCAAAGTTCCATATACCCAACATTCAGCCAATGGAAACGGGCCATCCAAAAAGAAGTAAAATAATCTTCCTAATCTTCAGCCACAGGCTTGGTGGGATCATTCTTATATACTATGTGCAGCAGCAGCCCCCAGTGTTAAAAACCTGTATTGCATCTCCTTAGACTTCAAAGGGCTCAATGGAGGCTTATTTCATTTATTTAACGTAGTGGAGGGATGTAGGTTTTGAAAGTTACAGGTGAGGAAGTTTGAGTTCAAACAATGCTCCTGGGCTCCCTTGCTGGAGCATTGTACATTCTGGCCCTGCATTATTGCAGTTTTGAACACTGATTCTATTTTGCCCTTTGTACCTTGCATGGCAGTGATTATACAGATGTTGACCTTTGTCTTGGACTTTGATTATTCTTTGGATTATCCTTTGGTGCTGTTGATTTGTTCCACTCTGTTTATAACCCTGACTCCATTGCTGTCTGCCTATACTTTGTTGCCGCTGCCTGTTCCAATGGTTGTGTGTCTGTGGATTGTGCGCGTAAAACGAAATCTAAGACTGCAGCAGACAGCAGTCTCCACAGCAGTCTCCACAGCAGTCTCCACAGCAGTCTCCACAGCAGTCTCCACAGCAGTCTCCACAGCAGTCTCCACCAGAGCTACCTATAGAATGGAAACACCAGCGTTTTCTACATTTTGTAGCTGATGCAATAAAGTTGTATTAAATCACATTGTGCTTGGGAGTTAGGAAGATATATAGATTATTATTGGTCTGCACAGCCAATAATGATCATTGTATATAATATTTAATACACATTTCTTTTTATTATAATGCACCATTGTATTAAAAAGATTTGGATGTTAATACGTATTTTGACAGACTTTGGAGAGTTTGACATAGAGGAGCCGAAATATGAACTGTAATTCTACAGATTAGAACCCTTTAGCGCACGTTGGTATGCAGATAATGTCCTATTATGTTAACGTTAAAGCACTCCGCAATACTTTAAATTCCTAGGACGGCAAAAGGGATAAATAATCTTTTACAAGCCGGGGAAAAGATTCCTTCTTATCTGGAAGGAGTATACTGCTTTAACCTTTAGCGTGCAACACAGTGTTTGCTCCTTTAGCATTAAAGGTTAAATCGAGTATTGGGCAGCATGAAGCAGTGTATTTATAGGATTTGGTTTCCCTTTATGGGAGAGGGTTAACTCTGCAGCTATTTAAGCAGATCTCCTCTGAGCTCATTACCTCTGCTCCAGGGAATCTGTTTTGTAGTGACATTTTGAAGGCACCCTCCCAGTGTGTACGTGTGTAACTCTTACTCACATCATTATACACTCTTCATTCCTTTAAACTTTGGTGCCAGCACAGGTTCTCAAAATAGAAACACCATTTTGCTAGTGACACCTAGTGATGGATATCAATTCCCAGGCTGGGGATATGGTACACAAGTGACATTGTGCAAAGCTTTAGAGGTGACATTTATGTGTCAGCACAGACAATGACAAATAACACAACTAAATGTGTGCACATATTTTTGGCTGCAATCTATAATAAGAAGCAGGTCAGTAGAATAGCATTCTGGTCTTTTAATTAAAATCAGTGATTTCCCATTCCACATGACCACAATCCAGGAGAACATTTTCCATATTTATCAAGGCAAAACTATGGCAATGCTATAGTTCTATATTTATCAGTGGTGGAGTGCAGCTTCTAAGCTATATAGGTGTGTTTTTTTTGGTTTATAGTATAGTATTATAGTATATAGCATAGTATTATTATTCATAGTTAACCTAGTTTAGGATAAACCATGCTTGCTTGAAAATGAGAAAAAAACTTTAGGAAAGACCTCAGGTGGAAGTTTCAACACCACTGCATGAGGTAAAACTCTGAGGAATGGTTCTTTCATAGACATTGCTTGAAGCTCCCTGATTCTACGGGCAGAAGTGACGTCCACTAGGAGGATGACCTTAAGAGTGAGTAGCCTGAGAGAAACATCTTCCAGTGGTTCAAAGTGAGAGGAGGACAATTGTTCTAATACCAGATTAAGATCCCACGGAGGGATCGTAGGATGGTGACGAGTTTGCAATCTAGAGATACCCTTGGAAAATCTTTTAATCCATGGATGTTCGACGAGACAGAAATCTAGAAAATTGCTGGGAGCAGCTATCTGTACCTTCAAGGTGGCTGGTTTAAGGCCATTATCAAACCCAGTTTGCAGGAAATGAATGTCAGCAGAAGGTGTATTCATTCTATTCTAACAAAATGTCCAGGTCCTCTGGCAGAAAAATAGCCCCAAAACATATTTAACCATGGGAATGAGGTACATTTCCATATGGCTACCTCACCAAACCCACCTCTGGTGTTTATTACCATAATGCTCTATTTTGGTTTCATCTGACCATAGAGCCCAATCCCATTTGAAGTTGCAATAGTGTATGGCAAACTAAAGACAGTTTAGTTTGTTTTTGAAAGAGAGTAGAGGCTATTTTCTTATTTTGTGAAGCTCAACAAACTTTTGCCACGCAAGCTATATTTCTTGGTCTTACCCATTGTGATGAATGACTAAGGGGTTTGGGCCTATGTCTTGCCTAAGATCAGGGGAGGGCTGGCAGCCTAAGGCCTGGGGGGCAAGTCTAGTCAAGTGGCCCATTGCGCAACCAAAGCGGCTGCGAGCGACATTGAAAGCGGCCGTCATGCGGCAGTCACTCCACCGGCACCTAATGAAGTTAAAGCGGCCGGCGTGCACGCACCGCGCCACCCAATAGCCGTGCCTCAGCTCTTTATCCCACCCCTTTTAAGATGTGGGACGAAGATCTGAGGTATGGCCATTGGGCCTGACTGCCGCACGACGCAAGGGCGTACCTAGAGTATTTGGCACCTGTGGCAGATCCTGTATGTGGCATACCCCCCCACACACACAATTTAAAACTGCATAGTTTCTATGGTTAGGCACACATTGATGGTGGTACAGCATAACTGCTATCATTATATACTTAGGGATTATGCGGTACCACCGTCAATGTGTGCCTATACTTTGAGCCCGACACTGACAATACTGCAGTACAACCCCTATCACTATATACTAAGCCAAACATTGATGTGGTGTAGGCCTAACACTTCAGTGACTGACTTAGTACATAGTAGGGATGCACGGAAATGAAAATTCTGCATTCATTTGGCCAAAACAAAAAAAAAATCAATAACAATATTAATATATATATATACATATATATATACATATATATAATTAACAGCAATCACAATCCTATCATGCCCAGGTTCTAGCATGTACTGGCTGACTTAGCATGATAGGCGTGTGATTGCTGTTTGCAATCATATATATCTATTAATACTGTTATTGAATTTTTCTGTCCAATTTTGGTATGTAATTTACTTTTAATAAAAGTGTTGTTAACACACCACAGTTGGACAAAAAAAAAAAATTGATAACACCAATCACACTCCTATCATGCCTAGACAGCCTCCCTATGCCATGCTATCCCCCCACACTTCCATGCAATCTGAAACCCTCATTCACAAACATTCATCATAAACTACAGCATAACACCCGTCACTCTCACACACTTACTAATATTTTCCTACCTTTCCTCTGACACTGTCACTTTTCCTCCTCCTCTTCATTCTTCCTCTTCTGTGTCCCGTCCTTCCGGTGCAGAGAGCGCGGAAGACGGTGGGCGTGGCTTCAGTGTTGTGCGCCGGGATTTGACATCAAGTCCCGACGCACAGCCACAGCTGCCGCACGCATCGTTTTTGGCACGGTGGCCAGTCCCGGTGGCTGCCATAAATGTTCGTCTGCCGGCCGCCCGGCCAGCCCGCCGGCACGGATTCAGCCCGCCCCTGCCTAAGATGTATACCCCTGTGAAACAGAAACTCATGGTTGAACAACTTCTTGTTCTTAGTCAACCAGGTGTAGTAAAAAATTTAAAATATCAATGGGAATATACTTCAAATATATTTTTCTCATATGAATTAAAAAAGGTGCCAATAATTGTGCCACACATTTAACATATATATATTTTTTTTTGACCAACCTGTGTGCAATGGTTGGAGATCCATGAGAACAGATTGTTTTGTATGGTTTTTTTTCACATCACCCTGTGGTTTACCAGGGGTGCCATTATTAATGGAGGGCACTGTATATAAAAATAACTAATATGTAACTGTCTGAAAACATTATATCATGTAAAAAGTAGAACTGTTTTTGAAAATGTATGTTTAATGCCATGCAAGTAAAATGATGTTCCCCCTTTAATAAAATTAGCAAAATAACAGGAAGAATAATCATGCAGATCCAAGAAACGGTTGTATACTGAGAAGGTATCAAACACATTTATATTATTTTAAACTGTACACATGAGGTAAGTTTATATAGTGTACTGAACAGTGGTGTCGGCAGGAGGGCCAGAGGGGGCCATGGCCCCCCTACATCATGCTGTGCCCCCCCAATTGAAACGCTGTCCTTTTTTTTTTTAATTCAGCAGTGATAGATGGAGAGGAGAGAGAGAGGCGCGGAACAGTCGCAGAGGAATACGTTTTCAGAAACCACTCGGCGCTTCTCACTCTCCTGCTCTCGGTGGGAACTTCTGGGCAGGGCCGGCCCTACAATGGAGCCGACTGGGGCAATTGCCCCAGGCGGCACTTCAGAAGGGGCGGCACTTTGCATTTTTTTTTTGAAGCGGAGGAGAGAGAGAGAGGCACCGAGTGGTTTTCGCTTACCCGCTCGGCGCCCCTCTCTCTCTCCTCTGCGGCGAGTTTCCCTGTTCGGTCTCGGTGCCGGCTTGTAATGCAGAGCGCCGGAAGTGACGTGAATTTCCGGCGCTCAGCATTACAAGCCGGCACCGTGGCAGCACAGGGAGACTCGCCGCAGGACTGTTTAAGGGTAAGTACCGGTGGGGGGGTAGATAATGCCGACGCCCCCCCCCCCGGCGTCGGCGGGGGGCGGCATTTTAAACTTCGCCCCAGGCGGCGTTAAGTCTTCGGCCGGCCCTGCTTCTGGGCTCCCTTGCGGGACGGGACACGGCCAGGACTGCATACCGACGTCGGTGGGCGGTCCAGCTGACATCGGGGGAGTTCCCGCTATATCAGCAACAGGGTCTAATATTTATATATATATATATTGGCAGCAGGGGCTAATAGTAATATATATATTGGGAGCAGGGGCTAATAGTAATATATATATATTGGGAGCAGGGGCTAATATTAATATATATTGTCAGCAAGGGCTAATATTAATGAAAAATAACTGCCAGTTCAGCTATTTTTAAATAATATTTCAATCAAGGTCTTTACTGCTAATGCATATATATATATATATATATATACATAGTGTATATGTAGCATTTTATAATTGCCCCCCTACTTTGGTCCCTGTCCCCCCATGAATACTGGAGACGCCACTGGTACTGAACTATCAAATTTACAATGCAGGAAAGTGACTGATTCACTTTAACCAGCACTGGGATACAAACAGACTTTGTAAGGTTGGTTTTAAAAGAAACCATCGGCCCTAGTGATTGCAGACATGATACAAAATCATTATCTAGGCAACTTACCAAACTCGATCTTACTAAGAAGATTTGTCTCTTGCGACAAAGATTTAGTACATAATCTCACTGCCGGCCAGGGCTGTCTCATTAAACACAATTAATGCATGTCAATTTCATACATTACAAATGTAAAAATAAATTAAAGTGAAAAATTGCTCTATAATATAACTTCTCTATTAAGTTTAACCTACTCTGGATTTTAAATTTTTTTAACTAAATGCACAGTTAAAAACATGATTGTTAGTACTGTCATATGCCCAAACAATTTCTTAAAAACAATAAAAAAAAATTCTGAGTGCTTCTTTCAAGAATAGCACCCGGAGGTACATGACACAAGGGCAGCTGCCCTTCATTCATATATGCCAGAGGAGGCCCCTGCCCAAAATTAACATCCCCTGGCCAAAATTAGTTCCAGGGAAACGGATGGTGGAACTGGGGGGGGGGGGAATTTGCAAAACAGTTTTTTTGGCAAAGTACAGGACCAATACCAAATCAGCTCCACACTCCTCTGAGTCTCTAATATTTAGGGAATATGGTAAAAACTGTACCGGGGGGAAATCAGTAGAAACTGACCCCCCTGTACCTACACACAGAAGTCTTTACAAAGCCAGGGCCCATAGTCGGTAGGGAGGAGGCTGTCTCTCAGGCATCTCCAGGGGCCCCAGTGATGAAGGGTTCTGTCACAAGCGACTCTATTGGTCGCCGGCACAGAGCTCCTCTCCTTCAGCTGACCTTCATTGATTGATGCCAGAGGAAGCCCCTACCGGCGACCAATAGAGTTGCTCGTACGGATCTTTAATTCCTGCATCAAGAGTTAAAGGTCTGTATGTGTGACTCCATCGGTCTCCGGCAGGGATCTCCTCTGGCATCAACCAATGAAGGGCAGCTGAAGTTTTTGTTATACTAAAGGTAATCATGGATTATACGTTCCTCAGCTCTTTAGGCACCAATCCACTCTGGCAACAGATGCCAGGGGGTTATTAAAGTGGCAACACACAGTTGTTGTAAATTCAGCTTGCTAGCATGCTGTTAATAAGGGCTTATCCTTAGCCAGGGCCGCTGTTAGGGGGTATGACCGTTACTGGTGTACTGGGGTTCGGCAAAGAGGGTTGGGGGTGAGCTGTCCTGCTTTTTTAACTTGGTAGACTGTGTCCATCTTGAACCGTATGTAGTGTTTCAGATGCCCCAGATCTATGATGAGCCTCAGTCTCCCTGATCCGAAACGAGGAGTGGACCTAGCCTGAAGTTTCATGCCGTATCCCTGAATTAAAATCTACAGAATTATTCCTGGATGCCTTAAAGAGGATTACTTTGGATGGCTCCTGACGAACGAACCTGGTGACAGATCTTATGAAAAGTGACCATGTCACTACCTCTCCCTCTGCTGTAAGGCAAATGCCGCCTTGCTGAATAGGCCTTCTCTCAAAGACTTCCATCTATGTAGATCTTCTTGATTTCTGAAGCCACAAATTCTTGTTTGGAAACTTCTGAGGCAACCAAAATTTATAGCCTGTTGTACGTTCCAGCAAACACTCCAGCTCTGGCCCAAGAAATGCATAGAACATAACTGCAGATCAGGCCTTTAGCCATAAGGCTCTGCATGCCAGCACAGTTACAACAAAGGACCTAGCTACCATCTCACAATCTTCTTTGGCCATATCACAGAGAAAATCTACAGTGGAGGCAACAACGTACATTACTAGGGATGTCTCTTTCCAAAGCTCCAGCACTCAGGTCCTCTTGCAGCTGCTGCATCAAAGACTTAACTGACTAGGCCACTGAGGCTGAGGAAATATAGAACTGCAAGAAATAGCCACCAAGGCTTTAAGAACACCACCTTCAAGTTTTCCATAGGGTTGGGAAAATCCTCCACTGTAATGACCACCTCCGGAAGAACCCATAAGGCTTATGGAAAGTACAGAGGTCCGCAGAATTGCCTTCCAGTCGGGCAGGCCCCCTGAGTTCCTCCAGTGGACAGAAAGGGTTCGGCTTCAATCCCTTGCAGCTTCTTAAACAAAGCTGCCAAAGAGATCCGCCATCTTTATGGAGTTTACCGTGTTCAGGCGCATGCGTGGTTTGCATGATTGCCTGAACTGTAGTATCTCGCGGGCGCCCCTGGTGACATCCATGGACAAGTTTTGGCGTGAAGTTCAAACTTTAAAAGCTGAATGTGATCCCTGAAGCAGTGAAGTGCTGTGTTTGTGTAAATTTAGTGCTCCCTGCCATCGTATTTTGGTACAGCTCCTTAAGCTAACAGGTTTTCTGACTATTTTTTTGCCTTTTGGGACTATTTATACACTAGCTCTAGTATAATTTAATAAGGGCTGATTTTTTAATTATTTTTAAATTGTTTTCAGGATGTCAGCCTGTAATGATCCTCCCCTGGACACTTGTCTTGAACCAAAACGCAAAGTCTCTTCAAAGTCAAAACATTTAATTTGTGCCTCCTGTGATCACCCCTTGCCTTATAACTATAAGAAAAAACCCCGTTCAGCCTGTATTAACCCCTTAAGGACAATGGATGTTAAACGTAAATTTGAGGAATGCTTGGATATGTCCTCTGCACAGGAATCAGACTTTACTGGTTTTCAAAGAGGAAGTCTCATATCATACTTAGAAGGGGAAATTATTGATGATTTGTCTTTTTTTTCTTCTGTAGAGGATACCCCAGATTGATCAAGGCTGTTCAAACTTATGGAATATGATAACGCTCCAGCACAGGGCAGTTGCTTTTTGCCACATAAAAAAACGTAAAGTATTTCCTTTACATCCATTATTTAGAATGGAAATATCCTGACAAGAAGGCTTTGATTTCTAAACATTTTACATCTTTATTTTAGATGGATAAGGAAGAATCTAAGGCCTTTGAATCTCCTCCTTCTGTTTAGGTTTAGGTAAACACACTACTATTCCTATTGAAGATTCCTCAGGGCTGAAAGACACCATGGACAGGAAAGCTGATTGTGCTTTGAGATGTACTTATCGGACCTTAGGTGCACAGTGCTTACAGCTTCTACAGTCTCTAGGGATCAACATATCTTGTTAGCTCAACTAGAAGATATTTAGACTTCCTTTGCTCCCAAGGACCAACTTTTCAAACCGTAAGGGAATGTTAAAATGGCCAGTGGTTTTCTAGTTGCTAAATCTATGGGTTTGTCTACAGTCGCTAGACATGCCTTATGGTTAAAAGCTTGGTCTGCAGATGCCTCAAAGCAGGCAGGCAGGAAGGCAGGCTTTTCAGCTCTCGTTTGGATCAATTGATTGAGAAACTCTGATGGGAAGAAGACTTTCCCCCAAGATAGAAAAAGGTCTTGGAATGCTAACCCCTTTTCGCTCCTCTTATAGGTACAAGAAAGGATAGATCATCGTGTCAATTTCAGGACCGTTCATCACAGTCTTCCTCCAAAAAATATTTTGGAAGATTCAAGGGGAAAACAGCGGATAAGGAAAAACGTTTTTACTGTCGGTTGAATAGATTTTCTTCAGCTTCCTCTTCCAATTTTTCTCATTTCAGAAAGAAGTTAATCTTTTACTAAGAAGCCCTTTGTGCTAGAAGTTGTACAAAAACTAATAGACAAGAAGGCTGTAGACACAGTGCTTTGGGTTGAAACAGGCACATATTCCAAAATCTTCTTGGTTCAAAAACCAGATATGACTTTTCGAATGGTTCTAGATCTATCCGAAGTAAACGCTTTAGAATGGAATCCTTTATGTCAATGGCTCATCTTTTAGATCAAGGCAATTACATGGGGGCGCTGGAGTTAAAGCATGCTTATTGCCACATCTTTATTTAGCCTTCCTCCAGAAGATTTTTAAGATTCGCAATTCGGAAAAGATCCTTCGTTCTACACATCCAATATCGGGCTCTTCCTTTTGGCTTCTCTTTGGCTCCCAGAGTCTTAAAAAAAATGGTGGTGGTTTTAACAGCCCTGCTTCAGTCACAAGGTATTTACATTATCCCATATCTAGACAATTTGTTCATAAAGGCTTCTGCCAGCTCGTGGCTCAGTCTACATATATCAGAGGTTGTCGCTTCCTTGAAGGGTCACAGATGGATTGTAAATCTCAAAAAGTCTTCTCTCATTCCATCCCAGAGGATCCATTTCCCAGGTATGTGGGTAGACTCCAATAAAATGCCCCCCCCTCCCCCAAGAGTTCTCAGATCAGTCTGGAGCCTAATTAATTGTTCTCGTTGCTTTATTTGAAAGGCTATAAGGGTACTATGCCTTATGGTGGCTGCCATTCCAGAGTTCTCTGGGGCAAACGCACACACGTGGCCTCTACAGATCCTAAAATTCTGGGACGGACGGCCTCACACACTGGAAAAGTGTATTCCCATACTCAGACTGTTGGTGGCTAGTGCATGCTCACCTCAAAAAAGGTATGCCCATCTATTAAGCTTATGGTGCTACATTACCACAGACACCCCAAGATTGGTTGGGGGTGCATATTCCTGGCCGCATAACAAAAGGACTGTGGGGATCAAAAGATCAGAGATAATCATTATTTTTTTTGAGGAACTCAAAGCACATTTCTTTTCTGCAGTTCAGTCCGTTTGTCAAAGGCCTTCCTGTGCAGATCTATTCAGACAATACTACAAAGCAAAGAGGAACAAGATCCAATTCCCTGGGACATTTATGCACAAGAATAATGGCTTGGCCAGGTCTCCTGAACGCAAAGACCCTTGGCAAGATGATCCATCTTTTTCCACCAATTCAGTTGCGATAGAAATTCATCTGACACTGAAGTTTGTATCTAGATCCTCTTCCCATCTAGACCATTTTGTAAAGATTTCTCATTGAAGGGGTCTTATGTGTGCTTTTGACCAGCCGGCTGCTGGGATGCATGCTGTAGGAACACAGAATGCTTATAGCCTTTCTGAAGGAGCAAGTCGGAGTTTGCTGTAAGGCCAATATTTCCTCTTATTTTCCTGATTTTTAACTTTGGGAGAAGGAGACGCAGGTAACTGGAGTCGACCACAAGACCCAGGAACTGCAGCTTTGTGGAAGGCGTAAGGTTGGATTTCCTGAAATTTATAATCCAGCCATGTTGTTCTAAAAACCTGATTTTAGCAAAGGTCTTGTGCAGAACTGGCTTTGATGAGCCAATTGTCTACGTACAGGGCGACATATCTTTTTCTCTTAAAGCCGCTGCTATAGGATTTAAGATTTGTGTAAAAATCCTCGGGGCAGATGATAGACTTGAACTGGAAATGAAGAAGTCTTGATTTGGTCCTTATTGCGAATCAGATATTTTCTGGATGTTACCACAATAGGAACATAGAAATAAGCATCCTTTAAGTCTAGAGTCACCATTTAATCTCCTTTCTGTTGCAATTGGGTGACCGTGAAAATTGCTTCCATCCTGAAATGCTGGTACTGCAGATTTTTCTTGGCGACAAAGCAAGATGGATCCTTCCGTCCAGTTTTGAACTTAAAGACCTTGAAGTCCTTGTCTTCTTGAGACTGTCTCTATAACTCCTTTTCTCAAAAGAGAAATGCATTCCAAAAAAAGGAGCGGTGTGTCTCACTGGCGAAGGATAGGAGGAAATTAGGAACCATGGCATGGGGGTTCTGATAAACCTGATCCTGTATTCGTCTGCAATGATTCTTGGGATCCAACCTTTGCTTGCTGTCTGCTCCCCAACTTGTTTGAACCACTGCAGTCTTCCTCCAACTGTCAGAATTTTCTAGTCTCTTGCTTTTTTAGCCTGGTCCTGGAACTTTCTGTGCTGACCTCGTCTATGAAAATTCTGCACCTTATAAGATGACTAAAAAAGCCTGGTGTTTTTATATGGATATTTTCTGTTCCATCTGCTCTTTTTTATCCTGTGAGAGAGCTCTTTTAGTATGCAACATATGTTTGATAAGCTCTTCTAATGGAGCTCCAAAAAGCTTGTGCCTCTCAAAGGGTAATTCACATAAGGCAGATTTAGAAGTGGTGTCTGCTGTCCAAGATCTGCCATAATGCTCTCCTAGATGACAGACCCATATTTTTAGCAGATAGCTTTTTACCTCAATCCTTAAACTATTGGATAGTCTTAAATTTTTAATTAATCTTGAAATAACATCTGAATCTTCCAAAAGGCACTCCAATGCCTGCAACCAAACATTGAGCTCTAGCTACTGATGCACTAGATAGCACTGGAAGCCTGAAACACACACCTACAAGACGTCTCTGCTCTAAGACTAGACACTTCCCCTATAGGAATCATGGATTGTTGAGCTATCTGCACATCCACTTTAGGGATAGCTTCTCATTTGTCCCTGGAGCCTAAACATTTCCTTAAAGTGTTTAAACAAAGCACCTTTTGCTGGGATTTATCCATTCTTCTTGAATGAGAGGATTAAGCTTGGGTAACAGGGAAACCCTTGGAATTTTTGCACAGTCATCCTGTAACAGCCTGGAGACCTCTTTATAGAACTTGTGCAGTTCTTGTGGAGGAAAGATGGTTTCATCTTCTCAATCCTCACTGAATGAACATGACCTCAACAGACGACGAACCTGATTCCTGAGTTTTTGTGATCTCTCGATCCTTGGATCAAAGAATTAAGCAGAAGCCATTCTGAACATTTCAAAAGTCTGCACCAGGTTGTCTTGGAAGCACTCTAAAAATAGAGTGCATTAAGCAAGGATTGTACAATTTCTTTTTGCAGCCGTCCGGCAGGGGGGGTGGCATAATCTGCGCACAAGATTTGCTTTCACAAAACAAAAACAAACAAAAAAAAAAGGCTTTTTAGGAGCAGGTTAACATCTATCAGATTTTTCTGGGGAAACCGGACCAGACATCTGAAAACCAAATCCAAAACAAAAAAGTTATACCTTACAACAGGGCAGAGGAACTTTTAAGGCTAAGAGATTTCTTACCTTAACACTCCTAAATCCATGGGGGGGGGGATGCCACAGATATCCAGCACTGACAAGCCTTTCTGCTGTCAGATTGAACCACACAACTCAAATAGCATTTCATTTTCGCATCTTGTGGGAGATCTGATAAACACACTCTGTAGCAAGATTAGATCTCCGATGGGATGCAACGCCTCCAAAAACATTTGGTAGTCTTCAAAAGGATCTGCCAATACGGATGGATGCTCTGCCTCACTCTGCTCGCTGCCCGGGGAGCAACTGGAGGGATCCCCCCCCCCCCGACACAAGCCGCGTGCCCCACCAGACTAAACATCAGTCCCAGCAAGGGACCAGAAAGAACTTGCTTCCTTAGAATACCAGGGATACTTTGTTGGAGGGGTTGTTAACATTTGTTACAAGACCTTGTCCCTAAGGAAGAACGATATCCCAGCAGTTACTGCCACTATGCCAGGAAGGAACCCAGAGATTCAAAAGGGAAATCACTAATACTAACTTGTTACGTACGTGCATGCAATTGTTCATAATGTCCAGTCTTTAACCCTTTCAGTCCCTGTGCCAAGAAGCCCATTAGGAATTACAGGCATGTTCTGACTTTGTTACAGCAGCAGGGAAATCTCCCTGCCTCTACACAGATCAGACTGTCAATTGACCAATGGCGCTCACACCTAGCGCTAGCACACATTCAAGGAATGCCCAATTGCACAATTGGGTATTCCCTTCATGTAGATGTCACTGCTGATAACTACTGGAGGACAGGAGAGCCTCAGCAGGGTCTTCCCGCTTGTAATTGGCAATGGAGCCCTGCTTGCTGATCAGTGTGTTTAGCACAAAAATCAGTGGAGAAGACAGTTTCACCCCTTTCAAGAAATTGAAAATAAAATCTCTAGCCATAGGGTACTAAAAAAAAATAAAAAAAAATGGGGTTAAGTATGGACGTAGCCCATTTAAGCAAAACAAATATCAGAGGTCCGACTAATCAGATTATTAATTGGGTCATTCAGCTTTGGAGTTTATAGCATAGAAAAAAGATACAAGGACGATTGTTTTGTATTGCAATTTTAGTATAGTTTTTAATCACTTTATAAAAAAAAGTGGGTTCCAAGAAAATGATACCAAATGACAATGTTTATCCTTTTGGTATGAAAAACTCCAGGCCTGAAGGTGTTCATGTCCACACAAACAGGCAGACAACTTAATGAAAAATTGCCAGATTTCACAAGGATCACTGCCCCCTGAAAATCATTTATAAAGGCAATGTCTGGGGTGCACAAGCCTAGGGCAGAGCAGAACTACAATGGTTTATTTAAAATCTGAATTATGAGTACACAAGGCATAAAAGGGAAAAATTTATTGGTGTAATTTATCACATACAACTTTTACAATCCAGTGTCACATTATAAGTCAAGATGTGCATACTTAATAGGCCATGTAATAGGACTGGGGTGCCTATTACATGGCCTTCCAAAAAAAAATAATTAGTTCAATCATGTCTTCAATGCACATTATTCCTAAAGGATCTTGGAATACACAAAAATATAAAATAAAACAAACAACTCGTGGCCCATCACAGCAGATTGTATGAACTACAGCAGGGAGAACCCAAAACCTACTGGATTTACAAAAAGCAGATCCTAAATTCTCTCAAGGTGGCAGATTATAGCCATTTACAAAATGGACAATTAAACATAAGAAATCTAACTTTTTGCACAAATTGATGCATTAACGGCTATAAACACATAAGGTATGTCAGGTAGAAAGAAAATCTCAATGATACCAGGAAAAAAAAAAACTGATCACAAAGCACATAGACCAGAAAGGGTATTATGGTTGCGGCTATGGATGCTATGTGGCACTGTGGAGGATCAGGAAAATCTTCTGGGAGCAAAATTTGAGCATGATAAGTCTGCTCTCCAGATTCATCTGAAAAGAAAAAAATTTAGTTAATCCATTTGAAAAACACAGCACCAACCATTTGATCATTTAGCAGATAAGCTTTATTGAAATACCTTTACATTTATTGATACAATTTAAGCTTAACAGTTAGCCATTGCTTGAGGAATATGAGAATTTTAATTATAAACCATCTGTTCGACTTTATCCACATGGGTTTAAAAATAGTTCAATTTCTTGATTTAAGAATTTTTGTACAAGCACCATGACAGATCAACATACACGATTACCATGAGACTGCTATATCTTAACATGCAAGGTATTGTAAAGCATCAGGTTGAGTAGTCACTTGTTTAAATACACAATCCCTTAAATGATTAATCCTATTAAATTAGATGGCATGTTGTAGATCGTAAACATGTTTAAGCAAGGCACTCCCTTGCCTCTTCATTCTGCATGTCAAATTGTGATGTTATACCAATGTCCTGTTTACCCACTGTACAGCGCTGATGAATACCAATTCTAGAATGTCTAACATGCCCCCAAATTCTCAAGGAATCCAGAACCTTGCCATTTTGAGAATGCATGGATATTGTGGGCTTGAACTTGTAAACTACCAGCATTGCTTATGCAGAAGACTTCAAACTCTCAGAATCAAGTCAGGAGATAAAGGCTACTGGGTGTACAAATGGCTTCCTAAGTGCCAAGGGCTACTTAAATCGGCCACAATAAAATTTTCTATAATGTTAATACTGAAAGCAATAGGGGTGACCAGCAGTAGTAATCTCAATACATATGTACAAGCGCTAATTGGCACAGATACCTGCCAGCAGTGATACAAGTAGAAATTTAACACCTAGCATATGATTTACCAGAATGGAGCAATCAGTGACCTTTCAAATGCAACACTAGAGATCCATATCTGGACAGCCAGGTGACCAAAGGGAGTTTATCCCCCTGATGCTGGAGCCCCCCCCCCCTAGGTACAAAGATGTATTGGGCACCATCGAAACACACTTACCCGCGTGACTCAGCTGGAGTTCCTCTGGCGCACAGCATTATCATGGTTTGGGCCAGCATTGCTTTTCCTGAAATTGACAGATTGCCTGTAGTTACAATCTTCATTTGCAAAAAAAATTTAAATATTTGATATAACACTGCCCAAGGGAACTCAACACGCAGAACATGTACATAAGGGTTCTGCAATTATGCAGGTAATGAATACACAAGGGTTCCCATGTTCCATATATTATAAAGGGCGTTATATTTAATCCCATATGCTGGTCATGTCACTTGGATGATGTACACCTGGATTAGACCATCTGTCTTTGTCCAAGCACTGCATGCTCTTTTAGTGTTCACACTCTAGAGAGCACATGGTATTAGCTTACACAGGAGGTCAACATTATCACATGAATGAATGAATCATGCCCAAAATATATAAAAGTATATACTCACAATGGTGCAGCTCCTTCATCTTCTACAAAAAAAAGAAAAGCATGTTAGGTAAGCTTCTAGAACTTGGAATTTAGGCAATATGTTAGCAATAATCATTATGGGAAGAAAAAAAAAATCTAGCAAATTACTAGATACATGAAGTATTTGAGCCATGGTTACTGCAGATCAACTAGTGCCAAGTCACCCATTACCAGCAAAAATAGGAGGAGGAGGAGGAGGAGGAGGATGAGAAAAATAAATAAAAAAATTTAAAAAAAAAAGCCATCTAGAGTCTTACCAAAGGAACCATTTTCCATTTCCCAGAGCTCAGGCACAGAGGAGAGAATGTTTGGACTGAAAGTCGTTCAGCTCCGATTAACCCACAATGTTGTCTGATGCCAACGCTAAAGCTATCCACTGCATGTCATATGTTAGAGCAACTGTCCCAAAATATATAGCCCTTCCTTCATACCGACAAAGATTGTAACAAAAACAGCAGGTACAGCTTTAGGTTACTCATTTTCACTTGCGTGTTTAGTTACATGTGATGGTCAAATACTTCAGAAAGACTGTTGCAAGAGCTAAATTTAATTTGCGTTCTTCAGATATAGAATATGAGTTTTTCCTACAGAAGACACACACTTCGATCACCGTCTTGACAAACTCACCATCAGGGACTTCATCAGGCTTTCTCCTCTTTTCGTAGATGAAGATTATCGTGACCAAGATCAGAACTTCAGCTACAATGCCTAGGAAGGGCCAGAGGGCAGCCAAGCGACTGCGCACACGCAGGGAGACACTAGCACCAGCGCTGCCCAGTATGTTGGAGCCATTGCATATGTAGTTACCCTGGTCTCTCTCAATGTCCAGTTGGAGGATGCGAAGCTCTGTCTTGTTGCCACTAGACTTTATGAAGTAACGATCGTCACTTCCATTCACTATGGGCTGTAAAAAATAAAATAAAAAGGAATGTTGATGATTACAAGCTGCTTGCATGAACATGTCTGCCAAAACAAGAGTGCAAGAGAGAAACAAGATTAAAATGAAAGTTACATTTTATCATAAAAAAAGCCTAATAAAAATTTTATTGTGGTGCTGCAGCATTTTAATAGCAGGTTGTAAAGCAAGCTCTAAAAAGGTTTATGAAAAGAACCTGAAAATCATTCCTTCTAAAGGTCTACTACATGCAGATGTGCACCACCAGACTTTGGAGCCAAGTCACGAAAGGTGTCCTTTGGTTAAGGTAAGAGCAAGCAGAACATTATCAGGTGCTATATAGAAACTACTTTTCATACAAACATCAGAGCATCTTCAGCATGAGGAAGAAATTTGGATTCTGCATTCAGCATAGAACTTAGGTTGATGATGGGATTATATCCAACATACAGCACTGGTTTAAGTAGTCTTATGTCCCATTTATCATTACCCTTCTACCATTGCTTTATAAATCCACCCACAAGTACAAACCTTATTTTCCTCTGGTAACTCCATGTACCATGTCCACTGTTCCACAGGTGGGAATGAGCTGCTTTTGCATGTCAGCACACCAGTGTCACCTTCGTTACCATGTTCAGATTTCTTGTATGCAACAACATGAGGAGCAACTGAAAGTTACATAAAAATTGTAGAAAGATTTTTTTTTTTTTTTTTATTTACTGAAAAGGAAAACTGTTAAAAATACAGCATTGCGTTGTGAAACACTAACCCCCTCTCCCACATTATACCAACGAAAAATGAAAGAACCACAAATTAAAATCTAAACAAAAAAAGATCAATTGAATGGATTTACTAACTTAGAAACCACTAAAATCAATGGAAGCATGTGTGTGCACATGAGGGTCAAGTTTAAAACATCTCATCTGCAGTATTCGTGTGCACTGAGAAGCATTATGCTGAATGTTTCTTCTGCATGCAAAATAACTGCAGGGGAAGAGGCAAATGCATGAGGCGGGGACAATTTCTAACACCCTCATGCACTTGCAACTGGAACATGAAAATGTTATGGGACTGTCCTACAGATAAACCAGCTACTGGTGAACTGTAGGAGATCGTGTGGCCACAACACCCCCATATACACACACACACCAGAAAGATGTAATTAGCGGCTTACCCGTCACATTGATGACCTCACTGACTTCAGGCGTAGTGAGGAACTTGCAGGTATACTGCCCAGAGCTGTCATGATTCACTTCTGTAATACTGAATGTAGAAGGGAAAAAAAAAATGTGTTAACCAAGGCCATATTATACTCCAGGCCTGGTCTCTTAGCATTACGCAAAAGGGAACTCAAGCAGCCTATTTTAATCACAACTGAGATGAGACAGGAATTTAGGTCACTGGAAAGCAGAAGCCTAAATAGCCAATCTATTAAGTGAAGGGTGGGCAGATACCGTAGCAGCTGGACATTTGTCATCTTTTTCCTTCAGATTTATGAAGAAACCCCCCACCAGTGTCACACCCCTGAGCTGCCAAATTACTGCTTTTTATTCTTAAGGCAGGCAGTGAACCCTGCAAGATGAACATATGTATGCCATGCATGGGACTAGGGCTGAAACTAATCGATAAAATCGATCATGAAAATAGTCAACGATTGTCATTATCGATCAAATCGATTATCGATTATAAAAATTATAATCCGACCTCAAACAGAGATCGGATTATAACACTAGAATCCAGATCCCCCGCAACGCTGCAGGGGACCTGGATTCCCCTCACTGTCGGCCGGTCTCTCACCCCCTCCCATACACCCCTCTGACTCCTCCCCCCTCCCATACATCACTCTGCCTCTCTACCCGGCTCCGTTACTGACTTCATAGAAGCCTCAGCGTAAGTTAAGGGCAGTAACGGAGGCTGTCTGTGCGCATCGTTAAGACCCCCACCGGCTGACAGAGGATCATCCTCTGTCAGCCGGTGGGGGTCTGCATCACACAGACAGCCTCCGTTACTCACCTTCACTTACGTTGAGGCTTCTATGAAGCTGCAGTAAAAGTTCCTGTCAGTAACGGAGCCGAGTAGAGAGGCAGAGCGGTGTATGGGAGGGGGAGGAGTCAGAGGGGTGTATGGGAGCCACCCTCCCATACACCTCTGGCTCCTCCCCCTCCCATTCAGGAACTCTGCCTCTCTACCCGGCTCCCTGGTGTCTTGTGAAACTCCGTGGCTGACAGGAGGTGGAGTATGGGAGGGGGGAGGAACCAAAGGGATGTATGGGAGGGGGAGGAACCAAAGGGATGTATGGGAGCCACCCTCCCATACACCACTCTGGCTCCTCCCCCTCCCATACAGCACTAGAGTGGAGTATGGGAGGGGGGAGGAGGCAGAGTGGAGTATGGGAGGGGGGAGGAGGCAGAGTGGAGTATGGGAGGGGGGAGGAGGCAGAGTGGAGTATGGGAGGAGGCAGAGTGGAGTATGGGAGGAGGCAGAGTGGAGTATGGGAGGAGGCAGAGTGGAGTATGGGAGGAGGCAGAGTGGAGTATGGGAGGAGGCAGAGTGGAGTATGGGAGGAGGCAGAGTGGAGTATGGGAGGAGGCAGAGTGGAGTATGGGAGGGGAGGGGCCACAGTGATGTATGGGAGGAGGCAGAGTGGAGTATGGGAGGGGGGAGGAGGCAAAGTGATGTATGGGAGGGGGAGGAGGCAGAGTGGAGTATGGGAGGGGGCAAAGTGGTATATGGGAGGGGGAGGAGGCAAAGTGATGTATGGGAGGGGCCAAAGTGATGTATGGGAGGGGTAGGAGGCAGTGGTGTATGGGAGGGGGAGGAGCCAGAGTGGTGTATGGGGGGTATTATGAATTTCAGGGCATATAGGGGGTATAAGGCATATCAATATTAAGCATATCAGGGGGGCATAAAACATATCTGGGGGTAAAAGACATATCTGGGGGTAAAAGGCATATCAGGGGGCTCAGTGGCATATAGGGGGTATAAGGCATATCGATATTAGGCATATCAGGGGGGCATAAAACATATCTGGGGGTAAAAGGTATATCAGGGGGTTCAGTTGCATATCACTGGCATATAAGAGGTATAAGGCATATATGGGGGCAGAGTAACACATGTTCTACACATTGGCACAAAGTGGAGGTGTACTTGGTGCATTTGCATATGGTTTCTGTGACAGTGGTACAAATTGGAAAACTAGAATCCCTGCCCCCAACAATGAACAATGGAGAGGGGGACTGAATGCCATTTGCCTACGTTTTGAGTTGATTCTTACAATTAAGAGGTTTATTGGATTTTACCTAGGTATGCAAGGTTGGGCAAGTCGGGGCTAGCTGCTAAAGCTTGTCAGCCGGTGGGGGTCTGCATCACACAGACAGCCTCCGTTACTCACCTTCACTTACGCTGAGGCTTCTATGAAGCTGCAGTAAAAGTTCCTGTCAGTAACGGAGCTGAGTAGAGAGGCAGATCGGTGTATGGGAGGGGGAGGAGTCAGAGGGGTGTATGGGAGCCACCCTCCCATACACCTCTGGCTCCTCCCCCTCCCATTCGGAACTCTGCCTCTCTACCCGGCTCCCTGGTGTCTTGTGAACCTCCGTGGCTGACAGGAGGTGGAGTATGGGAGGGGGGAGGAGGCAGAGTGGAGTATGGGAGGGGGGAGGAACCAAAGGGATGTATGGGAGGGGGAGGAGTCAGAGGGGTGTATGGGAGCCACCCTCCCATACACCACTCTGGCTCCTCCCCCTCCCATACGGCACTAGAGTGGAGTATGGGAGGAGGCAGAGTGATGTATGGGAGTGGCCACAGTGATGTATGGGAGGAGGCAGAGTGGAGTATGGGAGGGGGAGGAGGCAAAGTGATGTATTGGAGGGGGAGGAGGCAGAGTGGAGTATGGGAGGGGGAGGAGGCAGAGTGGAGTATGGGAGGGGGCAAAGTGGTATATGGGAGGGGGAGGAGGCAAAGTGATGTATGGGAGGGGTAGGAGGCAGTGGTGTATGGGAGGGGGAGGAGCCAGAGTGGTGTATGGGTGAGTTATAGTGGTGTATGGGGGGTATTATGAATTTCAGGGCATATAGGGGGTATAAGGCATATCAATATTAAGCATATCAGGGGGGCATAAAACATATCTGGGGGTAAAAGGTATATCAGGGGACTCAGTGGCATATAGGGTATATAAAGCATATTGATATTAGGCATATCAGGGGAGCATAAAACATATCTGGGGTAAAAGGTATATCAGGGGGCTCAGTGGCATATAGGGGGTATAAGGCATATCGATATTAGGCATATCAGGGGGGCATAAAACATATCTGGGGTAAAAGGTATATCAGGGGGCTCAGTTGCATATCACTGGCATATAAGAGGTATAAGGCATATATGGGGGCAGAGTGGCAAGCTGGGGGTCAGATGTGCATAACCTGGGGCAGTTTGGTAAATAAAAAAAATTTAAACAAGGCTTTTTTCTCATAGTTTTTATTAAATATGAAAAATAGTTAACATATGAATTAATATTTACTAATAACTTTGTATTAAAACCTAGTTTGAGAAACACTGTTTGGGTTCTTGTAGCTTATTATTATGTCAGTAAAATAAGAAGTTGAATAGAGAGAGGCCATTGTGATAAAGAGATGAAAGTGTAAATTGTACGTTTTTTATTACATTATTTTAAATTGAAAAAATTTATTTTTTTATCCGATTAATCGAAAAAATAATCGGCCAACTAATCGATTATTAAAATAATCGTTAGTTGCAGCCCTACATGGGACACTGAAATGTGTTGAGACTGCCTTAATGTCTCAGATGCTCGCTATCCATTCATACAGTCTTTTTACAGATCATTAGTATAATACGTACTTGTAAGTCATCAACGGGGATGCCTCTTCATCTTCCAGGATCACCTTGCTTCCCTTCAGCCACTGGTGGCCAGCAATAGGTAATGTAACATCGGTCAGATTACAGCTCAGGATTGCATTAGCCCCTTCCACCGTTTCTACGGGGCTTGTTAAAATAACTGGAGCTGTAGAGGACAAGACAGCGGAATAAGAAGCGGTCATAGGAACAGGGGAATGAGACATCCAATCAGATGTTCTACACTGGCACACTGTTCTAGGGTATTTGTATTTAAATGCTTCTATGCAAGAGCACCCACTGTTCCTCCCATAAGTGGAATATTCATATTATCAGTAGGGCACCTGTCAATATGTATCACAATTGCTATAACAACTTGGCATTCTCCAATTTGCTTCCCGAAAGCAAAACATCGTCCTGTGAATTTTCATGGACATTTTACATGACACAAGTTAAGTCTTTTCTATACACAACACCCAGGGAAGCACTTGTATTGGTGGGGAGGGGGGACAAAATGTCATGGCTTCTAGTACATTCACATGGTGCTCAAACCCATTAGCACCAGCAGTCTTGAAACCTATGTGATGCTAAAGCCCTGTAGTCCATTTTCACAACAAAGCAGCCACATAAGTAAATAGCAATCTTTCATATAAGAAATCCGAGTAAGATTAATATTCTCCCTGTATTTTTAGGCTGGGAGACATCACAAGACTTAGTAGCCTTGTTCTTGTGTTACTAGCACTGCTTCAATTCAAGCTGTGGGTACAAGCTGTTCTAACAAATCCTCTGAAATCTTAGGTATCACTGTACAAAAACATTGATACCCAACAATTCCCTAAATTAACCATTTCTTTTGCTGTGGATTACATAAGGAATGGTTTAGAAAAAAAATACTAAAATAAATAGACATGCTACCTACACACTAACACATGTTCTACACATTGGCACAAAGTGGAGGTGTACTTGGTGCATTTGCATATGGTTTCTGTGACAGTGGTACAAATTGGAAAACTAGAATCCCTGCCCCCAACAATGAACAATGGAGAGGGGGACTGAATGCCATTTGCCTACGTTTTGAGTTGATTCTTACAATTAAGAGGTTTATTGGATTTTACCTAGGTATGCAAGGTTGGGCAAGTCGGGGCTAACTGCTAAAGTTTCTGTGGGAACCACTTTGCTTCAGAAGTACCCAAAGTACCCATTGTCAAGCCCCCAATATCCCTTACCATAAGCCAGTGCATAACAAAATGATGTTGGTGGAAACCAAAGCAATAATTAAAGAAATATGATCATGAATGAGCAGATCATAACAGATTTTACATGAACCTTTTAAAGCAACCAAGGTAAAGGTAAGTTTTACTAAATACCCCAGACACATGTAAATCTGCGTCACAACATCAAAACACTTATAACAGTTGTGAGATAACCAACAGTAACATGATGCAGGAGAGTGTAAGGGAGATCTAATTGGGGTTTGAGGAAAAGCTAGGTTAACAGGAGGAGAAGGAGGAGGAATGCCACCATTAAGCCAAATCTGGCAGTGGACAGACAAGGGTGGGATCAAAAGGTTTAGGGTACAACTGCAAGACAGTACCCATAGGAAAACTGGATATTATGGAGACGAGTGGTACAAGGAAGGAACAAAAGCCAGCAGGTATGGATCTTCTCTTCAGCATGGACCTGGATGTAGGTAGACATCAAGACAAATTCTTCGAGTCTGTGCAACATTGAGATGTGGCAATGAAATCTTGAGAATCCAATATAAGGGGTTGTACAGTGTTTCAGAGGAAAGGAAGGTTGATACAAGTAAAATCTACAGGGTTGCCAACAGGTAAACACTTGTCCAAGCAGTAATAGCAGGAGCCACAGGACCCAAATGTTTGTTAGAAATCCTCAGGAAGGTGAACGGTGTACAAGGAAAGTATCCAACAGTATGTGAGGTAAGAGCTCTAAAAGAGCAGGGTTGAGGAATAATGCTATTTGAGTGAGGCAGTAACAAGAGGGCATGGCAAAAGGAAAGCCAAATTGGTGGTATTGCCACTAGAAAGGGAATACATAGGAATGGGTTTCATCACTAGGGATTCTGCAGCATTCAGTTTTTCACTCACGGTCTATGACAATCACATTAGCCTGGGAGCGGATCCACTTGATGCGAGGGCTCTTTGTTAGATGATTGCGGTCAGGGTCATTGCTTGCACGGCATTCGTATGTCCCAGAATCGTCAGTGCCGAGGTTCAAGAGATATAGCGTGCTGGTAGCATGAAAGACGTAAGTGGCATTCACTTGCACTCTATCACCACGTGCACCATCCCAAAGCTGTGAGAAGCTCTCATTGTTATAGTCCGTCTCAAACCACCACTGAATCTCAGGCATTGGGCGCCCGATTGCCTCACAATGCAGCTGCACTGCCTCCCCAGTCAGCCTGACCTCTGAGAGTGGAGATTTTATGAACCCAGCTGTGAGGGAACAGATAGAGGGGTTCAACAGGAGATAGACAAGAGCAAAGTAGACCTTGGGTGACAATTAGCTACTATTAACCAATACAAATGGCTAAGAACCGGAATGTGTGCAATCCACTTTACTTGATGCCGAACATGTTGGTATAATGAATTTTAAATAAAGTGGTCCTTCATAACATTTAAAGCCTGAGGCTCAAAAAGCTTTTAGGTTAGGGTAGCTATAAAATGCAGAGTAGCTCATAAAATATGCTCATTTGCCATCAGCTAAATAGGACAAATACTAAATTAAGAGATTAGACGAAATAATGTTGGAAACTGACATGATTAAAGTAGAGAGCTAAATCACGAAAAGGTTTGTTTTCAACTTAGTGCCTACCACTGCTTTTCAAGAAAGATTTTATCTTTAACCCTTTACACATTAAGGTCTTGAAGACAGCGTTAACTTAATCTACCTGGCTCAATGAGAACCGAGTGTCTAGACCAGGACACTATAGCCACCATTTGTACTTTAATCTTTAGAATTCATTATGCATTTGTACCATTCCAAGATCCCCTAGGACCTTGGCTTGCATGAAGTGTTTGACACCCAACACATCTCATGCTCATTCGTGCCATTGGTCTAATGAGACCTCACCTCTACAACACATTTGTAGAAAGCACTCTCACCAATTTTAGCCACTGGTTGCTTTAAGCAGTCAAAATTGGCAGGGCATGGAAGGGGTGGTCTGTTGCAGCTTTTAAGGTGCCCATTTCCCCCCTTACAAGAGCATTGAAATGTTTATTCATTGGAGGGACTGCATGGCACAGTAGAGTCACTTTAATGTCAAAATGTTAACTCTACATGGTTAGTAAATTCTCAATACCAAACCTTACACCAAGAATCTACCGAGTCAGAGAACCTAATACAATACGATAAAATGTTTTCATGCAGGGCAGCCTTTTATTCACATATCTGCCATCTTTGAACAGAGTGTCTGGTTGGAGTGGAGAGTGATAATTGATCTCCAGGCTGGTTAAAAGGAAGACCCCAGTTATGTTTTACTGATGTATATGACAGCTGCAGGGTCCTTGCATGGTGGGGATTCTGCAAACAGCCCTAAATTTGCATTGGCCCCTTTCTCTACCCAGCTATATGCTGTGCAGGAGATGTGTTCGGATGAATATCTGCACGCATGCGATATACTTTCCTACAGTGCTGGCTCAGCAAGCACTAGGGGGAGAACATCTATCCCATTTTTCTTTCTTAGCATAGTTTAATACATTCTTTATCAGGGCTGGCTGGAAAAGGGAAGGAAATGCTGAATTGTATTCAGGGCCGGCCGAAGACTTAACGCCGCCTGGGGCGAAGTTTAAAATGCCGCCCCCCGCCGACGCCGGGGGGGGCGGCATTATCTACCCCCCCGGTACTTACTCTTAAACAGTCCTGCGGCTAGTCTCCCTGTGCTGCCACGGTGCCGGCTTGTAATGCTGAGCGCCGGAAATTCGCGTCACTTCCGGCGCTCTGCATTACAAGCCGGCACCGAGACCGAACAGGGAAACTCGCCGCAGAGGAGAGAGAGAGGGGCGCCGAGCGGGTAAGCGAAAAATCACTCGGTGCCCCTCTCTCTCTCCTCCGCTTCAAAAAAAAAAACAAAAAAAAAACCGCTTGGGGCGGCAAAGTGCCGCCCCTTCTGAAGTGCTGCCTGGGGCGGCCCCATTGTAGGGCCGGCCCTGATTGTATTTAAAAAGGGTACTGCTTGTCAAAAATCGTATTTTATTGAAAACAGTAGATTAAACCAAAACCCCTACAAAATGCTTGCCGACTGAGGTCACTGCAAAGGGGTAGGCTGGCTGTAGTGACATGACATTATGACTCAGCCAATTGTGCAATGTCCAGTTGGGCAATACTTTCCACTAAACTATCCGAGCTGGGAGCAGTCACACGTAAATCTGCACAGAGCAGATCTAAAACATGAACAAGGGAAAAGGAGCACAATGTCACAAGCTGCTTCAGGATATGTCCATTATCCACAAAGACTTGTTTTACTAGATACAGATCTCATGAGCATGAGGACCGTCTACCTTTTCTGTAGAACAAAGAACTACTGTTTTATTTATATTTATATATATTATATATACACACACACACACATAATTCTTATGTGCAACTTGAAGCTGCCATCACAACAAAAGGAATGTCTCTCACTGAAGGGCTCCATCAGCTGCTGATAAGACCACTTTTCAAACCTTGAATCAATCATTTCCGTACATGAACATCACACATGTAAGATAGATTTCTAGTAAGTTTGAGGTCTTATTCATCATAGCTGCACATTTGCTAAAACCAAGCACATTTTCGGACAGAAATGCCCAGTTTTTCACAAGACACAACTTTTATCTAGTCCTATTAGGATATACAATAGAAACTATAGCCTAAGATCTACAAATTATCTGAAGTTCCCATATAGGCATTCCACAGCTAGATAGTTTGTATGCTATACTAGTCAAGAGCATAGCAGGCAAATTGTAGGTTAAAAGTTTTGTAGAAATAAGCAATTTTATTAAGACACGGAGGCTTTGTATTATGCTATTCTCTTCCTTTATTTCCCTCAGCAGCAAAGAGTTAAGGAAGAAACAAAAAAACAAAAACAACCAATAAGGAGGTAGCATATCAAATAACATAACGCCCGTTCCCATAATCCTCCTCTTTGCTGCTCCCTCAGACAGCTAAGTATCTCAATTTTGCTCTCTATTTAATGCATTTAATTCTACATTTATTCTCCGATTTCAGAAATACATATTTTATTTATATTGCTGTATTCATATTGTATTTTGTATGGTATTTGTTTTGATTTTTTCCCCTGACAGCCTTCCCTCTCCTGTCTTCAGGGGACTAGGAGTTCTCCTACCGTGTTCACCCTCTTCTCTTTGGGTTTTCTTTGCTTCTGGCGTTTCCTTTTGTTTCTGCCGATTTTTCTCGTTGCCGCGCTCGTTTTTCGGTGATCCGCTGTGGCGTCCGCGCATGCGTGGTAGAGTTGCAGCGGTCACCTCAGTGGGAGCTATTTGTGTCTGTCCGGGGTCCTTCGCGGACCGTTTAGGTGGCTTCACTTCTGCCTGTTTATTGTGCTCGCGGCGGCCATCTTTGTTGTGGGTTTGGCGTGTTTTCTTGCCCTGTATAGCGTCTGGTTCCTGTTTCAGTGCGGTGGCCATATTTGTAGTAGGTTCAGCTCCCTTACCTTGTGTGCCTGCCCTGTTCTTGGTATTTTAGGGTTATTTAACCCTTGGTACTTTTATAGTGAGTTTTTGCAGTATTGTTTCATGTTTTTTTCTGCTTATTATGCAGAATACTAGAGATTCAGCCCTTTCTGGGGCTGATGTTCCTACTGCTGACCCCAATGCTCACCTAGTTAGGGATGAACATTTGGTCTCCTCAGAGGAGTTCCAACTTATGATGGACACTACCATGTCCAAATCTATTGATCAAGCTTTCATGCAGGCTATGGGGGCTATGTCCTCCTCCATCTCACAATCAATTGCTAAAGCCTTTGCCCACGCTCGCAGTCCTGACCAACCTCCAACTACAGTCTGTGATGCGGGACCCTCTGGGTCTCGTCCGGCAGGGCGTAAAGCTTCTGCCAAGACCAAACATGATGGCGGGGTTCCCCCTGTTATGATGGACAGCTCCCAGACTGTCACAGATGGCGTGTATGCACCGAGCAATAGTGCCCTTGGCCGGGCTAAATCGGTCAGAACTTTGAAAAGGGCATGTGCCCTAGTTGAGTCCTCTGAGTCAGAGGCCAGTGACAGGGAGGATGCGTGTTCGATGGATTCCTACAGGGATCCTATTAAGGCATCAGGCTCGGACGAGCCCGATGTTCCCATGCAACCCTTGGGTCCCTCACCCTCTTTTCTTTCTGAGAATCCGGCTCCAGGTGCCCATTGTGTGGCCTCTAGCAGCCCTATCTTAGATCCTCAAGGGCTTCCGCTCTTCGACCCAGACGATCTCCGCCACCCTCGGTCTGCGGAGTGGGAACCCCCTACGCATATCGCCAAATACCTGGCATCACGTATTCGAACTCCTTTATCCAAGGAGACCAGGAACAAGTTGAGAGCCGAGTGTCCTCGGCCGATTGTTCCCGATGGGGTTTGCAAAACCCCCGAGGTAGATCCTCAAATTGTTCAGTTTCTGGGTAAAACCGGCTGGAAGCCCAGAAAGGGCTTGGAGTTTTCCCTAAAGAACTGCCAGGACAGAGTGTTAGATTCCCTAGGTCCGGTGACTAAATTGTATGAAATGTTGGAGGCCGCCAAAGGTGGCACTCACCCCTTTGATTTTGATACCGCCTTGGGGTGGGTTCAGCGTGTCGTATGCATGTTGGGAAATGCTAATTCTTCCCTGGCTATCGAACGGAGGAAAGCCATCCTCCTAAAATTTTTTTTACCGAAATTGGTTAATATGGCCGATAGCGAACCCAGACCCTCAGCCAAAGGCCTATTATTTGGCGACTCTCTTATTAAGAACTTAGGGTCCTTTGTCAAGACGTTTACTGCTTTAGATAAAGCTCAGAGTTCTATGAAGAGCGTCTTCGCTCCCAAGGTTTTTGGAGGGGCCGGCAGAGTTAGGGGCCGTCTGTCCGGCCGCGGATCTTTCCGCCAAAGTCGAGGCTCCTTCAACGGTAGAGCTACAACTGGCGAACCCAAGACTACTCCTTTCTTCCCGTCCAGAGGACGACCTTGGCAGTCTCGTAGTACCAGAGGAACTTATCCTGGGAAAAGACCCTACGGTGAGTACATGGTTTCTCCCTTTTTCCCATGTAAGAGTGGGAGGCAGATTAGCTTTGTTTGCTCATGTGTGGCATGTCGTGACATCAGATGTGTGGGTCCTCAACACTGTTCGAGCCTATCGTTTGGAGTGGGTGACCGTTCCTTTTCAGGTGGCTCCTGCAAGGCCTTTCGTATTCACAGCAGAGGATCAAAATTTGATCTCAGCAGAGGTAACAGATGTTTCAAAGGTGCCATTCAAGAGGTTCCCTGGGACTCTCCGGGTTTCGTCAGCAACCTCTTTCTCGTTCCGAAAAAAGGAGGTGGAGTTCGACCCGTGATCAACCTCCGTCCTCTGAATTCCTTCCTGGAGTATCATCATTTCAAGATGGAAGGTATCGATTGTCTTCGGGACCTGTTGCTCCCATCCGATTGGATGGTCAAATTAGATCTGAAAGATGCTTACTTTTTGATTCCCATAGCTCTCGAGGACAGGAATTACCTGCAGTTCACATGGCACGGCAAGAAATGGAGGTTCACATGCCTTCCATTTGGTCTATCATCCGCCCCGTGGTGCTTCACCAAGGTTCTAAAACCTGTGGTTTCGTTTTTAAGTCGAGGGGTGCGACTGATTATTTACCTCGACGATATCTTGATCATGTCTCAGTCCAAGGTGCTTCTAATGGAGCATCTCACATGGTCCGTGTCCTTACTTCAAAACCTGGGGTTTTTGATCAACTGGGAGAAGTCGATTCTGGATCCTTCTCAGTCCATAGAGTTCCTGGGATTTCGCATAGATGCGGTATTACAAACATTGCATCTTCCTCAAGCGAAAATCGTGGCTATCAGGAAAGAAATTCGGAAACTATTGCGCCTCCAGCTTATCTCTATACGTCAACTAGCTCGCATGATAGGACTTCTCTCCTCTTCTATCCAAGCCATCTTTCCGGGGCCGTTACACTACAGGGCGTTGCAACGTTTGAAGGCAGCACACCTGAGACAGGGCCTTTCATACGAGGCCAAAGTAACCTTGGACGCGGAGTCCAAGGAGGAGTTAACCTGGTGGCTTTTACACATGGAAGCGTGGAATGGGAGAGCGATTTGCGGTCCGGTTCCGGATCTAGTGATAGAGTCCGACGCAAGCTTACACGGTTGGGGCGCGCGCTGCGGGACCATTTCTACAGGTGGAAGATGGTCTCTAGACGAAACTTTTCTTCATATAAATTGCCTGGAGCTGTTAGCAGGATCGTTCGCTGTTCGCAGTCTATCCCCCAATCAAGCTTCTTGATGGACAATATCTCAGCGGTTCGTTATATCAACCATCTGGGGGGAACGAAATCCAGGGCCTTGGCGGTCCTCGCAAGGGATTTTTGGCAGTATTGTCTTCAAAACAATATCTCGATAGTAGCGGAATATCTTCCCGGCCTGTCCAACACTACAGCAGATTGGAATTCCAGATATCTCCGGGATGCGAGCGATTGGCGTCTTCATCCGCAATTGTTCTTCAGGATAAACGATCTGGGGGGTCCCCTTCACACCGATCTCTTTGCCTCCCGTCTCAACACTCAGCTTCCTCGGTTCTTCAGTTGGAGACCGGATCTGGAAGCTCTGGCAACGGATGCTTTTCTCCAAGATTGGTCTCAGGGCCGGCATTATGCTTTTCCACCATTCAACGTGATTGCCAGGACCCTTCTCCAGCTTCGGAACCGAGTGGACACTCTGGTATTGATCACTCCATTCTGGCAGTCTCAACCGTGGTTCCCTCAACTGTTAGGGATGTCCATAGATATGCCGCGGATGCTTCCGGACCAGACAGACATTTTGACGGATCCGGAAGGGAACTTACACAGGTTAGTATGTTCTGGCACACTACATCTGATCGCCTGGCTGATTTCCCGGGACCATGGTCGATCTCTGGTGTTTCGCAATCGACTCTCAGGCTTATGGAAAATGCATGGGCGCCTGGTACCAGAAGAGCTTATCGTTCATGGGATTCCTGGTCTAAGTGGTGCATGGGACGACACGTGGATCCCGTATCTACACCTCTGAATGATATTCTTAGTTTTCTCACCTTACTGTTTGAAGACTGAAAGGCTTATCGTACGGTGAACGTTTATAGGTCCTCCAAATTATTGGATCTATTTTACCACATATGTTCTCCTCTTTTCAGCTTGATGCATTCCTTTTGACGAGTTCCATTTCCTGGTTTTCCGTTTCTGAATGAGTTCTCCGAGTTGCTGGTTCTTTGGGAGCATCGGTTTCAGCACGAAAGAGGAGGATTATGGGAAGGGGCGTTGTTATTTGATATGCTACCTCCTTATTGGTTATTTTTGTTTATTTCTTCCTTAACTCTTTGCTGCTGAGGGAAATAAAGGAAGAGAATAGCATAATACTCACCTCCGTGTCATTAATAAAATCATGACTTTACGTCATGAGACTAGTAAAATCTGAGAATTACCAGTGGCATCAACACTGCTAGCTTCAGACCATATGCAATTCACAAAACTTTCACCAAAAGAAAAAATGTTTACCTGTATTAAGGCTTATAACAAACTGCTATTCCTGGTCCAGATTTTAGGAGCCTTCAACTGACTATTCACTTAGTTAAAGGTATAGGTTTACTTTTAGGCTGAAAAAGATGGCCATGTGTCAATCCTCACTCTGAAGCATGCAAATCATCTCTTTAGTGGTCCTGACAAAGGTCACCAGCTGGTTAGAGACAACCCATGACCTTTTCAGCACCTGTTATCAGCAAAGCGTAAAATCACCATACATAAAGCTTGAAGGAGAGAAAAGGTGGGATACGATAAACATTCATGCACATAAGGAGATTTAAAAGTTACAATAGCAAAGCAAATACCGTATTTGCTTGATTATAAGACGACCCCTCAATTTGAATATTAATTTAGGAAAAAAAAGCCTGAAGATAAGATTACCCTATAGGAAAAAAGGTTACTATTAAATATTAATTTATGTGTAAACTATTTTTCATATTTAAGAATCATTGAGAAAATGCATTTTCTGCTGCAGGGGACCTGGATCCTGCTCTGGCAACCTCCGCTGCCGCTCGACACTGCTGCTGGGGCTTCTATGAAGGAGGGCCAGGCTGACATGACCTTCCGGTGCTCCATCATAGAAGCCCCAGCGGAAGTGCCGGGCAGAAGCAGAGGTTATCTGTGCGCATTGCAGAGCTGGTGAATGCCCGTGCAATGGGCACAGCCTCCGCTGCTGCCCGGCATTTCCGCTGGGGCTTCTATGATGGAGCGCCGGAAGGTCATGTCACGCTGTTATAGAAGCCCTGGTAGAAGTGTCTGGCAGCAACGGAGGATCCAGGTACCCTGCAGCACTGCGGGGGATCTGGATCTTAATCTTATAGTCAGACCACTATAAAATGACCTTCAATATAAGACAAGGGGTATTTTTCAGAACATTTGCAATACAGATAAGGATAGGCATCCTCAATTTTAGACAATATTGAACAGGGTTGTCTTTACAGTAGAACTAACAGGCACACAAGAAAAGCCTGTATATTTTGGATGTTGCATTTCAAACAGAGGTAGCTTTTTGTGAAAAGTTTACACATATTCCGGATGTTATAAATGGATACAGAGCTTATTTGCTTTTTGTATATAATTTGCATGACTTAGGGCAAGACATGTGTTCTGATATAAATCAATGTATATACACACACCACTTTACAAGATATACATTAGATTTGACCTGTATAGTAGCTGCCAGATGTATCCCAATATAAGCTTTCTGTAAACATGCATCTATTTTTTATCTGCAATGTACACAAATTTAGGCTTTTATTTGCAACATGCGATTACATTCTAGGGTGTGATTTTGTTACAGTAAATAAAAAAAAAAAGAGTAGCTTTCTTTTGGAATTCTAATTAAACTAATCTATAGCTACACAACACACCATATGTTTTAGAACAAAACAGCAGGACAGCATTGTCAGCTGGGGAAGCATCCGCTGGGGGCAGGTTGTGACTACACCCCCGACAAAACCATCTGTGAATTAGACATACCACCCCACTCCATCTTCACCGGTTACCACTACAGGTTTCACTGGGCAAAAGCAAGAGTGCAGGTGAATGTAAGACACATGTAGCGACATATGTTGGGAGGGGGCAGCCAAGGAGATTATGAAGGTTCAGCTGTAAATTGAAGCTAAAATGGCTTCCCTGCCATGGCCCCCCAAAATGAAAATACACTACAATTCCTGTTGCAATCTTGTCTCAGCTAAGGCACTGAGATGTAATGATAGCTTTCATATACTCTTATTTCTGGAATAATTAACTATTACTTAGGCAGCGAATGAGTAGCATTTTTTTTTTTTTTAGATTTACCTTTAGTGTCGGCACACTGAGCCTCCACTCAAAGTTAAGAAGCCTGGCTTTTAAGTGCGTATCAGCTAGTAAATTAAAAAGCACATTTAGTTCCTGCTGACTGCTAGTTGGACTTTGCCCCCTGCATATGACCACAGTATTAGCAAGGCTACTGTGAGCATTTGTGGAGACTAAACATAAAACAGGAGAAGAGGACATGGTCATTTTCCTTCATGGCATTACAAAGGCATGTTTAACAGAATGGGAGGCTAATCTTGACTACTCTTTGTGAAGGTGTGGTATGGGCTGCAGACCAATGATGTAGCACACCGCACCATTAAAATGTACCATGCTCTCTACAGGTAACCAATCAGAACAGATCTCCATTAAACTCACCAGTCACATGATATACAGCATAACTACAGTACCTCAAAGTCACCTTCACCCAGCACTGAACAAGCACACCCCTCCCCAAGCTAATCTGTGCAGTGGCCATACACACACGCATTAAATCATGTTGACAGAAAAAGCTTACAATACATACACGCATTACCAAAATAAAAGGTTTCATTAAAAAAAAATCTCCATAGCCTTGTACTTGTCTTTTTTGAGAGGGGGGGGTAATTTATTTGGAGCTCAATGTTAAGGATTAGGCATAAGAAGCCTAATACTGAATAATCACATTTCACTGGATGCCCTGAAGTAGAAAGTGATCTTAAGTTATTTGACCAGAAATACTAAAGCCTCATGTTTAGCAAAAACAGGCATCTGTAAAGTTGTATTTCAACCCTGGTGGCTTTTTTATATGTCAAACTTCCAAGTCATTACTGTGGCCCAATAAGTTATAAATGAGTACATGTTAATCGTTTGACACATTATTAACCTACTCTTTTTAAGGGGGCAAGCAACACCCATAATGCCCACAAGGCACTGCCAGGTACATTAGCTACAATTTACTCTACACTTAGGGTTAGCTTGTTAAGCAGGGAAATTGCTTCGCCAGAATCAGACAGTGAGAATATTCCTCAGTTGCCGTGTGTGTGTGTGAGCTAGATATAGATATCTATCGCCCCACTGCATGGATTTCTACCAGGACAGTGCCAAACATTGCAGTGAACTGGAAACAGACCAGCAGGAGACCAAGCCTAGGGCGCCGGTGGAGTAAACTCCTACACGTACACCACAGTGACAGTCTGGATTTAAACAATGGAAACACAAGCCTGCCCAGAATTTCTGAATATGTTTAGTTTAATCGTTCACTATACATACCATTTTGTCTGTTGTGCAGCTACAACTGCTCAAGTATAGATTTCCATATTCTTGTAGCTTACTTAGATGCAATTCGAAAAAAGCATCAGAAGCTGTTGAAAGACAGTAGAACCCTTCCCAAAGAACATTTTGTTTGTCTCAAAATTCACAGGAGGTTCTTGAGGTGTTTCATAATCTCACTGCTGTTTTAAACCACAATTCAGGTACCAGATTACCACAGTGACAAGGGACAGGATCATAAAGCCTACTGTTTCAGCCAGTAAATGTGGAGGCATCCTTTTCTTTGCATGTGCCACCGGGAAGAGCTCAGCATAGTCCACAACACAGCAGCGCCAGGATCCCAAGTTTGAAGTAATTTTATTAATCAATATTTTGCCCTGATTCACAAATACCTACAAAAGGCAGGCCAAAGACCACACACGCTTTCTGACAACAGTACTGCCCTTCAGTTAATGTACTTAGTCCATGTATTCCATACAAGTTAGAGGAATATGCTGACAACAAGTAACCAACTGTTCGAGTACTAAAGTCTTGTCATCAAGTATTATCGCATGCTAGATTGATTCCAACGAATTCTAGCTGGGGCTCTCACGCCAACACTCCCCACACCATGACAACATAGAGGGAACCATTTGGCAAACAGGCTAACCATTAAATAGTGAAAGCAAGGCTTACATAATGCAGCTAGTAGAAGTCACTGAATTTCTTCCTCACTGTTGGAAATGCCAGACAGCTGGGTGCACATTTCAGATTGTGAATGTAAAAATACAGAAGCATGATTTTTAAATTCTGTATTGGAGAACTGGTACTTTTAAAAACCAATGGTTGCTTATACAAAGCCATATCACTGACCTATCCACCCATTCCACACAATTTACAAAGATGTACAGAAATCACTATTTACCAATATATAGGACACAAGACATGTTTGCCATCAAGCCGTTGTCAAAACAGACCAAAAATAGGGATTCTGTACCCCCAACAATTCAAGTTTTTCAGGATCCTCACATAAGCATGAGCCATCAGCCAAAAGCCATTTTGACAGCACCTTACCATTTTTAGGATGCATGCCACAGGTTGTACAGTTTTGCAAAGCAAGTTGGGAATTTGCTAGCCAATCCTGTCATAATCAGCCAATCAATAGCAGAGGAAGCGGCGAGATTGGTGCACAAGTTGTCTAAACCCACACGCCAGCTCTACAGGTTGCACTAGTCCCATCCGAGGTCATATGTAAAAGGTGTGCTACTCAGGAGATTGTAAAAGGCTGCACATCTAAAAACATTGCATAAAAAAAACAACACATATATATATGTATATATATATATATACATACACACATATATATACACACACATATTTACTGTGCCTCTATAGCCATGAAAAAACCCTATTCACAGTTTTGCATGTACAGAGATTGACCGATTTATTCCCCACTGTGAAATGTGTGCAACATTACACTACTGTAGAACTATAACACTATCCAGAACAAGCACAGTTTCATCTCAGACCTTAGGTTTCTTATTAATGCTGCTTAGTTACCCTTAAGCAGTAAAAAGACAATGACTGCTTGTCCTAGGAAAGGGGTAATAATTAAGAACCAGGATCTCTTACACAACCAATTACACCAAAATATAAAAAGATGTTTTTGTTCATGAAGTCATTATACAATGTATCCTTGTAACATGTCATTCACATTTACATTATATTATGCCACCCCATGAAAGTACATAGGACATTCATAAGAGTGGAAAAGGTCAGCATAAGAAACAATCCTAAAGAAAAAAAAGCAACGCATGGATACGTCTTCGATCAGAGTAAAGAGGATTATATTTAGAGTAGCTTACATTGAAACAGAGCCTCAACAATCGCATGCAACACTTGATGATCCCTAAAGAAATGGCCCATTGAGAGTAGAGTAAAAAGTTTAGATGAAACAGGAAAGTCTTCCTCTCTGGAAGGAGGAGATCTACTAAATTCACCCCAACCACACTACTATTGCTACAACAGAAATACAGCTCGTGAGTCAGTCTGCATATAAACCTAGAGTTTAAAAAAAACAAAAAACTATAACCTCTATCTTCCGGTTAGTCGCTCTAATAATAGGCCATGTTTAAGTACATTAGAAGCTAAAAAATATATATATATATATATATATATATATATATAAAAAAAAGGTAACCTCGATTTTATCCAATCTTAAATAAAAACCGCCGCGTCACACACTTTAACACCAAGATTCCCCAAACCCACCGAAGGGCACCTAGGGCCTACCAAGCCAACCACTCCACCGACGCCTAGGATTTGCTGGCACAGAAAACATCTTGAACGAGCGCTGTCCCCCCGTCAAAACCCAGGCTGTTTCATAAACCGCTCCGTGGTTTACCTGATGCCTCCGTTTCTCTCCCGCATATTATCAGCAGCACGGCGGACAGGGTGACCAGCCCGAAGCCCCTCATTTTACCGCTCGCCCGCTACCAAACGCAACCACGGGTTACCTTCCCACGGAAATGTCTACGAGCCAACAAACCCCGACCTCGAGAGCAAGCAGGCTACTAATAGCAAAAGGGGCGGGACTCGATACCGCCCCGGCATGTGAAGCCTCGCTTTCAAGACAACAGCTGACTGTTTTATACTTTTTTTTTAAATAACTTTATTGGACCCGACTCAGAATTGACAATTCTTCAGAAGTACAGTTTGGGGTTTTTAATGTAAATTTTAGTTTCTCAGGCAAGTCTAATGCAGACTTTTGTCCTGGTTTATATGCATTCTAAATATATTTATTTATAATACATTTATCCATTCCAAGTGGAATGTTAGAACAAGAGGTCATAATCTAAACCTAGAAGGTCAGCGGCTTATATTTAATGAAAGGAAGTTTTACTTTACTGAGAAGGAGATAAAAGAAAGTGCAATTGCCTTCCTACCTCCCAGCAGAAGTTCTAGATAATAAAATAGTGAGGAAATTTAACCCCTTCAGGCCTGGGGGTTTTCATACCCTAAGGACCAGATTTTATTTTTCCATATGTTTATTAAACCACCTTTTTTTTTCCATATTCGACAAACCCGCACAAATTATACATCATTTTGTTGGAGTCTTATTTTAAAGTCATAGAAACACGTGAAACATAATAATTATTAGTGATACTAGATCAAAAGAAATATACTTTTCTATACTGTAGGTTCCACAGCTGAACACTGACCCAATTTATATTCAGTAACATCTCCTACCCTGCATACATACCCTTTGCTACATATGTTTTAATACTATTGGCTTAAGTGGTTTGGGGTCGTGATTTTTTAAAAACTATTTATTACATATATTGGAAAGGCCTAGGGGGCACTTTAAAGAAAAAATCTATAAATCCCTAGTGCTGGAGTCTAACTTTATAGCTCACCTTGAGAAAGGCGCTTTGTGTGCCGAAACCAGTCGCTGTATGCAGGACTGGAACTATGTGGTGTTGATATCCTATTATGCCTCCTGAATATTGGTTTTAATGACTTGAAATAAATGTTTTATACTATAACAGAAGAGTATGTGGATTCTATGAGTTATGTTTGTTAAAGGATATGTATTTACAGTGTTACATTTGTCAATTTAGTACTACAACACCCTGTGGATATAGTTAGCATTAGAACAAAGGACTTGATCCGGTAGATATGTTATATCCACTCCCAACTGTGCTACTTGATACAGTATCTTATCTTAAATTCACTTTTTATTATTTATTAATTTCCCTTCTTTTTTGCACTGTTCACAGTGTAGTATGGCTCGAGATCACCTCTTATATTTTTGATGCTAGTGATGTCATGGTGACATCACTGGGCTCCCAATAAAACATTTTTAATTCTTTCCATTAAACTATTATTTCCATGAGCTTACTTGCCACTATGGTTAAGGTTGTTTTACTTATCTGCTCGCCCACCAGTGCCTCGGGTTCTGCTTTTCTGTATAGCCAGTATTTTACTTATGCCAGCACCGTCTCCAAAGGGTTTATTACTGGTGGTGCAGGTAAAATACTGACTGGGTGGCAATCCTGACTATGGTTCACACTCTGTACTTGTGAGACCTTCTTATGTTATTTTCTGATACTTACTTTACATATATTTATGGTTTAGTTTCTTTGCGTATGTGCGTCAATGGCGTGTAATTTTTTTTTTATTTGGCCCCTGATAAATTGTATAATGACAAATATATCTGAGAATATTCATGTATTAACTCTTTAAGGGTCTGTCACAGTATTTTATTGTAGTGACTCACTAATTGTGAACAAACTGCGGTCCCTATGAACAACCCTGTGCAGAGGTACTGTAATTATATTCTGAACTCTATTTAAGCAGGATTTTAAGCTGTAATACCTTTCTGAGATTCTCCACTTTACATGGAAGTCGTGAGGGTTCATTAGTCATTTCTATAGAAGAATACGAAATCAATACGACTTGTTAACCGTAATTAGTTGTACATCTGCAATGCAGGAGCAAGCAACAATACACTGAAACCCCCTTCACACATAAATGCATACACACCCTTAAAAATGGCACCATTCTTTTGTTTTATTTAACCACCTTTACCCTTGTTCTTCCAATTTGCATGTTTTATTCACCAGTTCCTCTAGTTTTATATAACCTTTACCCAAATTTTGTTTGTTGTGTTTTTTTTAACAATGTATGTTTATTCATATTAAGGGCTGTTTGTTTTGCTACGTGCACACAGACACACAAACACATGCTCATTTCTACACACCTTATTATTTATACCCCAGTTGTATATGTGTAGGGACAGAAATAGGCAAAATAGCCACACTTGGGCACCAGTTTAAGAGCGTTATCATATGTCATTGCTGCCTATGGGTATTTTAGTGAAATGGCTGCCACAAACAATACCAGTGCCTACCCCTCCATAGTAGCCCCAAAATATAGTAGAGAGGCTCATTAGGACCTTAAGCCTGTCCTAAAGGGCTACTTTGTGATCCCCAGTCCGACCCTGTGTGTGTATTTGGTTGACCACATTGGCCATGTTTTCCAGGACACATATCATACAGTTTGTGGGATGTACTGACTTATGGAAGGGAACCAATTAGTCAGTTATACAATTATTAGATCATATCTCTAAAGAGAGGACTAGTGTTTGGCTTGATCATGTTCCTTTTTTTAATACTGGTGATTTATAATCTTGCACACTGCAACATTTACAGGCAAATGCTGCAGTGTTTACACTACTGATATGATAGAATACGATGTTTGTAGTCAAGGGTAGAATACTCAGTTAATGCACAAGTGTGGTACAGGTATGGCATGCAACAATGCTTCTACATTTATTATATGATCTTAGAGAAGCATTATATAGGTGGTGTTAGCACAATTGTTTATGTTGTCTTGGAGAAAGGAAAAAGAAACAGAAATGTTAAAGGGAAAAGAAGGGAGGGTAGTCTTCAGATAGGAGTAGAAGTAGAGTGGCTTCACAACTTAGACCAATGGTGGCCCAGACTGTCATAAGGGTCTAGTCCTGAAAAAGGCACTTTACCCAGCATATTGATTTTAATGCTTATAACAATTTAGTGTCACTTTTAAATTAATGTTCAAAAGCCCCTCCTGCTTACTAGCACTGGCTCACATAAAAATTCCAGGGGGTTTTACTACACCTCTGTGTGTATGCCAAAGAAAGCTCTCATTGATTGCAAGGAGAACACTTTACTGCCAGAGTACTTTAAAACAGAAATGAGAAAAAAGTTTAAAAGATGAGAGAAAGATGAGGGGTGAAAAATGCTCCTGTCATTCACTTAATGGTAGCTTGTCTGGGTTTGGTGGCTGCTAACGCATTTGCACAAGCACCAGGGGAAGGCTGGGCCGCCCTAAATGTAAACTAAACGGCCGTGCACTCAAGTGGCTTATTCGGCCAGACGACCGCCAGGGCTGTCTTTAATGTGAAGCAAAAGTCTGCAGCACCCGCGGTAGGCTGGCCAGTTTGTGGGCCTGCACACAGAGATGCCATTACAGCTGATGTGGCTGCGAGTTTTAAAGCGGCCGTAAGACCGCCTCCATCGGCCACTTAATGTTTTTAAAGAGGCTGACGTGTCTGCACCATGCCGCCCAGTGCCTCAGTGAGGCAGGCTCACATGAAACGGTTCCTCGTGACAGCTAGAAGAACATGTCGGAGGAGAGCAGTCTGCAGGGGAAGGAAGCCAGCAAAAAAAGTATTTAAAAAAATAGTTGGGGTGAGAGATATAAGGGGACCCATATTCAAAGGGGGGCTTCCTTGGGACAATTAAATAGAAAAAGGGGGGCTGGGGGTATAAGTACACAGCTGTTGGGGCATCACATCAATCAATACAGAAAGGGGGTAGGTGGCTGGGGGCAATACACATGGGTACATTAAACAGTACAAAAGGGGGCATCAATACACAAGGGGGAGGGGCTGGCTGGGGACATAACATAAATCAATACACAAGGGTGAGGGGGCAGAAATGCACAATGGGGAGTGGCTGGGGGCACAACTACACATGGGCCAATACACAGAGGATGGGGGGAGATTCAAACTAAAGGGGGGCTGGCTGGGGCATCAATACACAAGGGGGGAAACACACAAACAACAAACCAGGGTGGAAAGCATTTTTTATGCTTTGTGTAGCTTAACCCGTACTGATGCGGGTGCCAGTGTGGCAAAGCCTGTCCTGGTGTGTGTGTGTGTGTGTGTGTGTGTGTTTGGGTGTCGGTGTGGCAGAGCCTGTCCTGGTGTGTGTGTGTTTGGGTGTCAATGTGGCAGAGCCTGTCCTGGTGTTTGTGTGTTTGGGTGTCGGTGTGGCAGAGCCTCTCCTGGTGTGTGTGTGTTTGGGTGTCGGTGTGGCAGAGCCTGTCCTGGTGTGTGTGTTTGGGTGTTGGTGAGGCAGAGCCTGTCCTGGTTTGTGTGTTGGTGTGGCAAAGCCTGTCCTGGTTAGTGTGTTTGGGTGTCAGTGTGCCAGAGCCTGTCCTGGTGTGTGTGTGGGTGTCAGTGTGTAAGAGCGGGTCCTGGTGTGTGTGGGTGTTTGGCTGTCGGTGTGGCAGAGCTTGTCCTGGTGTGTGTGTGTGTTTGGGTGTCGGTGTGGCAGAGCCTGACCTGGTGTGTGTGTTTGGGTGTCAGTGTGGCAGAGCCTGTCCTGGTGTGTGTGTTTGGGTGTCGGTGTGGTGGAGCCTGTCCTGGTGTGTGTGTGTTTTTGGGTGTTGGTATGGCAGAGCCTGTCCTGGTGTGTGTGTTTTTGGGTGTCGGCGTGGCAGAGCCTGTCCTGGTGAGTATGTGTTTGGGGGGCTGGCTGGGGCATCAATACACAAGGGGGGAAACACACAAACAACAAACCAGTGTGGAAAACATTTTTTATGCTTTGTGTAGCCTAACCCGTACTGATGCATGTGGCAGACCCTGTCTTGGTGTATGTGTTTGGGTGTCAGTGTGGCAGAGCTTGTCCTGGTGTGTGTGTTTGGGTGTCGGTGTGACAGACCCTGTCCTGGTGTGTGTGTTTGGGTGTCAGTGTGGCAGAGCTTGTCCTGGTGTGTGTGTTTGGGTGTCGGTGTGACAGAGCCTGTCCTGATTTGTGCGTTTGGGTGTCGATGTGGCAGAGTCTGTCCTGGTGTGTGTGTCTGGGTCTCGATGTGGCAGAGCCTGTGAATGTGAAGCAAAAGTCTGCAGCACCCGCGGTAGGCTGGCCAGTTTGTGGGCCTGCACACAGAGATGCCATTACAGCTGATGTGGCTGCGAGTTTTAAAGCGGCCGTAAGACCGCCTCCATCGGCCACTTAATGTTTTTAAAGAGGCTGACGTGTCTGCACCATGCCGCCCAGTGCCTCAGTGAGGCAGGCTCACATGAAACGGTTCCTCGTGACAGCTAGAAGAACATGTCGGAGGAGAGCAGTCTGCAGGGGAAGGAAGCCAGCAAAAAAAGTATTTAAAAAAATAGTTGGGGTGAGAGATATAAGGGGACCCATATTCAAAGGGGGGCTTCCTTGGGACAATTAAATAGAAAAAGGGGGGCTGGGGGTATAAGTACACAGCTGTTGGGGCATCACATCAATCAATACAGAAAGGGGGTAGGTGGCTGGGGGCAATACACATGGGTACATTAAACAGTACAAAAGGGGGCATCAATACACAAGGGGGAGGGGCTGGCTGGGGACATAACATAAATCAATACACAAGGGTGAGGGGGCAGAAATGCACAATGGGGAGTGGCTGGGGGCACAACTACACATGGGCCAATACACAGAGGATGGGGGGAGATTCAAACTAAAGGGGGGCTGGCTGGGGCATCAATACACAAGGGGGGAAACACACAAACAACAAACCAGGGTGGAAAGCATTTTTTATGCTTTGTGTAGCTTAACCCGTACTGATGCGGGTGCCAGTGTGGCAAAGCCTGTCCTGGTGTGTGTGTGTGTGTGTGTGTGTGTTTGGGTGTCGGTGTGGCAGAGCCTGTCCTGGTGTGTGTGTGTTTGGGTGTCAATGTGGCAGAGCCTGTCCTGGTGTTTGTGTGTTTGGGTGTCGGTGTGGCAGAGCCTCTCCTGGTGTGTGTGTGTTTGGGTGTCGGTGTGGCAGAGCCTGTCCTGGTGTGTGTGTTTGGGTGTTGGTGAGGCAGAGCCTGTCCTGGTTTGTGTGTTGGTGTGGCAAAGCCTGTCCTGGTTAGTGTGTTTGGGTGTCAGTGTGCCAGAGCCTGTCCTGGTGTGTGTGTGGGTGTCAGTGTGTAAGAGCGGGTCCTGGTGTGTGTGGGTGTTTGGCTGTCGGTGTGGCAGAGCTTGTCCTGGTGTGTGTGTGTGTTTGGGTGTCGGTGTGGCAGAGCCTGACCTGGTGTGTGTGTTTGGGTGTCAGTGTGGCAGAGCCTGTCCTGGTGTGTGTGTTTGGGTGTCGGTGTGGTGGAGCCTGTCCTGGTGTGTGTGTGTTTTTGGGTGTTGGTATGGCAGAGCCTGTCCTGGTGTGTGTGTTTTTGGGTGTCGGCGTGGCAGAGCCTGTCCTGGTGAGTATGTGTTTGGGGGGCTGGCTGGGGCATCAATACACAAGGGGGGAAACACACAAACAACAAACCAGTGTGGAAAACATTTTTTATGCTTTGTGTAGCCTAACCCGTACTGATGCATGTGGCAGACCCTGTCTTGGTGTATGTGTTTGGGTGTCAGTGTGGCAGAGCTTGTCCTGGTGTGTGTGTTTGGGTGTCGGTGTGACAGACCCTGTCCTGGTGTGTGTGTTTGGGTGTCAGTGTGGCAGAGCTTGTCCTGGTGTGTGTGTTTGGGTGTCGGTGTGACAGAGCCTGTCCTGATTTGTGCGTTTGGGTGTCGATGTGGCAGAGTCTGTCCTGGTGTGTGTGTCTGGGTCTCGATGTGGCAGAGCCTGTCCTGGTGTGTGTGTCTGGATGTCGGTGTTACAGAGCCTGTCCTGGTGTGCTTTTGGTCATTAGTTTCCTGGCACTTTACTTTCTGTAAGAATAAATTGAACTATTTAATTTTTACTCCTGAATTTGTAGTCACTACAGAGGACAAAACTTTCTAGGCCCCGAAATCAGTGAGAGGAAAAGTAAAAGTTTTGTGTTATTTACTCTATTTCAATCTGCATATTTTATAAAAAAAAGGGTTAGTGGCACTAAATTGTGAGTTAAGGCGTCTCGTGTATGATGACTTTTTTTTAGTTTACTGATGTACTCCCAATCCCATCATGTTACATCAATATGTGTTAGAAAATCAGGAAAAGATGGACATGGATGGTGGGCTGATTTGGTGGCGCAATGGGCTACTTGACTAGACTAGCCCCCCAGGCCTTAGGCTGCCAGCCCTCCCCTGACAAGCACTGTGAGCTTGCATCATACTGTCGCTTGCTCACAGTGCTTGTGTTAATGTGAGCCTCTATGTGCCCCACAGTTAGATTCCTAGAGATGCTGCTGAGTGTTTCCTGGAAAAAATGACCTATGTACCCATGCTGCTGGAAATCCTTTATCTATATCAGCTTTGACAGGACCTATGATATTAAACATATGAAAGAGGGCTTCTCTATAAATATTATTTTAAATGCAGCAGCAACAGCATATATCTGACTATATTATGTTACTTGTATTGTTTCTGCTAAATGTTGGAAGAGAGAAAGAGACCTGCATTGTACGTCACTCTGGCTCCAAGGCTAAACTGACCAGACTTCTTAAGCAAAAGTGAGGGACATGTTTATGCAGTAATACAAGTAATATAAACATAGCTGCAAACATAGTGTGCTTGTTGCTTAGAATAGACTGAGTATTTGGATGGAACAGAATAGTCCATTACATTTTGCCAGCATAATAGTTAACTACATTTTAATTTTTACTTTTTAAATATTACATTTAGTTTTGATATTTAACAACATGTATTATAGAAATTTATATAATGAATTTTAACGCCAATGCCAAAATAACTTCTGAAACAAGTTTCACCTTTTTCTTATTTAGTAGACACTTCCAGGGCCAAATAAGAAAAAAAGACTCATTATGGTTACTGTCTTAAATTGGAGATGTCTGGCCACACTATCCAAGGTCGTATGCAAAATGGAAGGCTTCTTTTTAGGAACATTCACAATCTGTCATTCTACTAAGGTCTACTACAAAATATTTCTATGTTACCTAACAAATATGTATTTAGTTATGGTGATAGCATGAGCTACCATTACAATAAATTTAATAATTTATTAGGTCAACTAATATTACTTAAATCAGTACTACGTGCTACTACAGCAACTCTCATAAATTATATTTTGGAATGACATCTCTCCATTTGAATAGTATGGTTTATTTGTTGATTCTAATCTTTTGGTTTCTCGGCAGCATGCTGGCAGGCGTTTCTTAAAAAAACATTTGAGAGCTGCTGCCGAGAATGAGCTAATCAGCGTTTTTCAAATGTATTTTGTAATTTAACAAGAAATTGATATCTTTCTCAAGTGTTATTTGCAGTAATCGTACCAGTCCAATGTTTATTTTTATGTCCGGTAATTGTCTCAGCGCCTTTAAGATTGACTCAGTTTCCAAAAAAAACAGGACGCTACAATGGTCACCCGTGGATAGGCCATCTCAAACAATCAGTCCACAGTGTGTTTTCAGTGTGTAGATATAAACATACATGCTTGAATCAATATTTTCTTTACGGTCTGTTAAGCTGGCCATGCACATTTTCACCCAACACAATGCATTTATTCTAGTAATAGAACATTAGAATAAAAGAAACAGTCATACTTTTAAGCTTATTTTAAAAAATAATTTATTAAATAATGAAAGTTCTCCTTTTGTTAGTCTGTAAGAAAGGCTATATGGACATTGTGTCCTTCCTGCTGCTATTACTCCCTCAAGAGTTGAGTGAGGATTTAGAAGTGCCAGATTCACTTTTCCCCACTGAAGGTATAGGACAATTTACCGTATTTGCTCGATTATAAGACGACCCTGATTATAAGACGACCCCCCAAATCTTAATATTAATTTAGGAAAAAAAAGAAAAAGCCTGAATATAAGACGACCCTATAGGAAAAAAGTTTTACCAGTAAATTTTAATTCATTTAAACACTTTTTTTAATAAAAGCTATGCTTGAGAAAAATATTTTGGTTTTATTTCCTTCTATTTTCCAACCTGCCTCCTAGTTATGCACATCTGCCCCAGAAGTGCCTTATACCCCCTATATGCCACTGTGCCCCATGATATGCCTTTTAACCCTCTAAATGCCACAGTGCCCCATAATATGCCTTTTAACCCTATATGCCACTGTGCCCCATGATATGCCTTTTAACCCTATATGCCACTCTGGCACTTAGAGGATTAAAAGGCATATTATGGCATATAGGGAGGTTTAAGGCATTTCAGGAGGCAGAGTGGCATTAAAGGGGTTAAAAAGCATTTCACAGAGCACTCTGCCTCCAGAAATGCCTTACACCCCCCATTTAACACTCCCCCTCCCTCTTCCAAACTTACCGGTGCTTCTGAGTTGGGGGGGCGCATAACACAGGAGGATCCAGGTCCCCTGCATCTGAGCCCCCGGTGCTTAGTCCGGGCAGCATGTAGAGCTCCACGCGATATAATCGCGTAGAGCTCTACACGATACAATCGTGTAGAGCTCTACACGCTGCCCGGACTAAGCACCGGGGACTCAGAAGCACCGGTAAGTTGGAGGGGGCATAACACAGGAGGATGCAGGTCCCCTGCATCCTCCTGTGTTATGCCCCCCCCCCTCCAACTTACCGGTGCTTCTGAGTCCCCAGTGCTTAGTCCGGGCAGCGTGTAGAGCTCTACGCGATTGTATCGTGTAGAGCTCTACGCGATTATATCGCGTGGAGCTCTACATGCAGCCCGGACTAAGCACCGGGGACTCAGATGCACCGGTAAATTGGGTCGGGGGTTAACACAGGAGGATCCAGGTCCCCTGCATCTGGGTCCCCAGTGCTTAGTCCGGGAAGCGTGTAGAGCTCTACGCGATTGTATCGTGTAGAGCTCTACACGCAGCCCGGACTAAGCACCGGGGACTCAGAAGCACCGGTAAATTGGGGGGGGGGGGGTTAACACAGGAGGATCCAGGTCCTCTGCATCGCTGCGGGGGATCTGGATCTTAGTCTCATAATCAGACCTATTTGAGGTCTGATTATAAGACGACCCTGATTATAAGACGAGGGGTATTTTTCAGAGCATTTGCTCTGGAAAAAACCTCGTCTTATAATCGAGCAAATACGGTAATTTATTCAATTTTCTTTTTCTCAATGGCTTGTGGTATGTGCTATGTATATACCGTATTTGCTCGATTATAAGACGAGGTTTTTTCCAGAGCAAATGCTCTGAAAAATACCCCTCGTCTTATAATCAGGGTCGTCTTATAATCAGACCTCAAATAGGTCTGATTATGAGACTAAGATCCAGATCCCCCGCAGCGATGCAGAGGACCTGGATCCTCCTGTGTTAACCCCCCCCCCCCAATTTACCGGTGCTTCTGAGTCCCCGGTGCTTAGTCCGGGCTGCGTGTAGAGCTCTACACGATACAATCGCGTAGAGCTCTACACGCTTCCCGGACTAAGCACTGGGGACCCAGATGCAGGGGACCTGGATCCTCCTGTGTTAACCCCCGACCCAATTTACCGGTGCATCTGAGTCCCCGGTGCTTAGTCCGGGCTGCATGTAGAGCTCCACGCGATATAATCGCGTAGAGCTCTACACGATACAATCGCGTAGAGCTCTACACGCTGCCCGGACTAAGCACTGGGGACTCAGAAGCACCGGTAAGTTGGAGGGGGGGGGGCATAACACAGGAGGATGCAGGGGACCTGCATCCTCCTGTGTTATGCCCCCTCCAACTTACCGGTGCTTCTGAGTCCCCGGTGCTTAGTCCGGGCAGCGTGTAGAGCTCTACACGATTGTATCGTGTAGAGCTCTACGCGATTATATCGCGTGGAGCTCTACATGCTGCCCGGACTAAGCACCGGGGGCTCAGATGCAGGGGACCTGGATCCTCCTGTGTTATGCGCCCCCCCAACTCAGAAGCACCGGTAAGTTTGGAAGAGGGAGGGGGAGTGTTAAATGGGGGGTGTAAGGCATTTCTGGAGGCAGAGTGCTCTGTGAAATGCTTTTTAACCCCTTTAATGCCACTCTGCCTCCTGAAATGCCTTAAACCTCCCTATATGCCATAATATGCCTTTTAATCCTCTAAGTGCCAGAGTGGCATATAGGGTTAAAAGGCATATCATGGGGCACAGTGGCATATAGGGTTAAAAGGCATATTATGGGGCACTGTGGCATTTAGAGGGTTAAAAGGCATATCATGGGGCACAGTGGCATATAGGGGGTATAAGGCACTTCTGGGGCAGATGTGCATAACTAGGAGGCAGGTTGGAAAATAGAAGGAAATAAAACCAAAATATTTTTCTCAAGCATAGCTTTTATTAAAAAAAGTGTTTAAATGAATTAAAATTTACTGGTAAAACTTTTTTCCTATAGGGTCGTCTTATATTCAGGCTTTTTCTTTTTTTCCTAAATTAATATTAAGATTTGGGGGGTCGTCTTATAATCAGGGTCGTCTTATAATCGAGCAAATACGGTATATTAGGGGAGGGCTGGGACAGGGAGTCTAGCCCAAGCTAGAGACCAAATATAGTGTCCCGAAACATTGGCTTACAATCAGGCAACAATGTTTATTGCAAAAAATTGGCTCCTGTCCAATACATATTTCTCAAAATTTACTGCATAAAAAGACCACATAAAGTCAAGGTTAAAATAGCATTTGTCACTGTAGACATCCTTGTGGTTGTAAATGGAACCCCAAGGAAAACAGACTCCTGGAAGCTAACTGGGCACAGAACTCTATAGTGTAAATGGTAACGTTTGTCCCATTGAGCAGCACTGCAACAGGGAGCTGTTCACCCATTTCGTATGTAAAAAGCCTGGTTACAATATGCAATTTAGAGTGACAAGACCAAAATAGAGCTTATTGTCACAACCATAAGCACTATGTTTGGAGAGGGGTCAACAAGGCCTATAACGAAAGGAATTCCATCCTCACTGTGAAGCATGGTGGTGATTCACTGATGTTTTGGGGGATGTGAGCTCTAAAGGCACAGGGAACCTTGTGAAAATTGATGGCAAGATGAATGCAGCATGTTATCAAAAAATACTGGGAGACAATTTGCATTCTTCCGCACAAAAGTACATGGGACACTCTTGGACTTTCCAGCACGACAATGACCCTAAGCACAAGGCCAAGTTGGCCCTCCAGTGGGAGAAAAAGGTTCTGGAGTGGCCATCACAGTCTCCTGACCATTATTGAATCACTCTAAGGATATCTCAAACATCCGGTTAATGCAAGACGACCAAAGACTTTGCATGACCTGGAGGCATTTTGCCATGACGAATGGGCAGCTATACCACCTGCAAGAATTTGGGACCTCATAGACAACGATTACAAAAGAGTGCACGCTGACATTGATGCAAAGGGGGGCAATACACAATATTAAGAACTAAGGGTATGCAGACTTTTGATGTATCCTTAGGATGGTGAATTTATAAGACTTGGAGGGAACATTCTTCTGATAACCATTGATCAAGTAAGATAGCTAAAAAGAGGAAGCATCTGTGTTAACCTTAGGAGAGGTATCACAGGGGAGAGGAATGAACATAGGACATCCATTAAAATTTCTAAGAAACCTGGACTATTTGCCTAATTTGGAGTTGGCTGCCTTGTCAATACTAATGACCTCTGATTAGCTGAGAGTGAGGAGATAAAAAATAAAAGCACTACCCTTTGAGGCGATCTTTATGGCTCTTTTATCCTATCGAGTTTAGCTGAGGTGACAATACAAAGTCTTGGCTAAAATATCAAACAACTTTAGACTACTTCTATAACCAAATGTCAATTTGGTTTTAGAAGTCAAAATGGACTATAGACTGAATGGCTTTATAGATTGAGGTGTACTTTAGTGAAAACTTGGGTATAAGAAACTTAATACTGGTAAGGGTATTCCTCATTTGAGTTAGGTCAACGGAGGCTGTCTGAGGGGAATTAGACCTGAAGGGTTGAGGATCTAGGAAACAGTAAATGGAACTGGAACTGGAATGGACTGCCTTTCCTCAACAATTCAGCAATGAGTTTAGGCCTGGTCCATGTTCTGAGCGATGGTGTCAGAAACTGGAGCAGGTGAACGTGGTCTGACAGATTAGACATTTCTATAATTTACATAAACAAGGGGGCTAATTAGCATATGATGCCAAGCCTAAACTTCAACCTTTCATGTATGAACATGTGCATAACTAGATCGAGGGACTAAACCTCCTACGAGGAGAGTAAAGCCTCAGGGGAGGGCAGGGGAACTTCCTAACTAAAAGGTGAAGGCAACTAAGTTTGAGGTGTCGTAAGTGGGTTACGAAATTCTGCGATAGAATACAAAGCATCCTACCTGCACACCTACTTAAGTGATAAACAACACAGAGTGCTCAAGACATATTCACCAGTTTGTTGCATGACCCTAATAAGTGAGGAACCAGAAAATTGGACAGAATACATGATAACATATACTAAGAAACAATAAGCCAGAACAGGTTATAACAATACCTGTGTCTGAGAATACTTTGGCAAGAATAGACCGCTACTGAATAACAGTAAGAATACCTAAAGTGTAAAACAACATAACACACGTAAAAGAAAGATCACAGAATGCAAAAAACAAACAAAAAAACCCACTATCTGTACTAATTAACACCAACCTGGTAATTAATTGGAAATCTAATGAACCCTATATTACAAAGAAACCTGCAAGAGGAGTATCCGATTGCCACTAGATTGCATAAGAAAAAAGAACATAGGTTTGCTGCAGAATGGTATACACTGCTTTCTATGGGGCAAAGTTCCATATGCACCGCAAGTACCTTAGCAATCAAAGGAATTGGTTGCTCCAGAAGCACTGTCACCCAGAATTGTAAATTATATATGTTATATCTGCACAGTATATCACCATTTTTCTGCATATGAACTTACATATTTGCAACTTGGTACTTTTTTTTTATACTTTATTTGATGTAGAACTGGATTTGTCTTATTTCTGTTGCTTGTCTTAATGCTCTGTAGAGTTAAATAACCTAGCACAGCATGAGTTACTTATTTACACAGTAAATTCCATTAGTTAATCTTCATAAACTTTGTAAATCCTTTACACCAGACACCAAGCTACAAGATTAAGTAGACCAGAGCAATTTTCCAGAGTAAATAGAGCTTACAACAGGTAAAACCTTCATAAAGAAATTTAAGATCATTACTATCATGGCAAATAGGAATCAGGCAATAGTATCATCCATTCCAGTGCTCTTTTTTCACTGACCACAGTTGCAATATAATTATGTCATCCCTGACATTTATCCATGTATTTGGGCTGGTTTTTATAACAAAGCAGTTTACTCATGAGGGCTGCATTGCAGCCGTCACTGTGGCTGATGCAGACTCTAATACTCATACCTTGAACTCAGGTACTTCAGTACTGAACCCATTAATAGTCCACAAGGTTCTATTGTAGCGACTCGCCAATAGCGGCAAGCAAATGGTTCTAATGATAATGGTTCTTGTGAAGGCCATTACTTGCCAGGTGGTAAATATATTGTGAACGGTTTATTGAAGAAGGGGTTCCAATACTGGTATACCAGTGGGACATGTACTTATTGTTAGCCTCTAATAGCATCGAAGTAGAATACGATATGAATGTCAGCTCCAGATTGCAGGATCATGAAACTGGTATAAAAATCCTGAGAATAGGGATGTTTCTAACATGTAAGCAGAAGCTAAGGGCTCCCAATTGTTCAAGGGACCTACTCAGAGGATGTGGGAAAGGTGAGACACAGATGTGTCATAAACTTATACCATAAAACTGTCACTACACCCCCTAAAAGCACAGCATTATCAAAGAAGACACTTAGAGAATTAAGTGTGCTCTAATGGCCAGAATGCACCTACCATATCCCCTTTTATTCTCAACACTTATGAAATTATGCTAATGCAGGGCCATCTAGCCCTTCTTGCCCTAGAATCTTGCTAGTATTGGTCTTTCATAAGAAATAGTGACTTGAGAGTGTTTAAAACCACAACACCTCTTCAAACTCGCCTCTTGAGGGAATAAACCTCAGGATCTCCCCTCATTTCAAGTCATCTGCCCAAGAGGGCGATCTGCCCCCTGAACCTGCTACCCAAGGCCTAGACAAAGATACATCTCTGTATATAATGTCTGAAATTGGTAAATACATTTCATGACATTTAATGTAAATACCAAATTGCTTTTGAAATATAATTTGTTGGATGTTTATGGGACACACATTGTCACCCTAGACACTCAGCGAGATTTACCCATTTGTTATACTGGTACATCACTGGTCGGTTTATTAGGTAAAGCACCTAATAAAACATTCCTGTAGAAATTGGTTAAACCTATTTTCCCATTTTCAACGGGGGGAAAACTTTCTTTCAAAATTAACCTGTCTCTGTCTTCGTATTCGAAAACTTGCCCACCATTTTCATTTTCGGAAATCCCATTCAGCCCTCCAGTTGCCATGAAAACAATAAACACATAGAAGTTGAATTCAAATGGTGAGATTCTCCTCCTCTTAGTGTAGTTAAAATGGCGGCTGCAGCAGCGAACAAATGGCACACTTTTTTTTTCTTTTTCGTCCAATGTTGCATTCATCCTTTTGTTATTCGGACTAATGGACGAAAAGGTAAAATTCGGCACAAAAACGCATCTGTACAAAAACGAATATGCAAGCCTAGTGTTTGTTTTTACTTTTACGCTATTGCTAAAGACAATTGATGTCAGTTTTTATACCATTCTTTCTATTCATTTCAAAAAAATACATAAGCAGAATTATTTTTAGGGTAAATCAATATTTATTGACGTTTTGTGTTTTAACGAAGGGAGAGGGGTACAGAAAGAAAAAAGGGTGGGGGGAACGGCATGAGGATTCAATTGAGATACAAGAAAGAGCAACAATGCTCCCAGCAAGTGAATACAACATGAGCTGAATAGCAAGAAATGCAAAACGTAGTTGACATAAAATATAACACATCTAGCCAGGACGGTCACAAGAGCAGTCAACAGACGAAAACCTAGCGTCCTCGTCCGCGAGAGAGGCAGTAAGTGAATAGAGCAGGTGCTCAATAGCAAGGAGTACACCTTAGAGTTGGCGAAAAACATATCACATCAAACCAGTACGGTCACAAGAACATACCACAGGTGTAAACGCGGCGGCTGCGCCCCGAAGAGAGACGACAAGCAAATACAACAGAAAGTGAGCATCAGGCAATACCGATCAAGAATGTGACCCAACTGGCAAGCACGGCCTTGGGAGTAGGCAATGAGGGAGACGAAGAGGACCCCAGCCACAGGAAAATGACAAGGGAGTCAAGAGGAACAGAGTGAGGTCAGGGGAAGAAGAACAGGAGCATATCCACAAGGGGGAAACAGGGGTACAGGTGCTGGGAAGAGGCAAAAGGAGACCAGGGGAAGAGGGGTACAAAAAAAAAAAAAAAAAAAAAAAAAAAAAAAGGAAGGGGGGAGGGGGGAGAGAAAGGGACAGTACAAACAAAGAATTACGCAAGCAGGGGGCAGATAAGAGGATCTTGTACATACAACAGCCAATAAAACCACGTGGCCAAGTAGCGCTCATGCCCCCCGTCAGCAGAGAGACTCAACTCCTCCAGCATCCGTATCTGCTCAACTCGAAGAACCCAGTCTCTGAAGGTGGGGGGGGCGGGATCACCCCAATGCAGAGGGATCAAGGCCTTAGCCGCCACCAGGAGGTGGCGGATCACCGATTTCCGGAACCATCTGATTGAGTGAGACGTGAGGTGGAGCAGAAAGAATTCCGGGGTGAAGGGGAGGATCTCATCTGTAAAGTGATGGAACTGGGAATAGATAGTTTCCCAAAAAGGGGTGATAAGTGGGCAATGCCACCATATGTGAAGAAGAGATCCCGGGGTGGCGTCGCACCTCCAACACTGGTTGGGCACATCCGCACGGTACACGGAGATGACCGCAGGTGGGCGGTACCAGAGAGCCAGAAGTTTATAGGCCATCTCCTGGTCTCTAGTGCTCCGCGAGCAGCGGTGAGTAAGAGTGCAAATCTTGTCCCATTGTTCCTTTGTGAGAGAGACCTGCAAATCGGATTCCCAACGCCCCATGAACGATGGGGGGGTAGGATTGAAAGCATCAAGGAGGAGACCATAGAGGCGGGAAACGCCATGGGACGGAAGAGTAGGGGCCACACAGAGTTCCTCAAAAGCCGTAAGGGCACGTGACAAGTTGTGTTTCTGTGGCAAAGACCGATAGAAGTGGCGCAGCTGAGCATATCGGAAGACCTCCGAGAAAGTAGGTGGATGGTGAGACGAAAGCTGGTCCAAAGAGGAAAGACCAGTCGGGGACACATACGAGCGAATACACGAGGACTGCGTCGGGGAGGAGGTGGAAAAGAGAGTAATGCCCTGTCCAGGAGGGAAATCAGGATTATCCCTGACAGAGGTAAGGGGGGAGGGGATGGTAGACAGCCGGGTCTTCCGGACAATGGAAAACCAGGTGCCCAAAGTAGCATGAATAAACGGGTGCGGCGCAGCCAGGCTCCTAGCCGTCGGGATGAGCAGCCATGGTAAGACCCCTGCGGGGAGACCTAACAACTCAGATTCGATCCCCACCCATTGCTTAGACCGGGGTCCATGAGACCACTCGAGTACTCGAAGTAGGTGACACGCCCTGTAATAAGAGCGGGGACAAGGTAGGGCCAGACCCCCCCTAGACTTGGGGAGTATCAACGTGGAGAAACGGATGCGCGGTGCCCGAGGGCCCCATACATATCGCGCAAAGGCAGTGCGGAGGGAGGAGAAAAAAGAAGGGGGTACAGATATGGGGAGAGTCTGAAAGAGATAGAGAATGCGGGGCATGATGGTCATTTTCAGAGTATTAATCCTCCCTACCCAGGAAATCGTCAGACGCCGCCACGATAATAAATCCGTCCGTAACGTTGACAGTAAGGGTGAGAAATTATAATGGAACAGCTGGGGGAAGTCGGGAGAGAGCCATATCCCCAAATACTTCAGTTTAGGGCAACACCAGGCAAAAGAAAAGGACGACTTTAAGGAATCAACCTCGCCACGGGGCAGGGTCACATTAAGGATTTCCGATTTGGACGCATTAATTTGAAAGTTCGTGAGGGCACCATAGAGCGAGAACTCCCGGAGGATATTGGGGAGCGAAATGTTGGGGCGGGAGACAATGAACAGGAGATCGTCCGCATATCCCAGGATCTTATGTTGGGTGCCCCCCACCCGAAGGCCGCTGACGTCCGGATTCAACCGCACCGCCTGAAGGAAAGGCTCCAGGGAGAGAACAAACAGCAAGGGGGATAAGGGACAACCCTGACGGGTCCCATTACGGATATGAAAGGGAGCCGAATGTGAACCGTTAATGCGGATGCGGGCTGAAGGGGTGGAATATAGAGAACGGATCCAGGTAAGGAGACCCGGGCCAAAACCCATATGCGTCAAGGTGGATAACAGAAAGGACCAGTTCACCCTATCAAAGGCCTTTTCTGCGTCCGTAGACAACAGAAGAGCCGGAGTACGGGTAAGTTTTGCATAGTGCATGAGGGATAGGGCTCTGATGGTACTGTCCCGGGCCTCACGCCCAGGGACAAACCCAGTCTGGTCGGGGTGGATCAGGGACGTCATAAGAGGCTTTATTCGATTGGCAAGGATCTTGGCGAATAGCTTTAAGTCAACATTTAGTAGGGAAATAGGGCGATAGCTACCACATTGCTCCGGGTCCTTGCCTGCCTTGGGGAGCAGAGTGATGGAAGCCATCAGGGTATGATCGTGAATTTGGCCCCCTTTCAAAATGGAATTAAAAGCGCTCACGAAATGGGGACCCAAGAGGTCCTTAAATTCCGAATAGTATTTCAGAGGGAATCCATCAGGGCCAGGGCATTTGCCAGGGGGTGAGGACGCTATAGCCAGCATAAGCTCAGGTAGCGTAAGTGGAGAGTCAAGAGAAGCCGCCTCATCCGCAGTGATTTTCCGACGGATCGTCCTCTCCAAGTAGGATCGAATCTCCCCTGACCCATCAGGAGGCGTCGGGCTAGAATCGCCAGAGCGGAGATTATACAGCCGCGCAAAATAATCGTGAAAGCAGGCAGAGATGTCGGAAGGGAGAGAGCGGACCTGACCATCCGGGGAGCGAATCCTGGAAATATAGGTAGGCTTCCGAGTGGCCCGGAGGGCTCTCGCCAGGTATTTGCCCGTCTTATCGCCATGTTCATAAAACAAGGCCCTCGTGCGCAGGAAGGACCGGTGCATTCTCTGATTAAGGATTGTGGCTAGCTCCCTACGCAGCGTCAGCAGAAGCTGCAGGTCGTCCCCCGACAGAGAGGCCTTGTGAGCCTGTTCAGCCCTAGCTATTTGACTATAAAGCTCATCGATCTTTGCCGCCTCCTGGCGTTTACGATGGGAGCAGACACTGATAAAGTGGCCCCGGAGCACACATTTATGGGCCTCCCAAACAGTTAACCCTGGGGTCCCCGGCACCAAATTTTCAACAAAATAACAAGCAAGTAACTTAGAAGCCTCCGCCCGAACCGTGGCATCAGATAAGATTGCCTCATTGAGACGCCATGAGCGCTCCGAGGGGCAAGCGAGAGAGGAGGCCAGGGATATGGAAACCGGGGCATGATCAGACCAGGTGGCAACCCCGATAGAAGAGCTACGTAAAAGGGAGGCATAACGGCAGGGGAGAAAAAAATAATCAATGCGGGAATAGGAATGGTGTGGTGTAGAATAAAAGGTGAAATCCTTATCGGCAGGGTGCAGGGCCCTCCAGCAGTCGACCAGTTTATGGTCCGAGAGAAGACAAGAGATCGACCGCAAGACGCGACGGGGCGTTCTCGTAGAACCCGCAGACGTGTCAAGAGGAGGATGTAGGGCCACATTAAAATCACCTCCCAGCACCAGAATCCCCTCTTGGAAGCCCTCCAGCCGCCGCAAAACATTGCGTAAGGTGATATGTTGTCCCCGATTGGGCAAATACACATTCACAAAAGTGTACAACTGATGCAGAATCGTCCCCTTCACCAAAAGGAACCTCCCCTCCGGATCGGCATGAGTATCCATCACTTGAAAGGGGACACGACTAGAGAAGAGCACAGCCACACCCTTAGTCTTTGCTGACAGATTATTACTATAAAAACCAACGGGGAAGGACCTGCCGGTCAATTTAGGAGCACGAGTCTCGAGGAAATGCGTCTCCTGCACAAAGGCGATATCGATCCGTCCCCGTCTCAGTTCGCGAGAGAGGGTGGAGCGTTTTTCGGGGGTATTCAGACCACGGGCGTTAATAGAGAGCAACTTAAGCGAAGCAGACATGATGGACTATGCGCAACAAACAGAGAAAGAGAGGGGGAAAAAAGGAGAAAAAAAAAAACAAAAAAAAAAACAAACAAGGGGGGGCACAGGGAGGGGACAATAGGGTAAGGAAAGAAGGGGAGAGGATAAGAAGGAAAAGAGGAGAGAAGGAGAAGAGAAGAGAAAGGGAAGGAGCAAGTAGCTCACAAACCAATAGAGAAAACACCAACCACGCCCACCGGGAAAACAGAACCGGTATTTCGCGGGCGTTACCGTGAAGGGGGAGAACCAGCCCAGAGAAAAGAAAGGGCCACTATGCGAAATAAGGAAAAATGAAAATAAACAACCAATAAACAGAACCAAACGCGAGCCGCCGCCCGCAACTGCATACAACACGCAACAGACAGGACAAAGCAGATATCGCAAAACAAAGGAAAACAACATAATATAGCGCAAAAAGAATGCTGAGGGCCAAAAGAAAGGGGTCAGACATGATATAGATATGTAAGTGCCGAGGTATGCTTGTGGCAAACAGCCATAGGACCCTCCACAGAGCCATCACATAGAAAGGAGGCCATAGCATCATCCCAGACGGGCCTAGGGGACCAACGTGGGTGAGTGGTGCATTTGTCAGGGAGGGAGGGAAAAAAAAAAACAAAAAAAAAAAAAAAACAAAAAACAAAAAACAAAAAAAAAAAACAAAAAAAAAAACAACAAAGTGCGCAATAAGGCCACCGCAATGGATAACAGCACCCCTGCAAGAGGCACCGCAATGGTTAACCACAATAAGAGCTGAAAAAAAAAAACAACGTGCAGAAATGGTACAGGTATGGCACAGGCGAATGCACCCCACACACGCAAAAGGCAACACAATGGTGAGTCACAATAAGGGCTGCGGCAGCAACGAGTATAAACAGCGCAGCCATGTAGAGGGTGATATAACATATGCGCCGAGGAACGCATGTAGCAAACATCAACAGCACCCTTGCTGCAGAGGGACCGCAATGATGAACCACAATAAGAGCTAATGAATCAATGTGCAGAAATGGTGCAGGCACGGTGCGAATGGAGGCATTGCGCGCGCATAGAAGGCAACACAAAAGCGAGCCACAGTAATAACTGCGGTAGCAGCAGGTATGAACGGTGCAGGCAGGAGGTGGGTAACATAACATACGTGCCGAGGAACGCAGGTAGCAAACATCAACAGCACCCTAGCACGAGGCACCGCAAAGGTGCACATGGAGCGAAAATCCATAGCACCTCTGCAAGAGGCACCGCAACGGCTAACCACAATAAGTGCTGAAAGGAAAAGAAAAAACAAACAAACAAAAAAAACAAAAACAAAACAAAACAAACAAAAAAAATAAAAAAAAAAAAAAAAAAAAACAACAAAAAAACAAAAAAAACAAACAAACAAAAAAAAAAAAAAACAATGTGCAGAAACGGTGCAGGTACGGTACAGGCGAACACACCCCGCATGCGCAAAAAGTCAACACAACGGTGAGTCACATTAAGGACTGCGGTAGCAGCCATGAAGTGGGTGATATAACATGTGCGCCGAGGAACGCATGTAGCAAACATCAGCAGCACCCGTGGAAGGGTCACCGTAATGATAAATCACAATAAGATCTGAGAAATCAACGTGAAAACAAAGACATATATATATACAGAACCCCCTTAAAGGGCAAAATAAACCGTAGCAGTTACTGATCACTCCTCAGCCTCCCTGGCGCGATGAGACGATCCAGGGCCGCGGGCAGCCCCGAGCCGAACCGGGGGACGTCCAGGTGCTGCAGAGGGACGAGGGCGACGTGGCAGAGGAGGTCTAGGAGGGGCACCGCCAGGCTCCAGGCCCAATAGGGCCCAATCAGGAATATGAAGGTCTGGCAGCCCCAGTGCCTGCAGGATGCCAGGAAGATCTTGATGGCAGCGCAAGACGAGGGAAGAGTCGCCGTGACGGATAGACAGGGCAAAGGGATAGGCCCAACGGTATGGGATACGGAGCCTTTGAAGTTCTGATGTCAGGGGTCGCAGAGCCCTGCGCGTCTGCAGGGTCAAATCAGACAGGTCCTGGTAGAAAGAAATGGCATGACCCTCCAAGGGCCACGTGCCAACTTCCCGCGCACGGGCCATTATAGCCTCCTTTAAACGAAAGTCACGGAAGTGACAGATGATGTCCCTGGGGGGGTGAGCAGCGGAGCCCCTAGGTCTCAGGGCACGGTGAGCCCTATCCACGGCAGTCTCTGCATCAATGGATCTGCCCATGAGGTCTGAGAGCAGAGTTGTCAAGAGGGCATGGATATCCTCAGGAGGCTCGGCCTCAGGCACCCCGCGGATCCTCACATTGTGGCGGCGGCCCCTGTTGTCCAGGTCCTCGACCCTGCGCCGTATGAGCTGCAGGTAGTGGAGATGATGATCAGCAGAATGCCGGGCCTGTTGTAGAGCCAGCTGGTGCTGTGCTGAGGCATCCTCCAAAGCCCCCACTCTGTGCTGTAAGGACGTGAGGTCCGTACGAAGCGCCGACACCTCATCCCGGACCACCTGTTTTAACTCCAGGATCAAGGTGGAGAAGTCGTTCCTCCACGGTGCCGAGGAAAAAATCCGGGAGATCTCCGGTGCAAGGGAGTCAGGCGGCGGGAGCGGCGCCGGCGCGCCATCATCAACAGAAGACAGGCTGGCAGGGGATCGCGCCTCGTGATCCTCCGGGGCCTGGGAAGCAAGGTCGGCGGGCGTGCGAAAAAACTCGCGTAGCGACGAGGAAGACCCACGGGAGCGGTCACTCGGGGTGGGAGGGTCGGCAGGCAGCTTCTTGTTGCGACCCATGGCCGGTACGTGCAGTCGGTCGTCGGTAAGTTGGCGGGCGGCGGCGGAGCAGAGAGGTTAAGCGGCCATCTTCCCTGGTGGCCGGACACGCCCCCCAGAATTATTTTTAGATTTGCACAGTGATCCCAGCTCCCTGAGTCATTTTTAAATGTGTAGCTTAAATGATTGCTTTTGATCATCACAGGACCTTACAGAAGTGGAGCAGCTAAGAATAAGAACACATAAAAATAGTTTCACAGTACCAGATGTACTGTGCATAGAATCAGTGTAATCTAAATTAGATCTAGTGAAACCCAGAAGAGTTTGGAATTAAGCTCCAATGGGATGCAGCAGTACCATCATTTCCAGGATGCTGGCTGGGTTTAGCACTCCGGTATGCCTATGCAACCCAACTATCAAATTCATATTAAAGTACTTAAAGTAACCAGTATCTGCCTAGTGCAGCACATACAGTAGCTGGCCTGATTGTACACTGGTGAAGTTCCTCATGGCAAAAGATGGAGGAGGCTTTGTCTTCTGGTAAAGGGAAAATAAAGATAGCGAGGGGTAGTTACGAGTGCTAAAAATGGGGAAGCAGGCAAGGGGGGCAAATGTGAGATGGTAACGTGGATAAGTTGACATACAAAAAATATAAAACTTTACTCAGTTCTGGGATAAAAGCATTGTTATATGTACAGTAAGGGTTAAAGACTGATTGTAGATAACAGTTTAAGAGCCACACAAAAACCCCACAAATACATCCGTTCTCATTGATGGTCCTTTCACGCAGTGGTACAGAAATGTGCAGGATAGCAATTCCAACTACCTGACATTATAAAAGACCAATTGTGTAACCCTACTAAGCTTTTCCTACAACAGGGCTCAACAACTGCAATCTTCTGTCCTTGCCTGAAAGAAAGCAGTTTAAAAAATAATTGAGATGCCTGTGCTAAAACTGGGATACCCTGTTTACAGCCCTCGAGGAATTGAGCAGCCCTGTCCTACAAAACAGCTTGAGATGGCCTTGCCATACTGATATCACAGAGTTAAAAGATCAACTCTTCTACCAGTATAAATGAATATACCCAAAAGGCTTCACTATGTATTTTGAAAAGTACACTCCGTCAGAAAGGTCATCATGTTGGGCTTACGCAATCCGTTGTTGATTTGCGAAGATGAAATTCAAGAAATGAGTGATCATCCAATTTATCTACACATTGTACAAGACAGTTTGCATCCGTCTCGAAAGAGTAAACGTGCTGGGGTTTGGTCCCTCCTGATGCACAAGGTTTCAACTCTTCACACCCCACAGTTAAGTGAATAAACCTCATTATGCTCTTGCTATGCTGGAAAAACGTGCACACAGGAACTTTGGAAATTTGAAGAGCAAGACAGAAGAAATAAATCTATTACCGTGTGACCAGCATGCCAGCTACAGAGGTTCTACTCATTAACTAACACAGGATTCGTAAGCTGGCTTTATTACATGTTTTGTGAGATACATATACTAAATATATGACAGGAGCAGGCCTAGTCAGGTGGAAAAAAAAAAATTACCCAAACCCCTGCGTTGAACAAAACAATTTTGCCTTTTGTTTGAAATACCCTACAAACAAACTATTTCACACACCCTAACCTGGATGCTAATCTCAGGCTCCACAACCACTCAAAACCCCTACCTTTCCTATTCAACATTCACAAACACACAAGCTACTCTCCTTCAAACTGAGAGTCAAGCAGAGCTTTTCCCAAAGCAAAGCACACGTTTAGACTCAGGGCTTGAGAAACCACAGGCACCAGTTCACCATGGTGACTATAAATTACTTATTTGTGCCCCAGTAAGCAGAAATGTTGCACCCTGCTTGGCTACAGGGGGGTGTTGAGGCAAGTGCACATGAAGGTGCCCACGTTATGTAACCTTGCAGTTTTAGAGAGGCAGCAGCGGGCCGCTCCCACACAGTGCAGACAGGACTCCATAAGGTAAGGGGGAGAACATTGTATGTATGTATAGTGCTAGGGTCATGTAAGTGTATAATAAATATATATATATATATATATATATACATACATACACATACATACTTACATACACACACTGACATACACTATATGCTGACATAATCACACTAGTGTAAGTGTGTATATTAGGCTGTGGTGTTAGCTTGTGTGACTGTGAGGTGTGTCTGGAGACGATTTTAGCCTGTGTGTGTCTGTTGCTGTTACAATTTACCAATTTAATATTGATCACTAATTTAATGTTAGTTTATCAGATTATTGAATTAATGTTATCACTAATTTATCAATTCATTCTAAAATTGATTAATATATTTGCCAAATATTTATGTACTGATCCATACTTTTTCTATATTTCACATATTTTGTGAGATATATTTTTTAAATTAAGATTCATAGAATATTTTATATTAAAGGGACTTGAAATTATGAAGCATTACCCTAAAAGGCAGTTTGGGCCAAAACATTAAATATATACCAAACCAAATTTGTCAACCCCTGCCACAACTTTATTTCCTTTAGAGGGTTGTCCTTATATCTGGTCATCCAGCGGTAAGCTGTACTTCCAGGATGTAGTACCATATCTTGTTAATCAGCAGTCTATCGCTAAACATGGTGCAAATGAGTGGACGGGGCGGATCGACACCACCTAGGGCCCCGGCCAACATGACGTCACTCTCCCATTTCCACTAGGCTACGGTACTAAAACAAGGGTGGACCCTACCAACTATATTCTACAAAAACATTCATCTACTGCTAATCTCTGCAAGGGTCCCCTAATTATATATTAAAAAAACCCTCAAGTACTCACAGACCTGTTTTAAAGGAACACATCCCGAGTATCCCTTTCACCTGCCTTAATAAAAAGCCCACTCCACATTCTATGTTCAATACAAAGCCCACCGCATGTTCTCTCCACTTCCCGTGCAAATCAAATTAGGGCCCTTTTAATATCATTTGCAGACACAGTGCAGATCATAGTCTGGGTTCTACAGTAGATACCAAGACCAGCTGCCCTTTGAAGACTGCACAGAGGAGCTATGGCTAGGTTTAAGGCTCCCAACTGGTCAGACTTCCCTGTGGGCAGTTACTTAAGGAAAAACACACACACACCTTTCCAGCCGTGCACATTATTACAGATGTTTCTTCTGGAGCGGATGCACATTTTTTTTTTAGGATGTTTATTATTAAATACTTTCCAAAAAAACACACACTATATACCCCATACCAACTCATGCCTGCCCGAAATGCTAATCCAAATCAGTAAATACAGCGTGATCAAACCTATATTAACAGCAGAAAATAACCACCAAAGCAACCCCTCCACCTTACACCCAAAAGAAAAATTAGACCAACCCTCTACCACCCTTGCCCTACTTCAAATCTGCACTGCAGCCTGAGAAAAACGAGCAGTAATAGGGAGGGTTGTGGGGGAGCAGCAACTCCAGCAGCAGAACTTACAGAATATGCTACTGCCATCCTGTGGTGCAAACGCAAACTGCAGCAATCTCACTCTACAGCAGAATCATGAATGCTTTGTTATGGGAGATACTAAAGCCTTGAAAACTCCACCCTCTCTAGCGCCTCCCACATTCACCAGGTGATATCACTTGCTGCTATTTTGCTCAAGGAAATAAGTGGAAAATACAGCGTCTGTTTTATTGTCAAGGAGAGAGGGAAAGTGTTTAGGGCTTTGGATATTGTACACTGCGTCAGGATTCCTCGTTGCCTGAATCATCCTGGTCTTCAAAACAGCTGTCCCCTTCTTCCTCCATCTCATCGTCCTCATAGTAGTCATCATAGAACAAGTCAGACCCTTCATCTGGTGCTGGGGCCTTTGTCTTCACACAGTATTCTGCCAAAGTTGTAGGAACCTTGACTCCATCATGCTCAGCATCAGCCTTGGTGGAAAGGACTTGTTTTCTACAAAATGTTATAAATTTAATTTATAACTATTGCATTTGAAAAACAATGGTTCTGCTTATATAATCCTACTATAAGGCACTACAAAAACGCTATTTTGCTTGTACAGACCTTCAGTTTCAGAACTGTTAACTGTGGTTAACTTTATACAGACTGGTATGCATCAGGCTACATGTAGGGTACAAGATATTGATCGCAATACACCCAAAACAAAATCACTATGAAGTAGTAATAGTATTATCATCAAGGTTTACTGTTTAAGTATAGTTCAAGGTTTCTTACTGGTCAATAGAGGATGTAATTAGAAAGCAATATTTAAGGGTTATGGAAACTAAGTGTACAAGAATGTATTCCATTCTCGCCAGTGCTGAGCTCCTGCTGCACAACATTTCAAGGCAACCTGTCCCTTTCTTGATGCACAAATCTATGGAGTCTCAAAGAAAGTATTTAAGTTTATATCAAACAGGCACATGATCTGACACTTATTGCTTCAATGACTTCCAAAAGATGAGAAACATTCAGCCCGTCTAGTCTGCAGTTATTTCCTGCTGTAAAAACCTCAAATCTTACTTGGTCTTGTCGAGATTACGTTTATGTCTAAACTCTATGCACTCTTAATTTCCATTTCCAACTTGTAAAGAAACATCTCTCTTGAACTTTGAGAAATCCCTTTGTACATTTAAATGTTTATCACATACTCTCTTCTCTCAACCAAGCTATACATATTGATACCTTTCCTGATAGAATGTTGAAATACAAATTAACAATCATTCTCTGAACTCTTGTCAGAATAACTATTTCCATCTGGAGATAGGGTTCTCTAGAAAAAACACTAGTGACCTGCAAAACAGTATTAGCACATCACTTTGTTTGCTACAAAAAAGGTCATACCCTTCTGTGTCAGTCTGTGTTATGCCCCTCAGGTTAATCCATGGAAACACAGTCAAGCACCAGGCCCTAGTTTCTAGCATCATTTGGGACGGCCAGGAACGATCTTACTTACCGGATAATATCTGTGTATTCTCTGTCACGTCCCTTGCTGTCCTTCCATTTCCGGTACATGACAGATGCATCCACATTAGCTGGCGAAAAAGTGTTTGGCTCATTCAGAAGAGAGATGACACTAAGAAGGATTGTTCTGTGTCGGAATAAGACAGGAAACAAGAGACTTAGAAATAAAGCAGTTTTGCTCTCAAGACAACATCCAATGACCAATGCTAAAAAAATATATGTGCCTTTACTCACAGTAAGCCCCTCCTCCAACAAGGACTGAGCTAGTCCCATATAGGGCTGCAACTGATTATTTTAATAATCAATTAGTTGCCTGATTTTTTTTTCTTCGATTAATCGGATAAAAAATGCAATTTTTTTTTATTTAAAATAATGTAAATTGTACGTTTTTTATTACACTTTCATCTCTTTATTGCAATGGCCTCTCGCTATTCACCTTCTTATTTTACTGACATAATAATAAAAGCTACAAGAACCCAAACTGTTTCTCAAACTAGGTTTTAATACAAAGTTATTAGTAAATATTAATTCATATGTTAACTATTTTTCATATTTAATAAAAACTGAGAAAAAAGCCTTGTTTATATTTTCTTTTACCAAACTGCCCCCAGTTATGCACATCTGACCCCCAGCTTGCCACTCTGCCCCATATATGCCTTATACCTCTTATATGCCAGAGATTCCACTGTGCCCCTGATATGCCTTATACTCCTTATATGCCAGTGATATGCAACTGTGCCCCCTGATATACCTTTTACCCCCAGATATGTCTTATGCCCCCCTGATATGCCTTATAACTTGCAATATGCCACTCGCCCCCATTTATGCCTTATACCTCCCTATATGCCACTGTGCACCCTGATATGCCACTCCGCTCCCCATAAATGCCCTGCACCACCCTGAAATTCTCCCTGATTCACCACTCTGCCTCCCCCAGATATGCCACTCTGAAATTCATTATATCCCCCATACACCACTATAACTCACCCATACTCCACTCTGCCTCCTCTCCCCTCCCACACTCCACTCTGCCTCCTCCCCCCTCCCATACTCCACTCTGCCTCCTCCCCCCTCCCATACTCCACTCTGCCTCCTCCCCCCTCCCATACTCCACTCTGCCTCCTCCCCCCTCCCATACTCCACTCTGCCTCCTGTCAGCAACGGAGGTTCACAAGACACAAGGGAGCCGGGTAGAGAGGCAGAGTGGCGTATGGGAGGGGGAGGGGCCAGAGTGGTGTATCGGAGGGTGGCTCCCATACACCCCTCTGCCTCTCTCCCGGCTCCCTGGTATTTTGTGAACCTCCGTTGCTGACAGGAACTTTCACTGCAGCTTCATAGAAGCCTCAGCGTAAGTGAAGGGCAGTAATGGAGGCCGTCTGTGCGATGCAGACCCCCACCAGCTGACAGAGAAGATGATCCTCTGCAGGAGACCTCGATTCTCTGTCAGCTGGTGGGGGTCTGCACGATGGGCACAGACAGCCTCCGTTACTGCCCTTCACTTACGCTGAGGCTTCTATGAAGCTGCAGTGAAAGTTCCTGTCAGCAATGGAGGTTCACAAAATACCAGGGAGTCGGGAGAGAGGCAGAGCAGTGTATGGGAGGGGGGAGGAGTCAGAGGGGTGTATGGGAGGGGGGAGAGAGACGGAAGTGAGAGACCGGCCGACAGCGAGGGGAATCCAGGTCCCCTGCAGCGTTGCGGGGGATCTGGATTCTAGTGTTATAATCCGATCTCTGTTTGAGGTCGGATTATATAAGGATAAAAGCGATAAAAATCGATTCGACTAATCGATAATGAAAATCGTTGACATCGATTGGTTGTTTCAGCCCTAGTCCCGTATAATGCATATTTAAGATGTAGATGTGTTCACGAATGTCTCTTCATCCACTGAGCTACGCATTACGTGGGACCAGCTCACTACTTACGCAGGAGAAATGCCAGAGCGGGTGATTTTTATTATTGGTGTTCAGACAGGGATCTTGGATGAATGAAATTCTGAATGAAAAATCAAGTTAGTTCTGCTCCATGGCCATTTGTGCTATATACTATTGTAAAAATTTTGGAAGATTATGGCGCATTTGCAGCCAGATTTGCATTAGCTAGAACAATGGAAAGGAGAATCCAACATTCCATGCTTAAAAAAGGTATACTTCCCACATTAAGGTTGCTAGGCATGGTAATTAGGTCCGCTGGACATTGTGGTTGCCTTAAAAATATCTAATGAAAAAAAGCATGTTTTTTTTTTTTGAATACTTGTATAATACAGCAGTAGCTGTAGTAGGGAATATCTGGAATTTAAGTCTGGCAGTGGCTTATACTGTTTCACTCCCTCCTCAACCACCGATTAGATTGTAAGCTCACAAGAGCAGGGCACTGTTCTCCTTTTGTACCAGTTTGTCATTGTGTGTGATTTTAGATTACTGACTCTGCTGTGACAGCAATACAGAATCTGTTGGTAATTTATAAATGTAATAGTGTTGCAAGAATATAGCAAAAAATGTATATACATCAATACAGAGGAGCAATCTATCATACCGCAGTTAGTGAACATGCAAAAATGACCACTATAATAATACTTTTAATCAGTGACGTGTTTAAGGAGTAAACCTGCATACCGCAAGCTCTATGTGCTGCCTTACCGTACGTTTTGTGTAGGGTTCCATCTTTCAGATGGGAGTTCTCCACTCTGTGGATCATCTACTGGAGGGTGCAGGATAGAAATACACACATCTCCATTCTGCAAGAGACATTGTACTTAGCCAAAATGTTCAACTTTAATGGGTTGAGATTAAATCGTGGTATTATGTGAAAAAAACCATAACTGTTTTAGACAGTATGGCTATCATGGTTGAAGAAAAGCTAGCCATATCTTAAGCTTTACTCATCTTGTTTACAAGCTATGTATCTTTCTCTAAAGGGGTTTACAGACTGGATTATTAATATATACACACTCCGTGTAGGTAGCTCATTATAGCCTGAATTGACCGTTGGACATTCATAATACATAAAAGAAACACCCAGGTTAAAAAAAAACAGAAGCTACGTGATGAGGGCGAGACACACTGTGGAAAAGAATATTATACCTTGTAACAACATGCTGTAAAGTTCTCACTAATCCTAATTCCTTTTCCCCTCCTCCTCAGCTAAATGCCATGGGGAAGTACCGTATTGGGTCGAATATAGGCCGCACTTTTTTCCCCCCACTAAGTTTTTAAAGTGGGGGTGCGGCCTATATTCGGGGTCTAGTGCCCGACGCCCGGGACATGCAGTCCCGGGCACCGGGCAGGCAGCGGGGTTTGGATACAGATCCCCCGCAGCGGTGCAGGGGACCTGCATCCTAATCCCTGATACGCTCAGACAGCCTCCACTGCCAGCACTTCCCACGGGGGGGGGGGGGGGGGGGGGGCCGGCACGGGAGGTTGTTTTACCTCTGCCCCCCCCCCAACTTACCGAAGCAGACTCCAGGGTGTCTTGCGGGGCCGGCGGGGGACATCTACGCAATACGCGAGATATCTCCTCCCTCCCATGCAAGGACCAAGTTTCTAACATTCATCAGTGTACATATTCCTCTTAGTAAGTTTAACCCCTTAACGACCAATGACGCACCAAGCATGTTACGGAAAAGGGTCAGTTAACGACCAATGGCGTGCCAGGCACGACAGAGCATTAAATAGGTCACTTTTTTCACTTAAATGTGTTGCTGTAGTGCCATCATGTTGAGGCATTTAATAACACCAAAACTTGCTGCAGGTGCTCCATGTGGCCCCTTTCTGGAGCCTGCACGTGCGCCATCTACAACAAAGCAGCGGAAGTCTTCTTTAAAAGAACTTAGGAGGCGATCAACTATTGCCTCCTGACCTCAAACGGTTTTGCTGAAATGGTTCGATATCGAGGCATTCAGCGACAATGAAAACCATGTGTGGGTAAAGAAAAACTACCACAAACTGTGGCAAATGCTAGTGGTATAATTAGTGCATGGAAAGTGCAAAAATACATGGTTTGATTTGAATTGGTGTATATATATATAATATATATAGGAAATTAGATCATACGATCAAGAAATCCCTTCTTGTCCTGGAAAAACAAAATGTTATATAAACTTAGGTACACTAAATGAGAGGAACAAAATGACAGCTTAACACAAGCACAGCAAAAAATATTAAAACAGCCATTGTCACAAAGAGTACAAAAAACCCCCCCAAAAAAACGTGGTCCTTAAGAGGTTAAGCAAGCACACTTTTCAGTGAGATGACCAACCATTCATTTATGATTATAGCGCTCATAAACCGTAGAGTTCTTACATCCCAACCTGTGGATTTGTATCACTTACCTCGTAGATGTTTGGATGCCACATTTTTGTAATGAACCGGAACGCAGGTGGAGAGTATGGATAATCTACTGGGAATTTTAGGCGAGCCTGAAGCAGAGATAAACACCAGTTAAAAATAAACACCAGACGCACAATAGATCTACTCAAGGAAGGTCTGTAAAAATATCTACTCTTATATTACTAAAAATCGGCCATAACACAATCAAAGGACAATGTTTTACTTTACCCAATTGGTCACCTGGAAAACCATACACAAATTACCAGGCCTAAACAGCGGGGGGATGGGGAGTATACAGATGGAACTTCCCGTTCCCACCACTAAGTGCAGGCTTTGTTCTGAAAAACCTGCTTTCTAAAGCCATCAGAGCATTACCAGCATATAGAGGAGACATGTCTTACTTTAGAATTTAAAAAAAATTGATGTTAAAAAAAAAATAAAAAATATATATACCACCCAGTTACATAACAAGCATAGTTTGTTTTTTTTGTTGTTTTTTTTTTTACAGATACTCCAATAGTTTGGCCTACTATGTTGCCCTCCAAGAACTTTTAACATGGCCATGGATGGGAAGACAAAATTCACACAGAAAATGCAACATTTCCTTGTTGTATTTTTAAACGTTTTGCTTTTCTATTCTGGGTCACACCGGTACTTTCATCTGAGAATAATAATTTTATGAAGACGAGCACATAGTAATTATCTCACTTTTGTATTTTTTTTTTTTGTACGTAAACGCTTATTTCTACATCTGCTCTGATGTTCTTCATACGTTTCTCTATCTCAGATTTTAAATTCTTGTTTAACCAGCCCAAACAGAGTTAGAACAGTACTTATTTGCACAATGTTATACAATAAGTTTTTTTTTTGTTTTTTTTTACCAAATACACCAATGATTTAGTCAGCATTTTACACAGTACAGAGGCTATAACAAAATACTATGAAAGCAGATAAAGCCACAGTGCTTCACCATATACCTACAAAGACTTACATATAACAAAGAAATATTTACCTTTTGTTTGCACATCCTGCTTACACAGTAATGCTGAACATATAACCAGCCCAGCCCCTGAGCCCTAAAGGCATGCACTCCATGACAACTTCCATTTCACCAACTTGAACCCCCCAATCTCACCTTGAAGTAACCCCCCTCATAGAAGGTGTTGGGGGGACCAAATATGGCCACCTCCCAGTTGTACAGGTCCCCCTCATCCACAAGGGTGACTCTGAAGCCCTCCACCGGTTCCTCCTGCAGCCCCTTAAGCTCCAGCAGCAGCGCTTTGTGCGAGCTGGGCACCAGCATCACGGGCCGGGCCATGTCTATTCCACTCGTAGCCGGGGACCTGCGGCCTGCCGAACCGGGTTACACCGAACTTGGTACGGTCTTACTCACTAAGGCAAGACGTATGACCGCTGCTGCCGCGACATAACGCTACAACAAAACTGTCGCACAGTTAACGGGAAGAAAAGATAACTCGCGACTGAACGCTGCTAGGGAGGGGAGAGAGATAACACTGAAGAGGAGGAGCAAACTACAACCCCCACAAACCACTGCTCCAGGCCTGATTTTGACGTCACTACTGAGGAGCTATTGGCAATATTTGTAGCATGGCCTGGTTGAGAGAAGTAGGAATAACATGGATATTCGATCTGTGTTAAGTTGTATTTGCCATGAGTTTGTAGGGAGGCAGATGGCCCGTGCACTAACCACTAATAGTACAGCACTCATATTGGGCAGACATTTGTTATAAAAACAAATACAATGTGGCTTGATACAAAAACACCTTTGTTAGCATGGCCTAACAATTCCTTTTCCCAGTGTAGGGTGCGGGTAAAATGTTAAACTGCAGTGTGTGAGATTAGGGTGACCGCATATCCTAACTGCCTTTCGGGGACACTTACCTTGACGAGTGCATCGCATCACGGTTATGCTTGGGACCGGTCAAAACATATTTGCTGGCTCATTTTCAGTATTTCCGCAGTTGCTACATAATAAGGTCATAATTCTATGCATGTTACACATCTCATGCTATATTGTTTCTCAAAGAACTTTTAAAAAGTATAAATTACCGTATTTGCTCGATTATAAGACAACCCTGATTATAAGACGACCCCCCCAAAATCTGAATATTAACTTAGGAAAAAAAGAAAAAGCCTGAATATAAGACGACCCTAAAGGAAAAAAGTTTTACCAGTAAATGTTAATTCATGTAAACTATTTTTTTAAATAAAAGCTATGATTGAGAAATTTTTTTTTTAATTTTTATTTCCTTGTATTTTCCAACCTGTCCCCCAGTTACGCACATCTGCCCCCAGGCTTGCCGCACCGGTGCGGGGAACTCTGATCTCTGACAGTCGGGGAAGGTATCCGCGACGGACGCAGACAACCCCCGCTGCTAGCCACACCTCCTTCCGGCTGCAGCGGATGTTGTCCACGCGGATCGCGTAGACGTCAACCCGCTGCCCCGGCAATACAGCAGGAAGCACCGGTAAGTGTGTGGGGGGGGACAGGAGGATCCAGGTCCCCTGCAGCGGTGCGGGGGATCTGGATCTTAGTCTCATAGAAGACGACCCCGATTAGAAGACGAGGGGTATTTTTCAGAGCATTTGCTCTGAAAAAAACCTTGTCTTATAATCGAGCAAATACGGTACTAACCGTATAATTTATCAGTGCCAACCTTGTCCCAAACACAGCTTCCCAGTGCCAACTTTCAGCGGCGTAACTAGAAACCTCAGGGCCCCGGTGCGAGAATCTGTTAAGGGCCCCCCCACCCACTATCTACCCTCTCCCTCCCTACCCCCTTCTCACGATCTCCCCTCTCCCTCCCTCCCCCCCTTCTCCCAATCTCCCTTCTCCCTCCCTACCCCCCTTGTCACGATCTCCCTCCCTAACCCCCCTCTCACGATCTACCCTCTCCCTCCAAACCCCCTTCTCACAATCTACCTTCTCCCTCCCTACCCCACTTCTCACAATCTACCCTCTCACTCCCTACCCCCCTTCTCACGATCTACCCTCTCCCTCCCCCCCTTTCTCACGATCTACCCTCTCCCTCCCTACCCCCCCTTCTCACGATCTACCCTCTCCCTCCCTACCCCCCTTCTCACGATCTACCCTCTCTCTCCCTACCCCACCTTCTCACGATTTACCCACTCCCTCCCTACCCCCCCCTTTGTAGGTCACTTACCATCAACTCCTGTGTTGGGAGAGTGAGGCGTTTGTCTCGGGTGCCGGCGCTTCACTGCTCAGCGTGAAGCGCCAGCACCCGAGACAAACGCCTCACGCTCCCAACACTGTACTCTGGGCAGCGCTGAGGCAGGCGGCGGCGACGTCGGCAGCAGTGGCAGAGGCATCCTGGATTTCTGTCAGTCAGGGGGGCCCAAGAGTTGCCGAGCGGTTTTCAGCAACCGCTCGGCACCCCTTGGGCCCCCCTGACTGGCCGAACTCCAGGGCCCGGTCGCAGTCGCGACCCCGGTAGTTCCGTCACTGCCAACTTTGTCCCCTAACAGCTTCCCAGTGCCAACCTTGTCCCAAAACAGCTTCCAAGTGCCAACCTTGTCCCCACCCTAGTTTGCAAGCTTATCTGGCTGGGCCTCACTTTGTCTTACTGGTTTCGGGGAACCTGCTGCCGTCCCGGCGCCGCCCATAAAGATTATTGAGTTGAGGGGCTCAATTCTGTTTCAGACATAAACTTTAGGTCCGTCTGAAAATAATTTGAGCCTGCGTGCCCAATAATTTTCAACATGAAGTGCCACCCGAAAAGTTCATAGGTATGCTGATGTGGTCTTCCAAATTTGAGTCCTCCATAGTGTTTCTGTGTAGAACTTGTTTTCTTATACCATATTGCACCCACTTACGTTTAGAGGGTCCTTTTGTCACATTGATCTTCTGCTGCAAGGGGAGCTTGTCTGACCCGTGCCATTGAGAATTCTTGCAAGTCATCTTCTTCCATGGCTGCTAAGCCCTTTTTGAAAAATCAACTTGCCGGGCATGGTCCTTCACTGTCAGTGAGCTGAGATTACAACTGCTAACTACCACTCTAGTGAATAAACCGTCTTGTGATTTAGTGTTATGTGTTCCTTGTGAAAGAAGACCACATATTCTCAATAGAATTTGGGGCATCAATCTCTGTGAGGTTTTGTTGGCAGAACCCTTAAAGCAGCTTATAGTTTGAGAAACCTTAGTCTTAACTTTTCTTGAATTATGGGGCTAAGAATCACAATCATAGCAAAGTTCAGCATTACCATTACATCATACATTGCTGGTATGTACTGCTGCTTGGTTTGTGCACTAGTTTGAAGTTCCTTTTAATGTAAGACTGTGTATAAAACATCTCAATGGCTGGAAAATTGCCATTCTTGCTTTAAAATGCTTTTATTTTCTCCAGGCGTCAATGTGCAAGGGGTGGTGCTTGATCATTTTTCTCTGACTTCTTATTTCCATACCATCCCCAGCGTCCTTGGTGGTCTAGAGATGATAAGGAGCAGAAACACATGTGCCTATTATTGTCATCCCCTGCCCTTCCTCCATCTTGTTTTTGTTTTCACATTATTGTCACAATGGTTTTCTTGCACCACCAACACTATCCTGGGAGCTTTCATGAAGGACCACCCACATTGGCTTAGAAAATCTAGTGAATTAATGCTTATTATCTTGTCATAATTACCTAGTAGTTGTCATACCAGGGATGTCTATTCACTAAGCCAGGCCCGGACTGGCCATCGGGCAAATGGGCCAGGCCGCGGCAGGGCCGGATTGACTTAGGGGCTGATGGAGTTGCAGCTCTAGGCCCCTACCTTAAAATAGGCCCAGTCAGGACCGAACTGACTGGGCCTATGCGGCCTCTACGACCGCATTAACGCAGGGCATAAGGGGCACCTGCCCCTTAAGCCCGCCGCAACTGCGACCGGGTCCGCCACTCTAGGGGGACAGGAAGCCCCCACCAGGGCCGGCCTTACGTGTGTGCGGCCGCACAGGGTTTAAATTAAAACTTTGGGGTTTTTTTTTAACTTTATTTAACATCCTCCATGTTAAATAAAGTTTTTGTTAACTTTATTTAACATGGAGGATGTTAAATAAAGTTAAAAAAACCCCCCAATGTTTTAATGTAAGCCCTGTGTGGCCGCAGACCCCTAAGGCCGGCCCTGGTTGCTGGTTGCGGGCCCGGCCGCAGTTGCTGCTTGCTCCGGCAACAAGGTAAGTAGGGTGAGGGAGGGGGGTGCAGTGAGAAGGGGCAGAGGGGGGTTAGATAGTGAGAAATGGGGAGAGGGGATAGATAGTGAGAGGGGGAACATAGTGAGAAGGGGCAGATAAGATGGGGAGAGGGGGTAGTGTGAATGCGTTTGAGAATGAATGAATAGATGTGTGGATGAATTGTGTGAATGCGTATGACAATTAATGAATTCATGTGTGTATGAATTGCTTGAATGATTTGTGAGACTGCATTAATGAATGTGTTAATGATTTGTGTGAATGAGTAAATGCAAAGATGGTACATGAAGGGTGGGCTTTAACAATAAATAAATAAATAAATAAAAATGGGCTGCTCGGGCTTAAATGCCGGGGCCTATTTTTTGTCCCAGTCCGGGCCTGCACTAAGCTGTGAGAACTTGCAGACAAAGGACCAATTTGCATTTAGTTGATGTGAGCAGAAAGAAGCAAGGAACTTGCAAATTTAACTTGGCACACCAAAAATATATAAAAATAATCCATATGGGACATGTAGGGGCCCCGGGGAAATTTTCACACCGGGGTCATGTGGTTTCTAGTTACACCCCTGCTCATCCCCACCTTTTGTTTATTCAGAAAGGTTTCCTGGCAAAAAAAAATTATATGACCACCGTAGTAGTAGCTTTAGACAAGCACGGACCTGAGCAACATGAGAACTTTAGTTTACAATAGCGGGGTAAAGATTAACTACCCTTTAATTGTAAGAGCCCTCTTCACTCAGTGAACCTGTGCCAGGTTGTTATTGCATATGATTCAGAATTTGGTGGCACTATATAGATCAATGTAATGTAATGGTTCACTGTATATCATGGGAGCTGCCATCAGTGTGAAGTGTAGACCACTACTATAGGCTTATTGTAGCCCCCCAAAACCCAATACCAGGCTGAGAGTCTTAGGGAGCTGGAGTATTAAATAGCCCTAGTTGGAATACAAGTATAAAATAAAACTACCTCGTGTCTGCAGCCTGCAAACTGTATCTGTACCCAGGCAGATGTAAATGAAGAAGCAGCAGAGTGAAAGGGAGGAGACCAAACCACTCAGACAGCGGAGGGTTTTACAGAATTAAATAAAAGCTTTTTTGGCAACTACTGTGTGTTGTTTTTTTCTGCCTGTATGTCTAGTTAACCCACTCTAAACAGTCCACTGTTTCTTCCTCCCCGGATGCTGCTCCGGTTGTACTCTGAATCTGGGTGGGTTAGTACAGGGACTCTCTTGCCTCCCCCTCTGGATGCCCATGACTGTGATTGCAGCATGATGTATAGATGGCATAGTAGCTAGCTATGCATGTGCATTGATAGCTAGGCAGTGGTATATCCATGTATCTTAAGGTGCCAGTCATTCTGTCCCTTTTTACTAGGAGCTCAGATTGTTTGCTGGGTATAAGTATATCACAATATTCCATAAATCACAATAATCTGTATGCAAAAAGGAGAAAATTACACATCACGTGGAGAAGAAATATTGAACTGAAGGTGCCTCTTTTTTTGTTCCATGCTACAGAACATAGTAGAAACATGTAGGAATTTCCTTGGCTCAATGTTGGGAACCATTACACAATCACAGTTGCAGTAAACATATTCTATTTTAAACTACTTGTAAACAGAGTATAACTATGTGGCTGGGTTATTTGAAGGGGGCCTTTGACTTTATACCAAATTGTATACTCTGCCCAGAATCCTATGGTAGTCTATGTAGCAGATATTACCAAATGTAGGCACGCCCAACCCCAGAACAGAGCAGAACTGATGCTTAGCTCTCCCTTGCGTACTTGTGCTTTGATCAATAATCTACTCAATATTTAAACCCAAACAGTGATCTTTTCTTTGCTGATTGGGCTGCGTTCACACTTGGTGGGATTCCAACACCTCAGGACAAAAGCTAGCAGGGATGATCCAGACACATATAACGTGAGCCCTATGCGGCTTTTTTTGCAGCATGCCACAAAGAGCATGATAGGCAGCAGGGCAGGCTAGCGTTGGAGGCAATTATTCCCTGTGTCTGTCCAAAATTTTAAAACAGGGGTTGTCTGAGTTAGGCTGGCCTACTTGTGGAGGTTGGAGCACAGTGTGCAAGCAGCCATAATGAAAGAGACTGGACAAGGTAAGGCTGAAAGGTGTGACGATAGAATAGGGATAATGTGTGTGTGTGAGGGTGCTAGTGTGTAAGTGGTTATTAGTGGGAGTATGGGAGAGAGTGCCTTAGTGTACTAGTGTCTGTTAGTATATGTGTGGTGGTCAGTCTGTATGCGTATTTATATTAGTAGGTCTGGCCGCCCAGCTTGTTGGTCAGAGAAAATCTGGCCCTCCGCACTGGCGATGTTGGACTAGTTTGACAAGACAAATTGCGTGTCCTTGGCAATAGATCACTAACTAAACGGGTTGGAATCCTATATAATGTTAAGTCATTGAATTTGAAGGATCCAAACAGAAAAATTTGGAGTCCTGTCCCCTGTGGTTGTAGAAGAATAATACAAATCTGTAGTGGTTATCATGCGGAACTGAGGTTTTTGGCTGAAAGATGGCTCTTTCGATATGAAGAAAATTAAACAGTTATGGTGTTGTCTAAAAATATCGACTCTGCAATGGTAGCCAGGTAGAAGCTCTGAAACTGTGTATGAAAACTAGACTTGCGCATTCGTCTTCGGGCGAACATGAAAACGAGCACGAAGAGGCCGTTTTTTTGTTCGTTCCGAAGACACGCCGAAGAGAATACAGTGCCGGCAAAACGTAGGAGAAGACGAAGACTCACAACCACGAAGAATCTTCGTTTTTGCCGCGCAGCCACCAAAATTTCAAACAGGAGTGAGCTGATCTCGTCTGTCCAATCAGCTCACTCTTGTGACGTCACGCTAAGGGTCTCGTCCAATGCCTGTGCTGCTGTTATTTGAATTCTGAAGGCGCCTTTATAAGACCAGAGCTTGCCTGAGAGATCCATTCATTTTTCGCTGTGACTGCTTTGGCAACACTGCTGTGCTGCATCCGAGCGTTACAGAGAGATTGTTCTGTTCTGTGTGAGACTGGTAAGCCTTAGCCTGCCATTTCTCACAGTGTACTTCATCCTCACTTTAGTGCTACTTAATATAATTAATAATAATAATACATTTGATTAGTTTAATTTTTTTTTTATTTAATTTGTCATCAACTGTAGTGTAAGTGCTGTTGAGTTGACAGTGCACCCAGTGTCTCAGTGGCACTGGGGTGCCCTTGTCCTGGGCTGGCACTAGTGCCTACTGCCTGTCCTGCTTAAATAAATTAAATAGAATTAATAAATAATAATTTAATAGAGTCTATAATTTAATAGTTCATTATAATATTATATATATATATATTTGTCAGTCATATATATATATATATACTATAGTATACTAGTGTAGAGTGTACTGTAGACATTCATCTACTAGTGTCTAATTTAAAATCAGTAATATTAATTAATATAATTAATAATTGAATTCATTATAAAATTATATATATATTTGTCAGTTATAGTTAGTAATAGTATACTAGTGTAGAGTGTATTGTAGACATTCAAGACATCTACTAGTGTCTAATCTAAAATCAGTAATATCAATAATTCTATAATTCTTTCTTATCTTAATAGTTAATTAAATTAGCTATAAATAAAAGTAATAATATTAATTAATTACTTCTAGCGTACAGTTCAGCTAATCTTATTAGTACTGGTGCTGCAGCTCTATAGTTTGTGCTTTGTTTTAGCAACAGCAAGAGACCAAGTCAATTTTTCTTAATTTATAATCTTTCATTTTATTTCATTTGTTTTGCTCACCTCAGTCCATCAGTGAAGTGAACTTGTTGGGCTAGTGAGTACAGCCACATAAGTGCTGTGTTTTTTTTTGATCAGCAAGCAGTGACGTTAACTGTTTTGCAAAGTTTTTCTCATTTATTTACATTTTATTTCAATTTTATTAAAAGTACCCTTAGTGTTTTGCTCACCTCAGTCCATCAGTGAAGTGAACTTGTTGGGCTAGTGAGTGCAGCCGCATAAGTGCTGTGTGTTTTTGTTCAGCAAGCAGTGAAGCTAACTGTTTTGCTGTGAAATTTTATTTTATTTCTAATTCTTTTCAAGAAAAATTGACTGTGACGAGCTGTACTAAGCAAAGCTTCAAGCTACTAGCTGTAGTACTAAAATAATTCTAATCTTCTTTAATCTTAATCTATAATATATTATAAATAATATATAACAATATAAATTCTAATTCATAATCTATAATATAAGTCAGGGGTGTCCAAGTTTTTTCTGCAGTGGGCCACTTCATCAGAATTGTAAACGTGCGCGGGCCGCACTCATTTTTCACTGTGACAAAAAATATGGCCTTTAATAAAATATGCAGATTAAAATAAAGTAAAATTACACAAAACCTTTACTCTTCCTCTCACTGATTTCTGGGCCTTGAAAGTTTTGCGACTACAAATTCAGGATTCCCTAGATTTATTCTAGGGATGAACTAAAATGAAAATTCTGGACCAAAACATTCAGGGTTCACTTAGCCAAAACCGAAAATGACCCCCACCTTTAAAAATAATAATAAAAACTCACATGTTTCATAAAAGTAGGTAACACACAATTGGACAAAATTAGCAATATGACTTGGCATGATAGGAGTGTGATTGCTAACAGCAATCACACTCCTATCATACCCAGGCAACCAGTAAATGCTGTTACCTAGGCATGATGGGACTGTGCTCGCTGTGATTGCTGTTAGCAATCACACTCCTATCATGCCAAGTCAGCCAGTACATGCTGGTACAGGGTGGCTGTAAGTGATGTGCAGACCCCATACTGCTGGCAGCATCACTACACAAGGGGGGCAGCTAGCTAGGTTTCAGCATGTACTGGCTGACTTGGCATGATAGGAGTGTGATTGCTAACAGTAGTCACAGTCCCATCATGCCTAGGTTCCAGCACTTACACATCCATCCAGTAAATGCTGGAACCTAGGCATGATGGGACTGTGATTGCTGTTAGCAATCACACTCCTATCATGCCAAGTCAGCCAATACACGCTGGTACAGGGTGGCTGTAAGTGATGTGCAGACCCCATACTGCTGGCAGCATCAATACACAAGGGGGGCAGCTAGCCAGGTTTCAGCATGTACTGGCTGACTTGGCATGATAGGAGTGTGATTGCTAACAGCAATCACAGTCCCATCATGCCTAGGTTCCAGCACTTACACATCCATGCTATCACACACACACACACTCATTTATTCATATAATCATTAATTCACAGATTCATTCCCTCAATCACACACACTCATTCAAACACCCTGCCCACCCCCTTACCTGCACTGCAGCTCCTCGATGCCGCTCACAGACTTCAGCAGGGGGCGCGGACTCCCTCTGCCTTCTCTGCTAAAGCACAGAGGAAGTAGGATGTCACGTGAACTCCGCTTCCTCTGTGCAGTCCAGAAGACCCTCCCACAAGTAAGTAGCAGGGCTTGAGGTGCGGCTCGTGTAAGATCGGTTGCCCTGGCTGCCGATCTTACGCGGGCCGCACCTCGAGGTCTCGCGGGCCGCATTTGGCCCGCGGGCCGCATGTTGGACGCCCCTGATATAAGTAATTCTAATTCTAAATTCTAATTCATAATCTATATTCTTCTATCTATAATACATAATATATAAGTAAATTCATCACCATCACCACCACCAGCAGCCGCAGCAGCAAAACCTAGCAAATCTAAAGCATTTAGCAGTCCCACTATGGCCAGTACTGTTACCACCAGTCCCACCACCACCAGTTCTGCCTCTGTTCATCCACCCCGAGCAGTAGGAGCAGCACCCAAGGCACACTCCAAGGCTATGCGCGCCCCAATTTGGGAGCACTTTGAAAATGTTGAAGAAGGGCGCTATGGAAAGTGCAAACATTGTGGGAAGCTAATAAGCAGAGGGAAAGTGTCTGGCCATTTTACCAGTGCTAGCATGAAGCATCACCTCAGCACTCAACACAACGCTGTGCTATTGGGGAAAGATGCAGAAGTAAAACTTAGTGCAAGCAGCATAGCTGGTGGCCGTGGAAAAACCCCAACAGCTTCTTCTTCTGAGCCAATAGCAGCAGCAGCAGCAGCTAGTGCAGGCAGCCAGAGACCAAGGCAGGTTGGAGCACTGCATGTCCAGCCCACCCTGGAACAATTTGTGGCATTCCAATCCAAAAGGTCAATGCCCAAACAGCAGGCCAATAAAGTAACGCGACTGATTGGTCAGTTCATTGCTGTTGGAGGGGCATCCTTCTCTATGATCGAAGGGGAGCCTTTCAAACAATTGATGGCGGCTGTGGATCCACAATATACAGTTCCATCACGTTCCACTTTCAGCAGGAACATTGTCTCCTCGTTGTATCGGTCCTGTGTTGCAGCAGTGAAAGAGAAGCTTTCCAAGGCTGCTGGTCAGTCTGTTCATTTCACTACAGATTTGTGGAGTGCACCTAGCGGCCAGCATGCCTTTCTTTCTTTGACAGCACACTGGTGGCAGCCCGGTGTGTCTAAGGAAGCTGCTGCAGCAGGCTACCGATCTTTCCTTCTCCATGCAGAAGTGATGGATGAAAAGCACACTTCCCAAAATATTCTGCAGGCAATGAGGAAAATGTTTAGCCTTTGGGTGGGAGCAGAGGCGGGCACCAATGTTGAAGTTGGTTTTGTGGTAACTGACGGAGGTGCCAATATGGTGAAAGCGCTGCGAGATGGTCATATTGTTGGTGTGCGCTGTGCAGCCCACATCATCCATCTTGTAGTGAAGGCAGCAATATCAGAAGGAACTAATGTGGCAGCAGTAGTTCTGTCCCACTGCAGAAAGATCGCTGGGCACTTTCACCATAGTGTTAAGGCTAGCCAACTTTTGAGGGAAGAGCAAGAGAGGTCAGGTCTTCCCGTACACTGCCTACGTCAGGATGTCAGTACACGGTGGAACTCCACATTAGACATGCTGGAGAGGATTTTGGAGCAGCAGAGGGCAATCCATAATCTTGCCTCAGAGCACAATATTGGGATTACCTCTCCATTGAATAGGGAGGATTGGACAGTGATCGCCCAGCTAGTGGCAGTCCTTAAACCATTCAGGGATGCCACAGAAAATTTAAACTCAAACACTGCCAGTCTGGCCCAGGTAATCCCAGTGTTCTCCCATCTAGGCAGCAAGATGGATGTGTTCCTTGGAAACCGTGAGGCTGTTCAAGGTGGCACTCTACATCCTGACGTAGCAGCCATAGTCAGGAAGCTGAAGGATCTGCTAAAAGTACACCTTCGCAAACGAATGGAAGAGAGTCCCGAAATGATGCTAGCGTGCGTTTGCGATCCAAGAATTAAGGGAAAGCAAGCTTTGAAATTTAATGTTCTCAGTAGCTACCGGGAGCAATTGGTCAACAAGGTGCGTGACTGGCAGCATAAAATGGGAATGCTGTCCGAGGAGGGAGAGGTGCAGGAGGAGGAAGAGATGATGTGGTCTGCTACTCCTAGCAGCAGCATCAGCAGCAGTGCCACAAGCAGCACAACACAGCTGAGTGGAGCAGCTAAGTTTTGGGAAGAGGCACTTGGGAGTATAGTTGGACCATCTGACAGAGCTAGCAGCAGAAAGGAGAGTAGTGCTGCTGAAATGGTCAAACTTTACCTCTGTGAAGTTCCTTCTGCGCCTAATGTTGATCCTCTTAGCTACTGGGATGAAAAGAAGAGTGTGTGGCCTGCACTCTCGTGGGTTGCGCAGCAACTACTATCATGTCCGCCAACCACTGTTCAAAGTGAGCGCGTGTTTTCTATGACTGGAAACATACTGAGTCCACAGCGCTCACGCATGGCACCTCATCTGATGGAGCAGATTGCCTTTCTTAAATTCAATCTGCCCAAGTTGGGTTACCCAGCTCTTAGCTTGGAAAGTTAATTTTTTTTCTCTGTAATGTTTAAGGTAGTTTCTCCCCCTGGTTGCACGTGTTTGTGGTGGGCCAACATCTGCTACCTCCGCCGGTGTAGCCAATTTACGCTAGGGCCTAGTGTCTGAGTTCTGGAAGTCTGCTCCCAAACGCCATGGACTGACAGACTTTCATGCTTTGCCCTGGGGTGAAACAGGTGAGCGGGTCGTCAATTGCCCACTCATTCACCTTTTTCCTTTTCCAACGCTGCTGCTGGTGGTGGTGCCAGCATCTTTTGCCAGTTCGCTTCCTGGCTGAAATCATGCCTCAAATGTCCCTAATGGAGAGGGTAGTTTCTCCCCCTGGTTGCACTTGCTGCGGTGTGGCAATGCCTGCTACCTCCGCCGGTGTAGCCAATTTACGCTAGGGCCTAGTGTCTGAGTTCTGGAAGTCCGTTCCCAAACGCCAAGGACTGACAGTCTTCGGATGCTTTGCCCTGGGGTGAAACAGGTGAGCGGGTCGTCAATTGCCCACTCATTCACCTTTTTCCGTTTCCAACGCTGCTGCTGGTGGTGGTGCCAGTATCTTTTGCCAGTTCGCTTCCTGGCTGAAATCATGCCTCAAATGTCCCTAATGGAGAGGGTAGTTTCTCCCCCTGGTTGCACTTGCTGCGGTGTGGCAATGCCTGCTACCTCCGCCGGTGTAGCCAATTTACGCTAGGGCCTAGTGTCTGAGTTCTGGAAGTCTGCTCCCAAACGCCAAGGACTGACAGTCTTTGGATGCTTTGCCCTGGGGTGAAACAGGTGAGCGGGTCGCCAATTGCCCACTCATTCGCCTTTTCCAATGCTGCTGCTGCTGCTGGTGGTGGTGGTGCCAGCGTCTCTTCTCTGGCAGTTCGCTTCCTGGCTAGTGTCATGCCTTAAATGTCCCTAATGGAGAGGGTAGTTTCTCCCCCCTGGTTGCACTTGCTGCGGTGTGGCAATGCCTGCTACCTCCGCCGGTGTAGCCAGCTTACGCTAGGGCCTTGTGTCTGAGTTCTGGAAGTCCGCTCCCAAACGCCAAGGACTGACAGTGTTTGGATGCTTTGCTCTGGGGTGGAACAGGTGAGTGGGTCGCCAATTGCCCACTCATTCGCCTTTACCAATTCTGCTGCTGCTGCTTGTGGTGCCAGCGTCTCTTCAATGCCAGTTTGCTTCCTGGCTGGTGTCATGCCTCAAATGTCCCTAATGGTAAGGGCAGTTTCTCCCCCCTGGTTGCACTTGCTGCGGTGTGGCAACGCCTGCTACCTCCGCCAGTGTAGCCAGCTTACGCTAGGGCCTTGTGTCTGAGCTCTGGAAGTCTGCTGCCAAACGTCTAAGACTGACAGTGTTTGGGTGCTTTGCCCTGGGGTGAAACAGGTGAGTGGGTCGCCAATTGCCCACTCATTCGCCTTTCCCAATTCTGCTGCTGCTGCTGCTGCTGGTGGTGCCAGTGTCTCTTCAATGCCAGTTCGCTTCCTGGCTAGTGTCATGCCTCAAATGTCCCTAATGGTAAGGGCAGTTTCTCCCCCCCTGGTTGCACTTGCTGCGGTGTGGCAACGCCTGCTATCTCCGCCAGTGTAGCCAGCTTACGCTAGGGCCTTGTGTCTGAGCTCTGGAAGTCTGCTGCCAAACGTCTAAGACTGACAGTGTTTGGGTGCTTTGCCCTGGGGTGAAACAGGTGAGTGGGTCGCCAATTGCCCACTCATTCGCCTTTCCCATTTTTCAGTGCTGCTGCTGGTGGTGGTTGTGGTGGTGCCAGCATCTCTTCTGTGCCAGTTCGCTTCCTGGCTAGAGTCATGCCCAAAATGTCCCTAATGGTAAGGGCAGTTTCTCCCCCCTGGCTGCGTCTGTTTGCGGTGTGGCAACGCCCGCTACCTCCGCCGGAGTGGCCAGCTTACGCTAGGGCCTTGTGTCTGAGCTCTGGAAGTCCGCTGCCAAACGTCTAGGACTGACAGTGTTTGGATGCTTTGCTCTGGGGTGAAACAGGTGAGTGGGTCGCCAATTGCCCACTCATTCGCCTTTTCCATTTCATTATTTTCCTTCTGATACAAAACCAACCAACCAAACATAACACACACAATAACACAAATAACACAGTGACATAACACATAACACACAACACATAACACACAGTGACAACACACATAACACACATAACACATACACGTACAATGCACAAATCACAAGGACCTTTCCTCTTGTTATTTGTCCTGGCCTTCACTTCTACACTCACTAGCATTAACGCTATAACTCACACTTCATACTATAACATTTTTCCATCCACATACCTGCCAACAGACCCAACTTTTTCAGGGACAGTCCTGCTTTTTTCCAGTCCTGTCCCATCTAATTTAGCTATCTAGGTATGCAAATACACGTTGGTAGTTATAGCTCGGTGGGTAGCACTAGTATAAACATTAAATAAATATAATAAAGTACTAAATAATAAATCTAACTTTAAAATACATTTAAATAAACCCCTAATTTTTTTTTTAAAACCCATTAGAATTAAAATTAAATTATTATTTAGACATAATACATCTTTAACCAAACCAGTGCACTGCTACTAATCTTAAACATAACCGTACATTAACCCTAAGCTATTTTTTAGTTCTTGTCCAACATTTTTCCATCCGCATACCTGCCAACACACCCAAGATTTTGGTGGACAGTCCTGCTTTTTTCCAGTCCTGTCCAGTAAAAGTTGGGTTGTTGCAAAGTATGCCATTGTGAATAGGTAGCAAATGTTAGCCATGTATTACAAGTGGTCCAAAATCAATTTAAAAATGTAAAATAATCCCTATTCTTTTATTAAACATCTATGGATGTGTGATTGTGTATGATAAACGGAGGCCAAGTTCCTTGGAGCATTTGTCTCTAGGTCATTTTGTGTACAGTACACCTCAGTACGTGTGTGCAACTCTATTGGTCGTTTCGGCAGGGGGCTGGCCTGCCATCAACGAATGAAGTGCGTTCTGCAATTCACTCGTTGATGCCAGACCAGCCCCCTGCCGGAACGACCAATAGAGTTGCACACACGTTCCTTCACGGCAGCTGCTGCTGCTCCGATGTGTTGTTAACCCCGTATTAACCCCTGCTAGGCAACCGGGAAGGAAACGAAGATTAAACGAGCACGAAGAATGTCCGCGAATATTTGCCCGAAGAGAATACAGGAACGGGCGAATATTCGCGGAATACGAAGGTTTTTTTCCCCCCGAAGACGAGCACGAAGACAAACACGAAGAGCCCCCTGGTGCCCAAGTCTAATGAAAACCAGTACTAATTTGAGCCACCCACCTTACCCTGATCAGAAAAAAAACACTATATTTATCCTATTTGTCCAAGCCCTGATTTTTGAACAGGAGTTGTATTTTCCAGCGAATAATGCCCCGAAGGCACCTTAGAATGGGCAAATTTGTTAAATTTAGCACCAGAGGAGGGAGCTGTGGGACAAGCAGAACAAAGAGATGCAACATTTAATTTCCCAGTAGCACAACATACCAGAAAATCACCACTGGTAGTCGCAGGAATGGGCCATTTGGTGGGGGAAGATTTGTGTAAACTGAGAGGTAATGTATATTTTACCCCAAAGGCAGCCTTCAGGGGTGTCACAGGAGAAAAGATAGAAGTAGTTGAGAACTTCTTTTCATTTCCTTTTGTGGAAGGGGTAATACTAGGCCTCCTGTGCCTCTCTTCCAAAGAGTTTATGAGCTTCAGGAGGTTCTGATGCGGGATCTATATGGTCCGCAGAACGTGTCAGAATAACTTTAAAATCACAAGTCTCTTTGCCACAAGTGCCCCAGTATGCCCTACCGAAGGCAGAACTTGAAGGCATTGTCTCAGTAATATAAGAGTTATTATAAAAGTTATTAATTAATTAACCCAATGGTGAGTCCCTGCAATGCCCCAATTTAGCCCGTACATAAACCAAGATCTGATCCCCAAAACTGACATCTATTGCAGGCTGTAAGAAATGATGCCCCTCTTTCAAGGTTTTTTCATCAGGTACTGTATCAAACACATATATTAACTAGTAAATTGGGCCACTGTAATAAGCTAAACAGTGTCAATACTGAACACACAAATGCAATAACTAACACATACAATAACATCAATGAACAGTACCCACACCTGTGGGGATGGAGTTTATCTGGGCTCTCTTTGTGGAACTTCTCCATAGGATTTGATAGAATCCTCTATCTCCCAAAATACTCTTGCAGGGAATGTGTATCCCAAAGACTGTGTGCCCCAAAGATTGTGTATCATCCCATGACACACTTGGTTTTACAAACAGGTCGGACTACCTACCCGCTTTCTGGTACCAGGATGAAGATGTGTGGAGAGAAACTTTTACTACCCTTTACCCTTGGTGAGGTATAGAGAAAGCCTGGAAACAATTTGCACATAGGGGCTGTTCATTCAGCATCCTTGATTCTGGTTCCGTGAACTAAACTAATGAAGGCCATATCTATTGAAGGCTTCGATGTGAAGGTTCTTTTGTTGTGCACTGGATGTTACAAAATGCAAATGACCTTTCGGTGTGAAGCCAGATGGATAAATATATATAGAAACACATACATCTTTAATAACTGTATATAATGTAGAAATTATCCAATGACTATTTTTTACAAGGCTATGTGCCACTTATTGGGTTTGGTTCAGTGACCTGACTTAACCTTAGTTGGCTTCAATGGTGTAGCAAAAAACACAGTAATTTGACAGCCTAAACTTCACAGAAAGATCATAGTCTTTGGTAGGACTGCACAGAAAATGGTACATTGATCCTCCACCAAACCTAAACTAAATGAAGACACTGTTCAAGAACCAATTAAACACAACGCACACGTGCTGTCAAGCAATAATAAACTGAAATGGGATATGCACCATAAGATATCAACCACACTGCTACTCTTGCACTAGTTAATACAATACACCTCTCCCATTTGCACATACATATTGCCTCCGTTTAAGAATGCCAGCCGCAGCGTTCAAACAAAATTTTATGGATGCAGTGTTTGTGATAAGTGCAAAGGTGTATTATGTGTTATTTTTTTTGCAACACCCTCCTCTTCTTATACCCACTGCCAATTACCCCCTCTCTAAATATTTTCCGTTCCTTAGGCCTGCGTTGTTTTGCTGGAATTTATATAGGTCAGGAGCGTCCAAGTTTTTTCTGCAGTGGGCCACTTCATCAGAATTGTATACGTGCGCGGGCCGCACTCATTTTTCACTGTGAGAAAATATGGCCTTTAATAAAAAGATTAAAATAAATTAAATGACACAAAACCTTTACTTTTCCTCTCACTGATTTCTGGGCCTAGAAAGTTTTGTGACTACAAATGCAGGATTCTGTATAAGTAAAAATAAAATAGTTCTATTTATTTTAGCGATGCACTAAAATGAAAATTCTGGACCAAAACCGAAAATTCAGGGTTCACTTAGCCGAAACTGAAAATGACCACCCACACACTTTTAATAAAAGTAAGTTACACACCAAAAATGTACAAAAAATTATATATTATGATTGTTAACAGCAATCGCAGGCATACCCAGATTCCAGCATGTACTGGTTTGCTGGGCATTGTACCGGTATTTTTTGTACAATTTTAGTGTGTAACCATGCTTTTATTAAAGGTAACACACCACAATTGGACAAAAAAAATCAACAATATGACTTGGCATGATAGGAGTGTGATTGCTAACAGCAAACACACTCTTTTTATACCCAGGCAACCAGTAAATGCTGGAACCTAGGCATGATGGGACTGTGATTGCTGTTAGCTGTTAGCAATCACACTCCTATCATCCCAAGTCAGCCAGTACATGCTGGTACAGGGTGGCTGTAAGTGCAGACCCCATACTGCTGGCAGCATCAATACACAGGGGGGCAGCTATCCAGGTTTCAGCATATACTGGCTGACTTGGCATGATAGGAGTGGGATTGTTAACAGCAATCACAGTCCCATCATGCCTAGGTTCCAGCACTTACACATGCCAGCTATCACACACACATTCATTCACAGATTCATTCCCTCAATCAGGCATACTCATTCAAACACACTCCCCCACCCCCTTACCTGCACTACAGCTCTCTCAATGCCGATCACAGACTTCAGCAGGGGGCGCGGCCTCCCTCGTTCTCCCCACAGAGGAAGCAGGACTGAAGCAGAGAATAGACCCTCCCACAAGTAAGCAGCAGGGCTCTTGTGATCCTGGCTGCCGATCTCACGCGGGCCGCACCTCGAGGTCCCGCGGGCCGCACCTCGAGGTCCCGCGGGCCGCACCTCGAGGTCCCGCGGGCCGCACCTCGAGGTCCCGCGGGCCGCACCTCGAGGTCCCGCGGGCCGCACCTCGAGGTCCCGCGGGCCGCACCTCGAGGTCCCGCGGGCCGCACCTCGAGGTCCCGCGGGCCGCATTTGGCCTGCGGGCCGCATGTTGGACGCCCCTGATATAGGTTATTTGAAAACGTTGCTGCAAGTTTCGCATCATTCCAGGATTAACTTGCTTCAACGTTGTTTTGTAGTTTTTCAAAGGGCCCTTGAAATCTCAAGTTTTTCATCAAAATGAATCTAAAATCAAATCTCGACCAAAACATTTAATTTGATTCTAATGCCAAATTGAATCTACCAAATTCTCTTTAGAGAATAAAGAAAATAAGACATTTAAGATGTTTACATGTATTTTTAATTGAAAAACAAAATTAGGGGGCGTGTCCTGGAGCTCGACCAAGATGGCCGCACGTTGAGTTGCTCCTGACTCACCCGCCGAGAACTTCCGCTTTTTTCAGCGCTAAACGCTATTTATTGCGCCCCATCTCGACAGGCAAAGATGCCTAAACATCCCCCGAGGGATTCGTCGACTGCGGTCGCTTCTTACTTTCGGAAGAAGGATTCCGCGACACCACGTGCCTCGAGCAGCCCGGATCCTGGGGATGAGGATTTGGATTCCCCGTGCACCAAGAAGGACATAGCGGACCTTGCTGACCTCCTCAAAACGGTCAAAAAGGACCTCCACCGTGATATCAAGGATGGTCTGACGACCCTAACCAAGGAGGTTCGTGACCTGCAAACCCGCACCACAGAGCTCGAACACGGCCACGTGGCTATGGCCGAGGATCACCAGGCCGCTGCCGCGGACATGGCAAACCTCCGGTCCAAATACCACGCTTTACAGGAACAAGTCGAGGATCTGGACAATCGGTCGCGACGCTGTAATATTCGGGTACGTAATGTGCCTGAAACGGCTCTCTTACCTGATTTTATTGACCGCTACCTCCGCCTTCTCTTGCCCGGGGCCTCGGCTGAGGATTTACATTTGGACCGGGTTCATCGTGCGCTTCGGCCGCGTCCTGCACCGTCGGATAATCCGAGAGATATTATCCTTAAATGCCACCACTACACGACGAAGGAGGCGATCTTTCGGGCGGTTCGCAATGGCTCTCCGTCTTTGGACGGTATTACACCTCATCTTTACGCGGACGTCGCTCCATCTACGCTGCAGAAGAGGAAGGTGCTTAAACCCATCACGGAGCTCCTTAGTTCGAACGGGATAAAGTACAGATGGGGGTTCCCGTTTCGCCTTATTGCGCACCATGGCTCCACTCTTCATGTTCTCCGGGACCCCTTCGAAGGCCCGGATTTTCTGAAACACCTGGGGATCACCGCCACCCAAGAAGTCCTGCGCCTGCAACATTTGATGGATCCTCGTCCTCGGTCTACTCTGGCTGCTTTGTCCTCTTCCTCACCCGAGACTGTTTTGGGGGCCGCTGACATTGTCGAGGATCCCGCTCCGGCGCTTCCTACCCAAAGGGACTAAGAGCTTTTTTGGGGTTCTTTTTCCTTATTGCTCGCTTTTTCTGTAATTTTGGTTTGTTTGGGTTTTTTTTATTATTATTATTATTATTTTTATTTTTTTTATTTTTTTATTATTATTATTACACGTATGTATATCTCCGGTTGTTTCTTTTTACATGTGCGTTCTCCATTCCTTTGCTCAACTGCTCCCCTGGTGGCGCCTCTCCCCTTAGGGGGTTACAGCCTTTGTAGGCGCATGCTCTACTGTTCATGTCAGGGGTAGATAGGCTCCACCTACGTTGTTACTATGTGCTCTGTATACCTTTAAGTTTTTTGTTTTTTTCTTTTTTGTTTTTGTTTTTGTTCTCTCCCCCCTCATTACATTTATTTCTCCTCAAATTGTAGCTTTATGGGCCCTGACGTCTCTCGCCTTAGGGGGCTTCAGGTTGCTATTGCCTCCGATCCTTGACCACCCCTATTAATTTTTTTTTTTTTTTTTTTTAATTTTTTTATATACACATAAGTCTGCACACACCACGACACACGGCAGTTTTCCTGTTTGAGTTAACATTCTGTTTTATTTCCGTTGCGCTATATTATTCTCGGCGGGGGGTTCCGTCTGGTCTCCCAGGTCCCCCCATAGAACAGGCTCGCCGGTCTCGGTGTGGGTCCTGCTCTTCGTTTGTGATCTCAGTTCATAGGCACTCCCTTTTCACTCCTGTGATTGGGGTGCTTATCCCTTGTTACGTATTGTTTTTTTGCTACATTTATACTTTTCTTTGAGATCGTTCCACGATCCCCTTTACTGGGCTCCTGTAGGTGGATTCCCCTTCCCAGCCCCTGTGGTACCCCCCCCCCCTTTTTTTTGTTTTTTTTTTTTGTTTTTTTTTTTGTTTTTCTCCTCTCTCCTTCCTCTGTTCTTCTTTTCCCTTTTATTTATTTTGTGTTCTTCTTTTCAAGGGTCACCTCACGCCTCTTTGATTTTGAGCCGGCCGGCTGTGGTGCCTGATGGATCCGCTGGAGTCGTCTGGGGGGTCCACCCTGAAGGTAATAACCCATAACACACATGGCCTCAATTCCCCACAAAAACGTCTCAAAGCTATCAAAAACTATTCTGCCGTTCGCGCGGACGTAGTCCTCTTGCAGGAAACCCACTTTAAACATGACCATGTCCCTAGGTATTGGGGCAAACATTACCTCCAACACTTTCATGCTACCAATCCCACGAAACACAATGGGGTCACGATTCTGTTACACAAACGGCTCGATTTTCTCCTTACTGGTTTGGTCAAGGACCCTGAGGGCCGATATTTACGCTTACAAGGTACCTTGTTTGGCAAGGACGTTTGTATCCTCAACGTTTACGCGCCCTCTCCCAACCTCTCGGGTTTTTATTCGCGTCTGGAGGCTCTGCTTGACGTGCCCAGGTCCACCGCCCTGATTGTAGGGGGGGACTTTAATGCCACTCCGGACCCTTACCTGGACAGGTCTGACTTTCGTCGTGTCGCTCTCCCCCGGTCTTCGTACAAACCCCTTCAACTTTTCTTACGCCGCATGAATCTGTTTGATGCCTGGCGCGCGCTCCACCCCATTGACAGGGACTACTCCTTCTACTCCAACCCTCATGATAGCTACTCCCGCATAGACCACATTTTTATATCGCAAAATTTATTTGGCTCTTTGTTGTCTTCCCGAATCCATGAGATCACCTGGTCTGATCATGGTATAGTCGAAGGGACGTTCTCTGATCTTTCCCCCCGTCGCCCGAGCTCCACATGGAAGCTGAATGACTCCTTATTAGCGGACCAGACCATGGGTGCTTTTGTGGCGGACGCCCTGGAGGAGTACTTCCGCTTGAACTCCTCCCCCGATTTGGCTGTGGGGACATTGTGGCAGGCGCACAAGGCAGTTATCCGCGGCACCTTTATTCGCCTGGCCTCCCAAAAGAAAAAGGAGAAGCTCCGTCAGGAGCTCCTCTTGAGGACCGAGATTTGCGACCTTGAACGTAGGCATAAGTCGACTGGGGACCCTCAGGCCCTTCGTTCTTTGTTAGTCAAAAAGGGGGAACTTAATTTGATCCTTTCGGCTGATGTTCTGAAGGCCATTAGCTGGACGAACCAGAAATTTTTTGAAAAGGGCAATAAGCCCGACACCATGCTAGCGAGACGCCTTCGTTTAGCCGCGAGATCCCATCATATTCGGCAAATACATACGTCCTCGGGGGGGACATCCTCTCATCCGGATGTCATTTGTAAGCAATTCACTAACTATTACACCTCGCTTTACGATGGCCATAAGACCTCTCATACACCCCACACTGCCCAATCTATACGGGATTTCCTCCGTGACTCTCGGTTACCGTCGCTTTCCCCGGCCGATGCGCTTCATTTATCCGCTGCGATCACTCAGGAGGAGGTAGATTTGGCCCTAAGTACCATGAAGGGCGCTAGGGCCCCCGGTGTGGATGGGTTCACGGCCGCCTACTATAAACGCTTCAAACACATTCTGTCCCCACATTTGACTGTACTGTTCAACAAATTCCTCTCGGGATCCCCGATACCTCCAGAGATGCTTTCCGCCAAAATTGTTGTGATTCCCAAGGAAGGGAAGGATGCTTCCTTTTGCTCCAATTACCGTCCCATTTCCCTCATTAATGTGGACGTTAAACTCTACGCTAAGATTCTGGCCATGCGGATTGCCCCATGCTTACCAAGCCTGATCCACCCGGACCAGGTGGGCTTTGTCTTGGGTAGGGAGGCCCCTGATAACATCCGCCGCGCCCTGGGTGTCGTTCATGCGTCCCGGTTGGCTCGGTCTCCGACCTTGTTACTTTCTCTGGATGCGGAAAAAGCGTTTGACCGGGTCGACTGGGACTACATGTGGGCGACGCTCGGGACTTTTGGTTTCACTGGGGGTATACTCACTGCTCTGCGTGGTCTTTATTCTTTCCCTAGCGCGGTGGTGGACACCAGAGGGGCAGTGTCTTCCCCGTTCCCTATCCGCAATGGTACGCGGCAAGGCTGTCCCCTTTCTCCCCTTCTATTTGCTCTGTGTATTGAGCCTCTGGCAGCTTCTATTCGCCTGAATCCCGACATTAAGGGGGTGCAGGTGGGAGGCTCTAATTACAAAGTTAGTCTCTTCGCAGATGATGTGCTCCTTTCCCTCACATCCCCCCTGGTGTCCCTGCCGAACCTGTATGCCCTTTTGTCCCGCTTTTCGGCCATCTCGGGCTATAAGATCAACAGCTCTAAATGTGAGGCGTTGAATATCTCATTACCTTCCCACACCGTTGAACTTATAGCCTTGAACTTCGATTTTAAGTGGCAGCCTCATCGGCTTTGCTATCTGGGGGTATACCTGACTGCCCGCCTTCCCGACCTCTATGCTGCTAATTATCTCCCGATGCTGCAGAAGCTGAAGGGTGACCTCCGTCGGTGGATGCCCTATAATATTTCTCTACTCGGTAGAGTTTATAGTGTTAAGATGACACTTTTGCCTAAAATTCTCTACCTTTTTCGTTCGCTCCCTGTCCCTCTGGTGCTTCGGGACCTGGACCTTCTGCAGGCGGAGATCTTTCGCTTTGTTTGGAGGGGGGCCAGGCCGAGGTGGCGACGTGCTCATCTCTACCGGTCGCGCGTTATGGGGGGCCTGGGGGTCCCTCACCTTCTGTCCTATTTTCATGCTGCCCAGTTGGCGCAACTGGCGCTGGTCCATCTCGGTTCTCAAGCCCCTAGATGGGTTGCCCTTGAGGGGGCTCTGTGTCACTTACCTGATGTCTCGGGGGTCTGTTGGCTGGGGGGGAGCGCGCGCCCGTCCTGTACCGATAGCCCTACGCTGTCCTTTTCCCTCTCTTTATGGGACCGACTTAAAACGAGCTGCGCTTTGTACCGCACGCCGTCTGCCCTTACCCCTCTGTTCCACAATTCTGCTTTTCCTGCAGGGTTGGTGTTGGCTTCCTTCCACTGGTGGAGGTCTCATGGTTTTTCGAAGGTTGGTCACCTATATCACCAGGGCTATTTACACACCGTGCGTACTCTCACTGGCTCTTTTCAGATGCCCCCTGCGGAAACGTATCGTTTCCTTCAGCTTCGCTCGTTTTTGGCGGGGCTCAAGCTTCCCCGCACCTTCCCTCTTATGACTCCATTCGAGCGGCTGTGCTGGGCTGGGGAGAGACGTCCGGGCGCGATTTCGCAGCTTTATGCCCACCTTACAGCGCATACCTTCTCTGCCGCCCCTTCCCATTGCCGTTTGTGGGAGAATGACCTTGGGATATCTTTCACTCAGTCAGACTGGACGGAAATATACACTAACACGTTCTCACTTACCGCTAATACTCTCATTAAAGAAGGCGCGTTCAAGGTGGTTGGCAGGTGGTATCTTCCTCCTTCCCGGGTTGCCCAGATGTTCCCGGGCTCCGGTGATGGCTGTACGAGGGGTTGTGGAGAGAGGGGCTCGTACTTTCACATGTGGTGGACGTGCCCTCTGGCCGTGGATATGTGGACCTGGGTCTTTGATCTTCTCAGTGAACTTGTGGGCACCCGGGTTGATAAGTGCCCTTTGACGGCTTTACTCAATAAGGATCACCCTGACCCCCAATTTCCCAGATGCACCCAGCGGCTCATTCACAGGATATGCGCGGCGGCGCGACTCTCTATCGCTAAACATTGGAACACATGCATCCCTCCCCGATCACTAATTTTATCTAAGATTTGGCATATTATGCACATGGAAAAACTCACTGCATACATACACGATACTACTGAACGCTTTCTGAAGGTGTGGACCCCCTGGATGTCTTCCGCCTACGCTGATGGCTCCACAGGCCGGATTGCTGCTCTGTGAGGTACCATTCGGGTGCATGGTGTGGTCTCTTTCTTCCCCTTCTTCCCTTTTTTTTTTTTTTTTCTTCTCTTCTTTTATTTTGCTCCCTCGCTTTTCCGCCCTGGTTTCCCTCTTCTTCCCTCCCTTTGAGAGTCCCCCCCTTTTTTTGGTTTTTTTTTTTTTTTCCCTGGTTCCTGTGCTGAGACCTCTGCCCAATAGGGCTGCTCCGCCTTTCTTTTTTGCTGCCCAGTGGTTTGTGAGGTGTCCGCCTGGGGTTTCTGCCTACGGGTTGGCCCGTTCCCTGTTGAGGTTTCCCTTCCCCTGTTTGTTCCCACTACGAATTATCGTGTTCTTGTTTTCCGGGCATGCTCCTGGGGGCCGCTGTCTATGGGCCTTTTTTCTCCTATTTGTCTCCTCACTACCACCTTATCTTGCTGAGGCCTGTGACTTTCCGTGACATTAGTGATGTCGATATTACTTTTTGTATGCACTGGTTCAATGATACCTATGTTGATGACTGCTGATGTTTCTGCTACTTGCACATTGTTATCATGTTAACAAAAAAAAGGAAATGATGTCTAGGCGCCGCTTTACTCTGACCTGTACGATTTTTATTTTTGCATATTCTGTCGTCTGCTGTGCCTGGATGTCAATAAAAAACTTTTCAATCGAAAAACAAAATTAGAATATAGCTAAGAACTATAGCAATATTTAGAGAAAATATATATATATGTTTGTGTGTGTTGATTATAATCGGTGACATACCCTAAATGAATGTTTTACCCTTTTTCAGTGGCGGCATCATTTCCAGAATTTCTCGATATTTATTTAACATATATAATATATACACATTTATTAATACATACACTCAGACATGCACATTTACACGTATTCACACATACTGACACTTTTACATGTACACAGACACACAACCCTACTTTTTAGGAAAGTCTTATCTAGCAGCCAGTGACAGCTCTCTTCTGCTTCTCACTCACGGCCCACACTCACTCCCCGAGTCTAGCTCTGGAAATGACATGGCTGAACGAGGCCTGATGAGACTCAACCTATCAAATTTAATCAGCAACAATTTGATTTGAAAAATTCTTTGCAGGGCTGTAAATTTTCCTTTACTCCAAGCAGCAGTTACGTTGTTTGGCCATTCTTACAACGCATGCTGTGGCGTAATTACGTGATACAGTTGCTTACTGCTTATTTGCATTTTGGTTGAGGACAGTTGCTCATTTGCTTTTAGTCTGGGGAATTTAATTGCTATGTTTATACATAGAAAGGCTGCCCTGCATTTATAAGACTTGATTTATTCAGGTGACTTTATTGAGCCCACTGTTTGCACCTTGCTAATGAGACACAGGACATAATTCTCAAATTTGCAAATTACTAAATGAGATCATTCCATTGTTAAGCCCATGTAGGGACAAATAAAGCCATGGGTGTTTTTTTTGTCCCTGAAAAAAAGGCTGACTAGAGCAGGTTCTCTTACATCCCTGGCTTCATATTGTTCAGCTGAATCTGCCTAGTGTGCAACTGGGGGAATTAAGCATTGCCAGGATCTTATTGTGTTAGAATCTTAAGTGTTGTTGTCAGCGTATATGCTGTTTCTGTGATGCACTTAGCTTTCCCGCTATCTGTGACAAAACGAGGAAACTATTTTCAGTTATCAGTTCTTTTCCTTAAGGGAAAGTTTCATGGAAAAACAAGTGTTTGTCCCTCAGCATTAATTATAGTCCCGTGCACAGGACTTTATTTACTTGCAGAACTGGAGGCTGCTATTGTAGGTTGCCTTGTGATGTTTTGAGTGACTTTCCCTTCTCAAACATCACACTCAACCGACTTGCCGTGTGATTGGCCATTCTTTACATAACATTGTATGCTGGCTATAATAGTTACCCCACCACTCATGTGGCACATACCCTGTGTTTCACATGTTGCCATTTTCAACTTTCATTCAACAAAACAATGGAGGTGGACATATCTGTTACAAAACACATTTTATTATTATTTGTACACACGTTTGACACTGTCTATAGTTCATAAATATTAGTTTATACTTAAATACAGGGATGTTGACAAAGGGGCCAGATGAGTTTTTGTTATGCAAAATGGTGTATCATGCCAGAATTATGTTAAGGCAACAGCTTTTTTGTACCACATTGTTCATCAAAGAAAACACGTGGGAAGAGGCAGTCTTGTTCCTGCCAGCTTGGAGAAAACACATCTGTGGTATGGCAGGCCCATCCTAAAAAAGTCAGTAAATTCAATGCAGCCCTTTTCTTTTCTCGTAAAGACAGTTACTGAACGGGTTTCACCTTATCGAGGAACAAGACAGATGCTTCCTTTAGAAATTCCCTACGACTCAAGTGGACACTGGGATCATTATTACGGAAAGCCCCATCCATGACTACAGCCAAACAGTCTGGTCCCAGTTTAGAGCCAGCTTCTAAGTAGCTCGCTGGGACACAGAGGTCACTAGCAACCAGTGCTTCTTCTAGAGTTGTCAGCACGGCATGGCAAAGTCTTTGGTCAGCCTGGCTAGGACCATCTAAAATAGTGAATAAAGTATCCGCTTTGCACATAAACTCCAACATCACAAAGCAGGTTAGCACACCATATCGGAAGACATCAAATGGTACAGCCTCATGGTCTCGGCACTGTATTTTCTTTAGAAGCGCGGATGATATTTCCTCAGGAAGGTCACCGTCTCGGCATATCCTACGTAGCAACTCTCCGTAACTCTTCCCGTTCAGGCCAGGCATTCTTTTCTTCCCTCCTGCACTCAGGCACTCATACGCAATGCTTAGGTTATTGTTAAAGGCCGTCCTGTTAGAAGACACGGGTACAGTCACCATTATCATATCTTGTAAAACATTACTTGTAAAAATGAACAATCCTTCAAGACAACATAAATGTTTAACGAAAAAACCTGCAGCCGCTTCAAAATATAGAATGTGTACGCATTAAAAAGCCACCTAATGCGTATAACATTTCCTTCTCTCAGGTCATTTTTTAGGTTATTGGTTCTTGATTTGTTTGGACAGCCCTTGTAAAGGTGATTGAGGAGGGGGGAGAAAACTTTAGGAAGGAAAAGAATTAGACAATTCTATCTCAACTACAGATCTAAACTTAGTGAACCAATAAACCAAATATCTCAGAAAGTTGTTAAAATGAAGGGAATGATCCCAAAACATGTGATGGTGACAGAAATGTGCTTATAAAAAGGCACACTCCAGTGTACCAGGGAGCCCCTGTACTTAGCATATATATTTACATTGTTTTAAGGTTGGAAAAGAAATAAAAAATGCATGCCTTTGGCAGATTTTAAAGATTGCTCCATGCATCTGAAATGGGGACGAACATAATTTTAAAGACTTGCAGCTGTCATATGCTTAAAAGTGCATACAATAGCTTGAGTGCCCCTTTAATAAGGATCGATGCCATAGCACATATGGAGCAATGAGTGATGTTCATTAACTGGATCTTTATTAGGGCCATATAATGAACCAAGGTAGGGAGGGACGGGTGTACTGCGTTATAAATGTGTGTATTTCAACTTGAGGAGCGGATCACAGGAACACTGTATTGTGTTAAATACCAACATTTTCGTTTGATATCAGGATAGTCATACAAACTTGCAATATCAGTGCTAAGAGCCAAACACAGCACATCTCCATGCGCTTCAAGAAATCGGTGTTCTCTATTGAAGACAACAAAGCAAACCTACCACACCCTTTCAAGAACAGCCAGCATTAACCAAGCACAAAGCAACCGCCCTCCACGGTGTTTAGCAGACTTGCCGAAAAGTAAACCTTCTATGCCTTAATAATCTAATGCCTTTAACTAGGATAACAGCCTTCCATTCTAACCTCATCCCCTACAGTGTCCTGCAAAACCCTACATACAGTGGATCAAATTCACTGGTGTTTTCCACACCAACCATAAAGCCTGCAGCCTCCCCAAGCAGCCAGGCACCACTGGTGTCTCCCGGACCTTTGTGAGTGATGTGCTAGCCTCAGGTACCACATGGCACGCCCGAATCGCTGCTGCCCCGGCAGGTGTGATCCCTGTTCCCCAGGCACCGCTCGCCCATCTCCCGACACCTGCCCCATCTTCTCGAAGTAATCCGCTAGGAAAGCAACGGGCTCCTCTGGCCTGGCTTCCAGGAGCTTCAGCACAGCCTCCCTCAGCATGTCACGAACCCCTGTCTGAGCTAGAAAGTCGGCCTCGCTGGCAGGGCTAGGGGTAGGTCGAGGAACAGGGGAGCCTCCAGCCGCACGTCTTTTCTCCGTCGCCATCACTACGTTCTAATGAAACCGGACAGGTGCCATCTCACGTGATGGCAACAGGAACCTATCGTCCACAATCGGGTGTCGTGTCATCGCCATCTTGACTACGGGATTTGTCGCCATGGCAACATACACTTGCCACTGTTGCTAAGGATGCAGATTTGATGTCTTAATAGGCAGCCTGTGAATACCAAGAGGCTCTATTTTAATTAGTACCGTTAAAAGGCAATATAACTAGTCAATAATTACGATTAATTAAAACTTTAAATACATATTTAAATATATTTATGGTTATTTGACATTTTAATTGTACTTGTAATACTATACATTCTCTGGAATACCTCTCCAGTCTCCACCATCACCTCCACTTTTTTCTTGTCTTCTGATTTCTTGATTTTCCTCCCCACACACAAAACTATCTGGCAGCCCCCATTCTCCCCCACTACCATCCTTCAAACACAACATGATGGGCAACCCAGATCCTGCTCTCATACTCACCTGTGAGAATAGAGTTAGTGGTTAGGAGTATTTCTTTGTCCCTCCTAAATAACATGCACCATACGCCAATACATACTAACTCTAATACCATGCACTCATCACCCCAGAGTCCTTGTCCTTCAGTGTATCACACCTATCTTTCTCTCCCTCATGTAGCAACCCCTGAATACTGTATAGATCAACTGAATAACACATGCAAACCCTCTAGTTTAGGTATGGATATCTAAACAACACATGAACACAGAATTGCAGGTATAGATCAATTGGAGAAGACATACCGTGGTCGCAAAGGTCGCACACCCCTGACACTATCCGCTAAATCATGCTAACACCATACATGCACAACCTTGTAAACACAATGGGCAAATGATGTGGCATGCTATCTGACAAACACACACTATCCCGATCTGCCGCTTCTGCGTGTGGCCAGCAGTTGGATATGGCTGGCCCCATACAGCTGGTTCTCAAACATATACACCACAACTTGATCTTTCATTCCGCTTTCCTACAATCTGCAGACTATCGTTGGCTTCTTGTATAAATCTTTTGCATTTGCATCATTAAAGTATTGATGGCTCACTGATTTACCATTAGGTATTTATTTAACGACTTGGAAGTGCACGCATGTAGCTCCCCATTACTGGAGCCTTCCATGTGAGTTTATCCATTTTTGTATTTTTTTACATTTTTCATACAGTTTAGTGTTTATTTTTTCTACATTGCAAAACGTTTCGCTCTTTCGTTTCCTGGAAAGGTATAGTATACTATTGGATTATACCTATAATCTGGAATCAGTCTTATTTTTGTAAATTCAGATTTTTTATAGCACTATTGGGTGTTTTCACAGCGTTTTCTGTATGATCTTGTATAGGGCTATCTGGTTTTGTGTTTGTATGCAGTAGGTGTTGCGCACTATTGTTACCTCAGCTGCATGATTTAACATCCTTTTTGGCCACAATTCATCTGTTGTTCTTCTGTCTGGGATCTCCGACTGCGCCCCCTGTTGGCTGATTGCATGCATTGTGATCCTTGCTTGCTGATCACAGTGTGATCAGTGCAGGGGAGAACAGAGGAAGAGAGTGAGGACAAAAAAACCCTAAGTGTTATTTTATTTAACGCCTTAATGACAATTGCCGGTTCTGACACGGCATGGAAAAACAAGTCGATTATGACAAATGACGTGCCAGAACCGGCACGCCTTTAAACGGGTGCAGAAAGCGATCTACGTTCGCTTTCTGCACCCAAACGGTGTTGCTGTAACGCCTCGACCTCGAGGCATTCAGCAACGCCACGATCGGCCATGTCTGGCCCCTCCCCGGGACGCCCGTTTTAAAAGCGTTTAGCAGGCGATCAACGATCACCTCCTAAACTTAAATGGTGTCGCTGGAATGCCTCAATCAGGAGGCATCCAGCAACACAAAACACTTACCTTTGGATGGACTGTGACCGCTCCGGAGAGCGGTCACAGCCGCAGCTGCCGGTGAAAAAGTTCGCTAGACGGTCTCCTGACCCTCTAGAGAACTCTGGCTCCACTTGCAGGTTGAATACAGGTACTGCATTCAACCATGCAAGTCAATGGAGCCCAGCTTTCTAATCACAGTGTGATTAGTAAAAATAAATTAAAAAATAAAATAAAATTAATAATAATTAGAAAAAAATAGTAAAAAAAACAGTAAAATGTAAAAATAATTTCCCACTGATGTCACTATCAGGGGAACCTTCAAGTTGAAAAAAATTTTTACATTTTTTTTTAAAAAAGGCAAAAAAAATAAAATATATATATAAAACTATATTTTTGTGAGCAAGTCCTAAAATTAGCACATTAGCTTAAAACAATTCTCGCATGGAAAGAGTTAAAATACTGGCATATTAAATGCCCATGAGGTGTCTACTTTTAAAAAATTTATGATTTGATGGGGTAAATTGAATTGGCCGGGTTCAACAATGTCCCAAATAACACGGGGGGAAGGATGGCCACACATCTAATTTCCAATTAGAAAAATGCACACGTACCAACTGTGGCCTTTTAGTTCCCCCAAAAAATGACAAACCCATGCATGTGGGGTATCACTGCGCTCAGGAGATGTTGCTGAACACATATTGGGGTGTCATGTGACAGCGGCATAAACCAGGAGCTGTAAATTCATACATAAAGTAGGTGTGTGGGGGAAAAATACACACAAAAAAATACTACTGCAAACTTTGAAAAAATGCTGGTGGTAAAATGTGTGCATGCAAAGAGTTAAGATACCAGCATTTAAAATACCCTGGGGTGTCTAGTTTTCAAAAATATATGGCTTTATTGGCCACACTGAAATGGGCCGGCTCAAAGATGTACCAAATAGGGCATGGGCAGTGGATCCCCAAATGCCAACGTTCAACATTGAAAAATGCGCATGTCCCAAATGTGGCCCTTTTGCCCCCAAACAGCCTGGCAAAATCATTCATGTGAGGTATCGCTGTACTCAGGAGATGTTGCTGAACACATATTGGGGTGTTTTGTGATAGTGACATATACCAGAACCTTTTAATTCATACCTGAAGTAAAATGTGTGTGGAAAAACAAATGCAAAAAAATGACTACCACGAAGTTTGACAAAGGCTGGTGGTAGATATGGTGCATGGAAAGAGTTAAAATACTAGCATTTGAAATACCCTGGGGTGTCTAGTTTTCAAAAATATATGGCTTTATTGGGCACACTGAAATGGCCCGGCTCAAAGATGTACCAAATAGGGCACGGGCAGTGGATCCCCAAATGCCAAAGTTCAACATTGAAAAATGCGCATGCCCCAAATGTGGCCCTTTTGCCCCCAAACAGCCAGGCAAAATCATTCATGTGAGGTATCGCTGTACTCAGGAGATGTTGCTAAACACATATTGGGGTGTTTTATGATAGTGACATATACCAGAACCTGTTTATTCATACCTAAAGTAAAATGTGTGTGAAAAAACAAATGCCAAAAAAATTACTACCATAAAGTTTGACAAAGGCTGATGGTAGAATTAGTGCTTGAAAAGGGTTAAAATACTAGCATTTGGAATACCCTGGGCTGTCTAGTTTTCAAAAATATATGACTTGATGGGGTAAATTGCATTGGCCGGCTTCAAAGATACCCGAAATGGCACATGAGGGGAAGAATTACCAGATTTGGAAAAAATGGCTTTGAAATAGCAAAACGCTACCTGTACTTTTTGCCCCATAATGTGTAGAAAAAAGCAAAAAAACATAAAAACATTGGGTATTTCTAAACTCAGGACAAATAGTAGAATCTATTTAGCAGGTTTTTTCATTACCTTTTATAGATGAGTAAAATATTTTTCAACTAAAAGTTAGAAACAGTCATTTTTTTCTAAATTTTTCACCATATTTTATACTTTTTTTAATAGTAAATAATATGATACAATCAAAACAATGTCATCTAAAGAAAGCCCTTCTTGTCCTGAAAAAAACAATATATAATGTGTGTGGGTTCAGTAAACGGGAAAGAAGAAAATTACAGCTAAACACGGGCAGCGCAGAAATGTTAAAACGGCCATTGTCACGAAGGGTACAAAAAGTAAAATCAGCCTTTGTCACGAAGGGGTTAAATTAAATATTAACAAAACTTAAAAATAAAATAAACAATGCAGTCATGACATCACTGGCATACATAAGATGGAAGATTGTTCGTTGGTGGCACCTACTGTTTAGAAAAAAATCAGCGTAAAATTGCAAAAAATATTGTTAGTATGGGTTTTTTTCTTTACATATTAGCACTCACAATTATTATTTTTTGTGTGTTCTGAAATAAAACATGTACAATTTGTGTGGGTACATCAAATATGGAAAAGGGGAATCTTGATTAAACCAACATATGGGAAAAATGGGAAAAAAATGCACGGTACATAGGTTATTAAAAAAACACAACTCAGTAGTGAAGGGGTTAAATCCCACCTTTTAAACTGTGATTATTACAAAATAATGTCTTATGTATATGAATACATTTTACATTTTCTTGGTCAAAGTAGGTATACAGGTAGATCTCCTAGAGTCAGCCGTCACATTGACTCTTTTCAGAATATTACTATTATTATATGACTTTATTATTTACATTTATAAAGATTCTAGTTGATCTCTCTCCTCTGCAATATGTATATATATATAATGTGTATGTGTATATATAATGTGTATAATAAACTATAATATAATATCTTATTGCTGTCAACAACCGAACTTCCTGGTTGGAAGAACTAAATTCTAAAACTGCAAGTCAAGCAACAGCTAAACCGGAAGTCGCCTGGGTCCGGAAGTGTTTGTGATAACCTATGTAACGCTGTTTAGCCGATAAATTTAACGGGGAGGAGACAGACGGTGGATGTATTCCGGTTACTGTTTAAACGTTCCCCGAATAACGAAAAAGAAAGACCTGGCTTGTGTATTCGGTGCTGGTAAAATATTAATATTGACTTCATGCGACTTATTTGCAATTACCGCAGTTATTAGTATTGCGAGGGTAATTAGGGCATGTATATCACCGCATACGGTTTCTCTTACTTCATCGTGGCGGTGGTGTAATGTTTCACAGCCCGGCATCTGTTCGGTAAGTGAGAATGTGCCGATATATTGATATAAATATTAATTAAATCCAGTGTTGCAATGAGACGTCTCATAGCTGAGCATCGTGCATTTGCTATAAAGGTTATATTTATGGTTAATCTTTCCTGCGGTAGCTACCATGCCTGCAGCTATATGTGTAACGGCAGCTGCTCTTAACCCCTTAAGGACAATAGGGGTTTTTACTCGTAGTATATTGTGGGACAATGGCTCTTAACATTTTTCAGTGTTGCTGTTTAGCTGTGATTTTCTTCTTTCTCATTTCATGCTCCCACACATTATATATTGTCTTTTTTTGTCAGGAAAAACAGGGCTTTCTTTAGATACCATTAATTTGATCATATCGCCTAATTTACTATAAAATAAAAAATATATGGGTATTTTTTGTTAAAATAAATTACTTTTTCTCACTTTTTAAACAAAAAACTTTTACTCGTCTGCAAAAACGAATGAAAAAACCTGCTAAATAGATTCTACTATTTGTCCTGAGTTTAGAATTACCCAATGTTTTCATGTTTTTTTGCTTTTTTTTTCTGCACGTTATGGGGCAATAAGTACAGGTAGTCATAAAGGGCCTCTGTACTCTTATTAAGAGGCATACGGAGGCCCTTTATATTCCATTAAAATCAGAAGTAATATATATATATATATATATATATATATATATATATATATATATATATATATATATAGGGCTGAAACAATGAATCGATAACGGTGGGGGCAGGGCAGGAGACTGGGTGCAGGACAGAGTGGGGGGGCAGGGTGTGAGTGTGGGGGCAGGGCAGAGTGGGAGACTGGGTGCAGGGCAGAGTGGGGGTGGGGATGCAGGGCAGGGTGTGAGTGGGTGCAGGGTGTGAGTGTGGGGGCAGGGCTGGGTGCAGGGCAGAGTTGGAGACTGGGTGCTGGGGCAAAGTGCTGGGTGCAAAGTGCCAGGGCTGGGGCAAAGTGCTGAGTGCTGGGTGCAAAGTGCTGGGTGCAAAGTGCCCCCAGTAAAAGTTTGGTGTTTTTTTTTTTTTTTTAAGGAAAAAGTTTTGCAATAGATATGCTGCCACTCTGCCCCCCCCATATGCTGCCACTCTGTCCTCCCCCCCTCAAGATATGCTGCCACTCTGCCCCCCCCCCCGACTTACCAGAGCAGACTCCTGGGTGTCTTGCGGGGCCGGAGGGGGACATCTACGCAATACGCGTATACAACTCCCGGTGCCGGCACTCAGTGGAAGTGCCGGCACCGGAAGTTGTATACGCGTATTGCGTAGATGTCCCCCGCAGGACACCCCGGGAGTCTTCTACGGTAAGTCTGGGGGCAGAGGTAAAATGCATCGTGCGGACGTTCACCGGCTGCGGCGATGCGAGTAAACGACCTCCGCTGCCGGCACGTCTGCACGATGTGCTTTAACAATCTCCCTTGCAGACATGCCGGCAGCGGAGGTTGTTTACGCTCGCATCGCTGCAGCCGGTGAACGTCTGCGCGATGCGCTTTGCCACGGGGGGAGTGCCGGCACGGGAGGCTGTCTCAGTGTATCAGAGAGTAGGATACGGGTTCCCTGCACCGCTGCGGGGGATCTATATCCTAACCCTGCTGCCTGCAGGGTTACCCTGCTGACATGCAGTTACCGGGCGTCGGGCGCTAGACCCCGAATATAGGCCGCACCCCCACTTTAAAGACTTAAAGTGTGGGGGGGGAGCGCGGCCTATATTCGAGCCAATACGGTGTGTGTGTGTGTGTGTGTGTGTGTGTATATATATATATATATATATATATATATATATATATATATATATATATATATATATCTATCACACACAATCTCTATAAAATATACACACGCACACACTTGAAAATTATTGAGAATTGTTCAATTTCCTAAAGATGGCAACTTTTCTAATTTACACTCTTCCACAAACATTATTTACTCAAAGAAATATTTTTCTTCCTATCAGATCACCATAAACAGGCTTATGGATAGCACAGTGGCAACAGACAGCAGGTCATTTGGACCAGACATATGTTCTCCTTCAGAAGATCTCAAGCCTTTAATGGGGTGCTCTGAACTTGTTTCCCCATTTGTTGTAACCAAGCAAGTAGATGTGAGCCCTAAAGAGGAACCCTTGGAATGGCTGATATCTGATGTGAGGTCTGTGGCTGAAACACAACTTAAAATAACTTCTGGAGAATGTCTTGGACCAGAATCACTCTTACCGACAGTAGAGCAGGTTATTAAGGAGGAGCCAAATTTGCTGCCCAATGCACAAGATTATAGCTCAGTAGTTACTAACATATATATTGAAAAAGAACAATTTGAAGAAACCACATGTGCAACAGGAAAATTGGAGAAAGAAGTGCAAAATGTGAATAATGTGTGGAATTCTACAGAGGAACGGAAGCCTTTAAAATTTGAGAGGGAAGAAGGATGCCTGCATTTAAAAGGTGAACTCAGCAGTTGTGAGATGTCTAAGCAGAAGCTTGGGCCAAGAAGGAGCATTCGCCTTTCATGCAAAGCTAAAAAATCATGTCATCCGCCATCTAAGGCCCCTGTGATGCTCTTTAAGCGTGAGGCGTGTGATAAAGTCTCGAACCATCTGGCAAGCTTCCGGGAGCATCAGAGAATACTTTCAGGAGAGCACCCCTTCAAATGCAAGGTACGGGAATATGTGCATGTGTTATATATGTATGTGTGTGTATATATACAGTATCTCGCAAATGTGAGTACACCCCTCACATTTTTAAAAATATTTTATTATATCTATTCATCTGACAACACTGAAGACTACAATGTAAAGTAGTGAGAGTACAGCCTGTATAACAGTGTAAATTTGCTGTCCCCTCAAAATAACAACACACACAGCCATTAATGTCTAAACCTTGGCAACAAAAATGAGTACACCCCAGGCCCAGACTGGCCGTCAGGCATTTGCCCGGTGGGCCAGGCGGCCCAGGGCCGGATTGACGTAGGGGCTGATGGAGCTGCAGCTCCAGGCCCCTACCTTAAAATAGGCCCAGTCAGGCCTCTACGGCTGCATTAACGCAGAGGAAAAGGGCCCGCCACTCTAGGGGGCCGGCAGCCCCCACCAGAGCCGGCCTTAGGGGTGTGCGGCCGCACAGGGCTTAAATTAAAACATCGGATTTAAAAAAAAAAAAAAACAATTTAACATCCTCCATGTAAAACAAAAAACAAAGTCCCGGGCAGGGGCGCTGATCGGTCGCTCGTGAAGTTTTGCAGCAACTACTCGGCGCCCCTCACTCTCCGTGACTCTGTCGCGGTGCCGGCATTTCATGCTGAGCGCCGGATGGGGGGGGTGCAGTGAGAAGGGGCAGAGGTGGTAGATAGTGAGAAAGGTGGAGAGGGTTTAGATAGTGAGAAAAGGGGGGAAGTGATAGATAGTGAGAGGGGGAACATAGTGAGAAGGGGCAGATAAGAAGGGGAGGGCTAGATGGGGAGAGGGGGTAGTGTGAATGTGTATGAGAATGAATGAATTAATGTGTGGATGAATTGCTTGAATGATTTGTGAGACTGCATTAATGAATATGTGTAAATGATTCATGTGAATGAGCAATCATGAATGTTTAACCCCTTCAATCCCAGGGGTTTTTGGTACCTCAAAGCCCGGAGCAATTTTGCCATTTTTGGGGTATGTCGGTTTAGCGATTATTCTCCTTTCCTGTGAATAGTGTACCCATGTAAACTATATATTGTTTTTTCAAGGAGAGATTGAGCTTTCGTTTGATACCATAGTTGGATGATTAGCTGAAAATTTAGAATGAGAAATTTACTAAAAACTAGCGAAGATTAGAAAAATAAACAGTTTTTTTACATTTTCCCTCTGAATCCTCACAAAATTAGGTAAAGTGATGGAAAATCCCCTCCAAGTTTATCAATTCAGGTGTCCTGATTTCAGAAATACCTAATTTATATAGATTTTCCAGACTTTCCCAGCACCAGGGAGCATACTATAAGGTGTACAATTTTGTATACTTTTTATGCCTATTGCTTAACGGGTTTGGGGGCTGTGAACGGGGGCCGAAGGGTTATACTGGCTAGCTGTTATGCTAGGGCAATGGGAAGTAAGGTTTTTTAAAAAAAAATTTTTATATATATATATTTTTTTTAATTTTTATTTTATTTACATTTTTTAACATTTTTTTTTGTTTGTATTTTTTTATATATATTTTTTTAACACAGAAATGGTTAGAGGTCCTCTTAGGGACCGCCTGAACATGCCAGTGATGTCACAATGACATCAAAGCTCACATTATAATTTTTTTGAGTATTATTTATATTATTATTTTAATGATTTAATATTTTTTTAATGAATTAACTTTTTTTTTGCCAGCTTTTCTGTTACAGGACGGGAGGGGGAGTGAGAGACATGGTTTCTCACTCCCCTCCCCGCGATCCCCCTGCACCGATCACACTGTGATCTCTATGCAGGTCCTCACAGACCTGAATAGAGATTGCAGTGTCTCTGTGCCTCATCGGAGGGCAGGATATCCCCGCAGGGAATGCCCGATCGCGCGTTTTGCAACTGCGCGATCGGGCAGTTTACAGTGTAACAGCTTACCGGCTTTCATGCCGGAAGCTGTTACAGGAGATCGGACAGCAGAAAGCCGGCAATGCCGGCTTCTGCTGTCAGTGGGGAGTCCAGGCTGTTAAACGACATCCCTGACGCTGCACGAAGGACTGGACGTACCGGGACGTCCATAGGGGATTCTTAATAGGCGTTTTTTGGACGTCCCGGTACGTCTATAGGGGAATGAAGGGTTTAAGTGATTTGGGGAAATGCAAAGATGGTACATGAAGGGTGGGCTGTTTGCCGACAAAGATGTCTTACACTGGGCTGTTAGGGGACAAAGTTGACTCATGCTGGGCTGTAATGTGTGTAATCTGGGTGCTGATCAAGTTCTATGTGGGCAATGTGGACACCAGGGCTGGCTTTGGGGTGTGCAACCTGTGATCTATGCTGTAATTTAGGGGGTTATCTATACCTGTAATGCTGAATTTATATGTGAATTCCAATTGATTTTATAGTTGCAAAGCTGGGTGTTTGTTATTCTGTTGATCTGTATCTGGTATGGTTTCCATACATTATTATTTAGGGCTGAAACAACGAATCGCTAAAATCGATAACGGAAATCCTTGTCGATGATTTCCGTTATCGATTAACGAGTGATTGATTCGTTGTTGGAGCACTCTGCTCGTTTTACCTACCTCCGCGAGCGTTTCCCCGCTTCTGCTACGCGCTCTGCAGTCTCCGCCTTCTTTGAGCTACGTGACCTCGGATGTGACACGCTTCAATTAAGAAAAGGGTGTTGGTCTGCAGTTCAAATAAAGTTTTCAACTTCTTGAAGGTTGGAAGTGGAACGAGTCCATAGCGGAGGTAAGTGATTCTCTATGTGCGAGTGGGAGACTGGGTGCAGGGCAGAGTTGGAGACTGGGTGCAGGGGGGCAAAGTGCCAGGGCTGGTGCAAAGTATAGGTGCAGGGCAAAGCGCTGGGGCAAGTGCAAATATGGGTGCTGGGAAAACTACACTGCAATAATAATTAATACACCAAACTTATTTTTATATTCTAGCTGCAAAGAACACCGCACATAATAATAAAAATGGCTGAGGGTTCTGGCAAGGCAACCGCTGAAAAAAGTGTGCGACCCAAGTCCTCTAAGGCATGGGAGCATTTTACTTTAAATGCTGCAAAGAAGGTTGTAACCTGTAAAATTTGCAAAACGGAGCTTGTGTGGCACGGAAGCACGACCGTGATGAACGAGCACATGAAAAGGAAACATGTGGACTTCACGCAGGAAGGTGAAACATCAGGACGGTACGTTAAACCCAAATGATAAATTGAGTTACACAGAAATAGCTTTTTCTGCATTCTACTACCAATCATATAATCTATAAATATATTAATATATATATATTTTTACTTTTAGGAAGAAACAGGGTACCATGACAGAATGTGTGCAGCAAAATCCCCAGTGCACTCCACAGCAAGCAGCGCTTATAACCGATTCCATTCTGAAAATGCTGGTAACTGACATGCGGCCGCTATCCATGGTTGAAGACCAAGGATTCAAAAGCATGGTCAGTGTACTAAACCCCGGATATACTCTTCCCTCAAGAACTGATTTCACCAAACTAGTGGAGAGGAAGTACCAAGAGGCATTTCAGAATGTGAAGCATGCCATCAGCGCTAATGACTGCAGAATTGCTTTTAATTGCCTAGAGACCCCCATATTAAATTATCTAAACATAAACTAGTTTAACTTTGAAAGAAAAGAAAAAAAAGTTTAAGTATTCTAGCTAAATGATCACTGTGGTAGCCAATGTTACCACAGTGATCATATAGCTATGAAAAGTCACATTCCCTTTTTAAAAATGGCCGATACTAACTTTTAACCCCATGATCCCTTTGATCATGGGGTTAAATTTAGCCAATGGTAGAGAAAAGAAATTTTTGAAATCTTGATGAACTGTAAATATTAGTAAAATCAGCCACTTAGCCTGTGCGGTACGTGAGTAACCATCTCATCCTTGGAGCTCCTTGCGTTTTTACTGCAAAACTTATTTTTGCTGTTTAAAGTGATTTTTATTTTTTTTTTTCTCCCTTTACCATCATTTCTTTGGGATTGTAAGGGGAAAGAATGGTGTGTGTGCTTCTGTGAGTGAATGTACGGATAGTATGGTGTGTGTTTCTGCGAGATATGAAAGGCGTGTGAATGGTTAGTAATTAGGGTTGAAGCCTTGACGTGGCATTACTGCTCGCGTAAGAAGTTAAATTATGGCACAAAAAGTACACATTTGCACAAACTACACCCCTTGACGCATCAAATGAGGGGCTGTATGTGTTTTTAGTACAAACCTGGAGGCAAGTGCAAATATGGGTGCTGGGAAAACTACACTGCAATAATAATTAATACATCAAACTTATTTTTGTATTCTAGCTGCAAAGAACACCGCACATAATAATAAAAATGGCTGAGGGTTCTGGCACGGCAACCGCTGAAAAAAGTGTGCGACCCAAGTCCTCTAAGGCATGGGAGCATTTTACTTTAAATGCTGCAAAGGAGGTTGTAACCTGTAAAATTTGCAAAACGGAGCTTGTGTGGCACGGAAGCACGACCGTGATGAACGAGCACATGAAAAGGAAACATGTGGGCTTCACGCAGGAAGGTGAAACGTCAGGACGGTACGTTAAACCCAAATGATAAATCGAGTTACACAGAAATAGCTTTTTCTGCATTCTACGACCAATCATATTATCTATAAATCTATTAATATATATATTTTTTTATTTTTTTTTTTACTTTCAGGAAGAAACAGCGTACGATGACAGAATTTGTGCAGCAAAATCCCAAGTGCACTCCACAGCAAGCAGCGGTTATAACCGATTCCATTCTGAAAATGCTGGTCGCTGACATGCGGCCGCTATCCATGGTTGAAGAACAAGGATTCAAAAGCATGGTCAGTGTACTAAACCCCGGATATACTCTTCCCTCAAGAACTGATTTCACCAAACTAGTGGAGAGGAAGTACCAAGAGGCATTTCAGAATGTGAAGCATGCCATCAGCGCTAATGACTGCAGAATTGCTTTTACAGCAGACATATGGACAAGTGTAGCTACTGAGGCTTACCTTGGCATTACATGCCACTACATAGGGGATGACTGGAAGCTGTCTTCTCTCTGTCTCACTACAATGCCTCTTGAAGACAGACATACAGCCGCAAACATTGCAGAATGGATAGAGGAGGTCGCCGCAAAGTTTGAGATTCCAGATAAAAAAATAATTGCCATTGTACATGACAGTGGTGCAAATATTGTGGCTGCTGTAAACATCCTAGAGGACAAGCATGGGTGGGCCGGTATCCACTGCACTGGCCACACATTGCAGCTGGTGATCAATGCTTCATTAGAGCACTCTGGAATTCAGAGAGCTGTTAGTGCTGCAAGAGGAGTAGTTGAACATTTTAAGAAAAGTGAGCTAGCCAGCAAAAAGTTGAAGGAGAAGCAGAGGCAGATGGGTACACCAGAGCACAAACTTCTTCAGGATGTAAGCACTAGGTGGAATAGCACTTACTATATGGTTGACAGACTTATTGAACAAAGGTGGCCCGTAACTTCCACTCTGTCTGACCCGTCTGTTACTCAAAGGGGCAAACATTATTTGGAGTTAAAGCCAGAAGAGTGGAATCTTCTTGAAGAACTTTCCACCGCTCTTATGCCCTTTGAATGCGCCACTGTATTCATGAGTGGCCAAGAATATGTAACTGTATCTTCCATGCCTGCACTTGTGAAGGGGCTGTTAAGGTCCAATGAGGTTGCCTGTTTTGAATCATCTCCGCTGAAGAGCTTCCAAGCCACAGTAACAGACCAGCTTCAAAGCAGATGGAAGGGGATCCTTTTTGAAAACGTCCCAAACACTGTTGTTATTTCCTCTGCCCTGGATCCACGATTTAGAAGACTGAAGTTTTTAACACCAGAGCAAATTATAAGTGTACAGGCAAAAGTGCAGACAGAGGCGCTTGCTGTAAGAAGAGAGATGGTGCAGCAGGAAACAACCTCTTCGCCTGTAACGAGAGTTGACGTGCCCTCAACATCTGCTGCTTCTCTACTTGACTCACTCCTTGAGTCTGGGGGCAGCAGTGAAGAGGGGAAACTTGAGGAGGAGGATATTCATACTCTAGTACGAAATGAGGTCCAGGCTTATTTTGCAGAGAGGCCCCTTGCCAAGGAGAGAAGCCCTTTGAATTGGTGGAAGACCAACCAAGAGAAATATCCTACCTTGGCAAAACTGGCAAAATCCTACTTGTGCATCCCAGGCACCTCCACTCCATCAGAGCGCCTCTTCTCTGCTGCAGGCAATATTGCTTGTAAAAAGAGAGCCAGCCTCAGCCCTGAGCATGTGGACATGTTAACATTTTTGCATTCTAATGCAAAGTTTCTGGAACAGTAATAGTCCACCTCTTTTCAGAATGTTTGGGGTTATTTTGTTGAGATACTTGGGAACCCATGGTTTAGGTATTAAAACTAGTTTGATAAATATTGTGTTTGGGTTCTTGTACTTTGAAAATATTGTTTTATATTACATCATAACAAAATAAGAACGTTAATGTAAATTTTAAGTTGTTTTTTAACATCCAGTTCATTAAATTATTTTAACCCCTTGATTGCTAACGACGGCATGGTGCCATCGCTAGCAGTCCCAGGCAGGTGCTAACGACGGCACGGTGCCGTCGCTAGCACTCTTACCTTGATGGCGGTCTGTGGACCCCCCCATCACCACCTACCCCGGCGAACTGCCCCTCACACTGAAGGGCATCACCGGGGCCACCCGATCCGGCCAGGTGACGGCACGCGCAATGACATCACCGCGCAACTTTATTAATAACTGACAACTGTCAGTTAAAGCGGTATGGGGGCATGCTGCTTAGATACCCGTATCTAAGCAGCTAGAGACCCCCAACATATACCGTTGCAAAGGTAATCGCCTCACCTTTCCAACGGTATAATGCGTGTGAAAAAATAATAAAAAATATTAAGTTAAAAAAATAAAAATGCAAAAAATGATTTGGGGGTCTCTAAAGGCAGATAAATAAAGATCAAAATTGCCTAGAGACCCCCAAATTAAATTATCTAAACATAAAAAACTAGTTTAACTGTGAAAGTAAAAAAAAAAAAGTTTAAGTATCCTAGCTAAATGATCACTGTGGTAGCCAATGTTACCACAGTGATCATATAGCTATGAAAAGTCACATTCCCTTTTTAAAAATGGCCAATACTAACTTTTAACCTCATGATCCCTTTGATCATGGGGTTAAATTTAGCCAATGGTAGAGGAAAGAAATTTTTTAAATCCTGATGAACTGTAAATATTAGTAAAATCAGCCACTTAGCCTGTGCGGTACGTGAGTAACCATCTCATCCTTGGAGCTCCTTGCATTTTTACTGCAAAACGTATTTTTGCTGTTAAAGTGATTTTTTTTTTCTTTCTCCCTTTACCATCATTTCTTTGGGATTGTAAGGGGAAAGAATGGTGTGTGCTTCTGTGAGTGAATGTACGGATAGTATGGTGTGTGCTTCTGCGAGTGAATGGAGATAAGAAAGGCGTGTGAATGGTCGGTAATTAGGGTTGAAGCCTTGACGTGGCATTACTGCTCACGTAAGAAGGTAAATTATGGCACAAAAAGTACACATTTGCAAAAACTACACCCCTTGACGCATCAAATGAGGGGCTGTACGTGTTTCTATTACAAACCTGGAGTGCGCACGACACAAATGAACATGTCGCTATGGTTAGAAAAAACATATTTTCTAGCCAAAGCGACATATTCCGTCATTATTTGTGCACTCAACTTTTGTCCTAGAAAATCATTTGAAGCTCCAAGGGGTGTAGTTTCTTGAAATGTGTACTTTATGTACCCTAATTTAACTTCCCAGATGTCTGGACCAACTTAACTTCAGAAATGGCAGATTTGAGAATCTTGTTAAAAAATTGTCTTAAAACATTTAGGGGTGATGCCTGCAATTGGACAGCTCTAGACAGCTGGGAAGTTAAATTATGGGACAAAAAGTATACATTTGCAGAAACTACACCCCTTGGCACATCAAATGAGGGGCTGCATGTATTATTAGTAGCACAAGACTGGAGTGCGCAAGACACAAATGAACTTGTCGCTTTTAATTTTGTGATGCTAATACAAATAAGACCTCATTTGCTGGGGGTGTAGTTTCTAAAAATATATAGTTTTGTTGGCATATTTTAACATCCCGGGCAGCTAGAGCTGTTTAATTGACGGCAGCCATGCATTAAATTTAAAGATTAATTTTGTGATAGTCTAGTAAATTTAGAACTTTTAGCAATAAAATATTAGAAAAACAGTCTACTGTTCTCAATGTCTGTTTATTTTAGACCGGTTACCTACTACAAATATTTAGCAACACAGGTTTTGATATTAGAATTTAGAAAAATTAAATTACAAACTCATTTTTGAGTCAGAAGTGAAAAAATAAACCTTTTGGCTTTATTTTGCAAACCTAATGACATACACATATAAAAATGGTATATTTTTTTGGGGGAAAAAATGTATGGTTTGTATAGTTTATTCCCAAGAAATGTACTTCTAAACGCGTTTAAATGAGAGATGCACCAAAATGCCGAAAACCAGCTTAGCATCCAGGTGGGAAATGGCTTAGCAGCTAAGGGGTTAAATAAACAAAATATTTGCATATTTTTTTTATCTAATTAATCGAAAAAATAATCGGCCAATTAATCGATTATTAAAATCGTTATTTGCAGCCCTATTATTGTATACCTACAAATAGAGGGATTGTATGTCTCATTCTGTTTATTTATCTATACCTTCAACGCTGAGGTAATATGTGATTTTTCAATTGATCTATACCTGCAAAGCTTGTTTTTTGTGTTGATTCTGTTTATCTATACCTGCTATGCTATGTTTCCATACATCATTTATGCATACCTACAAATATAGGGTCTGTATGTGATCTATACATGCAGGTGCTGTTTATATGTGTTTTGATCTATAGTTCACAGGGAGGAAAGAAAGGAGAGGTATGGCTTAGTGAATGAGGGACTGGGAATGATTTCAGGGGAGAGGACCTCTCATGGTCAGGGTGAGAAGGGGGGGGGGGGGAGACTGCACTGACTCTCAGTCTTCCCCTAATCTGCAGTCAGTGTGGCAATTTTTTTGGTGTGGGAGTGATTATATGCTAGCAGGGCTGGTCCAAGACAAAATGCCGCCTGGGGCGAAGTTTAAAATGCCGCACCCCCCCCCCCATTATCTACCATTCCTCTCCCTCCTTCCCTATTATCTACCCTTACTCCCCCCCCCCCCCCCCTTGTACTTACCTTTCAGCAGTCCTGCGGCGAGTCTCCCTGTACGGTCTCGGTGCCGACTTGTAATGCTGAGTGCCGGAAATGACGTTATCGTCCGGAGCTTAGCATTACAAGCCGGCACCGAGACCGAACAGGGAGACTCGCCGCAGAGGAGAGAGAGAGGGGCGCCGAGCGGGTACTGACAACTTGACCACTCCGTGCCCCTGCCTCTTCCGCTTTAAAAAAAAAAAAAAAAAAAAAAAAGCGCTTGGGGCAGCAAAGTGCCACCCCGAGCCGTTGCCCCACTTGGCCCCATTGCCGGGCGTCGTTGGGTGTCGGTGTGGCAGAGCCTGTCCTGATGTGTGTGGGTGTCAGAGCCCGTCCTGGTGTGTGTGTTTGGGTGGTGTGGCAGAGCCTGTCCGTGTGTGTGTGTCTGGGTGGCAGAGCCTGTCCTCTGTGTGTGTGTCTGGGTGGCAGAGCCTGTCCTTGTGTGTGTCTGGGTGGCAGAGCCTGTCCTTGTGTGTATTTAGTCATCTGTTTTCTGGCCCTTTACTTTCTGTAGGAATAAATTGAACTATTTAATTTTTACTTATACAGAGATAAGACGCCCTCCTGAATTTCTAGTCACTTTAGAGGACAAAGCATTCTAGGCTCAGAAATCAGTGAGAGCAAAAGTAAAGGTATTGTGTTATGTACTCTATTTCAACCTGCGTTTCTTATTAAAAAGGATTAGTGGCAGTAAATTGTGGCTTCAGGCGTCCCGTGTAAGATTACTTTTTTTAGTCACATTGCTCTGCCTAGAGCAGGGCTTGACAAATTTGTTCTGAATCTAGGCGCCAGGTAAAAAAGTTAGGAGCCAGGATTTTTTTAAACTAACAGTTGGTTAGGAGTGATCTGATCATCATCAGTCCACTTACTAAACTCACAGCGTTTGACCTGGAAGCACCCTGGACTTTCAGGTCAGTGCTGGGGGGGGGGGTTATAATTTTTTTTTTTTTTTTTTTTTTAACACTTTCAATGCTGATGTTCCATTGGAGCACAGCATTGACTGATATTTAGTCCCCACAAGCTTGTGGGTACAAATGTTAACCCCTGCAATGCCACGAATGTGTCATACACAATTGTGGCATTGAAGGGGTTAACGCTGCACTGTCGCTCTCAGGGAGCGATCAGGCAGCAGGGGAGGGTTGGGGCTGCTCTCCACACTCATGTGGAGACCACAGAACCCTCTCCCCTGTCCCTGAAGCTGCCTCTGGCAGCTGGGACACAATTACTGGTCTATAGACCAGCCATTGCAGGGGTGAGTCTCTGATGACTGCTGTAGGCTTCCATGCCTACAGGAATCATCACAGGGCTTGTGGGGGCTCGTTTTAGCTGTTGCTGGCTTGCCTGGGCTTCCAGGCAGACCACCAGCAGCAGAGCCCCATACAAAATGGGAATTAACCCCTAAATGCCGCAATCGCATGGAGCGATCAGGTAGCTGGGGGGTGTTGGGTCAGGTCACCCTGAAGCTGCCTGTGGCAGTTAAAAACACGATTGCTGGTTTTGCAGCAACCGCGTTTTCAGCCTACAGAATCACTCCGTGGATCTCAGGCTCGGGGGCGGGCTCGGAGTAGCGGTGCTGTCTGCCCAGACTCCTGGGCAGACAGCAGCAGCGCCCCCGTGTGGTGACAGCCTCTTACATCCACAATTTTTTCTGGATGTTAGAGGCTGACAAAACCTAGACGCCAGGGCAAAATTCTCTGTCGCCATGGCGACCTGGCGCCTGCGATTTGTCGAGCCCTGGCCTAGAGGATTGGCTGAGCTGCAATTCATTTGGGGTGGTCTGATTTTCTTCCCTGCTCGTCGTGAGGGTGATCTGACCAACCAAGGCCCAAGGAGTGCCACGCTGCCACTAGTTTGCCAACTAAATGGTCAGATTAGTTACTGTTTTGAGTCTTTCATTAAAGATATAGCGCTTCATAAATTGCATGATGTTATGATTTATTAAATATTTATGTAATGCTAATTAGTGACAAAAGCATGCTGAAATATAATTAATAGACAACAAGAAATGGTATATTAAATTTGACAGAATTTGGTTTAACAAAAATAAATAAATAAATAAAAATAAATGGGCTGCTCAGTCTTACATGCCCGGGCCTATTTTTTGTCCCAATCCGGGCCTGGTACACCCCTAAGTGGAAATGTCCAAATTGGGCCCAAAGTGTTATTTTGTGTGGCCACCGTTATTTTCCAGCACTGCCTTAACCCTCTTGGGCATGGAGTTCACCAGAGCTTCACAGGTTCCCACTGGAGTCCTCTTCCACTCCTCCATGACAACATCACGGAGCTGGTGGATGTTAGAGACCTTGTACTCCCCCACCTTCTATATGAGGATGCCCCACAGATTCTCAATAGGGTTTAGGTCTGGAGACATGCTCGGTCAGTCCATCACCTTTACCCTCAGCTTTTTTAGCAAGGGAGTGGTCGTCTTGGAGATGTGTTTGGGGTCGTCATCATGTTGGAATACTGCCCTCTGGCCCAGTCTCGGAGGGGAAGGGATCATGCTCTGCTTTAGTATGTCACAGTACATGTTGGCATTCATGGTTCCCTCAAATAACTGTAGCTCCCCAGTGCCGGCAGCACTCATGATTTAGTGAAATAACCTGGGTTGCCTTCTCTCTAAATACAAAGTAGACCTAGCTGTTCAATACTGTACACGTAGCACATTGAAATGATCTACAGACTTTGAGCTCTTTCGTTGTCCAATATATATGTTTTTTTAGAATTGACATAAACATGATTTTTAATAGAAAAGCTGTTCCTTTTAATATCAGCTTCATTGGAAGAGTATTTGGTGGACAGGGACATGAGTATGAAATTAGTCGTGGCAAATGCACACTTTAAAAAGACCTACATCGATCTCTGTGTGGAAAGACATTTTGGAGTGGTAGGTTCCAGGCATTCTCAGGTTTCTGTAAACAGAAAAATATTAGGTGAGAAAACACATTGAAGACTCAGATCTTCAAATAAAACTACCAGGTGCAGAATGGCCTGCCTCCCTTGGGCTCAAGGCCAGGTTTTATCAGTGCATATTAAAGCCTGGTTCTTGTAACAGAGAACCACTTTGCCTTAAAAATTCATGTACATTTATGTTTTTTTGTTGTATTTTTATGCCCTCTACCTTTACTTTGTTTCCTTGAGAAAAATGCAATAAAGTGCATAAGAAGTTCCCTTTCCTTACATCAACTTCCTGGCCTGGTCACCAATATTTTCATGAGCGTGCTTATGATGATTTCACTTAGACAAACCATTATTTGCAATTTCTTCTGTATAAAGGGAGTAAGCTTTAGCATATGTTATTTTAGTCTTTTCTCTGAATAATTTATCACAGAATATCAACACAGAATACTTAGATATCTTACTTTTTATGACAACCCATTTTTGTGTCACATTACATGTGTTAAGGGATTCAATTATTCATGAGGCAGTATTTTACTTTATTAAAGAAATATGTCTGAAAAAAGGATTTGGATTTGAATACCATAATTGATACCTTAATCAGTGTTAAATTTAGGAGAATAGATGGTATAGAACACTGAAATATTTTTCTTTCCTTCAGATCACCAAAAACAGGCTAATGGATAGCACCGTGGCAACACAAAACAGGTCATTTGGACCTTCAGAAGATCTCAAGCCTTTAATTGGGTGCTCTGAACTTGTTTCCCCATTTATTGTAACCAAACAAGTAGATGTGAGCCCTAAAGAGGAACCCTTGGAATGGGTGATATCTGATGTGAGATCTATAGCTGAACCACGACTTGAAATCATTGCTGGAAAATGTCTTAGATCAGAATCATTTTTATTGAAAATAGGGCAGGGTATTAAGGGTTTGGTGCCCAATGCACAAGATTTTAGCTCAGTAGTTACTGACTTAGATTTTGAAAAAAAAAAGTTGGAAGAAACCCCATGTGTATTAGGAGAATTGGAGAAAGAAGTGCAAAAAGTGAACAATGTGTGGAATTATACACAAGAACTGAAACATGAGAGGGAAGTAGGATGCCTGCATGTAAAAGCTGAACTCAGCAGTACTGAGATCTTTAACCAGATGCTCGAGCCAAGAACGAGCAATCTCCTTTCAAAGAAATCATGTCATCCACCATCTCTGGCCCCTGAGCTGCTCTTTAAGTGCGAGACATGTGATAAAGTCATGAAGAATCTGGCAAGCTTGCGGGAGCACCAGAGAATACATACGGGAGAGCGTCCCTTCAAATGCAAGGTACAAGAAGGTACATCCATAGGCTCACAGTGTGTGTAGGTGTAATCTATAAATATTACTCACACAGTGTCCTCTTAATATTGGTACCTTTGGTAAATATGAGCAAAGGATGCTGTAACTATTGTCTTCATTGTTTAACCCTTTGATCTTTTACCCTCTGCTCTTTATCAAAATAAATGTGTGGCAGTTATTTGCACCTCTTTTGTGAAGATAAGAGCTCAATCTTCTCCTGTAATGCCTGATGAGGTTGGGAAATACATGGCAAGAGGTCTGAAATTCATTTTGTGTCCAGTAAACCATTTTTGTGTTGCTTTTGATACATGTTTTGGACCATTGTCCATCTGGAAGATCCAACCACGACACATTTTAAGAGGAAGTCGGGTGTTCTTTTAATATCTGATGATATTTGATAAAGTACATGATGCCATGTATCCTAACAAAATGTCTTGGTCTTCTGGCCAAAAACACTAAAGAGCCACCACCACTTGTATTTGAATTGTAGTTTTGGACACTTTTTTTGTTTTACTTCCTTGAGGATGTTTTATTATTTATTATTATTTGTTTTATATAGCGCCATCATATGCCGTAGAGCTGTACAATGGGCCACTCCTCTTCACAGTGTGTTCAGACAATAGAGACAAACATCCTCTTCTTGTTGGTTCATAACATTTCCAGTTGACTGAACTTCTCACACTGATTGCGGAAATAGGCACTTAATGCTTTTGCTATTTTCTTATACCTTAAATTTTTCTTATGAATTCATAGAGGTGGCAAACATATATTTTACTTTTTATTTATTTTTTTAAAACCCAAGTTTTCAGTTGTTTGATATCCACGAAAGCGTATTTGTGTTTTTTTTTTGTTTTTTGGTTTTTTTTTTTAGAAAACAATGAAGGCAATTTTTTTCCACACCCTCCTAATGTACGCACACTTTTAAAAACATTTTTTTACACCTCTACATTTGTTGGGTCAAGACAGCTGTTCTGCTCCTTTGCAGTCCTCGTGCAGCTTGCATCTGAGTGACAGGGAAATTACGTCAGTTATGCTCAGGCTTGATGTGCTGGGACTTCAATATGCCTGCTCCATGGGGTGGGGGGGTCGAGGGGAAACCACAGTGCTGGTGTTGAGGGCTACCTTGTCAAACCCTGGGCGCCAGGAAAAGATTTCTTGCTGCTATTGTGCATGGGGTTTGTGAAGTCCTGCTGTGTGTGTGTGTGTGTGTGTGTGTGTGTGTGTATATATATCTCAGTACTATGCAGAACTCTAGGCAGGTGTAGCATTCTGCTGTAAAGTAAGAATGCTTTCAAAAATAGACATGTTAAAAGTTTTTTTTTATCATTTAACAAAATGCAAAGTGAGTGAACAGAAAAAAAATCTAATTAATATTTGGTTTGCCACCCTTAATTTAATTCATTAAACTTGTGACACCAAGACTCTATGTAATAGAATGAAGACTGAGTAATAGAATGGCATTTTGTAGTTGAATGCTGCCTGGTTCTCATTCATACTGGGACAAAGATGCAGAGATTACTGAAAAAGGTAAATCATGTCACTGTGGAGTTGTAATCATAAGCAGGGTATTTTGTGATCAAGTTACTTTAATTGCAACCCACTAAAAATGCTTTCCCAATGATCAAACATTTACTTGTTGTTATATCCATAGGTGTGTAAAAAGCATTTTATCCGCTGCGCAGACCTCATCAAACACGGCCTGGTTCATTCCAACAGTCGTCCACACAGGTGCAAAGAATGTGGGAAGAAATTTAAATTGGCTGGAGACTTGCGCAAGCACAGCAAAGTGCACTCTGATCAATTTCCTTTCAAATGTGAATCGTGTGAAAAAAAGTTCAAGAGGGCAGCCTGCCTTAATAAACACATGCGCGTCCACACCGAGGAGAAACCATTCCCTTGCCCTGTATGTGGCAAATGCTTCAAGTGGGAGTCATCTGTAAGAGAGCATCAAAGGATCCACTCAGGAGAGAAACCTTTTCAGTGTCCAGACTGCATGAAGAGGTTCACTCACTTGTCCACTTTCCTCCAGCACAACAGGATTCATAAGGAGAGTCCTGCCTTCACCTGTGACATTTGTGACAAATCTTTTAACCACAAGTCAAACCTTCGGAAACAACAAAAAGCACTTCACGCATGATTGTATCTGTATTAATAATGGGGGGGATGCCCTCTTGAGACTGACTTTGTTAAAAAGTGTGGTTATACATTATGCCCAATAGCGGTTAAATTAAAGCAACTTGTCACTGTTAACTAAAAATTTAACAAGAATCAATTATTAGAAAAAGGATTGATATAATTTTATCGTAGAAGACATAATAAGGATCTTTGTGGTTATTTGAAACTCCATTATGAAAGACATTTTTATGTTTCCTGTAACTTTTATGATGCACCCTATGGTATAATTAGTGATTTGGTTATTATGGCCATGATGTTTTCATATGTGGAGTCATGTTTTTGTCATCAGCTAACACATGGAGGTATGGGGTTCAGTTCAAGATGAGAATTATTGTGCGGCATTAAGTTAAGAGGTTAATGCTAGAACGTATCTAAGAAAATAATACATGTTATTTATGCTTAAAACTGTGACCATTAAAAATGTTTAACCCATTGACTTTCTTTATGTATTACTTTGCGTGGCTACATAGTTCCATTTTCTTTTTGCCAGTTCCCACTGATATAAGTGAGTTACCTTATGTAAACATTAATAGTTACAGAAAACAGGCATGTCAAGAAAACACAGTTAACGACCAATGACGTGTCTGGCGCGTCATGGCACTAAATGAGCTTACAAAGCTGTCAGAGACTCCCCAAAAATAATGCAACACAACAGGTTCTTACTGTTAAGGGGGACGTAGATGTGAAAAGGGTTAATGGCAAAAACCAGACTGTAAGCTCACTGCGCTTTCTCTGCAGGGCCCAAAGCGACTACGCCTTAACCCCAAACCTGTTCGTTGCCACCACCAAGTTCTATGTAAGGTTTAAAAATATTTGAGTGCCTTGGTAACCCCCTGAACTGCTCAAACTATAGGAAAATCTACACAAAAACAACAAAAATAAACACAAAAACTACCAAATTATGACAAATGGTAACTGGCTATCCCCGGAAGCTGTGAGTTCAACTTGGAGCACAAAGACAGAACTGGTTCATTTATATTAAATTTGACAAAACCGTCACAGTACTTTCCAAAAAATATATATAGAGAAAGAGACATATAAAACAGTATAAAATAGGGATAAAACAAAACTCAAATCATGTGTGGGAATTTCCTGATGATACGGTCCCTTGTGAAAATATAAAGAAATTCTAAGTTTTAATAGGACCCTTGTTCCTTTTGTCTCTGGGAGTCCACCCATTAGGTGTAACCTGGGGAGGGGAGTCTGTAGCCTAGGCACTTTACAAGTTTGGTCTCTAAAACCTGCCTGATATTTTAATACTGCGTATTTTCCTGCCATACAGTGGCAGTACGATCGGGGTATAGCCTCTTCATGGACAAGAAGACGCTACGGCTAAAAAAGGTTTAACAGATAGCAACCCTCCCCCTACCCATAAAACCAGGCTCACCCTGAACGCATCCAGTTTTCTTCTTGTCCCGTTCAGGGACGGACATTTGCTACGGCTGGGGATGTTTCCCCGAAGATCGTCTGTCTGGTGAGGCGCACGGGTTGCTGCCTGGGGGTCTTCATCCTCCGATTGCTCCCCGGGTGGAGAACAGAGCGAGGTCCCCTCCGTAGCGTTGGAGTTACGGAGGGGTTTGGACGGATCGAGTTTTTCTTTGCTTCCGGCTTTGGAGTATGCGCAGTGAGTGGAACGCACGCCCGGGTGGCGTTGCGTTCCACTGAAGATCCGATCGCGCTACTGCGCATGCGCGTATCGGATCTTCTGGAGGGCGCCAAATTCAAACCTTTAAAAGGTTTGAATTCATCCTGTCTGTCTGCATGGGCATTGTTCAGCACATGATACCGTGTCACCAGCCCCCCCACACGGTTCAGAGGATTTGGAGGTAAGATTTTTTATCTTTTCCTTCATTTTTTCTCTGCCTCCAGAAGATTATTTGGTTTCTGTATATATATATATATATGTATCTTTTATATATGTGCATGTATGTATGTGTATATATATATATATATTTTTGGGGGTTTTGTTTCTACTCTCACTATTTGTTGTCTTTTGCCAGATGTCTAGTCCGGTTTCTCCTGTGGATAAAGACAAGAAACCTGCTCCCATTCCGAGGAAGGCCACTTTTAAATCAAAGGTTTCGAGTAGGTCCTCCCACAAACGCAAAAGATCTCGGTCATCTTCCAGATCAGAGCTATCATCTGGTGAAATCTCTCAGTCCTCAGGCCTCCTGTTCTTCCCAAGCTGAAGCAACTTATGGAAATACCCGGGGAAGAGGGTTTTTCTATCCAGGCATTTTAAACACCTTTTCAGGCTCCAGAGTGAAGAGTGTTGGGATGAGCCCCCCAAAGTTGACGTCCAAATAGCTCACCTGTCGAAAAAAACAACCATTTCCATTGGAGGAGTCTCCGGTTAAGTAAGTCTCCTTAAACACTCGATGGATAGGAGGGTTGAGACTTCCTGCAGGCGTATATTCCAGGCATCAGGTGCCCAATGCAAAGCTGCTGTAGTTATTGCAGCGGTCTCCAGGGCTCAAAGCTATTGGATACAAGCCTTGGAAGAGTGCTTACCGGACGATCAAGACTCCGAAATTTCTCAACTACTAAAGAATTTGAGATTGTCCAATAGTCTTCTTACGGATTGATCTCAGGAAATGGTGAAGATTTCAGCTCGCAATATGGGCTTATCCTCGGTGGCCCGCAGAGCTTTATGGTTGAGATCCTGGTCGGCGGATACAGCCTCTAAGGAATCACTCTGTGATTTACCCATTGAAAGGAATAAATTGTTCGGAGCTCCTTTGGACAACTTGATTAAGCAAATGTCTGACACTAAGAGGGCTCTTCCTCAGGATAGACGTTCCAGATGGAATAGAAGGTATCCATTTAAAACCTCCAGGCCCTTCCAGTCGTCTCCAAGATTGCAGAATTTTCAGAGTTCCTTTGGAGACTGAAAGTTCCAGGATCGTCCCAAGAAACAAGAAAAGAGAAAATTCTGACAAAGTAGGGGGAAGGCTGCAGCGGTTCACTCATGTTTGGGAACGGACGACGCGCAGCAAGTGGATTCGGAATCTCATTTCAGAGGGATACAAGATCAGTTTCTCGTCAGTTCCTGATTTCCTCATACCCATCACAATTTAAAAATTTAGCGCTTCATTCGGCTTGCCTGTCTCTCCTTTCAAAAGGAGTCATAGAGACTCAGCATGGAGACGTCATGGCAACCTTGGACCTGAAGGACGCATACCTTCACGTCCCAATTGCACAGTCTTCCAGAAGATTTCTCAGGTTTGCAATCCGAATACGTGGAGTCGTTCATCATTTCCAATTCAAGGCACTCCCGTTCGGTCTATCCTCAGCCCCAAGAATCTTCACAAAGATTATGTGTCCATTGACTGCATCGCTGCGAGAAAAGGGGATTTACATAGTTCCCTACCTCGACGACTGGCTCATCAAGGCCGAATCTCCAAGGAAGCTCCGGGCAGACCTTGCCACCACAATGCAGTTTCTGGAAGATTACGGCTGGATTATCAACCGCAAGAAGTCCAACCTCATCCCTTCCACCAGGATCCAGTTCCTTGGCTTAGGAGTGGATTCAATCTCTCAACAATTTTTTCTACCATCATCAAAAATCAAGAAGATCAAAAGGAGATCAGGTCCCTTCAATTACACCCAACAGGAAAGCCATGAGCATCCTAGGTCTCCTGACGGCATCCATCCCGGCGGTCAAGTGGATAAGAGCTCAACTGCGGCCCCTTCAATGGGATATTCTACAGAACTGGTCAAGACGAGAGGAAGACCTGGATCTAGATGTTACGATCGCGAGTCAGGTCTTATCCCAACTTACCTGGTGGAGGATGCCTTCACATCTTTCCAGAGGCCTTTCTTTTCGTTCCCCCAATTGGGTAATACTTACCACGAATGCTTCCGGCATCGGATGGGGCGCCCATTTAAATTGTCTCTTCCGACAAGGCGTATGGTGTCCAGAAGATTCGCGTTGTTCATCCAATTTTCGGGAATTAAAAGCGGTTCTTCTTGCCCTAGTAGCCTTCAGAACCCTGTTGGAGGGTCGTGCAGTGAGGATACAGTCGGACAACGCCACGACAGTCGCATACATAAACAGGCAGGGGGGTACACGGGTAAGGAGCCTTCAGGTTCTTTGCTCTGTGTTGATGAGTTGTGCCCAGCTGCATCTGGAAGACATATCGGCTACACACATAAGAGGATGCGACAATAACAAGCAGAGTGGTCTTTAACCAAGGGAACCTTCGCCTCCCTGGTGTCAAGATTTGGCCTCCCAGAGATAGATCTGATGGCGTCCAGGAGAAACAGGCAAGATTCGCCAGACTTCCTGGACGGTCTGTCCATGAAGTGGGATTTCCGTCTGGCTTATGTTTTTCCTCCGGTCGCATTGATTCCTCACGTCCTCCAGAAGATCCCTTCAGACTGGGCGCGGGTCTTAGCCGTCATCCCATATTGGCCAACTCCCTCCTGAAACAACTAAGTCTAACGTGTTGGGAACTGCCTCCTTCAGATCACTTGCTGGACGATGGGGCTGTGCATCTGGATCAGCTCCAGATGTTCAAGTTGACGGCCTGGCTACTGCAAGGATGATTCTGCGGGGTCAAGGTGTTGAGGATGATTTGTCTGACTTGAGGCTCTACTTCAAGGATTTATTTTCGGATCTGGAAGAAGTTCCTTCTCTGGTATGCCTCAAGGGACTTTTCGGTTTTTCCTCCTACAGTCAACTCCATTTTACTGTTTTTAAAGGATGGATTTTCCGCAGGCCTCAGTGTCTCTACCCTTAAAGGTCAGATTTCGGCCCTTAGTCATTTCTTTCTGGAAGACCTAGCTTCTCATTTGTTAGTCAGACGATTTTTTAAGGCCATCACCATTCAGCGTCCGCCAAGGAGGGCTCACTTTCCAGCTTGGGATCTTACGGTGGTTCTTCACTCTCTCTGCTCGCCTCCATTTGAACCTTTGGAGGAAGTTCCATTGAAGATCTTATCATTTAAGACTGTGTTTTTGGTTGCCATTACTTCCGCCAAACGTGTGGGAGAAATCCAAGCCCTTTCTTCCTCGGAGAAGTTTACCATCTTCCATCAGGATAAAGTTGTACTCCTCCTTCAGCCTTCCTTTCTGCCGAAGGTCTTATCCAAATCCGCTATTAATCAGCCTCTGGTTCTTCCATCATTTTTTCCGTCTCCCTCCTCTCCGGAAGAAGCTAAATGGCACATGTTAGATGTCAAGAGAGCCCTTGAGTTTTATATTTCTAGGACTTCCTCCATCCGTTCCACTGACCAATTGTTCATTTCTTGGTCTGGTCGTTCGGCGGGGAAGGCTGCCTCAAAGGCTTCCCTGGAAGATGGATCACGGGAACTATTCGTATGGGCTATCAAGTCTCTGACCTTCCTCTTTTGTCTCCTGTCACGGCCCAGTCCACCAGGGCTGTGTCTACTTCGTGGGCTGAGAAGGCTTCTGCTTCACCAGAAGATATTTGCAAAGCGGCTACGTGGTCATCATTCAATACCTTTGTTCGTCACTACCGGCTAGACGTCTTCTCATCCTCTGCAGCGGATTTCGAGCGTAAGGTGCTCCAGGCGGTTGTTTCCTAGGAGTTTGTTGCCCTCCCATTCTTTAGGGATCTTGGTACATCCCGATCGTACTGCCACTGTATGGCAGGAAAAATGGAAATTTTTTACTCACCGTAAATTCCTTTTTCCTTAATACAGTGGCAGTACGGATTTCCCTCCCTAAATAAATTATTTTTTGCATGCAGTTTTGGTGTTCTTGTTATTTATTGGAATTATTTACTCGTTGAGGGTGAGCCTGGTTTATGGGTAGGGGGGAGGGTTCCTATCTGTTAACCCTTTTTTAGCCGTAGCGTCTTCTTGTCCATGAAGAGGCTATACCCCGATCGTACTGCCACTGTATTAAGGAAAAAGGAATTTATGGTGAGTAAAAATTTTCCATTTTTTCTGTTACGGTACCGTGTATGTTAATAACTCTGGGGTTATCATTCCCCCCCATGTTATTAGAAGAGTACAGGTACTATTTAATTCCCTCCTGCCATGTTTGATGTCATTCTGAAGGGGACACTGTCAACACAAGAAACGTCTTCATGTCATGATTCCACTATGGAAACTCAACCATATTATATGCTCTTCCTGCCCTGCTCATTTTACGATAGGATCTGGCCAGGAATCCAGATGAAATTTATGGCAGGATGTGGCCTAAGAAAACTAATTTTCTCTTCTTCATGCAAGATGCCTTGTTAATCCTTTGTCATGTAAAATGCCTACATCAAGGATTGCTTTCTTTGCTCAAACGGTATTGCTGTAATGCCTTGATACGGAGGCATTCGGCAACACCAAAAACTGCTGCAGCATGTGTACCATATACAATATGGTAGCGACCGTCTGCTTTGATAGAGCTTAGGAGTGCAAAAAATGTTGCTGAAATGCCTTGATATTGAGTCATTCGGCCATACTGAAAACCCACCCAAGGACATTGCTGAACACATATTTGGGGTGTTGAACGGCAAAAGAGTTAAAATACCAGCATTTGAAATATCCTGGGGTATCCAATTGACCGGGTAAATTTAATTGGTCAGGTTCAAAGGTGTCACAAATAGGACATAGAGGCAGGATGAGAATGTCAAAAATGCACATCTCCCAAATGTAGCTGTTAAACTCCCAAACGACCTAACACAACCATGCATAAGTGGTACCTCTGTACTCGTGATATGATGCCTAAAACGTATTGGGTGTTGTTTGGAAATTACTTATACCAGGAGCTGTAAATTCATAACTGAAGTACAATGTGCGAGTTCTGAACGGACAAATATCAGAATCTTTTTAGCAGGTTTGTTCATTAGCTTTTGTAGATGAGAAAAAGCATTTCAAATGTTTCACTTTATTTTACTTTATTGTTTTTATAGTAAATTAGATATTATGATCAAATATTTATTGTCCTGAAGAAAACAATATATACATTAAATGAGAGAGAAGACAATTACAGCTAAAGACAAGCACCTCAACAATTTTAAAACAGTCTTGGTCACAAAGGGTACAAAAAAAACCCAGCCTGGTCCTTAACCCCTTCACGACAAAGTTCGTACATGTATGGGCTCACAATGCAATGCTATTAATGGGCATTGTCCCGCTGTCCGTAAAGGGTTAATACAATAAAATCCAAAGATTTATTTTTTTTTGAGTAACACCTAGTACCAGTTGTTGAGCTTGTGATGATATGGACCAGTTTCTAAGTATCTATGCTGATTTGCCATTTGTGGCTATAACAATAATAATGTCCTTTGTCCTTTTTTTCAGTCAGTCTGAACTTCCCAAAACATTGAGATCTAAATTAAACTTTCTCTACTCAAAGAAGACCTCTTGGGTATCAAATGCTCTCGGAATGGATTAAATGCTCCCAGAAGGGTAAGTGCTCAACTCAGAATCATCTAACCATCTCACTGCCTTTGAACATTTCAGGAACAGTCTTTGCCCTCAGACTTTCCGAAACACACATTGACTCTCTGCATATGCTGTGTTTTCCTTTACAGTTGTTTTGAAGGATCCCCCACGACTGATGCGTCTCCAGAGTTGAAGAATCAGCAAGAGGCTGCCCATTATGCCCATGGTTGGTAAACTAATCCACAAAAGTTCTAAGCCGCCTGGAATATAAAATAAACCTTTTAATATAGGCTGTCAAAAATAAATTTCACATGCTGCATCCTGAGTCATGCACTTAGTAAACAAAAGTAATGATTATTTACCTTTCCTTGGAGCTACATGCATCCCATATTTTCCTTGCCTGAGGACTCTCATGGAGCTGCATATGAGGGGCTTTATATACGTTTGTCTACTCTAACTATTGTCTAACAGTGGTTCTATCACCTATCTTGTATTAGAAATGTAGTCCATTTTGTTCTCTGCATCTTGAATTGATTATTCAACCCAAAGGCTCCCCATCTTTAGAAAACATAGTGACCATTTTATTACAGATAGCTGTCCTGTCTGTATACTATATATACAATTATGCTTAGTTATGTTGACTGGTCTTTGGATTTTTGTCATAATATAATTTTATATTCTGATTTCTCCTGGCTACAGCCTGCCTTATCTCTCTTAAATAGTGTATGTGTATAATAGTAAGCCCCTATTCAATCTATGTTACCCAGAATCTGACATAACATCTTTCAAATAAGCAAAATATAATTTAGCTTTACAAAGGCTAATCCTGCTTTTTTACTATAAATTTAAAAATAACAGTTTCAGGAACAATGAATCCAGTCCATCTGGCACATTTTAAAGGAAAAATGTATTTTTTTTTTATAATTAAAGCACAATAACCATTTTGCAGGTTGGCAATAGTTAACACCTACCGTCCTATTTTATAGCTCCGTAACCACAGACAGTTGTCCGAAGATCATCAGCTGCAGCTTATATGTAAAAGTACATAAATATGTCTTATGTTATACAGTAGACTTGTGCATTCAAATTTGTACAAATTTAAATTTCATTTCATTAATTCGTATAAATGTCCGAGAACGAAAAGGAACCCCCAACAAAACAAATGAAAATGAAGCCGAGAGTTCCAAATTTTAATTTGCATTTGGTTGTTATTTTCTATCTCTATCTTACACTTTCGACTACCCCAATCGCTTCCTTGTCTCCGTCCGGAGATCAGGGAGAAGAGGACCAAAGAAGAATAGAGAAGACAAAAAGTAGAACTGCAGAGAAAGAGACGGGGACACTGAAGGAGTTGGCAGATAAGGTAGGGAGCCACTGACACAGATCGTTATTGAGGGTGTGATAGAGTGAATTAGAGAATCAGAAATTCACAATCCAGTATTACCTATGGATGTTGCTGGGTTGGGGGGTTCCTCCATAGTAGGTGTTGGGCTGTGGCTTATGGATCCATGTGTTTTCCATGACTGTGTCAGAGAATCCATCGCTTTTTGATTCGGAAAGGTTTTTGAAGATCTTTCCGCTATCACCTGTGTAGTCCTGCTGTCCAAGGCTTGTTCAGTGTTAATGCTTGTTGGAATACTGCTGGTGGTTCCTACAACTTGGGGATTTGTACCAGTGGTAGTGTTTTCAGCTGAAAGTATATAGATATGTAATATACTGAGAGATTTTTTTAGTTGAGCCCCTCCAAGCACTGCCACTACCACAACAGATCATTTGCATCGGGTGAAACGTAATGCTTTTGTTACCCAATTATAGGGGGTGATTACTTTATTGTATATCTAGGTTTTTACAGTAAGCAAGTTTAGGCAGCTCAAAGAATACAGAGCCCAATATTTGCATTAGTACACTTGTCTTGGACCTCCGAGGTTACCAGAATATGTGAAGATACAAAATAGATGTGTTGCTGTTATCAGTTTGTAATATCCATAAATAATTATGTATGTAACTGTGGCCCAAGTATGGCTTTGAAAAATGTAGTACATGAGATATAGATAAATACAGAGAAAAAAATTATGAAATAGAAGCATTTCTGTAGGGCTGCAACTAACATTTATTTATTATTTTCATAATCGATTAGTTGGCCCATTATTTTTTCGATTAGTCAATTAATCAGATAAAAAAAATATGCAAATGTTTTCGTTTATTTAAAATAATTTAATGAACAAACTGGGTGTTAAAAACAAACAGCAGAATAAAAAACGTAAAATTTACATTAACGTGTCATTGTATCTCATTATCACAATGGCATTTCTCTAAACACCTTCCTATTTTACTGACATAATAATAAAAGCTATATTTTAAAGAACCCAAACATAATACTTCTCAAACTAAGTTTTATTACCTAAAAATGTTTTACCAGTAAATATTAATTTACATGTAAACTATTTTTTCATATTTAATAAAAACTGATTGAGAAAAATGCATTTCTTGTTTTTATTTCCTTTTTATTTTCCAACCTGTCTCCAAGTTGCACATCTGCCCCCAGGCTTGCCACTCTGCCCCTGATATGTCTTATACCCTCCATATGCCTTATACCCCCAGATATGCCTTTTGCCCACAGCTATGCCACTCTGCCCTCCAGCTATGCCTTCTGCCCCTCTGATATGCCTCATATGCCCCTATATGCCACTCTGCCCCCAGATATGCCTTATACCTCCAGATATGCTACTGTGCCCCCTGATGTGCCTTATACCTCCAGATATGCCACTGTGCCTCCTGATATGAATTATACCTCCAGATATGCCACATGCCCCGCTGGTATGCCACTCTTCCCCCCAGACTTGCCCCCTGATATGCCACTCTGCCCCCACCCCAAGAAGTGACCTTCCGGTGCTCCATCATAGAAACCCCAGCGGACGTGCTGGCAGCAACGGAGTTTGTCTACGCGCATCGTGCAGACATCCACCGGCTGCTAGAGAAGAGGATCCAGGTCCCCTGCAGCGCTGACAGATCGTTAGTGAGGGTGTGATAGAATGAATTAGAGAATTGGAAATTCACAATCCAGTCTTACCTATGGATATTGCTGGGTTGGGGGGTTCCTCTATAGTAGGTGTTGGGCTGTGGCTTATGGACCCATGTGTTTTCCATGACCGTTTCAGAGAATCCATCGCTTTTTGATTTGGAAAGGCTTTTGAAGATCTTTCCAATGTCACCTGTGTAGTCCTGCTATCCAAGGCTGGTTCAGTGTTAAGGCTTGTTGCAATACTACTGGTTCCTATGACTTGGGGATTTGTACCAGTGGTAGTGTTTTCAGCTGAAAGTATATAGATACGTAATATACTGAGTGATATTTTAGTTGATCCCCTCCAAGCACTGCCACTACCACAATAAATAATTTGCATCAGTTGAGTTTGAGGCAGCTCAAAGAATACACAGCCAAGAATACTCAGACTTGCCCCCCTGATATGCTACTCTGCCCCCACCCCAAGACTTGCCCCCATGCTCCAGACTCCCTGCTGCCTAGTGGGTGAAAGTCTGCACGATGCACGTAGATAAACCTCTGCTGCCGGCATTTTGCTGGAGCTTCTATGACTAAGCACCAGAAGGTCATGTGACGCTAGTGCTCCATCATAGAAGCCCCAGGGGAAGTGGAGGGCAGTGGCAGAGGATGTCTGTGCGTATTGCTCAGACGCCCACCGGCTGCCATAAAGGAAGATCCAGGTCCCCTGCAGTGCCGCTGGGGATGCTCCCCTCTAGCAGTTGGTGGATTTCTGCGCAATGCGTTTAGACAGCCTCTGCTGCTGCCGGCACTTCTGCCGGGGCTTCTATGGTGGAGCCCTGGCGTGACGTGACCTTCCGGTGGTCCATCATAGAAACCCCAGCGGAAGTGCCGGTAGCAGCCGAGGCTGTCTACACGCATTGCGCAGACATTCTCCAGCTGCTAGAGAGGAGGAACCAGGTCCCCTGCAGCGCTGCGGGGTGATCTGGATATTAGTCAGACTATTGGAGGTCGGACTATTTTAGACCTCTATTTGAGGTCGGATTATAAAATGAGGGGTATTTTTCAGAGCGTTTGCTCTGAAAAAACCCCTCATCTTATATTCAATAAAACCGATTCAACTAATTGATAATGAAAATCGTTGACAACGATATTCATTATCGATTATTAGTTGTTGCAGCCCTACATTTCTACACCGCTCTTTTTCCATGAATCCATCTACATTATTCTGGCCCACTGCTCCAATTGGGGGAGAGGGTGTGTGTGATGGCTCCGCCCTTTTATCAATGTGCCCCAAGGGCCTGGACAACACTGCAGATAGCAGGGAGAAGAGGACCAAAAAATGGAGCTAAGGAAAAAGGAGACAGGGACACGGAGTTGGCAGATAAGGTAGGTGGCCACTGACACAGATTGTTAGTGAGAGTGTGATAGAGTGAATTGGGTTGAGTGACAACAAATTTTGTTACTTAATTGAAAAGCTCTCCGAATTTCACCTAAACTCAAAGGCCAGGGAACAAAATTTGTTGTATGAAAATGAATAGACATTACATACATTCACACTCCAATCTCTGGAGATCCCGCAAAAGGAATTAACACTTGTGGGTTGTGGGTGCAGTTAGCCGGAGTGCTGCATTATTCTTGAAATAATTACTTGTGGGGTTTCCTGTATGGATAGGCTTGACTGTGGCACACAGATGTGGTATTGGAACTGGTCCTGTCACACTATGGTGTGGTTCAATATTGGACAATATATTGGAGCCTGTCACACCTTGAACATGATAATGGGAAGTAGAGTGCTCTTGTACCAAATGTTCAGCCTCAGTGTTTGCATTGTTAGGGTTTTCTATAATACTAGTGGAGTTATACTTCTTTCTGTATAGAATAAAATACATTTCATAAAGGACCTATAATATACTGACCAGGTTCTACCCTGACCCTCAGGTCACCTCAGGTCACCTTCACTATACTTTCATATTTAATTTATCTGCATTGACACACATACAAGGAACTGTACACAGAGACCTAAGACGATGGATACTACTATATACACTAGACAAACTGTGTCTTTCAAAAGGGCTTGGTCCAAGACAGTACTAGTAGCACAGATCTTGCAAATAGATTAAGTACAGTGTTTAGTGCCTAGCGAAGTTATAAAATCTGCAGAGAATTAGGAAATTCACAATCCAGTATTACCTATGGATATTGCTGGGTTAGGGGTTTTCCATGACCATGTCAGAGAATCCATCACTTTTTGATTTGGAAAGGTTTTTGAAGATCTTTCTGATATCACCTGTGTAGTCCTGCTGTCCAAGGCTGGTTCAGTGTTAAGGCTTGTTGGAATACTGCTGGTGGTTCCTACGAGTTGGGGATTTGTACCAGTGGTAGTGTTTTCAGCTGAAAGTATATAGATATGTAACATACTTAGAGATGTTTTAGCTGAGCACCTCCAAGGCTCCAAGTACTGCCACTACCACAATACATCATTTGCATCAGGTCCACTTTTCTTGGACCTCCGAGGTTACCAGAATATATTTTAGGAGGCAGAATAGTAAAGATAAAAAATAGATGTGTTGCTGTTACAAGTTTGTAATATCCATAATCATATATGCAACTGTGGCCTAAGTATGGCTTTGAAAAATGTAGTACATCAGATATACAGTATCTCACACAAGTGAGTACACCCCTCACATTTTTGTAAATATTTTATTATATCTTTTAATGTGACAATACTGAAGAAATGACATTCTGCTACAATTTAAAGTAGTGAGTGTACAGCCTGTATAACAATGTAAATGTGCTCATAACTCATCACACCCCTAAGTGGTGGCAATAATACAATATTTACAAACATGTGAGGGGAGATACTGTAGATAAATAGAAACAGAGAAAAAATTATGAAATGGACACCAAAGCATGCCTAAAACGGCTAGGAAATACGGCCTTTTATCTTATGATAAACCTGACTTTATATCGTCACGCAATACAGTTGTGCCTATTGGCAAAACAGACATTAAACTGGAGTCATGCTCCATGCTAGAAGTGAATAAGCTGGCCCCGGAAGTCTACCCACCCTCTACAGATATACATCTGGGCTTGAAGCATGACATGAGTCTGGCCCAGCTGTAGATACCATCACCAGAAAGCCATATAAGAACTCAAATTATTTCTCTACCTGCTACCTTTAAAGAATCATAGCAGCGCATGATTTATTTTATCATTGTGGTATTTCAAGAGTCTGACAGAATATGCTTTGAGTTGTAGTTTATTAACAGCTGCATAATAGTAATCTGCCTGCTCAATACAAGATGGGGTTAACCAGTGCACTGTAATTAATGAAACTGGCTAGCAGAAGCGCCAATGTAAAGGGTCTGCTGTAGACAGTGGCGTCTCCAGGTTTCATATTTAGGGGGGGCACATGGGGGGCCAGGGACCAAAGTAGGGGGGCCAATTATAAAACGGTACATATACACTATATATATATATATATATATATATATATATATACACACACACACACACACACACATTAGACGTGCATTTTTAACTACATAATATGCACTTATCTCTTTGAAGTAAAGACTGTGATTAAAATATGATTTCAAAATAACAGCTAAAGTGACAGTTATTTTTCATTATTTAATATTAGCCCCTGCTGACAATATATATAAATATTAGACCCTGCTGCAGATATATAGAAATATTAGACCCTGCTGCAGATATATATTAATATTAACCCCTGCTGCGGATATATATTAATATTAGCCCCTGCTGCGGATACATACTTATATTATACCCTGCTGCCGATATACATAGAAATTATACCCTGCTGCCAACATATATTAATATTAGCCCCTACTGCCGATATATATTATTAGTCCCTGCAGCCAATATATATAAATATTAGCCCCTGCAGCCAATATTTATTGATAATAGGCCCTGCAGCCGATATATATAAACATTAGTCCCAGCTTCCGATATATATTAATATTAGCCCCTGCAGCCAATATATATTAATATTAGACCCTGCTGCCAATATATTTGCCACACTGACTGCAGATCAGGGGAAGACAGTGAGAGTCAGTGCAGTGTTCCCTCCTTCTGACTGCACCGTGACATTGAGAGGTCCTCTCCCCTGTAATCATCCCCAGAGTCCCTTTGTCCCCTCATTCACTAAACCATAGCGCTCTTTTACTTACACCCTGTAGTTCAGGTATAGATCAAATAAACAACACATGGAAACAGCACATGCAACTGAATGAGATTAAAAAAAACGTATTTGCAGGTATACATAAATAATGTATGGAAACATAGCATTGCAGGTATAAACCAACAGAACACACAAACCCAGCATTGCAGGTATAGATCAACTGGAAATCACATGTACACTCAGCACTGAAGGTTTAGATCAAATAATCAACACATGGAAACAGCACTCCAGGTATTGATCAACTGAATAAGACATGCAAATCCTATATTTGCAGGTAAACATTAATAATGTATGGAAATATAGCCGATACAGATGAACAGAATGACACAAAACCCAGCTTTGCAGATATAAATCAATTGGAAATTACATATAAACTCTGCATTAAAGGTATAGATAAACCCCCCTAAATTACAGGCATAGATCACTGGTCACACACCCCAAAGCCAACCCTGGTGTCCACACTGCCCATATAGAACCTGACCAGCACCTAAGTTACACATTATGTCAACTTTGTCCCCAAACAGCTGAACGTACGCCGTTTTTGTCCCATAAAGACCTCTCCCTCCCAATCTATCCTATCTACCCCCTCTCCCTCCCAATCTATCCTATCTACCCCCTCTCCCTCCCAATCTATCCTATCTACCACATCTCCCTCCCTATCTACCACATCTGCCTCCCAATCTATCCTATATACCCCCCTCTCCCTCCCAATCTATCCTATGTACCCCCCTCTCCCTCCCAATCTATCCTATCTACCCCCTCTCCCTCCCAATCAATCCTATCTACCCCCTCTCCCTCCCAATCAATCCTAACTATCCCCTCTCCCTCCCAATGTATCCCATCCACCCCCATCTCCCTCCCAATCTACCCCCTCTCCCTCCCAATCTATCCTTATCTACCCCTTCTCACTTCCTATCTACCTCTTCTCTCTAACCCCCTCCTAACTTTCTAACCCCCCCTTTGAAGTTCACTTACCTTGGGCTTGTCCAGCGGTGAGATCGCGAGGTCTCTGTATCCCTGGTTCTGCCGGCTTCACTGCTGGGCGCCGGATATGACGACATATACCGGCGCTCGGCTTGAAACCAGGAAGAGGCCTCGCGGTCGCGGAGAAGAGTGAGAGGCGCCGAACGGTTGCTCAGAACTTATTCCTCAGCAACCGCTCGGCGCCTCTCACTCTCTCCTCCGGGTCTATTAAAAAAAAAAAAAAGCCGGCGTTTCAATTGGGGGGGCACACCGGGGGGCACAGCATGATGTAGGGGGGGCCATGGCCCCCTCTGGCCCCCCCCTGCCGACGCCACTGGCTGTAGACCATTGCAGTGGTTTGATTGTGCCACTTTACTTCAGCATGTTGCAAGTGATGGGGTCTAATTGGGAGCCTATGTTTAACTATAAAATACAATAACTGCCTTTAAAAGGGTATAGTCTGTGATGTTATAATCAATATTCACTTCTATGCATAGAATCCTCTTATGCATTGCAGGTAAATGAAAATAAATAAATAAAACAGCCAGACATAAACTCTTATAGGCCACTTCCTTTGTATACCTTTGTTTGGCACTTGTATGGTCCCTTCCCGGCTGAACACATGGCCACCAACACTCAGCTCTGCTTTACACCTGTAAATTGTCCCTGGCAACCACTTTTCCTCTATACTGCTGGTCAGGTTTATCAGCTCGTTACCCTCTTCCACAAGCATCTCTTCTCCAGAGATTTCCAATTTCTTGGATCCACGGAACCAACTCAGCAGAACAGTGGATGCAGGGTAAACACCATAAATGGAGCAATTCAGGGTGTTAGAATGTTCCTCAATATGGGAGGTCAAGTGTAGATATTCAGGCAGGGCTGCCAGAAACAAAGGGAAAAGAACACATCAAGATTCCAATGTATGAAAGCACAAGCTCTGCTTCTGAAATCCTGTCTTCAAGTTTTTATGAACTCATCCATGCTAGTTAAAGAAGTAATTCAAAGCATTGATTGCAATCTGTACTATGTTAAGCAGAAACTCCACATTGTGCCATTTTATCCCTTTCTCTGAAGGTGTCACAGAACAATTAAGCATCAATGGCAATTTTTACAAAATGTAAAAAAATTAATAAATATATATATATATATATATTTCTGTGAAGGGTTTGGGCATAAATCAGTAATGGGAAATATGTTTTTAGTACTGCATTTATTAACTTAAGTTTTAAATTTAGTTAAGTAGGTGGAACAGCACCTTTGAACAGTAGTTTTGTCATTGGCTGCAAGAGTTTGTAGCATACACTGCAGTTTATTCTAACACTACTTATTATTATTATTATCTTTTATTTTTTATCTTTTATTTTTTATTTATATAGTGCCAACAATTTACGCAGCGCTTAAGACAATACATATATTCAAGGGGTATGACAAGACGAGAATTGACTAAGACAAACCGATACAGTCGGTGGAGAGCGCCCTGCTCGCAAGCTTACAATCTTGAGGGAATGGAGTGACAAACATAAGGCACAAAGGGTGAGAGGTAGTGTGGTGGTTGTATCAATGACAAGGAGGATCTAGCACTCTTATGTCTTTCTGATAGTAAACAGTACAGGGTAAATGTCTATGACTAACACATGCACACATTAGCTCCTGTTGTATAATGTATAATTAGCTCCTGTTGTATAATGTCATGTAAATTAGTGAATTTGCACAATGTGCCCTGCCCTGCTCATACATAATGTCATAGGCTTTCTTACCATACATTTCCAGTCTGACAGTCCCATAGAGGTTTTGACGGACTCCTGGGCAGCTTCCCACACAGACCCTGATGCCCTCCATGGACATTGTGGCATTTTGGATGGCCAGTATACTGTAACCTAAACCATAATGCAGATGACCCAAGTTTGTATCAAGCCCCTTCCAGCTGGTGGAGCCTCCCTGGCAATTAATTGAGCAGTTCAGATTAATGGATCCTCCAAGAGACACCACAGGATTCACAGGATGCAAAGTTAAAATGTTCTGAGCTGCGGAGAGGAAACACCAAAGAAGCTGTTATGTGAAATAAACATTGTCACACAATGTCCAGATATCTTAGCGATCCAATCCCTAAGGTTGGATTTCATATACTCTACAAAAGTATGCATATGCTAATATGGCAATCTCTAATATCTATGTACACTCTAAATGGGAAAGGTGAAGCACAGTAGAAACATTCAAATATATGATGACATTAAATAAAGTCCAAGACAGAGGTCTTTTGAATACAAAGAGGAATGCCAGTACTAGAGAGGATGGTTTAGACTTTGAGAAACAAAGTCTTCACAGACCCATTGTACAACACTACGGAATATGATGGACACTAAAACACTAAATAATAATAATTAATGGTAAGGTAATATATATTTTTACATTTTATTAGCTGTGTGCAATCTCTAATGGGTATGTTTCTGTTTATTGTTTTTAAATGCCCCCACCTCTATATTTAAGTGTTAATAAATATTGCGTTATATGTATGAATATGTTTAAAAAAAATATCACCAGCTGTCTTGAAAAAAAATATATAATTAGTGTGAGTAACCTGAATGTGAAAGAGGAAGATTACAGTGGAACAGACATAGCAGAACTGCTGAAAATACATGTTATGAAAATGGCTAAATTGCCTTAAGTGGTAAATAATGTTTCTAGAACCTTATCTATTAAAAGTATTACAGAGAGACTGCACTATTATGAAACAATGGAGAGTGTAGTCCCTCTTTCCCTAGCCTCATTTATAGATCTCTTGCTAACTTTAGTGTGTGCTGTGAAACAATCAAATAAGTCCACTAGCTTTATGATTGTGTTGATAGATTTTTACTCTTAAAAGTGTATAAGTGCCCGCTCAGTATTAGGACTCACCAGTGCACAGAAGGACCAGATGCACAATAATGCAGAAGCTCTGAAAGGGAGCCATTGGATCTGCTCTGCTGCCAGGATCAGAAATTGTTTCTTCCTGTGTGTGCTCGCTTTCTGAGTGCGGATTATATACAATCCCCTCTGTGACCTTGGCTTGTGTAGGGATTCTTTGGATTTAGGGGAACTGAGGTTACACTGGAGACAGTTATTATTAGAGGAATTCTTGCTGCCAGGGTTTCCCAAGCCATTTCATTGTACTTTCTTTTGTATATCAAACTCTGTGTCATAACACTTTGCCAGAAGTTATAGTAGTGCGTGTGTTGGGTTTTCATTGTTATTACCAAAGTTTGCTTCAGTGCTATCACCAGACCTGGGAACAAGTTTCTCAGGGACTCCAATTGAGTGTCAGTCTCAGGAGGGCTGAAGCTCTGTTTGACCACTACCTGCCCAGATCCTACCCAATGCCCTGAGGGGGTTAGCACTATTTATATGAACCTCCAGCTCTCAGGGTCTCTCAGGGACCTCAGAGTCTTCCCAAGAAATCTATGGACAAATTAGCATTGGTCAGAACTGTGGAGAAAGGATTTTAAGAGGCACATACTGTATGAGCGAGTGCCCAAAGAACTGCAAACCTTAATTACACATCACGCCCACTACCAACATGAGGAAACTTAAAATTGTAGTCCCCCTTGCAATTCAGAAACTGGAGAATGGTCATCTTCAATTTATCTTTCATGTCTTGGTCTTCTCCAGAGTCTTCTTATCTGCAGTGGACCGTGGACTCAAAGGTAGCTTAGTGTCACAGGAGCATCTGTGGCAAGGTTATAGGGGTCTGCTAGGTAGGCACCTTCCCTATTGGTTGCTACAGCCACACCCCCAGATATCCATATATGGTAGGGAGGGTAGCTCCCCTTTTGATTGGTCCCTAAGTTAATGAGACGTGGGCCACCCCTGACCACGCCCCCTGTACTGTGATTGGTTGCTCCCTGTTCTAGCTCTCTCCTGATTGGTGCCAGTTAAAGTGTTTACGCTAATGTATTTATGTATTATTCTTTTCAAGATGGTCCCAGGTATGAAGTTGGTGTTTGGTGCACAATAAAGGAGATTCTTACCGTGTCTGTCTCTCAGATTTGAGGACAAGGGACACTTCATCGTGGAGTGTAACTACTTGGTTACTGGAAGTCTGGCGTATACCGGGGGGGGTGGCCATAGGAGATCGCTGGAATTATTGACGGCAGAGATCATCCATCTCTACAGAGTCCATCGTACTTAGCATAATTGATTACCCATCACAATCTGCAGTCTGACATGATGTAAAAGTGTCTAAACACTGTCAGTAGCCAGTTATCCATGTAGGGTACAGTAATGACCACTATCTAAGACGGGCTACTACAACGAGGAGGCAGATGACAAACTAGAGGGTAAAATTTGCAAACGTAGATGATGTATACCCTTGGATATTGTGATTACCTGTTGGTGAATTTATAGGGATATACATGTATGCATCCATGAAATCTATTGTCATTAATGTTGCTGATTCCAAAATGTTTGCATCACAGAGCCTGCTTTAAACTTAAAGGAGGACCCTAATTGTTTAAACTTAAAAGGGGAAAACACGTGACACTGTTACATAAAGTAAGTATTTAAATAGATGTGTAACAGCTTGTATATAACCCATGGCAAAAGAAATCATGACTATTCATTTTAGTACACACACATGTATATATGCATATATACATACATTCACACACATCCTTCATTTACATTGTTGGTGGACAGGAGATAGATTAGCTGTACTTACTTATATCAGAAAAAAAATCTGTTTATCTAAAAATGTTAAAAAATTCTTGGCTGCGAATTCTAACAATTTCCTTCAGGACGTACATGCTTATTTTATGGCACCAGGGCACAAAGCGAATTTACGGGAACGGTCAAAAGGAGGATAATGCGAAAACTACCCGGGATCAATCATACATGAATTTGTCTGGGGTAGGAAATTACTAAGTAAACAAACTACATGACTCCCACTAGAAGCAGACTCTGATATAGGGCTCAACATTCTTCACCCTCCATCTGTTTTGGTGCCTTGGGGAAATGGGAATCATAGCACTAAATGGCTATCCACCATGATTTACGTGTGTGTGTGTGTGTGTACACACCAGGTTGCAATCAAACGCTAACATTTTCCGCAAGCGTTGTTTACATCTTAATTTAAAATTAATCAAAAGAGGAAAGAATAGGGAAAACGTTTTTGTTTTAATTCTGTACAGAGAGTAGCTGGTCAGTCAGACCAAGGTGAGAGCTCTTTATCCAACTCAGACCTCTCAGGGGCTACACACACTAGTGCAGGGGTGAGATGCATAGGAAAATTGGAAAAATCAAAAGGTAGAGAATAATTCCTGCTTACAGCTCATTCAATAGTAAATCTTTAAAAACAAGGAAAGGGCATTTATTCCATTTATACCGTATCCATTTGGGATAGAGGCAAATTCAGGTTTCACTGCCTGGCTTTGGCAACTGATAACCCAAGTTGGTCACCCCTTGCCCTGACAGCATAGGCTGCACTCCCCACCTTCAAAAGTGACAGTATAAGCCCCACGAATCTCCAGATGTTTGCCAGTCCGTGCTTGTTTTCACAGGTTTCTCACCAATTTGTAATATTTCTGCTTGGATAAGTGGCATAATTGATTGCTGTTGTAGTGTACTTGACAGCTGCCACATCCCATTCCCAGGCTGTGGGAAAGAGAAATGTCCCAATCCTTGATCTTCTGTAGTTTGGTCCCTGCTGGGTCTCCCCACACAGATAATAGCACAGTACATTGTGATGCCCTTGTGTAGTCTCTGGTTCCCATGACAGAGTCCTTGGGTCATACACTGCTGTCATCCAGCAGTGGCTCTTTACCTTCAGGTAGGTGTGTTGGTGGAAGTAGGGCATGGCTCTGTGCGCCATTACTATGCTTCTTGTGAGCCCCAGAGCGCACTGCGAGACTAGTGTGTTCTGGGATAAAGAGTGCAACAAGCAGGGACAACAGCACAGAGCAGGCCCCAAACAGGAAGGGAGGTCCTGGGATTATGCTTCTCTGTAAAAGGAAGAGGGCACAAAAAGTAATAAATCTTTTGAACCAAGAAATATATTTTCTACATAACATTATTACTGCATTGGAGTAACATCCGTTAAACTGCCACATCCCACAGCCCTGTTCCCATTTACCTCATCTGAAGGATTGGCCATATTGGGTTTAAGAGCTTTGCCTGCAGGTTCCACATCTGCCATTTCATTAAGCTCTACGTGAAACAGATAAAACACAAATCCATAGAGAGCAGGCCCCAGCCCGTTACATAGGCCACGAATTCCAGTCACCATCCCCTGCACTACACCTGGGGAGATAAAAACAAAAACAAAAGAAAAGCTGCTACAAAACTCCTGCCATCCACAAAAGCCCTCAATGAAACTCACTTAGTAGGCATGGTATAAGCCAACACCGTTACAGAGCACACTGGAAATGCACAAGGGCAATGCGGAACAGTTCACTTGGAGCATTAAATGGGAGCTACTTACTAGAATACCTACTTCCATGTCCTCATCTTTGTAAATTGGATTTAATGTTTCTCTGCCACCTCTTGCCCCAAGAGTGCATTGACCAAATTTCATTGTAGTAAGCATCTTTTGTCCCTGGGTTCCTTACCTTGCTGGTCTGGATCTGCATTGCGAGACACCACTGCACTGATAGCTGGAAAGGTGATGCTTGACATTGCAGCCACAGCTCCAGCAGCCCACATCATCCTGGAACAAAAAATAGGGAAAAGTGGAAACTCAGACACCTTTGACTTAGCCCAAACCTGACACATTTCAAGATATCAGACAAAGGAATAAGTGTATTGTATACATGACATGCAAATATGTCAAAATAGAGAGCATACTTTGCTATAAGTTGTCTGCATATATGAATAATATACGCTTGTATGCATAATGTGCGCACCGCGCGGGCTATACCTATGGTCTGCATGTCTACTTAATGGACGTATTACAGAAGCAAATGTTAATAAAAAGTCAACATGCTGAAGACAAAGATTAACAAACAATCCACAAAAGAAACTCTGCCAGGTTAAACAAGGACAAACTACCTAAAGGCCTAATATGGAAAGTAACAGCTGTGCGTGTAATGTGTTGCATAGTGTGCTCTTGTTTTAACAGAAGCTGAGTTAACAAACCCTAATACAGAACTCGAGTTCCTCTGGTGTTCGAGAGGCAAACTGCAATTAAAAACCTAATGCTTCCACCTGGCTTTTCAGAGGAGTAAACCAGTTTAGACAACCCAAAAAGGCTGCATTTGAAGCATATCAATATCTTTTCCAGAAGCCCAACTAGAGATCTATATGTGCTGTGCATCAGAGGTTAGTGTAAAAGCGGGGAACCAAAGTCTATTCAAAGCTGACTGCACAGAAATTACAACTCCTAGGAAAGTGGTATTTACTCAGAAAAGGATCTACCAGCATATTTTTTATAAGGAAATTGCTACCTAAGTATTAAGAGATACGTCACAGGGTTTGCAGTAGGAAATTGGCTTTAAAGAATGACAGCATGACCATTATCCACCATATTACCAGAGTGAATTGTTAATTGTGCCTGGACATACAATCCAACACAAAGGGAACAGATTTTTTTTTTGTGGAAAATATCTACCTACAAGCAATAAGACAGTAGTCAGGGTTATCATCCATGTCGTGGTGTAGTTACCATTGCATATTCACATTTTGATCTGTCTTCTTAGCACTTAAAAGAATGCCCTACTGAACTCCATCCAGGCATGCTAAATATACATTAGGCCACTCACCACTGCTGAGAGCCAAAGCCGTACCAGGCCAACTGTAGAATTTGGAAGCCGAGTCCAAGCAGGATTGTGTTTTTATTTCCGATAGATCTCATAAGGACTCCCAAAACCACTGTCTAAGGACAAAGCAGAAAGGGTAGTGACCTAAATACTGATTTTCTTAAAATGTATTTAAATTGCAACACAAACTGTAACCCCCAAAGATATACTTACCCCCCACATTTTACATGCTATAAAACAACTCACCTGAGCCAAGATTGACAGTATTCCAACAACACCGATAAAAGCAGCTACTGTTTCCGAAGTAAAGCCAATAACCTTTCGGAAGAGGGAGTGGATAAGACAAATTTTTCCAACGCATTACAAAATACTTGATATCAGAATCTATTTAAAAAATTGTGCAAAAAAGTAGCCTCTAAAAGTGCCAGACTACTACTTCTATACAATACAGTCCAGGTACATTAAGATGTATTCTTGGTACAATGAGAGTTCCATCTCTGATAATCATGTAATCCTTGTTCAGGAACCATTATGATGCAAATCCTCTCTGGATACAGCTAACATCTGGTTACATATTTATAGGGGAGCTGTGACCTTCCCTAAATTCACTAAGCAAAGTTACCCACTACAATTCGTGTAATAGCTTTCCAGATACTTAGTTTGAAAATTCACCTTATAGATGTTGAGATCAGAGGTAGCTTGTGCAAGATTAACACTAACCCATTCATGACAATGGCTGATCTCTCACTATGGCGCTTGTGACCACTCTCCGATGTCATTGAATGCTTTGATATCAAAGCATTTCAGCAAAACTGTCTAAGCTTCTTTAAAACAGGCATCTGGCACCATATTTAATGTGGCACACATTGACGTTCTGTGGAGCTTTCAGGCAGGGCCCCTGACGCAGATTTCATTGTTGCTAAATGCCTCGATATCGAGGCATTATGGCAACACCATTGGGGAGAAGATCTAAGATCACTTTCTAAACCCGTTTAACTACATGATTTGCCTGGCACATGAATCGCCGTCAAAGGGATGTTCTTCCGTGACCTGCCTGACACGTCAGTTGTCATCAAGGGTCAAATTATCAGCTGCCCATCCTGAAGCCCTGTCAAAAAAGGCTAACTGAACCAATTTACAGCAACTTAAGACAATAGAGGAGGGATGACAATGGAAAGGAGTAATTATGTGGCCAATTTTAATTTGTAAACATTACATATCTTTGAATATTGTTTATAGCAATTGGAAAAAAGTGACAGATTCACTTTTACGAATGCGGTTTGGCACATACGTTCTCGTTCTGCACTTACCTGTCGTAGATACAAAAAGAAGCTTGAGTACTGTCCAGCCTCGGGTAGGTAAGACAGGAACACAGTGATACAGATGAGGAGGACAGTTGAGTCCTGGCCCACTTTCCGCAAGGACTGGAAGACAGTTAATGTAATTTTTAAAAGAATACATAGTAACATAGTTCATAAGGTTGAAAAAAGACCAAAGTCCATCAAGTTCAACCTATATACATATTGTGTCCCTACTGTGTTGATCCAGAGGAAGGCAAAAAACCCTTATGAAGCAGATGCCAATTGCCCCATACCAGGGGGAAAATTCCTTCCCGACTCCAAATATGGCAATCAGAATAAATCCCTGGATCAACGTTCTGTCCCTATTAATCTAATATCCATAACTCTGCATACCTCTACTGACACTGCTGTCAAATACATCCCTTTTTAAAGGATCCGACTGTATTGAGGAAGAGGTAAACTTACTTTTTTTCTGTGTTCAGGAGCTAATTGGGTCTGGTTTACAATATTCTGCGACCAGCTTACAAAATGGGTGATGAGGGAAATTTTTGTTTAAGGGGGAGTAGAGCAGGGCTTTACAGATGGTTAATTGGACTTTGTGACAGAGTGATTTAGTCAAGCAATAGAAAAGATTTTAGAAAAAAAAAAGCATATAGTATTTTATTCACACAATTTAACCCATTACAAAATAGCAACAATAGCAATATTAAAGGTATAAAGCATTCAGGATACCGCATCTCTGGTATCTAAATATATTACATAATCTGTCAAATTCTTCTCATATGTTGACCTCATCAATTTGCAATAATGCACACCAAAGCTCAGGCCTTTAGGGTAGTTATAAAATGGTCACTCAGTTGGCCACCAGATCAGCAGCCTAAAAGTGCTGTTTGGGTTATACTTACCGCAAAGGGGTCAGCTTGCTCCCAAGATATAGGTGCACCCCAGGACACCGGTCGCATCTCCTCAGGCAATGACTCCGGGACAGCAAGCAGGATGAAGCCAATATCCAGCAGGGCCACAACAGAAGCCAAAACTACCACCAAAGTGTCACCGTAAGCACGAGCCAGGTATGCACCAATGGCAGGACTCGTTACTAAGCTGGCAGCAAAAGTAGCAGAGACCTAAGAGAGACACATGGAGATGTGGCAATGTAGCAACATTTTTCATACTTGCACAATGAAGTACGAGCATCATTTTTTAAAATTTAAAATAATCGCAAAACGCACATACTGTGTTAAAATGCCACTATTTTCATACCACATCTCTGAGTAGTGGTGGTCATGCTAGTGACACAATGTTAACAAGGTTAGTCCTGCCAACCTTGTGTAGCAAATGGTAAATGAAAACTGCCCTGGTAGATTTGTATCTGACTGGCTATGTGCATGTCTAGGACCAAGCTTATTATAAACAATAGTTACCTGGCTCATACACAGAAACAGTAGTTAACTGTGACCTAGGCAGACTAGGCCTAGGGTGGCAGCCGCACTTTTGCCCCAAAACAGGGAGCCTATTGCCATTTTCGGGCAATCAGGCTCCATGCAGCACCAGTGTTTAGTGGACAAGGATTAGAAGTGAGATTCACCGACCTGCCCGACCAGCCTACTAACACTATGGAGGAAACAGTCGGTAAAGTCCTCCACAGTTGACTTCGCCCTGCCCTGTGCGTCTTTAAAAAGGAGGAGCGCTGGCATATGATGTTATATCACTGTGCTCAGAAATAAGGAAGGAAGCATGGAGGGGACAGCTGCTGGCACTGCCCGGGTTAGTCCAAGGGCAGTACAAAAGATAAGATCGGCGACTGCATAGAAGTATTTTCCTTCATGCACTGAAAGACATATAGGACTTGTGTGTCACTTATTTGTTAACATTAAACATTTTATATGCATGGCAGCATATTAAATTTACATTGAAATACATATTTTCTAATGGTTTTTCTCCAAATCCTTTGCAATACTGTGAACATCACATGATTTCTAAGTGTTAGGAATTTGTGTGTTAAAGAAGGTAGTCCCAATAAATTGAATACCCATGATGGAGAACTTCCAACATCATGCCCAATTTAAAAAAATTAAAACATTAAGTATCTAAGCAATACATTTTTAATGTTTTAGTTTAAATCTTTTTTTTTTTTAAACTTACCTAAAGCTTTAACAGAACTACCCACCTATGCTTCAAGCACTCTATAGTGTCTGTGCTTGGTAAAAAGCACGTCTTTTTTTGGCTCCGTAGATGTAGTTTTAGTGTATGTGATTATAGGGTTTCTTTTGGGTTTTGTAATCCTGCAGTTCTTAGAAGCGGGATGGTCTGCTATATCCCTGCAGTTCAAGCAGGTTAGACACTGCTGGCCAGTTAATGCAACCCTGCTGGTTAGAGATATCCGATTTGGGCTGCGCTCCACTGAGATAGGTGTGCTTTATTAACTGGGTGGTTATATCCGACGGGCTTCATTTATACATTCTTACTAACGTTACTAAAGGGGATACAGGGAAATTCAATATTTCACTGTCGTGAAAATGATGCATATGGGGTATGTAGGTCTCACCAGGCCATATGCAGTGCTCCTTTCATGTTCCTGTGTGATGTCAGCAACATATGCAAATATTACAGAGAATGTGACAGCAAAGACTCCGGACATGGAGATAACTGCAAAATACCACCTGAAGAAGAAAAAACAGACAGTTAACACAACCAATTATTGGACAGCAGCAAAAGTGCTTAAAAAAAAGCCTCTATCAATGTTACAAAAAAAAAAGAAAACAAAAGTGGTGGAATCTGTAGTTTCTAAAGTACAGTTGCCTTGAGTTTCCTGAAGCCTTCCCCGTCTATAAACTATAAACTTTTGTTGTTCTTTTTCACAAACTTACCACGGACTGATCTTAAGCAAGGGGATTGGGGCACAGGTGAAAAAGACAGTGAGCAGAAGGAAGGACTTTCTTCCCCAAACATCTGACAGTGCTCCAATGAGGGGGGCACTTAGGAAAGACAGGATACCCTGAAAGACAAGAGAAATAATGTTATATTAGAACAAGACAAAAAGTGTGTGTGGGCCTGAAGTGTGATCATTGCCACATTTCTCTCACCTTTACTCCATGTATCAAACCATTCATAAGGAAGGTGTGCTGGGGGAAGGTCTGGTGCAGCACCTGCATATTACAAATGTCAACTTCAAAATTTTGTAAAAAATAATACTACATATGAGAATATAATTACACTCTACCCTTACCGTTAACATAGGAGTTGTCAACAGACCCCAGGCAAAAAATTCCAGGAATATAACCACCACAGCATGGTAGACGCTTGGTTCACCAACCCCTTGCCTCTGTCAAGAAAGCAAAAAACTGTGAAGTTCCCATTTATTATAATTTAATCATTTATTATAGGCATAATAATAAATTCTGTACATTTTGTAAGCACTTTGAGATGCATATGCTTCATGTGTATGTGCTTGTGGCGGAGGGGGTTCATTTTGGGCCAGTTAGACTCACGTAGATGTGCCACTAAATGCACATAAAAGAGCTAGGAAGCAGAGAAAGAGGCAAATACATGTGAGGATTCAGTCATTAAAGTGCATACTATGGCGGGAGTCTCCGCAACATATTGTATATATGTAAAATAGGAACATACTCCCAGGTTTTAAAAAAAACAGACTCATTTAGAAAAAAAATATGTTTTATGAATGAGGCTTTCCTCTACAGCATGACATCAATGGGGAAAATATGCAGCTACAAAGTAATGTTCATTTTAAAAAGTCTGCTTGTTTACTGCTTGTTGGTGGCAATTCATGCATAAGAAGCATTCAAACTTTTTTTGCAAGTTTAGATAATGCAAGGCCACAGCTCTGGTATAAGGTAAACAATTCAAGATGCTAAAGGACAGTCCCTGACTTTTAGAGAGGATAGATGACACAAACAGTAACAAGTTCTTAAGTTAATATTTGCTTTGCATGCAGCTCTCACATGTTGGCAGCTAATCAAATAGCACTGATATACTCCCAGATTTATTAACCCCTACCTACACATTCTCTGTTGGTTTTCAACGTGTAAATTAGGCAATATTTTGGTATGTTTAGTAAACTGGGACATTGCGGGGCTACTGAACATTTCAGTTCCCCAATAACAATATTATAGAGGGCCAGCCCCCTTGCAAAACACGATGCCCTTATTTATTCCTTAGAAAGCCATATAAAATTGAGATATTATAAGTAAAAATGTATTTGTTCCTGGTCTTGTATTGATGAAAAAATATATTGATCAGTGGCATAACTAGGCAAGCGTAGTTCCCTCCAGAGAAGGACTAAACTGTTCTCTCCACTTGTTGGGGATGACCTCCTAACTCGCCCAAAAAATAAAAGCAGTGGGAGGTCTGAAGCTCCCTTGTGCTGTGCCCTGTCCATCGATGCGGAGTACATATGAAAGTGTGATGCTCCGCACTGATCCCGAGCACACTGTAACCAGGATTGTCTGTGTGTTTTGAAAGTGTTTATGTGAAGGGAGGTTTGTATATTAGGGCAAGTGTGGCTGTGTAAAGGAAGGTAGGCAAGCCACACTTGCTTGCTAGGATGTTTTTATATAAGGGCAAGCTTCAGTTCAGGTGGATGGGCGGGTGTGTGTGTGTGTGTGTGGGGGGGGGCACGTATGTGTGTCTTGACACCCTAACTTTTACTACTTTGTTTTGAATCTAAAGGGAATAGAATGACGAATGTGTGCACAGGGGAGATATTTAGCATTGTTTCAAATAATAATAATTGAATAAAATAATAGCGTCCTTCACTGGTAACTTTAAAAACGTCTAACGTGAAGCACACCTGTGCCTAGCCATGGTCATGATGCTCAAGTGACAAAGCATCTGTGTAGATTTGTAACGTCAGGGGTCACACGATGCTGCGCTGCAGATTGTTCAAATAATTTTTCCATATGAGGGAGGAAATCATAAAATTATCAGTCCCGGCTTTTAATAATCCATCTGGGGAGTTCCCACCGTCATCTGCTCATATTACCTGTATAACAGCTGTGTAGCCTCCCATCTGGTGCTCTCAAGCCACCAGAAACTGAGACATCCCACACAGGAGAGGCTACTCTCATTCATCACTTTTCAATAAACATTATTTTCTTAACTTTATACTTTTATAGTGTGGTAAGAATTAGGACCTGTTGTTGTTCCCATGTGTTAAAACCCACTACCCCTACACGGACCTATGACCCCACTTTAGCTGGGGTTAGGCACTATCATTATGTCGCTGTGTTATTCAACAACTCTTAAGTTGTGACAGCCTCTCCTCCTGGACCACTGTTGTTTTTTTTAGGATGTCTGCCACAATCACACACACGTGTTGGAACACAGGCAAACGTACAGACATTCAGTGACACCACAACATCCCATCTCTATCACCTACATGGGGCACAAAATGTTAGAGGACTGTGACAGCTCTCAGGAACGACGCGCAGTCAGCAACAGTGGCCACCATATGTTAGTCTGCCCCTGTGAACCAGCTTGTGTATCACCAATCTCCGACACACAGATGTCATCACGAGCCTTCTCGTGACATAACCATTAATATGTCGTGACATACTCACCGTCCCTCCATCTTTAATGATGATTTTTTTGGCCAGCAGGATGCTGCGATTCAGCCTCTTCTTCTTTTTCTTTTCCCCGGTCATGGTGAGCTCAGGCCCGTCATCCCGCTGCCGGGAAAGGTTCCTCTGCTAGGCCCTCACAGCTCACCGGGCCACACTACCATGGAAACGGCCGCCCAACCCGCATCACCCACTCCTTACTGCCGCTTCCGGCCTCCGCCGTTGTTTCCGCCCAGCGGCAGCAAAGTGACCAATGGTAATCAGCCACCCCTTAACGGAAACGTGATTTGCCGAGCACGCTTACGCAAAGGGGATAGCGTAATAAAGAGTGTCACCATGTTAAGAGTGGCAGTAGAAGTGTTGGTCTCGTCTGATTATGTTTTCGCATATGGTAGGAGGGAGGGATGGACGGCGGGCTGGAAAAACACCCTGACGTATTATACGTAAACAATACATGCACTTTGAAAACTAGCTCAAGTCTAACTACTGATATATCGTGTATTTTTTATTTGTGAACCAGTATATTCCTCAATATTCATGTACCACCTGGCTCTCATCTTCTGACCCTACCTCCCCTGACGTTACCTTTGGTTGTTGCTTTGTCTCTCCCCACTACACCTCTCAGTGTTTACCACCAGCTTCCTCTGTCTGTTCCTTTTGAAGTTCTTTCTAACCAAACATCTCAATTTCCCTCTGCTGCATGTCTGTCTCCCTTTCTTTACTATCCCCACACTGGGTGTTTTTAATATATCAATTGACAATCCCATTTCCCTCCCTCTAAACTATTATCCCTCATCACTTCCTTCAGTCTCACAGTTGGCCAACAGCCCCACCACCACCACACAGTCTTAGAGCGAGCAAAATGACCTGTTCTTCTAACATTGTACGTTCTCAATTATCACCATCTTCTCTGTGACCAACACCACCTTGTGACTTGCAACCTTGGTGTACATCCTTCTCCTTTTTAAAGACCTTCACAAGAAGAAACCTCCATGACATGAATTACTACACTAATAGCATGCTACTACCTCTCCTCTCCAACCCCCTACCTACTAATGCCCTGACCTTTGCCTCAGTCCAAGACCACGTTGCTACTGCTGTTGTGTGCCTCACATTCTACTTTAGCCACGTTGCTCCACCAGACAGATCCTCCACCTCTAAAAGGTGCTTTCATACTGCTGAGCGTCTGTGGAGGAAATCATGTTTAACCGAGGACATTTGTACACTACAAGTTAATTCTCTGTTTCTATAACTTAGCTCTCTACCATACGGAATAACTTTTTTTAATACGTTCATCCCTTCCTTACGTCTGTTTTCCACTTTTAACATCCAAGATTCTACTGCAACCTCTCACCCTCTGCTGTGCCCCTCTGTTGAGCTTCTAGCCCCCCCCCCCATTTCCTCCATGTCCAATTCTTACATTATCGTGGATAATTTCTCAAACTACACAACATTTCAGCTTTGCTACCTTGGTATTACACATCACTGTTGTTTCCTTGGCGCTCACAAAATCCTGTTGTCGCCACCTTCAAAATATCTGTTGAACTTTCCTCACGCAAGACAATGTACTAAATAGGGGAGCGGACATCCTAAAAAGCATAAAAGGCATATGCATTCAGATTCCCAGGTGGCTGCTAGAATAGTAATGACCAATAAGTGCACAAAACAAAGCATCATGGTGTTGATTGAAGCAGCAGAGAGATGCAGGCGTATTAGAAGGGAGCGGTGACTTTTAGCTTTGGCAGAGAGCAAGTCATTGGGTACTTTTGTCAGAGCCGTTTAAGTAAAGTGAAGACAGTTGGGGTTCAAGGAGGGAATTAGAGGAGAGGAAGCTAGTATGGAGAATATACATGGTATGTTCAAGCAAGTTAGACATATAAAAAAGGAGGGACAGAGATAGAATGGTGGTCAGATCTGAAGGAGGATTTTTTTTAGAATGGGTGTGATTAGAGCATGCTTAAAGGTTGTAGACACAGTTCCAGAAGATAAAGGCAAGTGATGGACAAAGGGAGGGGGATTTGTGGTTAAGTTGTTGTGAGAGCAAGAAAGAGTGTCTAGCTCTTCCTCAATAGTAAGGGAAAAGGCAGTTACTATGGGGTGAGCAGGGGGAGTGATGGTGTAGGAAGGGGTTGCAAAGAAAAATGCTTCAACCCATTCATGACTATTCAATCCTATAAAACATGGTGACTAAGGATGTTATAGTAGGTCGTTGTTTATGCACCAACTGGACTTTTCCCTGCTAGTATACAGGCTGTTGTTAGCCCCGATTCCTTCTATGAGCAAGAGCCAGTACCTCTGCTTAAGTTTTGTACAATGTCAATGATGCAATCAACGCCCTGTCCCCACAAGCCTTTGTGTCACCATTAACTTTGTCTTAGCTGGTCTCCCCATACACGTTTTGCCTCCTTACAATCTAATATGGAGAGCTGCGGAATACAATGCTCTATATCAAACTCTATATCAAGCAAAATCTTCCTTACATATTGCTGTGTCAGTATAGTTTCCATACTTACATATCCTCACTTATCCCCAAATATACTCCTACCCAGTCTCTCCGCTCATCTAACGATATTTGTTCTCTGCTATGATTTCCTTTTCCCATGCATGTATACAAGACTTCTCAAGGACTATCCCCATCCTCTTGAATGCCTTTCCCCACATTATGCGACTCTCGCCTTGCTTTCAATCCTTCAAAGAAATCTCTCAAGACCCACATCTTTAAGGCTGATTAACTGACAGGTTAACTACCTTCCTCCGAGCTGCATCTAGCTCACCTTTCCTAATATCTCTCAACATTTTTAAGTTTCCTTAACCATGATTCTACTTTATATTTTTTCCTGCATCTGCACAAATTATATATTTTTTTTAATGACAGAGCTTTCTTTTGATAACATTTTTATAGTCCAACATTTAGTACACCTTGCTAGTACCAAATTGGACCCCCTTTTGCTTTCAGAACTGTGGCATGATTTCTACAAGGTGCTGGTAACATTCTACCGAGATTTTGGTCCATATGGACATGATGGCATCACGCAGTTGCTGGAGATTTGTCGGCTGCACATCCATGATGCAAATCCCCTGTTTCATCACATCCCAAAGGTGCTTTATAGGATTGAGATCTGGTGACTGTGGAGGCCATTGGAGTACATTTAACTCATTGTCATGTTCAAGAAACCAGTTTGAGATGATGTGAGCTTTGTGACATGGTGCATTAGCCTGCTGGAAGTAGCCATGGTAAGATGGGTACACTGTGGTCATATTGACATGGCCAGAAACAATACTCAGGTAGGCTGTTACGTTTAAATGATGCTCAATTGGTACTAAGGGGCCCAAAGTGTGTCAAGAAAATGTCCCCCACACCATTACACCACCAGCAGCATTAACTGTTGATACAAGGCAGGATGGATACATGCTTTCATGTTGTTTACGCCAAAGTCTGACCCTGCCATCTGAATGTAGTAGCTGGAATTGTGACCCATCAGACCAGGCAACATTCTTCCAGTCATGCATTGTACAAATTTGGTGAGCGTGTGCGAATTGTAGCCTCGGTTTCCTGTTCTTAGCTGACAGGAGTGGCACCCAGCATGGTCTTCTGCTGCTGTAGCCCATCTGCTTCAATGTTCGACGTGTTATGGTTATTTGAGTTACTGTTGTCCTTCTGTCATCTTGAACCAGTCTGCCCATTCTCCTCTGACATCAACAAGGTATTTTCATCCACACAACTGCTGCTCACTGGATTTTTCTCTTTTTCGGACCATTCTCTGTAAACCCTAGAGATGGTTGTGCGTGAAAATACCAGTAGATCAGCAGTTTCTGAAATACTGGCACCAACAACCATGCCATGTTCAAAGTCACTTAAATCCCCTTTCCTCCCCATTTTGACGCTCGGTTTGAACTTCAGCAAGTGATTAGCTGGTTAGCAAGCAATTGAACAGGTGTACCTGAGAAAGTGGCCAGTGAGTGTATATTAATGTTAATGTGTTAAATTTGCATAACCCAACATGCATAGGTATTTTTTATGTTTTTTGGAAATTCCGGGGAACAAAATGGATCATGCATGTTCCCGGTTCCCAAATTTTATTGTGTCTCATTGCGGCACAACCGCTCAACCCCCTCCCCAAAAAAAATATTTTGGAGAGAAGACAACCCTGGGTATTGGGACACTCACCATGCAAGAAGTTGGTTACCAATTACTCCTAAAGGGTTGCTTTTTTTCACCAAACTTTCCATGTTTTTTTTTTTGTTAGGATGATTTGCACAGATTATATGTAACTGCAGAAAAACCCACAAAAATTATCCAGCTGCATCTCCAGATTACGGAAATACCCCACATGCATAGGTTTTTTTTAATGAGTTTTGGGTTACAGGGCACAACATGCCCATTCCCTTTTCCAAACTGAAAATTTTAAATTTTTATTTTGTAATGCCTATGTCTCATTTGGGACTGTTTAGCAGCCAGCCAGCTCAAAATACAAGGCAACCCAGGTGATTTCACTAGGAGCATATGCAACCAGTTCTGCACCAATCCTTGACAAAAGCAGCTGTAACATTAATTTTCTTTGCTTTTTTTCCGCCAAACTTTCCATGTTTTTTTGATTGTTTGGAAAGATTATGTGCAACTGCATAGAAACCCACTAAAATTTATTCAGCTGCATCTCCAGATTACACCAATACCCCACATAGGTTTTTGTATATGTTTTTAAATCTACAGGACATACTAAATACTACATTTCACTAGGGCTGCAACTAACGATTATTTTCATAATCGATTAGTTGGCCGATAATTTTTTCGATTAATCGATTAATCGGATAAAAAAAACAATATGCAAATTTTTCATTTAAAATAAAAACGTATAATTTACATTAAGATGTGTCATTAACACTGACATAATAATAAAGCTATATTTTAAAGGAACCCAAACACACTATTTCTCTAAGTTTTAATACCAAAAAAGTTTTACTAGTAAACATTAATTCATGTAAAGTATATTTATTTCATATTTAATAAAAACTATGAGAAAAATGCCTCTTGTCTTATTTTCTTTTATTTGCCAACCTGCCCCCCCAGTTATGCACATCTCACTCCCAGCTTGCAACTCTGCCCCATATATGCCTTATACCTCCTATGTACCAGAGATGCCACTGTGCCCCCAATATGCCTTATACCTCCTATATGCTACTGACATGCCACTCTGCCCCCTGATATGCCACTGTGCCCCGATATGCCTTATAGCCCCCTATATGCCAGTGTGCCCCCCTGATATGCCTTATAGCCCCCTGATATGCCACTGTGCCCCAATATGCCTTATACCCCCCTATATGCCACCGTGCCCCCCGATATGCCTTACACCCCGATATGCCACTGTGCCCCGATATGCCACTTTGCCCTGATATGCCTTATACCTCCCTATATGCCACTGTGCCCCGATATGCCTTATAGCCCCCTATATGCCTTATACCCAATATGTCACTGATATGCCCTTTACCTCAATATGCCACTGTGCCCCGATATGCCTTATACCCCCTATATGCCACTGTGCCCCCTGATATGCCTTACACCTCCTATATCCCACTGTGCCCCCTGATATGCCTCATAGCCCCTTTATGACACTGTGCCCCGTGATATAAAAAAACCTGACAGCGCTTTAATAAATATAGAAAAAAAAGGATAATACACAATACAATATAAATATATATAAATATATGGACAATACAAACAATAAATCATATATTACAGCAATCAAAAAATAAAATACACAAATTAAAGAATGCACAGACATAATTAATAGATCCGGAAAAAATTCTACCTGCCCCACCAGGGGTTAATATATCAACAAAAGAAACACAGGACAAATAAGCATAAAAATAAAGATAATACGACATGCTTACCTTACCCAGTGGTGCTTACTTGTTCCGTGTTGCTATATTAACCCCTGGTGGGGCCGGTAGAAGTGAAGGGAAGTAGCTGAGGTTGCGCACATCGCGCACTAAAACCCAAATCCCCTGCAGCGCTGCACGGGACCTGGATCTCCAGTAGGGGTCTGTGCGATGCGCGCAGACAGCCGCTTCTCCCCTCCGCTTCCGTTGGGGCTTCCATGATGGAAGCCGCACCGGAAGGTTACGTGACGCCGGGTTCAGTAATAGAAGCCCCAGCGGAAGTGGAGGGGAGAAGCGGAGGATGTCTGCGCGTTTTGCACAGACCCTCACCGGTTGGCAGAGAGGATCCAGGCCTCCTGCAGCTTTGCGGGGGGGTCTGCATTCTACTGTTATAATCCGATCTCTATTTGAGATCAGATTATAGAAGGACGGCAGTTTTTCAGAGCATTTGCTCTGAAAAACATAATTTTATAAATCGATAAAAATTGATTCAACTAATCTATTATGAAAATTGTTGACAACGATTTTCATAATCGATTATTATAGATTTTATAGATTCGTTGTTTCGGCCCTACATTTCACAGTGAAACAGCACACAGAATTGAGCAAGGTAGGCACACAAAATAAAGGGTTAAAAGATATACACTATACAAACAAAGCTTCGATAACAAAAGATACATTTTCACAAGTATGCCAGCCTTTTGCTTTTCTCGTGCACGAAAGCGAGTGTATAATAAAAGTGCCGTAATGTCTGGCAATGTCATAATGTATGGTCCCCTGTATAAGTATAGATCAGCTTTCAGCCCGTTGGCAAATTTATTTATTTTTTGCTTCTTTTTAAGTTTATTTTTAATTCTTTTTTCCCCTTTTCTGAGCACACACTCTGAGAACCTGATTGACCTATTCATAAAGGAAATTGTGCAAAATTTCCAGGATTGGTAGGGTTAACAGCAGTTCCTGAGGACCATCCACCATGAACCACTGTTGACAGGGAACCAGCCTACCGCTGGATAACTTAATTCTTAAAAAAAAAAATATATATATATTTTTTAATTCAGGGCTCGACAAATCCCAGGCGCCAGGTCGCCATGGCGACAGAGAATTTTGTCCTGACGCCTAGGTTTTGTCAGCCTCTTACATCCATAAAAAAATGTGGATGTAAGAGGCTGAGTAACCACACGGGGGCGCTGAGCACAGCCACTCAGAGGCCGCCCCCGAGCCTGAGATCACTCCCACGGAGTGATCCTGTAGGCTGAAACCGCGGTTGCTGCAAAACCAGCAATCCTGTTATCAGCTGCCACAGGCAGCTTCAGGGAAGGGGGTTGTGTGTTGATTGGTTCCCCACACAAGTGTGGGGACCTGATCCAACACCCCCCTGCTGCCTGATCGCTCCATGAGAGCGACAGTGCAGCGTTAACCCCCTTCAATGCTGCGATCGCGGCATTTAGGGGTTAATTCCCGTTTTGTACGGGGCTCTGCTGCTGGTGGTCTGCCTGGAAGCCCAGGCAGACCAGCAACAGCAAAAACAAGCCCCCACAAGCCCTTTGATGATTCCTGTAGGCATGGAAGCCTACAGCAGTCATCAAAGACTCCCCTCCCTGCAATGGCTGGTCTATAGACCAGCAATTGAGTCCCAGCTGCCAGAGGCAGCTTCAGGGACAGGGGAGAAGGTTCTTTGGTCTCCACATGAGTGTGGAGAGCAGCCCCAACACCCCCCTGCTGCCTAATCGCTCCATGAGAGCGACAGTGCAGCGTTAACCCCTTCAATGCCACACTTGTGTATGACACATTCGTGGCATTGCAGGGGTTAACATTTTTCCCCACAAGCTTGTGGGGACTAAATATCAGTCAATGCTGTGCTCCAATGGAACATCAGCATCGAAAGAGTTAAAAATTAATAATAATTTAAAAAAAAACAGCACTGACCTGAAAGTCCAGGGTGCTTCCAGGTCAAACGCTGTGAGTTTAGTAAGTGGGCTGATGATGATCAGATCACTCCTAACCAACTGTTAGTTTAAAAAAATCCTGGCTCCTAACTTTTTTACCTGGCGCCTAGATTCACAACAAATTTGTCAAGCCCTGTTTTAATTTCACTTTACTGAGGCAATCAGCAGAACTCACTTTACATGAATGGAGCATCCTATTGAGCATGGGGATCATTAATGGTGGTTCCAGGGGACTGCCTCATCATGATTTTTGGGTCAAGTTCTATTCCGTCCCAAGATTTTAAGAAGTTAACAAGTGTTTACAAAAATATACACTTATGTGGCTAAAGAGCGCTAATATATACTTACTCCTTCTAGTTTGTAAGCCCTCCTTGCTTTTTGTTTCCGGAAATGCAGTGTATGTAAAAGTATCATGCTTGAAATAAAAGTACAGCTTATTCAGTCAATAGTAAACTAAATTGCTTTTTAAAACTAGTTTTTGTTTCAAATGGAACAACAAGGTCTGTATATGTTAAGAACATTTCAGCTATACATGAGAATAGGCAGGCCCGGACTGGCCATAGGGCACACTGGGCATTTGCCTGGTGGGCCGGGCGGCCCAGGGCTGGATTGACGTAGGGGCTGATGGAGCTGCAGCTTTTGAAAGTTTGATAGTAGTAGTAGAATTAGGGCATGGAAAGAGTAAAAATTCTAGCATTTGAAATACCCTGTGGTATCTAATTTCCAAAAATATATGGTTTGATCGGGGTAAATAGAACTGACCGGCTTCAAAGGTGTCCCAAACATAGCACATGGGGGCAGAATGACCAGTTCTGGGAAAAAAATGGTTTTGAAATTGCAGTATGCTACTTGTACTTATTGCCCTATAACTTGCAAAAAATCATAAAAACATCAGGTATTTGTAAAGGACAAATAGTAGAATCTATTTAGCAGTGGGTACACTAAATAAGAGAAGAAAATTACAGCTAAACACAAGCACCACAGAAATGTTAAAACAGCCATTGTCACGAAAGGTACAAAAAATAAAATCAGCCATTGTCACTAAGGGGTTATCAGAGGATGCATTAACTACCATTGGGACATTCTCTGTCAAAGTTGTCAGTGCTGACACCCACTGAAAACAGCAATCAAAATTATATAGCTTATCCAGACCTTCCTGGCACCTCTGATGAGCACCCCTGCAGGCTGATCACATGTACTGTGATCAGCAATAGGGGGCTATATAGCGCTGCTTGCTGACTACTATGTGATCAACTGTGGTGGGTATCAAAGTGAAAACATTATAAAGAAAGTTAGTAAATAGCTAAATGAAACCCCAGTGATGTCACCATAACATCATAAGGGGTACTCTCTGGTTTAAAGAGAGATCCAAGGATCACCCATCAAAAATAGAAAAAAAAGTGAAATTTTGGAAAATCAGGTGACCAAGCACTTTGTACCACTCTCACTAGAAATACACATTTAAAAAACCCTGACCCCCCAACCCAATAGTTCAACAATAAGAAAAAACAGTATGTAAAGGATCTCATTAATCAGAGATACAGAGAAATGGGATAGATAATACTAATAGTCAATTAATAAAGTAATATTAGTTTTTAGTGCAGAAAATTTACTAGTGTGGGGAAATTCAGTGTCCTATATAGTGTCTACCTACTACCAGTGCTTTGCTACTACTGCTGCTGCCGTCATATCACCTTCCTCTGAGGGATCAATTAATAAAACTGGTCCAATTTGTGGAGAAGTTTAGTCCCATAGCTTGCTGCTGGATGTGTGTGTATCCATTAGTGCAGTCCTGCTGTTGCAAAACTGAGTGTGGATCTCTCTTCCCCAAATTTTGTCCGAGCTGAATGGTCAGGAAATTTAATTTGTTCCCCGAAAACGAATGCAAAACGAAAAGGAACAAACATTTTGTCTGAAACGTTTGTCGATTTTACTTGCCATGCACTAGGTAGAAAATGCAAACATTGTAGTTTAACAGTATTTATAAATTTTTTATTTAATTTATAAAAAATATATATACAACTGCTCTCCTGGTCACAAAATGTATGGCTACTGTTTACACGCACACCAATTTGTCTGATGCAGCTGTGTTGTATCCAAATGATGACTTAAAGACTAGGACGTAAAATGTACACTGAGGAGGTGGGAGGCAATAGGAGAAAAGAGTCAGCTCTGTAAAGCTGGGTATTCATAGTATATTATTTCAATTTATCTAAACGTATAGCAGGCAGTTACCAACAGGAATAAAGTGTGGCCCTTGACAGACAAGGCATTATAAAATGCATAGGAATATATGACTCACCATCCATGCTAAATAACGCTAATAGTCTATTTTAATTAATTTTAGTAGATTATAGACACATTTCTTCCATATTTAACTACAAGTATTAAGTTTACTTGATTGCACAGAAAGCAATGTGTTAACCTAAGTGCAATTACGGGACTGGACATGCACCAGTGCCTTGGAACCTGTTTGTGAGGGGCTGGGGCTGGGGCTGTGTGGAGGGTGGGTGAGACAGCCTTGGGATAAAATTACACAGAGAAGAACATCTTCAGGTCACATTACAATTATATGACCGACAGAGAAACAACCTGGACAGTCCACCCACATCCATACTCTCATTTAAATTTTACATCCCTTATAGACACTTCCACACTTTTTAATTTGCATTATTTTGTAGGTTTCCTGATCCCAGAGGTTACAACCACTCTTTATGGTAGACGCTGTCTTTTTTTTTTTTTTTTTAAACAAAATAAGGTCTTTAGTATTTACAACTTATTGTGAAGACCAGGGAGTAGGAATACCTAGGTATTTTTTGTTCCAGGATGGAGGACCACACAGAGAGAAAAACACCTGCTATTGCAGCAAAAGAGAGAGGTGAGTTGTTAGCACTAAGCACTTAGACCAGAACTTGTTACTGTACTGTGGTAGGGTGTCCATATGTGTCACCTAAGAGTGCTTGCTTTTTCTATGACCACCAACAGGTTTCTTAGCAGTAAAAGTCTGTAAGACATAATGCAGCAAAGCATTTCTAACATTTATTTAGAAAATATTTTATTAGGAACAATACATTAAGATGTCCATTATAGTCAATTGATGTCCCTAACTTTCTCTATTTTAATTTATCTAGGGATGTCCCTTAAGCATGGTGGTTGCAGATTCTACAGGATGACCTTTTAACCTGGTCATTCAAACAAAAGATAACCTGTGGTAAAAAAAAGTTAAAATACTCTGATGATCTGGGTGGACCGAGCAATATCTCATTAATGCAAAATATAAAGTAATTAACTTTTATGTGCAACCGAGAGAATCTGGCCAACCCTGAGGTACAAGGTCATGTTGTCTATATGTTTTTGTCTTCCAAAATATTTTCTGTGACCTCTACTATGTCGGCAATCCTTCAACACACCTACTGTGCATCTGCTCACACTTCTACTGTTACCTTGTTTTTTGTTGCTCATGCAAGTGTATTAGATACTGTCTTCTTGTCACAAATAATTGCTATCTCTATTAACCTCTTACCTTTCCATTCATCAATTCCCTTTCTTTTGCTCTATAACACTCTACCTTTTCTTTCAATCTAGGTCCTGGTCCAGGTCGGTACAACCTCCCTCCCACTGTGGGTTTTGTTGGTCATGATTACACAAAACACACCAGCCCAGCATATTCTTTTCATGGACGATCACCTTACTCTGGTGAGAACTACTCTAAAGCTATATTTAGACTGCAACCTACCTGTCATATCATTCAATGTTCAATTTCAATGTAAGCTTTGTTTGCGACCCAAAATCTTAAGAATGTGTTATAACTACCAATGTAACTACCAATACATAGTAATCCCTCAGGGGGGGGGATTAATTACATATCCATTCCATTTAGTGTCAGATATGTAAAACATGTAGGGCTGTACTGGTGGTGATCCGGTTCTGGCACTTCAAGGCCACTGGTTGCTCAAGGACATAAGTGCAACCAACAGCTGGATATATGTGTTTACGTTACATTTTAATGCTTACACCTATCAGCCATAACATCATGACCACCTGCCTAATATTGTGCAGGTCCCCTTTTGCTGCAAAAACAGCCCTGACCCATCAAGGCATAGACTGCACTAAACCTCTGAAGGTGTGCTGTGGTAGCTGGCACCAAGTCCTGTAAGTTGCAAGGTGGGGCCTCCATGGATGCATCCTGGTGCCATGTGTTCTATGTGTAAGCGACGCACACGCACCCAGCAATCCATGTGGTGATTCATCAGACCAGGCCACCTTCTTCCATTGCTCCGTGGTCCAGTGTAGGCCCATTGTAGGCGCTTTGGACAGTGGACAGGGGTCAGCATGGGCACCCTGACTCGTCTGCAGCTACACAGCCCCATATGCAACAAACTGAGATGCACTGTGTGTTAAGACACCTTTCTAGTAGAACCATTATTAACTTTGTTTCTGCAATTTGAGCTACATTAGTTCATCTGTAGGTTTTGACCACACATGCCAGCCTTCGCCCCCCATGTGCATCAATGAGCCTTGGCCGCCTGTTGCTGGTTCACACTGCTTTTCCTTCCTTGGACCACTTTTGATAGGTACTGACCACTGCAGACCAGGAACACCCTTGCAAGAGCTTGGAGCTTTGGAGATGCTCTGACCCAGTCATCTAGCCTTCACAATTTGGCCCTTGTCAAAGTTGCTCATATCCTTATATTTGCCCATTTTCCCTGCTTCTTACACATCAACTTTAAGAGTGAAATGTTTTCTTGCTACCTAATAAATCCCACCCACTGACAGGTGCCATGATAACATGATTATCTCTGTTGTTCACTTCAACTGTCAGTGGACAAAATGTTGGGGCTGATCCGTGTACACAGCATGTGGCGGGGGATATCCAGCCATTGGCCAAAAACTGCAGTTTGAGTCTGGACACAGAGTTAGCTCTCTAGGTGGGAATCTTGCTTGATTATGTGTATATACGATAAAAATGAAAAAAGAGGTGGGGAGAGAAAACTCTGTTACAGAGTTGTGTTGTGGTCCCAGGTTAGAGCTAAACTGAACAATCTAAAAAAAACTTTAATATGACAGATTTCTGCACTCACCAATAAATGTCACCCTTTTATTTGAAGTCTATTCACCATAGAGCAATATCATCTGAAACAGGATAACCCTCGAGTAGCACCAAAGTAGCACTATGTGTGCTCACTACTAAACTCACAGGTCTCTTCACTGAAGTTAAAGCAAGACATGGCAGTGACATCCTGTAACAAAGCTTTTATTGACTTCTGGCCTACATAATATTAATCTTATTATTTGTTGATTGTAACATCATCATATGCCACAGTGCTGTACAATGGGTAAACAGGACATAACAAGTAGTGCAACAATTAGGGCTTACCAAAACAAAAGGTAGCAAGGGCTGTGCTCAAACCAGCTTTCAATCTAGAAGGTTTTCTCTTATTAACCCCCTTTTTTCCTCCTGTCCTTCTCATTCTGGCATACAAATAAATCTTAATTCTTATATCTTAAATGTTAATTTAATTATCCTTCTTGGTTCCCACATTGTACACTTTTTGACTTACCTTTGATGTCACAGAGGTGGTGCAGGGACAACTACTTTGGGACTTTTTCACTTCATTCTTTTCACTATTCTTTCTCTCATAACCTACAGCTCAGCTGAGCAAGTCCAGCCCTGGACCTCGATATTATGTGGACCCCAATCTGACCCGTTTTGGCCGCAGTGCTGGGCCAGCTTATTCCATGCTTTCACGTGGAAGGTCTACAGGTAAATATTATTCCGTATTCTATATTATTTGTTTCACACCTTTTTATAAAGCCATTTTTATGAAGTGCTTAATATTTTTGCTCATCTTTGTATATCTGGAACGGGTGATATAAGTCTAAAACCAGCACAGTTATCAGTTAGGTGCATCTGTGGCACAGTCTAATGCATTGATAGGGAAGTACTTTCCTTACCCACAAGAGGGAACCATAATACCAAATCCTCTCCTCATCTACCCATCAACTTCAGTTTGAAAGGTGTCATGGATACTAGATAATCCTTACACAGACACCCACACTGCTGGGTGAAAAGTGGGTGGCAGATAATTAAGATACTTCTGCATGCTAATTACTATATAACTGCAAATTAAAATGTTTCTGTTAGCTGGAATTTCATTGAGCCAGACAAAATATGTCATAGGTGGGTATATAATTATATAAACATTCAGAGTAGGTTTTATTGCCTGCTAGGAGACAATAAGCAATGTCTGATAATGGCAATAATGCGCTCACAGGCAACTGAAAACAGCAGGTTAATTCGATCGTAAACCTTGAGTAACATGAAGTCAGCATGGAGTATCAGCTGGCAAAATCTCTGCCATACAATGCCAGGACTTTTAACATAACCAAGTCTTGGGATGAGACTGATGAATGACCTTGTGGCAGAGTTCATGCTGACCAATGTAGTATATCTGTCCTTTCACCTTGTGTCCATCTGACATTGTCCCTGAATTCGGCACACAGGCCACACAGGAGGAAATCCTTGTGCATGCAAGCGGACAAGGTGAGTGTATAAGACAGACATGTAACTAGATTGCATTGGGGGTGTGAGTGGGTTTGCATACTTAGAATGAATTGGGAAAAGTGAGTGTGTGAATGTATCTAGAATGCAATAGCGTGGGTAAGCTCATAGGTGGAGCTATTGGGCCAGTTGGCTGAAGGTACCAGTCCTACCCTGGTAGAAATCACTGAGATTGTTCTACTGCAGTTATCCTTTTTGTGATGGGAAAACACAGGCAACATTTCCATAGACAAAGACAAAATACTAAACTTCTCCATCTCCTCAGAGCTAACCAAACTTCCCCCTACAAGGCTAGCCAAACGTTGCTCATTAAAGGGTTTGACTTCACCAATCTTTTTATCAAACCTCGACCTAACAGAATTACTGGGCACCTGCAAAGACCCAAACTCAAAAACCCATATCTGTGTCACGGGATCAGGGAGAGAGGTAGGATCCTACTATGCAGATAGGCAAATAAGCACTGTAGAGAAGTCCAGTATACAGTCCGTAATCAAAAAGTGCAAAGGCAGGCAGCGAGGTCAAACGTATCCGAGGTCGAGGCAGGCAGAATAGGAGCAAAACGGGTAAACAGATCCGAGGTCGTAGGCAGGTAGCGAGAATCGTAGTCAAAATCAGGCAAAGGTCGGTACACAAGGAAATCGAGATAATATAAAGCAATCAGCACACCCAATAAGTATTACACTTTGAACGGGTGAAGACAGGAGAGAAAAGTGGCGTTTAAATAGGTGAGTGATTGCAAACGGCTGTGCAGCGTACGCTACGTACGTTGCGTACACCGCGTACGCTGCATAGGCTGAGTACGCTGCGTAGATTGCGTACGCCGCGTAGATTGCGTACGCTGCGTACGCTGTGTACGCAGCGGTACGCCCGATGCGGACCTACGCCGCGTCATAACCGCGTCCTCTTCGTTACGCGTGGGGGACGTGCCGGCGCGTCCACGGCAAGTAGACGCGATCCCAGCCGAGGTGGAGGAGGCGGGACCGCGACACTGCCGTGTGCGTACGGCGGGAACCGCAGCGACGGAGGAGTCGGGACCAGGCGAGGCAGCCCTGGCGTCAGAGGTAGGTACCGCGGCGCGCGTGACAGTACCCCCCCCTCCAGGAGCGCGACCCGAGCGAGACGGAGCCGGACGAAGAGGGTGGAGCGCGTGAAACCGAGCGACACGAAGGGGAGCATGAACGAAGCGAACAGGCACCCACGTCCGTTCCTCAGGACCGTACCCCTTCCAAGCCACGAGATACTGAAGGCCGTTACGAACCCTACGGGAATCAAGGATTCTGTCGACGACATATTCCTCGTGACCATGGAAGGCAAGCGGGGCTGGAGGCTTGACGGGAACGGTAAACCGATTGGAAACATAGGGTTTCAGCAGGGAGACGTGGAAGGACCGCGGAATCCGCATGGTAGGTGGCAAGGCAAGGGACACCGTCACGTCGTTGAGCTTGGCACGAACGCGGAAAGGACCAATAAAACGAGGCCCCAGGGTCCGGGAAGGTTGCCGCAAACGGATGTGTCGCGTAGATAACCAGACACGGTCGCCCACCTGATAGTCCGGAGGTGGAGTCCTCTTGGCATCAGCAAAACGTTTATAGCGAAGTTGGGCTTTCAGGAGAACATCTCGGAGTCTCTTCCAGTGAGCGTCCATGTCAGATACACGCTTGTCGACCGCGGGTACCATGGAGGAGGAACGAGAAGACGGAGGAGGCAGTATGACAGGGTGATAGCCCAGGGCGGCAAAAAACGGGGTACATCCAATGGACTCATGCAGAGAGCCGTTATAGGTCATCTCTGCGAGCGGCAGGAGAGACGACCAATTGTCCTGGCTATCGGTGCTGAACATACGCAGGTACTGTTTGAGTGTTTGGTTAGTCTTTTCGGTTTGTCCATTGGTCTGCGGATGATACGCAGTCGATAAGTGGAGCTGTATTCCGAGTCTCTGGCAGAGGTATCTCCAATAGCGGGATATGAATTGTGTACCGCGATCGGACACCATGTGGAGCGGAAGACCGTGAAGACGGACGATGTGATTGAGAAAAACATCGGCAAGTTGCGAAGAGGACGGCAGGCGAGGTAAGGCGACGAAATGAGCTTGCTTAGAAAAACGGTCGACGACCACCAAGACAGTCGTGTTACCCTGTGATTTGGGGAGATCCACGATGAAGTCCATCGACACGTGTGTCCAGGGAGCCGTGGGAACGGGAAGAGGATGCAGGAGACCTTGAGGTCGACTCCGAGAGGTCTTCTGGCATGCACAGGTGTGACAGGCGGCAAGATATGTTCGGACGTCTCTGGTGAGTGATGGCCACCAGAACGACTTGCGGATGCGGTATTCTGTCTTCCGGAACCCAGAATGACCAGCGAGGAAGGACTTATGTCCCCAGTGAAGAACAGCCGTACGAAGTCCGGGAGGAACGTAGAGACGCCCCGGAGGAGGACGTTCAGAAGATGGGATGGCCCTTTGGGACATACGGATCCTGCTCATCGTGCGTATGGACAGCCCGGCAACAAGACGTGTGGATGGAATGATGGGTTCGTTGATGTGCTGATCCCTGTGGTTATCGTGTTGTCTAGAGAGGGCATCAGCTTTGATGTTTTTGAAGCCTGGTCTGTAGGTGATGTAGTAGTTGAACCGGTTGAAAAACAGCGACCACCGTGCTTGTCGAGGGCTTAATCTCTTGGCGTTCTCGATATACAGCAGGTTCTTGTGGTCTGTTAGGATGACCACGGGTTGTTCTGTACCCTCTAGAAGGTGGCGCCACTCCTCAAGTGCCATTTTGATGGCTAGGAGTTCACGGTTACCGACGTCGTAATTCCGTTCGGCTGCGGAGAAACCCTTAGAAAAGAAGGCACAGGGATGATATTTTGTGGTTTGATCATGACGTTGCGATAGGACAGCCCCTGCTCCGGTTTCGGATGCATCTACTTCCAGGAGAAACTGTTTGGTAGGATCCGGCCGACGTAACAGGGGAGCTGAGACAAAGGCTTGTTTTAGCCGTTCGAACGCCTGTCGGGCGTGTGTGGACCATTGAGACGGATCGGCTCCATTTTTCGTCAAGGCGGTAATAGGGGCTGCTATGGTAGCGTAGTTTCTGATGAATCGCCTGTAATAATTAGCAAAGCCCGGGAACCTTTGGACGGCTTTGAGTGTTCTAGGGAGGGGCCAGGCTGTGATGGCCTCGAGTTTGGTAGGATCCATGTGAAGCCCTTCGGATGAGACGATATAGCCAAGGAAGGGCAGACATGTCTTCTCGAATATGCATTTTTCAGCCTTGGCATACAACCTGTTCTCCCTTAGCCTTTGTAGAACAGCACGTAGGTGGTGTCGATGTGTTTCGAGTGTTGGAGAATAAACGAGAATATCGTCCAAGTACACGATAACATGAGATAAGAGCATGTCCCTGAAGACGTCATTTATGAAGGACTGGAATACTGCAGGAGCGTTGCATAGCCCGAAGGGCATGACTTTATATTCATAGTGCCCGAAGCGGGTGTTGAAGGCCGTTTTCCATTCATCCCCGGACTTGATACGGATCAGATTGTAAGCACCCCTGAGGTCTAGCTTGGTGAAGTATTTGGCTCCTTTCAGGAGGTCGTAGATCTCCGTGATGAGAGGAAGTGGGTACCGGTTCTTTATGGTGATACGGTTTAACCCCCTATAATCGATGCATGGTCGTAGGGAACCCTCTTTCTTGGCCACGAAGAAAAATCCAGCTCCAGCAGGAGAAGAGGATGGGCAGATGAAGCCTTTGTCCAGGCTTTCTTGGATATATCGTTCCAGAGCTTTGTTCTCCGGTTCGGAGAGGGGATAAGTACGTCCCCGTGGTGGATCGGTTCCAGGCAACAGATCGATAGCACAATCGTAGGAACGGTGTGGTGGTAGCCTCTCTGCATCTTTTTTGGAGAATACATCCAGATACTCCCAGTAGTGTCTAGGTACTATGGTCTTGGGATCTGTGGGTGCGATCTCGAGAACGAAATTGAGTCGTCGACAAGGCATGACACAGGACTCTTGACAGTAGTTGCTCCACGCTAGTATGTCTCCTTTTACCCAATCGATGTGTGGGTTGTGCTGTCGCAGCCAGGGATGTCCCAAGATTAGAGGGGCATGAGGAGACTTGATTATCTCAAACGTGAGCTGTTCCTGGTGGGTTACCCCTACCAGTAGGGTCAGAGGTATGGTTTCCTGTGTCACGAGTCCTGATCCCAGAAGGGAGCCGTCAACGGAAGCGACCAGGGAGGGAGCTGTCTTGCTACGAAGCGGTAGGTGGTGTTCCTTCGCCCACTGGTGATCCATGAATATGCCCGCAGCCCCGGAATCTATGAAGGCGCGGGTGGCTACAACGTGGTCCTCCCAACGGATGGAGACGGGCACTGTCAGGCGTGTAGCGGGAGGAGAAGAATAAGGACGTGTGCTTAGGTTGCCTTCTCCGGTGCAACCTAAGCGTTGTCTTTTACTGGTCTGCTGGGACAGGAGGACAACAGGTGATCAGCTCGGCCGCAGTATAGACAGAGCCCCTGTGTCCGTCTGTGTTTCTTTTCGGCCTCAGTGAGATGGCGCACTGTCCCTATTTCCATGGGTTCGTCGACCACGAAGGAGGAAGATGTGGCAGCCGGAGGCCTTGTGTTGCCGGAGGCGAGCGGTCCTGGTCTTTTCCCACGGGAGTGTTCGTTCGCCCTTTCTTGGATACGTTTATCCACTCTGAGACATAGGGCTATGAGATCCTCAAGATCCGCAGGGGTATCATGGAAGACGAGGGCGTCTTTGATCTTCTCATTAAGGCCTCGTCGGAAGGCGGCTTTGAGAGCGCCCTTTTCCCAGTTGGTCTCATGGGCCAGGGTGCGGAATTCCACCGTATACTGAGCCAAGGTTTTGCGGCCTTGCTGAATGTCAAGCAGTGAAGACTCCGCTGTTTCTTTACGACCTGGCGCATCGAAAACAGTCCGCACGGCTTCCATGAAAGCAGGGCAGTCCTCGAGGAGATATGAATCTTGCTCCACGAGGGGAGAAGCCCACAGTAAGGCATCACCTTTGAGCAGCGAAATGATGAACGAGACCCTCTTGGAGGATGTCTGGAACGCCTGGGGGTGGTTTCGGAAGTGGAGCATGCATTGATTAAGGAAGCCACGGCATTCCTTCGGATCTCCAGAATATTTGTCTGGCAGAGGGAGCCTGGTAACAGCACCTGTGTCCTCGTGCTGAGCGTCTCTGTGATGGGGTGTTCCCACAGTTGGGAGAGACGTCAGAGAACGCAACAAGTCCGTCATGGCATCCACCTTCTGTTCCAGGGACTGTAGCTGGGTGGCCTGCGCCGCCAGACGCTGGTCCTGTAGGTCTTGGCGGGCTTGCAACCGCGCCATATCCGCGGGATCCATGTTATGGACCCGTTCAAAACTGTCACGGGATCAGGGAGAGAGGTAGGATCCTACTATGCAGATAGGCAAATAAGCACTGTAGAGAAGTCCAGTATACAGTCCGTAATCAAAAAGTGCAAAGGCAGGCAGCGAGGTCAAACGTATCCGAGGTCGAGGCAGGCAGAATAGGAGCAAAACGGGTAAACAGATCCGAGGTCGTAGGCAGGTAGCGAGAATCGTAGTCAAAATCAGGCAAAGGTCGGTACACAAATCGAGATAATATAAAGCAATCAGCACACCCAATAAGTATTACACTTTGAACGGGTGAAGACAGGAGAGAAAAGTGGCGTTTAAATAGGTGAGTGATTGCAAACGGCTGTGCAGCGTACGCTACGTACGTTGCGTACGCCGCGTACGCTGCATAGGCTGAGTACGCTGCGTAGATTGCGTACGCCGCGTAGATTGCGTACGCTGCGTACGCTGTGTACGCAGCGGTACGCCCGATGCGGACCTACGCCGCGTCATAACCGCGTCCTCTTCGGTACGCGTGGGGGACGTGCCGGCGCGTCCACGGCAAGTAGACGCGATCCCAGCCGAGGTGGAGGAGGCGGGACCGCGACACTGCCGTGTGCGTACGGCGGGAACCGCAGCGACGGAGGAGTCGGGACCAGGCGAGGCAGCCCTGGCGTCAGAGGTAGGTACCGCGGCGCGCGTGACAATCTGTCCTTTCACCTTGTGTCCATCTGACATTGTCCCTGAATTCGGCACACAGGCCACACAGGCAAACTTATTAGTCAACAGTACAATAAGAGGGTGAGCGATACCTTGAACAGCCTTGCTCCACTTCGCATTGAACCTATAAAAACCATCTGCCATGCTCCATGGTTTGACGACACCATCAGAATGCTGAAGAAAAAAGTCCGTAAGCTTGAAAGAAGGTGGCGTAAAACACACAACCAGGATTATAAGCGTTCCTTTACCGAGCACATTATCGACTACCAACTCACAATAACTAAGAAAAATTCTACATTCCTGGCTCGTGAAATCAGCCTTGCACACAACAGACCGGATTACTTTTCAAACGAAACGCGTTGAGAGAAGATATTGAACACACAGACAATATTATTTTGCTGGACAGGAGTTAATCAGGACTGTGTTTTCCCTGCCTCTGGTCTACAGACTTTTTTAAAATTGAATGCTGTATTGACATCTGCTATCCTGTAAGTGCATTTCGTTTGCCTATACTTACCATACTTACTTAATATTGCACTATTTGGTCTTTTTTTTTTTATCTACCTATAGATTTTAATGAAGAAATAAAGATCCTTTTATTCTGAAGAACCTCTTGTACCGGCACTGTTTGTGAGTGCATTCGCATTTCACATATTTTTAATTAATTTTTTTGACGGTATTTTACTATTATATATATTTTTTTCTTTTCTTCCCATATGCACATGCGCCCCCATTTGTGCTGTAACACAACAGATCGGCCCAGCTCTTTCGCACCGTAAAAAGGCTCTGCAAGCCATCTTGCCTGCATACCTCCACAAATCTCACACAGTCCAAATATGAAGATTTTTCAGCCTACTTTTGAGATAAGATAGCTTCCATCCGGACCTCTATTGCAGAAGGACAGCCAAAGGCATTACAGAGGTACAAAAACAGGGGTTCAAATTCCCCCACCCTGTGGACAAGTTTTAACATTCTGGGCAAGGAAGAAATCATCTCAATCTCACAAAACCTGCGGGCAACCACCTGTGATTTAGATCCTGCACCTACATATCTCCTCCCTGCATGCTCAGAAACAGTAGGCCCAGTTTTTACAAAAACAGTCCAATGTTCTCTGGAGTTTTTCCAGACCTACTGAAAGAAGCAATCGTGAAACCTCTTCTAAAAAAGCCTTCCTTAGACCCAGAATGCTTCACGAACTATAGGCCCGTCTCCAACCTCCCTTTTCTGGGAAAAATCATTGAAAAATGTGTGTTAATGCAACTAGAGGCCCATATGTCAAGTAATAATATCTTTGATTGTTTCCAATCAGGCTTCAGAAAACGTCATAGCACTGAAACTGCCCTGGTTCGCGTTCGCGTTCTGAAAGAGACATGGGTGATCATTCAATCCTAAGTCTTCTAGATCTGTCAGCAGCATTTGACACCATTGATCATAAGATTCTTATTGAGCGGCTGCAAGACCTATGCGGGCTGGGAGGCACAGTTCTAACATGGTTTAAATCTTTTCTCACAAACAGGTCACTAAGGGTGTCATCAGGAATGTGTTCCTCAGCTCCCACACCACTAACGTGTGGAGTACCACAAGGATCCATTCTATCTCCCACTATATTTGCCATATACATGCTGCCACTGGGGGACATCATCAGACAACATGGATTAAGATACCGCTGCTATGCAGATGACACGCAGCTCTACCTTTCCTTTACACCAGGAACTAAGGATCCAACATCTCGTTTCAATAGATGCTTAGCAGATCTCTTAGAATGGACGCAAGCTAGCTGGTTAAAGGTAAATCCTGATAAAACAGAAATCCTGTTGATCAGAGGACAAAGGATAACTACGCCAATCCTAGTAAATACTAACACAACTGGCATAGAATTCAGGGGTTCAGAGGTACTCAGGTCAAGTGAAGTGCGAAATCTCGGAGCACTCCTTGACAGTGGTTTGTTACTTAAACACTCAAATCTCCGCTGCAACAAAATCTGCAAAACCCTAATCCCTCCAGAGGATACTGCCACCCTAATCCATGCATTTGTGACTTCTTGTCTGGATTATTCCAATGCACTGTATGTAGGCCTCCCAGAAAAAGAACTTCACAAACTGCAGTTGGCTCAGAACTATTAACAAATCAACCCCGCTCTTGCCAAATTACACCTATTTTACAGTCTCTCCATTGGTTTCCTATCAACTGGAGAATTCACTTTAAGATAGGTGTGTTGTTAATCAGAGAGGCCCTATCTTTAGAGACTTTAAAAAAAAAGACTTAAAACCCATCTTTTCTCCCAATCCTTCAGATAATTCACTCTTTTTCTCGTATGCATATACCTGTAGAGTGCCACCGGGAGAAAAGTGCTATATATATTATAAGGATATACACTCTCTGGCCACTTTATTAAGTACACCTTGCTAGTACCGGGCTGGACCCCCTTTTGCCTTCAGAACTGCCTTTATTCTTCATGGCATACTTTCTACAAGGTGCTGGAAACGTTTCTCAGAGATTTTGGTCCATACAGACATGATGGCATCATGCAGCTGCGCATTCATAATGCGAATCTCCCATTCCACCACATCCCAAAGGTGCTATATTGGATTGAGATCTGGTGACTGTGGAGGCCATTGGAGTACAGTGAACTCATTGGCATGTTCAAGAAAACAGTTGTGAGTCTTGTGACATGGCGCATTGGGGTACACTGTGGTGAAAAAGGGATGGACATGGTCAGCAACAATACTCAGGTAGGCTGTCGCCTTTAAACGATGCTCAATTGGTACTAAGGGGACCAAAGTGTGCCAAGAAAATTAGGGCTGCAACAACTAATTGATAAAATTAATAGTAATCGATAATGAAAATTCTTGCCAACAAATTTCATTATCCATTAGTTGAATCGATTTTATCGAATATAAGATGAGGGTTTTTTCAGAGCAGATGCTGTGAAAAATACCCCTTGTGTTATAATCCAATCGTCCTCTTTGGCAGCCAGTGAACGTCTGTGCGATGCATGCAGACATCCTCCACTACTGCCTTCCACTTCTGGGGCTTCTATGATGGAGCACTGGCATGACATGACCTTCTGGTGCTCCACCATAGAAGCCCCGGCCAGAAGCAGCGGAGGCTGTCTGTGCGCATCGTGCAACTTTCGCCAGCTGCCAGAGAGGAGGATCCACCGCAGCGCTGCAGGGGACCTGCATCCTCCTCTCTTGTAGCCGGTGGGTGTCTGGCTACAAGAAAACTAAAGGTCATGTGACGCCGGTGCTCCATCATAGAAGCCCCAGTGGAGGTGTTGGGTAGTAGTGGAGGTTGTTTGCACGCATCGCGCAGACAACCTCCACTACTACCCAACACCTCCACTGGGGCTTCTATGATGGAGCACCGGCGTCACATGACCTTTCGTTGGTCAGTCATAGAAGCTCCAGCGAAAGTGCCGGCCAGCAGCAAAGGTTTGTCTATGCGCATCATGCAGACGTTCACCGGCTAGACACCAGAGAGTTTGGAGCACAGGGGGTAAGTCGGGGGGGGGGGGCAGAGTGGTGTATTGAGGGTATAAGGCATATCCGGGGCACAGTGGTATATAGCGGGTTATTAGGCATATCTGGGGCGGAGTGGAGTATCTGGGGTATAAGGCATAACAGAAGGCACAGTGGCATATCAGGAGGGTATAAGGCATATCTGGGGGGCAGAGTGGCATATCTGGGGGTATAAGGCATATCAGAGGGCACAGTGGCATATTAGGGGGTATAACGTATTTCTGAGGAGGGCAGAGTAGCTGTCACACACTGGGTAAGCAGGTTAGCGAGGGGCCTCGGTGCAGGGATAGCGTTGTCTGTTTGTACACTGCGATTCATGGTGCAAGGTAGACAGGCACACAGCAGACAGAAGTGCAGGACTGGAACTGGCAAGGCTGATGCTGAAATAGAAGCCCACAGGCAGGGCACACCACTGGAAGCTCACTGGCAGAGCACAGGACTGGACATGCTGCTGGAAGCCCTCAGGCTGGGCACACGACAGGAAGCCCACTCGCAGGGCACACAACAAGAAGCCCACTCAGAGGGCTGAAGGCAGGAGCAATACAGAATAAGGTACAAAAGGAAGCCAGGAATAATTCAGGAACAGGACCAGGGCAAAACGGTCCTATTACTACAATGCCAAGGCCCAGTTTGCAGGAAGCTACAGCCCTTTATACTGCAGGGCAGCAGATAACGAGGCCAGGTGACAACTAGAGGCTGAACTAGGAACAGTCCAAAAACCTAAATTCACAATACAGGAGCCAGGAAACCAGGGCAGAATGTCACAGTACCCCCTCTTTAAGGAGCGAACTCAGGACGCGACAAAACTTGAAACGAAGAGGGACCACACTAAAAGGAGCTGCTGAAAACAGCACACTCCAGTCCCTAATGCAGAAAACCAGACAGACAGGGCATGAACAGGTAACTAGTCAGAATTAGTACACAACATATTTTCATAAATCTGTAGGTCTTTAAGTTTCACTACAGTGCCATCAGAGGCATAGGTACAATCTGGTGGCAAAACGTAGCGCGACTCCTCTGTATGGGCTGTCATAATCTTCTCTTGGCGAGCACCGGGTTTCTTTTTCTTCTTTACCTCAGTTTTATCAGAGACCAGAACTGTGCCAAGGACAAGGGGTTTAGAAAAGGAGCTAGGGGTTCTTTCAGAATCATTTTGGCTTATCAAAGAAACATGTTTAGACTCATTAGGTAGCCGTTTACATTGGAGTGACTTGTGTTCACTTAAATGTTTTTCATACTGAGCAAGATTTTCTCTACCTAAGATTGTCCCGTCAGAAGCCAAGACAAGACCTGGGGCCCCTAAAGGATGTCGTGCAGTCTGCAATTTTCCAGAGTTATTTTTTCGTTTGCTTTGAGTGATAGGAGTAGTACTCCTGACAGAACCAATCGCCATAGGAGTCCTTGCAGCAACAGTTTTCCTTTTATAAGTTTTGCGTCTGCGGGGAGTAGAAGAAACAGCCTCTTTAACAGTGCAAATAGGACTACAAAAATTATTCTCAGTTATGTCCTCCTCACTGAGATCTGGAGGCTCGAAAGACATATTTTCCTCCCCTGTAAGTTCAGAAACACTAGGCATTTCAAGATCATTAGGCCCAACGACAGGATTGAAAGGGTTAATGGGAGCACTGGGTTCACCCTCCTCCGATTCACCTCTAGTTTCCCCATGGCTTTCATGTTCTGAGGCTTGCATATTTTGTTCATCAGCAACAGAGGACTTAGCTGGTTTAGGTGGCCTGAACCGGCAGAAATAAATCCTGTGATCTATCCCCCCACAATAAAAGCTTAAATTGCCCTCCTGTCGCTTTTGTTTTTCAGCCTTAGTGAGGGGTTCTCGTTTATAACTTTTGTTTTGGACCTTTTTAGGTTCAGACACAGCCCTGGACTTACTGGTACTAGCACACCTAGTGTTGCACTCAACCATGCACTTAACTGACTTGCACAACACCAGCATACCCTCAGCCAGCATCAATAACACCGATGGTATCCCTGCGGACTCCTCAGTATGGCCTTGGCATTCTGTCACACACTGGGTAAGCAGGTTAGCGAGGGGCCTCGGTGCAGGGATAGCGTTGTCTGTTTGTACACTGCGATTCATGGTGCAAGGTAGACAGGCACACAGCAGACAGAAGTGCGGGACTGGAACTGGCAAGGCTGATGCTGAAATAGAAGCCCACAGGCAGGGCACACCACTGGAAGCTCACTGGCAGAGCACAGGACTGGACATGCTGCTGGAAGCCCTCAGGCTGGGCACACTACAGGAAGCCCACTCGCAGGGCACACAACAAGAAGCCCACTTGCAGGGCACACAACAAGAAGCCCACTCAGAGGGCTGAAGGCAGGAGCAATACAGAATAAGGTACAAAAGGAAGCCAGGAATAATTCAGGAACAGGACCAGGGCAAAACGGTCCTATTATTACAATGCCAAGGCCCAGTTTGCAGGAAGCTACATCCCTTTATACTGCAGGGCAGCAGATAACGAGGCCAGGTGACAACAAAAGGAGGAGGGCAGAAACATAGGAAGAGCGGCCACTAGAGGCTGAACTAGGAACAGTCCAAAAACCTAAATTCACAATACAGGAGCCAGGAAACCAGGGCAGAATGTCACAGTAGCATATCTGGGGGCAGAGTGGCATATCGGGAGGGAGTGGCATATCTGGGGGTATAAGGCATATCAGAGGGCACAGTGATATATCAGGGGGCATAAGGCATATCTGGGGAGGGCGGATTGGGATATCTGGGAGGAAGCGTGGCAAGCCTGGGCTCAGATGTACATAACTGGGGGGGCAGGTTGGGAAATAAAAACGAAATGCATTTTTCTCAAAGTTTTTTTTAACATCCAGTTTGTTCATTACATTATTTTAAGTAATTGAAAAAATAATCGGCCAACTAATTGATTATGAAAATAATGGTTAGTTGCAGCCCTAAAGAAAATGTCCCCCACACCATTACACCACCACCCTCAACCATTGATACAAGGCAGGATGGATCCATGCTTTCATCTTGTTTACACCAAAGTCTGACCCTGCCATCATGTCACAGCTGGAATTGAGACCCATCAGACCAGGCAATGTTCCATTGTCCACCTTTGGTGAGCCTGTGCAATTGTAGCTTCAGTTTCCTGTTCTTAGCTGACAGGAGTGGCACCTGGGGTGGTTTTCTGCAGCTGTAGCCCATCTGCTTCAAGGTTTGATGTGTTGAGCGTTCACAGATGATATTCTGCATACCTTGGTTGTAACGAGTGGTTATTTGAGTTACTGTTGCCTTTCTGTCATCTTGAACCAGTCTGCCCATTCTCCTCTGACATCAACAAGGCATTTTCGCCCACGCAACTGCCACTCACTGGATATTTTTCGGACCATTCTCTGTAAACACTAGAGATGGTTGTGCGTGAAAATCCCAGTAGATCAGCAGTTTCTGAAATACTCAGACCAGCCCGTCTGGCACCAACAACCACGCCACGTTCAAAGTCGCTTAAACCCTCTTTCTTCCCCATTCTGATGCTCGGTTTGAACTTCATTGGAAACTAAAATAAAAATGCAACATATACATTCCAAAACATACAAACATATGTATCATTTGTGCTAGAAACACTGTGCCCCCTATTTTTTCCATTTGGCTCCTGAAAGGGAAGTGATGCCTCAGGGAACAGATAAACCACATTAAATATTCTAACGTGATACAAAATCCAAGAAAATATTACCACATAGCAGTTGCACCTGTGTACTTTCTAAATGACCCTTGAAAGCCTGTCACAAATATTCTGTGATCAATTAGCATCTGTTATTCTATTGGATGTCAACAGGTGACAGGTTCATCTTAAACAGATGTCACATTAATGCATTTTTCTGGAAACAGACATTGTATAATTCATAGCAGCTTGACAAGTATCTCCATACAGCATTATCCAGGCTTATAGTTTCCATTGCACCATAGTCAGTGTTCTGTATCTACATTGTGTAGCACTAAAAATGTTTCACAAACACATGACAGGTCCTCCTATATGGGTAAAAATGAAATAAAACCCCCACAAAACTTAAATCATTCAATATAGGGAGCTTATTCCAGAATGTCCCAAATACCTCACTACAATATACATATGTTTGGGGATCTTTACTTGAAGTTGAACCTCAGATGTCTCATTTTCAGATGGAATATTATCAACAAATCAAATTGGTACCTTTTGTTATTTATTCTGATCTATATCACCAGGCTTAATCACACATGTTAATGAAGCCTAACAGAGTTAGCCATTTTCATATTTTGTTTTCTTTTAAAAAATAGGTACAAGTATCTATTTTAAGAAAGTTAGTTATTTTATTGTTTTGATGCTTATCAGTGAGTGATTACAGTGCAAAAAAAACAAATATATATATATATATATATATATATATATATATATACACATACATACATTAATGACAGCATACCTAATGAGAGCGGATATATGAAGAGTATGACAGAACTAGGGAATGCCTGAACCAGCAACAGAGTTGGAAGGAAGAAGATCAATTTGGCAACCCAAAGATCCTGCATGGGATGTACCATCGACAAATACCTGAGGTGGCTGAGATTGGGAAATCCTACCAGTAGCTGCACAGGGCTGGACTCAAAAACAACACTGTGGCACTAATAATGGCAGCACAATAGCAGGCACTAAGCACCAGATCCATAGAGGCAGGTATCTAAGGCACCAAGCAGGACCCAGGGTGCAGGCTCTGAGAGATATTGTGGTGGTAGATAAGGACCAGAAGACAGTGTTAAGATAAGCTAGAGAAGTACCAGGCCCTGGTACTAGAGAGAATGTGGCCAAAATGTCATAGGAGCATGTTACTCCTAAACTGGGAGAGTGGCTCCAACAGATCACAGGAACAACACCAGAACACTCTGTCCAGCAGAGAGCAGTGCTAGAAACAGCTAAGATACTGCGCAGAACCCTCAAACTCTTAGGCTTTGGTCAGGGCTGTCTTAACAGCATTGTAGGCCGATTGCCTTGGGGCTTTTACCCCCCCCCCCCGAAAAACAATGTGAGGCGAGGATTAATCAACAGAAACAGAAGTATTGGGAGGGGAGGGCTAGCTGCTTTGAGTTTGATGGGCAAATATACAATTATGTACAGTGGATACACACACATGTACACGTACACCCACACATACAAATACACTTACAAACGTTGGCCCATACACTCACATAGACAGTCCATAAAAATGCCTGCCCATACACACACATATGTTCTGCCTATATATATACACACACTGCACCCACACCTGCCATTCACACATATATGCACTACCCAAATATACTGCCCTTACAAACACCTGCCCATACACACATACACTGTCTTTACAAATGCCTGCCCATACACACACACATATGCTCTGCCTATATATACACACACTGCCCATATACACACACATATACACATACACTGCCAATACACACTGTACTTATCTACAAATATACAGATACAATGTCACACACATATACAAAGACACTGCCTTTACACACAATTTTTACTTAAGTGATGCCCAGTTATCAATTTAAGCAGAGGTGTTTGAGCTGATCCTGGAGGGGCAATGTCAGGGGGATAGGTGGTATACCACAAGAACCACAATACCAAAGAGGATGCATTTTTGCTGGTTTGTACTCCTTAATGATAGGCCTTATTGATTGAAGCCAATGCTAGCTCACCTGGATATAACTTAGGCTATCAAGTTGTTCAAAGTAGCCAGCATTGCTTGTACACCATCCTTTGGTACTGTACATGCAGTAAGCTTAATTTGTTGCATGTATCTCAGTGACACAATGTTAACATACAAATTAGAGAAATCTTAAAAATGTTTCAGGATCAAAATCTAGAATGTACCTGTCACGCACAGCGTAGAATAGAACCTGTAATCAGGTAGAACAGCGTGTGCAAGTCCAATAGACAGATCACAAAAAGTCCAGCACAGAATAGCCAATGAGCAAGCCGAGGTCAGGAAGCCAAAAGTCAGGATCGTTGCAGGATAAGCCGAGGTCAGGAAGCCAGAAGTCAGGATCGTTGCAGGATAAGCCGAGGTCAGGAAGCCAGAAGTCAGGGTAGTCGTGAGGGTAGCCAGAGTCAAACGCCAGGAATCGGTAACAGGAACAAGCCGGGTCGGTAACGGGGAATCAACAGGAACGCGTACTGAGCAGACACTATACAAGATAGGTACAACCATCAGAAGGCAAGGTTGGGATGTTTCTGAGGCTCTTAAATAGGCCGAGGAAGTCCAGGCATCAATTACCGAATTCCCGCCAAAAAATCAAAGTGCCGTTATGTCACTTCCGGTTCGCGGCCATCCTGGGATTGGCGGATCGTAAAATCCTAAAAGGAGTCGTAGTACCGGCTGGCACTATTAGGTGGCGTGCAGAGGACCGCGTGCACGCAGCAGGACCGGACCTGGCTCCAGCAGAGGACGACCGACGCGTGGAACCGCGAGGTCTTCCCCTTCCTCGCGGCGGCGGAGGCTGTCTCGGAGAAGCGGGAGGTCTCCCTCTCCTCCGCAGCGGTTGCGGCTCCCGCGGCAAGGCGGGAGGTCTCCCCCTTTTCCGCGGCGGTTGCAGTTGCTGCGGCACGGTGAGGGGTCTCCCTCTTCTCCGTGGCGGCTACGGTTGCCGCGGCACGGTGGGAGGTCTCCCCCTTCTCCTCGGCGGCTGCCGGTCCGAGGACCCAGAAGCACCGGCAGCCAGGTATGTGACAGTACCTTCTGCTAATTTAGCTGGAACAGCAAAATGGTTGTTCCTACCAATAATATTTTATGAGCTCATTGCTACCATTGGACAGCCTCAAATGTTAGTCAACTACCGTATTATATTTTTCAGTTTTAATACATTTCTTAAAATGTACCTGTCATTAATAAATGAAAATGTATCACTTTAAACCCAATCAGATAGCAAATGTATATATATATATAAAAAAAAAAAAATCATCCCCAATTATCTCTGTACTGTTAGGTAAAAACTCCAAATACTCCTGCTGAGTGGACTGCATGTGTGTGTACCCAAAATAATCTGGAACATTTTACAGAATGCTGTGCAGAGAACAGTATGCACTGCATTCACTGATAGAACTGAAGGCAGTGGGGTAAGTGGACATCTGGGCAGCCATCTTGGACAGGAACTGGAACCAGTGCCAGCATTGATCAGGGAAGTACACATTTTGATTTAAAGTGTCATACTTACCAGCAGTTGACCCTGATCCTTGATGCACACATTAATGGATACCAGGTACACTTCAAAGATCGTGAAATGACATCAGTTTTTTCAAGCTAGTTTCAAATCCATTCATCTCAATGCTTTGCCACTCAAGGAAAGTAATTCCATTCTATTCTATCCACTCAAGTGTGCTCTTGTTCAGAACAGTCACAAAGAAAGCTGATTACCACACACCCTTAAAAGAAATAGAATACAAAGGAATGCACACAGGGAAAAATAATTCAGGTCGAGTTATCATAATCGTAATTCATTATTTCCAGGAGTTGAGTTCAACTACGATACAGGTGACCAGAGCCGGCCTTAGGTGTTCAGGACTACTGCTCTGGCCCCCCCTCGACAAAAAACAAGGGAAATTTTTTTTTTAATTAGACATTATTTATGTGCAAGTGCAAACAAGTACAATAATATATGTAACAGAATGACCTGTCATACAGGGCCCCAAGGTACTCAGAGATGGCTCCAGCCTGGCTGCCAAACAGGCAGGAACTCCATTGTTTAATTAATCCCATCAATAGGATTGCTGACTGGGGATTAAAGGTTGGGTTGAATACATGTATCTGTTAATTTATGTTAATGAAGTTCTGTGGCTATATGAGTCTATGTTTTACTACAATAAACGGTTCATTCCTGCTGTACTCAGTTCAAGGTAGTTGTATGTCTACTTATTGGGTACACATAGCAGGGTTCCAAGTTGCGCATGCTGACTGGTGCTGGAAGTGATTCCGGGGACAACAGGAGGATACATGTGGGAGATCTCTGGGAGTTACTACAGCTCTCTTGGTGAACCCGTTACATTGGTGGCAAGCGGCGGGATTGCTTCCTAGTCTGAGGGACACTTCCTTGGCACCAGGATCTATCTCCAGGAAAGAGAATGGAAGTCAGCTACGCAGAGCTGATCCAAAGGAATTGTACCTGCCTGAAGCTCTGGAGGGAGGTTCTCCACTTGGAAATTAAGTACAAGGGGAAAAGCCTCCCAACCTTTGAGGAAAGGTTTTGGCTCCAGCAGAAGTTGCGGATGCTGTTCTTGGGGAAGCAGCCCAAAGAGGAATAGGTGACTGAGCTGGAGGTGCTGGTCCAGACAGAGCTGAGGTTGGACGATGGATATCGGGCTCTGCGGTGGTACGCAGCAGAGCTGTGCCTGGGGCTGGAGGATAAAGGTCCCACAGAGGGCTATGGCTTCGGCAGCCCAGGATTATTATTGGAAATTATAGAAAAGGATCCCGACTTCGGTAGTGCATCGGAGTGTCGGGAGGAAGATGTCCAGGAGTGAAGGGCGGAGGATATCTCATACGTGCCTGAGCTGTGGGCTGACCTGGATTATTTGGTCACACAAGAATGGGAACTGGAACAGGCATATCAAGAGTTGTTTGACCATGTGCAACAGTATGCCCCAGTGACCATGGATTTTACTCAGTGGTCACCTGAGGATGTTGACCCAGGAGGGGTGGATGGGACTGCGGTCTCTGCCCCTGAGTCACAGGGTTACTGGACAGCTATCCCAGATCTGATAGCGGAACTATGTGACTGTACACCACAACCGGATCCAGAGATTCTGGATTTAATTGATTTTACATCTGAGGATGTTGGTCCAGGAGGGCTTGTAATTGACTTCCTTTCCCAGGGAAAGGAAGAATGTTTTCTGGGTGTAGTAGATGGCACTGCGGTCTCCACAAGCACCCACCCAGCAGAAGAGCTGCCATCGGGGCAGAGTGCCGCTGGAATCTGCCTGCTCCTTTCCCTGTTTCCCGAGCCTGACCACAGCAACCTTGTAGGGTCCAGTCAGGCAGCCCCAGAGACTGTGGTAGTTGATGGGACTGCGGTCTCCAGACCTGGGTCCCCGGAATGCTGGGCAGTTGACCCAGATCCACACTCCCCAGCAGAAGCGCTGGCAACAGGGCAGAGTGCTGCTGTTCTCTGCCCACCCCTCCCCCTTGTTCCTGAGTCTGACCATGACGCTCCCGCAGTGCCCGCTCAGACCACCGCAGCCGAAATACTGGCAACAGGAGAGAGGCAGGACGGCCCCTCTCTACCAGCACTGGAGGTGCCTGCAAACCCTATAGAAGAGCTTTCTCCTGGTCAGAGTGCAGCTGGCCTCTGCCCTCCTTCAGACGTGCCTCCACTAGAGGATGGTACAAAACCAGCACTGGGGGACATGTATCCCATACAGGTGGATGAGACTGTGGTTACCACCTGTGGTCCCCAGAATTGCTGGGCATCTGGCTCGGATCCCCAACCCTTGATTGAGGGGACCCCCGCCACCCTGTCATCTCCCCAGCGGCTGAGAAGACTCCAGAGAGAAGGTGCAATTGTCAATTCTCTCCAGCGGCAGTTATATTTTTCGGGAGAGGCAGAGGGCAGGCGGGTGAGTACTGCTCTTTTGTTACATTGTTTTGGGGAGTACCAATTTGTGGCTGGCAGTGGTGACTTCAGAGTCACACAGTGTGGGGTCTTATCAGACGTCAGTCTCCCCCAGAAAAAGGAGATATGTGATGGAGTGTGTAACGGAACTGTCCATCACTGGGGCCCCTGGAGAGGACTGAAAGCAAGCCTGCTACCTACAGATTATGGACCCTGTCTCCCTGCCCTGGCGAGTGGGACTGTTGTCCTCGTCTGGGACCCGAACTCCCTAGTCTCTAAGTGCACCCCAGGACTGGTTAGTGGGACAGGTGCCTTTTGCCAGCCCCCTGTATCCACAACTCTAGGAGCGACGGAGCTGTGCTCCCCGACTGAACTGGTTGCAGACCCGGTTGGGGTCTGGCCCCAGTTCAGTCTTCTTTTTAAAAGGGGAGATATGTAACAGAATGACCTGTCATACAGGGCCCCAAGGTACTCAGAGATGGCTCCAGCCTGGCTGCCAAACAGGCAGGAACTCCATTGCTTTAATTAATCCCATCAATAGGATTGCTGACTGGGGAGTTGTATGTCTACTTATTGGGTACACATAGCAGGGTTCCAAGTTGCGCATGCTGACTGGTGCTGGAAGTGATTCCGGGGACAACAGGAGGATACATGTGGGTGATCTCTGGGAGTTACTACAGCTCTCTTGGTGAACCCGTTACAATATATAACTGGAAACACTGGTAACAATAATGTACCTTATAAATATATGGGGAAAACACAGTGCAATCTTTGTAACAAAAACATTTTTCCTTTAACCCCTTCGCGACCTTTGCCGTTTCATGACAAGAAGGTCACTAAATGACCTTTGACGGTCCTGAACCGTCAAAAAATTAAATACGCTTAGAAAGTGATTAACGATCACTTTCTTCGCTTAAACGGCGTTACTGTAATGCCTCGATGTCGAGGCATTCAGTAACGCCGAGATCGGCAAAGGGGGCCATGTCTGGCCCCTCCCCAGTGCGTCAACAGCCGCCATACATTGTATGGCGGCAGACACCCGTTTTAAAAGCGTTTAGGAGGCGATCAACGATCAGGAGGCATCCAACGACACCAAACACTTACCTTTGGATGGGCTGTGACCGCTCCGGAGAGTGACCGCTCTAGAGAACTCTGGCTCCACTTGCTGGTTGAATACAGGTACTGCATTCAACCAAGCAAGTCAATGGAACCCAGCTTTCTAATCACTATGTGATTAGTAAAATATTCAAAAAAATAATAAAATAAATAAAAAATGGAAAAAAAAAATGTGCTAAAATTTAAAAATAATTATACAGTGATGTCACTTGATGAACCATCCAGTACCAGCAAAATGTGTAAAAAAAAATATAAAAAAAGTATTAAAAAAATAAAATAAAATAAAAAAATAAAGTTTATTATTTTGAGCAAGTATTAAAAGTTCTCAAAAATCTCAACAAAGAGTTAAAATAAAAGCACTTCAAATACCCAAGGGGTGTCTAATATATAAAAAAATGGCTGATGGGGTAAATTGGAGTGGCCGAGCTCAAAGATAGGGCATAGGTACAGACTGACCAAAATGGAGAAAAAAAGCGCACTTCCCAAATGTGGCATTTTAAATCTCAAACAACCTGACAAACCCACTGCACTCAGGAGATGTTCCTGAACACACATTGGGGTGTTGTTTGACAGTGACATATACCAGAACCTGTATATCTATAACTAAAGTACAATTTGTGTGAAAAAAAAATTACTATTACAAAGTTTGACAAAGTGTAGTTCTATAATTGGTGCATGGAAAGGGTTAAAATAACAGCATTTGGAATACCCTGGGGTGTCTAGTTTTCAAAAATATATGGTTTGAATAGGTTAAATTGAGTTAACCCGCTTCAAAGATATTCCAAAGAGGAGATGGAGGCAGACTGACCAGATTTGTTAAAAAAGATTTGGAAATCATAAAACGCTGCTTGTACTTATTGCCCTATAACTTACAAAAAACAGCAAAAAAACATAAAAACATTGGGTATTTCTAAACTCAGGACAAGTAGTAGAATCTATTTAGCTAGTTTTTTTACTTGCTTTTTTAGGCGAGTAAAAGAATTTTCAAATAAAATTCATAAAATGTGTTTTTTTAATTTTTTTTATAGTAAATAAGATGATACGATCAAAATAATGGTATCTGAAGAAAGCCCATCTTGTCCTGAAAAAAACCAATATATAACTTATGTGGGTACACTAAATGGGTGAGGAGAAAATTACAGCTGAACACAAGCACCATAAAAGTGTCAAAACAGCCTCGGTCCCACAGGGTACAAAACGAAAAATGAGCCCGGTCCTTAAGGGGTTAAATATTGAAAAAAATGGACCCTACGCAATTATTTCCTTTGCACCCCCTCCACGCACCCCCGCTCCGACAACAAAAAAAATCACATATAAACTCAGCATTAAAGATATAGATTAAAAAAAACCTGAATTAAAGGCATAGATCACAGGTTGCACACCCCTAAGCCAGCCCTGCTCCATCTTTGTCCCCAAACAGCCCAGTGTGAGCCATCTTTGTCCCCAAACAGCCTTGCATGAGGCATATTTATCCCCAAACAGCCCGCCCTGTGCCATTGGCGCGGCCCTGGCCTTGGTGATGGGACGGCCGCATGGCACCTTGCTGCCATGGCGCCCTGTGCGGCCGCACAGCTCACACACCCCTAAGGCCGGCCCTGCAGGTGACCAACACCTGTGGTGTGACTGCAGACTGGCATGGAGATTTCTGGAATGGTACAATGATGTAGTGGAGATCGGCGGGTGTATTGGCTGAAATACATTCCTTATGATTACTGTCTATCACATTTTAATCCTAACATTTCTGTACTTTGTATTGTATACTCTCAAGTCATGCTTTTCTGTGTTTTTTGTGCTTTTTGTTTAGGGACCACCCCCTACACCATGATATTTGCTATCATCAAAAAATAGAATGCATAGATTTAATAATAGTTTACCGTAACAACAGCTTCTTCCTTATTGCACTTTCTAGCTATTTATATCCATTTTTTTAAAGACATAAATCCTTTCTTTTGTACTCATTCTATTATGCTCAAGTGTCCTGGGGACCACAATGAGAACATTGCAACCTGGTTTATTCGAAGTAATCATGCTCCTCTCTTCTTTTTTAACATTTTTTTTTTTTTTACACAGTGTAGTTTCCATTTGACAAGCTACCCAAACGCCATTACTTCCTTCCTTCATTTTTATGTAAAATACACACTGGAGCCCATTTACATAGACTCCAATGCATGTAACTGCATACAAATCAACATATGCATTTTTTCAGTGTTAGAGAGACTTCTGTCTCATTTTCCTCATTACTGTGGCAGCCTATACTCCAGCATGCACATGTGCTGTAGAGCATCAAATTCTCTTAATGGGAGTAGTGGTAGCCAATGTAGCAATTGAGGAGACAATGAGACAGCATTCTTATTTTGTAACACCACAACTAAAGAATACAAAACAAAATGACTAACTGTTAAAGGGACAGTCCAGATATCATGTGTACTTGGATGTAACGGATTTGATGGTTGAGAAAGCCCTTTAAATTTACGTGGTGTCCACCTTTCAAATCCAATGGAACATTCTGCAGGATGTGAACATCTCCTAAAAGTGTTCCTTTAAGGATAATATAAGGTCAGGTTTCCCTAGGGACAAAGACTTTTGGTGCTTTCACGTTTAATAATGGGAAAAGCTATGTAGGTGGGGCACAAGCAGAAACAGAAAAGTGTATACAGACTGGATGAGGCTACTCTAGCTCCTAACTTTTACCCGCGTTGAATTGGGAGGCCAGGGGACAGAGCTTGGGAGGTAGAGTGTTAATCAAACTGTCAATGCTGCACAGTATGCATTCTCCAGTGTCCCAGACCTAGAAGAAGAAAAGCTGGACACAGATAGAACTCGTCAGGACAGCAGGATAGAGTGGCAAAATCAGGACTGTCCCACACAAACTCATACGGGACAATTAGGAGGCATGGGCTGCCATTAAGCCCCTTCCATGTTGCCTAAAGGTGGTGCTAAAGCTTTGTGATTTCAGAAAATTGCAGCCCTGGCTGCTTTTGCAGAGAGTAATCAACAAGTGACTGGAAACTAAGGGAATGGGCTCTTTGACACCAAAAATAAATTGAAACAACTTAATTGCCTGCTTATTAAACATTAACCTTTATTATATTCAGGCGCAACATTTCAATCTCAATTCCATTAGTCACATATAAATTACAGTCATTTAGACTGACACATAAATATATGTAAAGTGAATTAAATCAATATTAACATTCAGTGTGATATTCCTTTTCAACAATATAATTGCCAGGTGATGAGTGACAGGAATAAGCTAGACCCAAAGAAATCAGCTGAATCCTTGACTATAATATATCTTGCAAATATTCAGCTCAGTGCTTCTGGAAATTCTGACATTCTCAGTCTCCTTGTATTTAATAATTTAATAATATTGTAATTAACAAAATAATTGAATATTGATTAAATATTACATGGGTGGTTTAATATTAACCATAGTTTTTTTTTTTTTCTTCAAACAGTTTTCATATGTAAAAACTTCTATGCTTAGGTCAATAGGGGATTATAAATTAAAAGAAGAGTTGTAGTTTCAGCTCTCTCACTTTACAATGCATTATGAAGGGCCAATAGAGACAAGTTTATCCAGCAAGAAGGAGTGAGTTGGCTCTATGTAACGTATAATTTAGTGGTTGAGGATACCCTGACGAAACCTCACTGTTTTAACCAAACATTATACACATACGTGGGAACAGGGGCGTACCTAGAGTATTCGGCACCTGGGGCGGATACTGTATGTGGCAACCCCCCCCCCCACACAGTTTAAAACTGCATAGTTTCTATCATAATATACTGGCACAGACATTGACGGTGGTACAGCATAACTGTTATCCTTATATACTGAGGCAGATATTGATGGTGGTACAGCATAACTGTTATTATATACTGAGGCAGACATTGTCGGTGGTACAGCATAACTGTTATCACTATATACTGAGGCACACATTGACGGTGGTACAGCATAACACCTATCATTATACATTGAGCCAGACATTGACAATAATGCAGCATAGCCCCTATCACTATATACTAAGCCAAACATTGATGTGGTGTAGGCCTACAACTTCAGTGTCTGGCTTAGGGATGCACCCAAATGAAAATTCTGGACCGAAACTGAAAAAAAAAAATCCCACACTTTTATTAACACACCAAAATTGGACAAAAAAATTAAAGAACAATATTAATATATATATGTATGATTGCTAACAGCAATCACAATCCTATCATGCCCAGGCATACCCAGATTCTAGCATGTACTAGTTGACTTAGCATGATAGGCGTGTGATTGCTGTTAATTATATATATATATATATATATATATATATATATATATATATATTAATATTGTTATTGATTTTTTCTGTCCAATTTTGGACTTACTTTTAACAAAAGTGTGGTTAACTGTTAGGGACCAGGAACCAGACGGACACAAAACGTAAAATGCAATCACCTTTATTGTAATGACAATAGTGAACAAAGCCAAATCGTGATCCAAAAGCATATACCAAAAGACAAGCCGGGGTCAGGAACCAAGACAGGTACTCAGACAAGCCGGGGTCAGGAATACAGAGATCAGCGAAGTCAGGAACAAGCCAGGAATCAGGAGCCGGGAGGGACGTCAGAGAAAGCCAGGTCATACACAGGAATTCAGGAACACAGCGATAGCACTTGCAGCCGGAAACAAGGGCAAGGAGAAAGTGAAGTTTAGCTGCTTAAATAGCCAAAAGGGGCTGGCTGTGGGCTGGACAATGGGCTGAGTCACAGGAGTGACAGGAGGGTAGCCATGGCAACCCACACACTCATTCACAAACATTCACTCTCACTCTCACTGAAAGCTTTCCTACCTTTCCTCGGTCACTTTCCCCGCTACAGCTCCTTTTCCTCCTCCTCTTCGGTCTTCCTCTTGGCTCTTCTTCTTCTGTCTCCTTCCGGTGCAGTGAGCGCAATGCACAGCAGCAGTTGTCGCGCGCATCACAAGGGAGCAGGCTCCCTTAATTGTCTTTATGCCGGTTAGAGGGAGATCCTTGATCTCCCCAACCGAGCCTGCTCCTCTAGCAGCGGACATTACTGTCCATCTCTGGACGTGTGCCGACACCCCCCTAATGATCTTCACCCGGGGTGGACCCCCCCGCTAGGTACACTACTGCGTGAGAACTCTCCGGAGCCCCCCCTTGTGTGATGCAGATAGAGAGTCCTGTTGATGTTCTCGGCGGTCCCGCTAACGTCAGTGGGTGTTTCCATTGACAGTGGGGCACATGCAATTATTGGTGGGGAAGTTGGGCATGCCGCAACAGTGCTCCCTCGATCCAGAGTTTCCGGCCAAAACTCGGAGAGTTCCCAGGTATGATTATACAGGTCCAGCCAAGCTTGCAGCAGAAGCACACCGGGGGTGGCGCTTCATAATATATAATGAAGTCATGTAGTTGAAACAAATTTTCTTGTTAACGCTCCTTTTAGTGAATAAGCCCAATTGTGTGCACAAACATGTGACTAATTCCAAATACTTCCAACCGAAAACCAAACAGAGGTACATGTAAAGCAGATTTTCTCATATCCCAATGAATTCATATCATCTTCTGAAATACATATTTTACCTCTAGGAGAGATTATATAATTTTCCACTGCCTAGCAATGGCTTTTTGTCAAAAGCCTAGGATAGGAGGGTACAACAAGTGTGATCCTGCTGTTAAAGTTACGGGAACATCTATTTTTCAGAAAAGAGTGGTACTTATCTGTAGTGCTTAGCAATCACTAAGCAAGGCTTCCACAAACTCAAAAATACTCACCCTGGGACAATCTGTTGCAATTTAGACTACTGTGGGCTTACTTAATAGAGATCTTCAATATAATATATTCAAGTTGTTGAGATTTTTTTTCCCAATTATTTTTTTCACCTGCTGATTTTAGTATTTATAAAGCAAGGTAGTGATAAAAGCCACACTTTAAGTGGATTTACTGAACAGCAGGATTTAAATCACACTTATGATGAGAAAATTATATCCAGAAAATAAGAGGCTTAAGGTGAATCTGTCACCTACATAGCATTTAGCATCATTATTTTGGGGAGAAGATGGTCAGAAGGGTGGAGGAGTGTTTAAACTAGGGAAAGGGGGGGAGGGAAACTACAATATAGAAGGGGAAGATAGTGTAGATAGAGAGCTGGGGCTTATAAATGTACCTGGGGGTGGAGCAGAGGGAGGGGTTAGAATAGTTAATAGGTATAGGCTTCATAGGGAAAAAAACCATACACCTCTAAATTGTATGCTTACTAATGCCAGAAGTCTGACAAATAAAACTGACGAACTGGAGTTAATAATGTCTGAAGAAAATTATGACATAGTGGGTATAACAGAGACATGGTTGGATGATAGCTATGACTGGGCGGTTAACATACAGGGTTATAGTCTATTCAGGAAGGATCGGAAAAAACGAAAAGGGGGAGGAGTTTGCCTTTATGTAAAGTCCAGCCTAAAGGCCACACTGCGGGAGAATATATGTGAGGGAAATGATAATGTGGAGTCATTATGGGTAGAAATATATGGAAAGAAAAATAATAAAATACTGATCGGGGTTTGCTATAAGCCACCAAATATAATGGAAGCAGCAGAAGATCAATTATTAAAGCAAATAAACAAGGCAGCTAATCACAATGAGGTGGTTATTATGGGGGACTTTAACTATCCCGACATAAACTGGGAAACCGAGACCTGTGAATCTCATAAAGGAAACCGGTTTCTGACTATAAGTAAGGATAATTATCTGTCCCAAATGGTACAGGACCCGACCAGAGGGGGCGCCCTACTGGACTTAATATTAACCAACAGACCTGACAGAGTAACTAATGTGCAGGTCAGGGGACATCTAGGAAATAGTGATCACAATATGATGCATTATAACTTGTCCTTCAATAAGGGAACTCTTAGAGGAGCCACAAGAACTATGCACTTTAGGAGGGCAAAGTTTGATCAACTAAGAGAAGCCCTTAACACTGTAAATTGGGAAAATGTCCTCAAAAACAAGAGTACAGACGCTCAATGGGAGATTTTTAAGAATATCTTAAATTCTCACTGTGAAAGGTACATACCGTATGGGAATAAAAGAGTCAGGAACAAGAGAAAACCAATGTGGATAAATAAAAATGTAAAGGGGGCAATAAATGGCAAAAAAAAGGCATTTAAGCTACTAAAACAGGAAGGCAGTGAGGAAGCACTAAAAAGCTATCGGGAAAAAAATAAAATATGTAAAAATCAGATAAAAGCAGCAAAATTGGAGACAGAAAGACTCATTGCCAAAGAGAGTAAAACAAACCCCAAAATGTTCTTTAACTATATAAATAGTAAAAAGGTTAACAATGAAAGCGTTGGCCCCTTAAAAAGTAATGAGGGAGAAGTTATAGACGGGGATCAGGAAAAAGCTAATCTATTAAATATATTCTTCTCTGCTGTATTCACAGAGGAAAATGAAATGCCAGGTAATATACAGCAGGATGAGATAAATGCCCCAGTACATGTCGCCTGTCTAACGCAGGAAGAAGTGCAGTGCCGCCTAAAAAAAATCAAAATAGACAAATCACCAGGTCCAGATGGCATTCACCCCCGCGTTCTAAGGGAGTTAAGTAATGTAATAGACAGACCCCTATTTCTAATATTCAAGGACTCTATAGTGACAGGGTCTGTTCCCCAGGACTGGCGCATAGCAAATGTTGTGCCAATATTCAAAAAGGGGACAAAAAGTGACCCGGGGAATTATAGGCCTGTTAGTTTAACTTCTGTTGTGTGTAAACTGTTTGAGGGTTTCCTAAGAGATGCTATTTTGGAGTATCTCAATGAAAATAAGTGTATGACTCCATATCAGCATGGGTTTACAAGGGATCGGTCCTGTCAAACTAACCTGATCAGCTTTTATGAGGAGGTGAGCTCAAGACTGGATCGGGGTGAATCGCTGGATGTCGTATATCTTGATTTTTCCAAAGCATTTGATACGGTGCCACATAAAAGGCTCGTACATAAAATGAGAATGCTTGGGCTGGGGGAGAATGTGTGTATGTGGGTAAGTAACTGGCTCAGTGATAGGAAACAGAGGGTGGTTATTAATGGTACATACTCTGAGTGGGTGACTGTTGCTAGTGGGGTACCACAGGGGTCAGTTTTGGGTCCTATTCTTTTTAATATATTTATTAATGACCTTGTAGAGGGATTGTATAGTAAAGTATCAATCTTTGCAGACGATACTAAGCTCTGTAACGTGGTTAACACAATAGAGGACAGCGCACGATTACAAATGGATCTGCATAGGTTGGAGGCTTGGGCTGGGATGTGGCAGATGAGGTTCAACACAGATAAATGTAAGGTTATGCACATGGGGAAGAAAAATCCAGGCTGGGAATATGTATTAAATGGGAAAACACTGGGGACGACTGACATGGAAAAGGACTTAGGAGTTTTAGTTAACAGTAAATTTACCTGTAGCGACCAGTGTCAGGCAGCTGCTGCTAAGGCAAATAAAATCATGGGGTGCATCAAAAGGGGCATAGATGCCCACGACAAGGAAATAATTCTACCCCTGTACAAGTCACTAGTCAGACCACACATGGAATACTGTGTACAGTACTGGGCACCAGTGTACAAGAAAGATATAGTGGAGCTGGAGAGGGTTCAAAGACGGGCAACCAGAGTAATAAGGGGAATGGGAGGACTACAGTACCCAGAAAGATTATCAGAATTGGGGTTATTTAGTTTGGAAAAAAGACGGCTTAGGGGGGACTTAATAACTATGTATAAATATATAAGGGGACAGTACAGAGATCACTCCCAGGACCTATTTATACCCAGGACTGTATCTATAACAAGGGGACATCCTCTACGGCTGGAGGAAAGAAGGTTTCTACACCAGCACAGACGGGGGTTCTTTACAGTAAGAGCGGTGAGATTATGGAACTCTCTGCCAGAGGAAGTGGTGATGGTAAACTCAATAAAAGAGTTCAAAAGGCGCCTGGACGTGTTTCTTGAAAGCAATAATATTACAAGTTATCGATATTAGATTAATAGGGACAGAACGTTGATCCAGGGATTTATTCTGATTGCCATATTTGGAGTCGGGAAGGAATTTTCCCCCTGGTATGGGGCAATTGGCATCTGCTTCATAAGGGTTTTTTGCCTTCCTCTGGATCAACACAGTAGGGACACAATATGTATATAGGTTGAACTTGATGGACTTTGGTCTTTTTTCAACCTTATGAACTATGTTACTATGTTACTATGTTACTTGTCACATTAAAATTACCAATATAGGCAAAAACTAATGATTTCTCAATAAGTTAATTTAGATGCTATAAACTTGATTTATATTTTTTTTGAAAAAAGAAAGAATGTCATCCTGGGAGGCTGATTTTATATCTCACTGACAGCTGCCAAGCAAACTAAGTTTGGGACAATAAGCCCTCTTGTAGCAATGATTTTGTCAGTAACGATACATGTAACACCTACATGGTTCCCAGTCTTCTGCTGTATGTATTTTAACGTAATATATTTCTTTAGATAATTACATTTTCTATCACTTTTTTAAGGTCTCAGGAAGGTCTTTATTGCCTTGTAATCCTACTGGTAATGACAGACTTGTTAACCAGTCTTCTGCTGTATGTATTTTAATGTAATAAATTTCTTTACATAATTACATTTTCTATCACTTTTTTAAGGTCTCAGGAAGGTCTTTGTTGCAGTGTAATCCTACTGGTAATGACAGACTTGTTAACAATGACATAATGTAAGGCATTATTAGAGCTATGAGTTGGCCGTGTTAGATCTATTGCTGACCTAGCTAAAATTGCTGACCTATTGACCTTGTAATGCAGCAGCAAACTGAGGTGCTGCCACATAACCTGATTAGGCTGTGGTTTAGCCCCTCCCCTAATAATTTCTGTAGATCTATAATTACATATATTTGATGCTATGATTAAGCTTGTCATACGTATGAAATGGATCAGGCGGGGGAGTGTGTGAAAGATCAGACCATGATGGTACAGGTAGGCATTACCATTCTTCCATTTTTTTTATCATCAAAAAACATAAACTTTGGCCTTTACTTCATTCATTGTGAGCCTACTGCTACTTCTCTCAGCAGAAGAAGGGGGGTTCAGTGTTGAAGGGGGGTTACACGGCATGGATAAAGTTAAAAAAGGTTTTAGATTCCGCAGTATCCAATTTTTCGGGTTAACTTGATAAAGTACAGAACAGGGTACTAACTATAGAGAAAAAGAAATATTTAATAATTTTTCCTTTTTTCTTTCATATCCAAAAGTTCACAGTAAATAACAGCAGTGGAGATAACAGCATTTAACGTTTAAAAGAGAACCATTGTACAACACTGCCGAATATGATGGTGCTATATAAAACAATAATAACTAATCTAAAAGGATCAACAGGATCCCATAGGAAAACAAAACTAAAACACAATTTATCTCTAATGGTGGAAAAGAAATCTGGTATTTTTTTAGATCTTGAATTTGGTAAACTTGTCATGATAATAATCTCTTGCTCTTATTACAACATATAATAATAAAGAAATGTATTAGACACCTATGTGTTAAGGCCTTTGGTTTGTGTGTCTTGTAGAAAAGAAGACAACATCTCCTGGTCCTGGAAGTTATAGTCCAGAGAAGAGTCTGATCCCCAGCTACCACAGACCACCATCCTATTCCATTAGCTCTCGAACTCGTTATCGCTCCATTGACCAGGTTCCTGCACCAAATACGTATTCTCTTCCTCCAGTGCTTGGATCACATGTTAAAGACAAAGTTTCTGCTCCTGCGTTCAGTGTGTCTGGAAGGTACCGCCATGGCGGATATTCTGAAGATTTGGCTCAAACACCAGGCCCAGCCCACTATCTCCAAACAGATCTTAGCTCTTATATGAAGAAAGGGCCTGCTTACTCCATGCTTGCTAGACAAACAGGAGCAAAAGCAGTCCCCGTCACTCCAGGGCCTGCGGCTTATAGCCCTGAGAAGGTAAAAAGCCACAAGAGCCGTGCACCTGCATTCTCATTAGGAATCCGACACTCTGAATACACTACTCCGCTCATCATAGATGTGTCTAACTAAGAGAACAGAACAGCTACTCCACTCAGCAACGTATTCCTCTTAAACAAATGTGTTACTCACAAAGTTTCCTAGCATACATTGCTCTCTTTCTCACATTAGACGTTTAGATTTATGAATTCTCTCATCCATCTTCTCCACATACAGCTGTACTACATGACCAAAAGTATGTGGGCACCACTCCTAATTATTGAGTTTAGGTGGTTGAGCCATCTCCATAGACATAGAATGAGTTGTGCTGAATGACTTCTAACGTGGCACTGGATGCCACCTTTGCCACAAGTCAGTTTGCAACTTCCTGCTCTGCTAGATCTACCCTGATCCACTGCAAGTGGTATTGTTGTTAAGTTGAAGCATCTCAGAGCCATGAATTGTTAGACCATGCACAGAACAGGGTTACCAAGTGCTGATTCATGTAGGGCGTAAAGATTGCTTGTCCTCTGTATCATCACTGCAGAATTCCAAACTGCCTCTGGAAGCAACACCAGCACAAGCAATGTGCATCTGGGGTTTAATGAAATGGGTTTCCATGGCCGAGCTGCTGCACACAAGCCGAAGATCAATATGTTTAATGCCTAATGTCAGCTGGAGTGTTGTAAATTCATGGTGCCTACTGTTAAATTTGGTGGAGGAGGGATGATGGTTTGGGGCTGTTTTTCAGGGTTTGGACTAGGCCCCTTAGCTCAACTGAAGGATGATCTTACAACATACAAAGACATTTTAGACAATTGCATGCTTCTAACTTTTTGGCACCAGTTTGGGGCACCAGTTCCTGTTCCAGCATGACTATTCCCCTGTGCACAAAACAAGGTCCATAAAGACATGGTTTAATGAGTTTGGTGTGGAGGAACAAGTAGCCTACACAGGGCCCTTGACCTTAACCCCATTGAATACCTTTGGAATTAATTGGATTGCTGATTGCGAGCTTGGCCTTCTCATCCAATATCAGTACCTGACCTCACAAATGATCTTTTGCTGAATGGAACAATATCACACACACACACCAAAATCTTGTGGAATGCCTTTCCAGATTAGTGTAGGCTTTTATAGCAGCAAAGGGGGGAAGGGGCTACTCCATATTAATCTCAATGGTTTTAGAATGGGATGTCCGACAAGCTCATATAGGTGTGATGGTCAAGTGTATGCTTTTGGTTATATAGTGTACTTTTCGCCATCTTAAACTAACAGGCTTTTCTTGCAGGTACCACATAAGTTATTTCATCCAAAAGAACCTGTAGCTCCTACATATATGGCTCTATACACTTTCCAATAATACCACTTACAGTTGACTGTGCAATATCTAGCAGGGATGAAATTTCACGAACTGATTTATTGCAAAGGTGGCATTTTATCACAGTACCACAGTTGAATGTACTGAGCTCTTCAGAACAGTGGCGTCGCTACAGGGTTATTCCTTGCCCCACCGCTGAATTTGGAATAAAGTCGAAATGTGACTTTAAATCCTGTGCGGAGGAGAGAGAGGGGCGCCTAGCAGCCGCTCAACGCCCCTCATTCTCCTTGATGCGGAGGAGAGAGAGGGGCGCCTAGCGGCCTCTACCTCTGTTGCGGTGCCGGCATTTCATGACGTCATATTCCGGCGCTCAGCAGTGAAGCAGCGGGCAGCAGAGCAGGAAGACAGAAGCCTTGTGTTCCCGTCGCTGGACCTAAAGGTGAGAGAACTACAAAGGGTAGATAGTGAGTAGGGAGAGGGGGTAGACAGTGAGGAAAAGGGTAGTAAGAATATTGAAATAAGTAAAGAGTGTGAATTAATGTGTGGATGCATTGTGTGAATGAGGGAGAGCATGAGTTAATATGTGGATGAATTGTCTGAATGAGGGAGAGCAGGAGTTAATATGTGGATGAATTGTCTGAATGAGGGAGAGCATGAGTTAATATGTGGATGAGTTGTCTGAATGAAAGTGTGAATTAGTAAGTGACTGTAAAAGTGTTTGTGTGTATCATACATGTATAATTGTGGAGGGGCAAAGATAGCACTAGTAGGATGTTTGAGTCTTGGGAACCAAGATGGCACAGGCAGGGTGAATATGAGACAAAGATGGCACAGGCCGGGCTGTTGGGAACAAAGTTGACTTGTGCTGGACTATTTGGGGACAAAGATGGCAAATCTTATGTGCGTTATCTTGGTGCTGGTCAGGTTCTATGTGGGCAGTGTGGATGCCAGGACTGGCTTTGGGGTGTGTAACCTGTGATCTAAGCCTGTAATTTAGGGGGTTTTAAATAAACCTTTAATGCCGTGTTTTTATGTGAATTCCAATTGATCTATACCTGCAAAGCTGAGTTTTTGTGTTATTCTGAAAATCCATATCTGCTATGCTATGTTTGTATGTCTTATTCAGTTGATTAATACCTGCAATTCTGTTTCCATGTATTTATTTGATCTATACCTGCAATGCTACGTTTCATATATTATTATTGTATACCTGCAAATACAGGATTTGTATGTCTGATTCTGTTTATTTGATATATACCTTCAGTGCTGAGATCACAAGTGAATTTCAATTGATCTATACATGCAAAGCTGGGTTTGTGTGTTAATGTGTTGATCTATACCTGCTATAGGCAGCAGGGTCTAATATTAATGAAACTGCCAGTTCAGCTGTAATTTTGAAATCATGTTTCAACCATAGTCTTTACTTAAAAGAGATAAGTACTCATTATGTAGTTAAAAATGCATGTCTAACGCGTATATGCGATGGGGCGATCCCAATAATAAAGGGAGGCTGGAGGTCATCATACAAGGGTGTGGGGCACCACATTAATCTATACTAAAAGGGTGCTGGCTGGGGCATTAATACACAAGGGGCAAAAACACTAAGGGGGTATAAACGACAATGCAGTGTGAAAAATCCATCCTGATTTACATGTCTGTGATGTAGATTGTGTCCTGCTGTTTGTGTGTTTTTGGTTATCAGTGTAGCAGAGCCTGTCCTGGGGTGTGTGTATAGGTTTTGGTGTGGCAGAGCCTGTGCTGGTGTATGTGTTTGGGTGTCAGTGTGGTACAGCCTGTCCTGGTGTGTGTGTGTGTGTGTTTGGATGTGGGTGTGGAAGAGCTTTTCCTGGGGTGTGTGTTTGGGTGTCGGTATGGCAGAGCCTGTCCTATATGTGTGTTCGGGTGTCGGTGTGGCAGAGCCTGTCCTGGTGTGTGTGTTTGGGTGTTGGTGTGGCAGAGCCTGTCCTGGTGTGAGCCTGTCCTGGTGTGTGTGTTTGGGTGTCGGTGTGGCAAGGCCCTGAAATCATTTAGTGGAAAAGTTAAGGTATTGTGTTCTTTACTCTATAATATTTATTTCAAGGATTAGTCGTACTAAATTGTGGCTTCAGGCTTCCCATGTTGAATGATCAAGTATTATGTTAGTCCAATAACAAAAGTATCATTCCATAGCACAGTACTTTTGGCAATATATATGTTTTTTCAGTGGTATGATTTAATGGTGGAATTTATTAATGCCTCCCCCCCCCCAGTTTGACTGTGGTATCTTGTGTGTTTCAGAACAACCAATTTTTTCATAAATGTTTGTAAATGCAGACCGCATGGCTATGTGTTTGATTTTCTACACCTGCGCCAATGGGTCTGATTGAAAACCTGAATTCAGTAATTAAGAGGCGTGTCCCAATACTTTTATTCATATAATGCAGGGCTGGCCCAAGGCATAATTCCGCCTAGGGCGAAGTTTAAAATTCCGCCCCCCCCATTATCTACCCTTCCTCTAACCCCCCCATTATCTACCCTTCCTCTGCCGCCCCCCCATTATCTACCCTTCCTCTCCCTCCCTATTATGTACCCTTACTCTCCCTCCCTCCCTTCCTATTACCCCCCCCTTTGTACTTACCTTTCAGCAGTCCTGTGGCGAGTCTCCCTGCTCTCTCCTCTGTGAGCCCTCTAGCTCGGTCTCGGTGCCGGCTTGTAATGCTGAGCGCCGGAAATGACATCATCTTCCGGCGCTCAGCATTACAAGCCGGCACCGAGACCGAGCTAGAGGGCTCGAAGAGGAGAGAGAGGGGCGCCGAGTGGGTACTGACAACTTGGTAAGCAAAAACCACTCGACACCCTCTCTTCCGCTTTAAATAATAAAAAAAGGGCTTGGGGCCCCTTCAAAAGTGTCGCCTGGAGCAATTGCCCCACTCTGCTCCATGGTAGGGCCGGCCCTGATATAATGTGTATCACTTGCATTGCTCCAATTACAGCTATTTGTTAGACACCACTCCCACAAGTCTTAGCTACCTTTATCTGCCACCTAGTAGTTTATCAGATGGTTGTATGCTTTCTAGTTGCCCCTAACTCAGATATCTCATTACCATTCCCTTGACTGCTATTCTTTTTTGCAGCCTGATTTGTTGATAACTATTGTTTCTCCTTATACTGCCATCTCTTGCTACATTTCACTCCATCAACACCATCACACCGCTATCACTACTCCAATCCAACCATCCCACCCCCAACATTATGACAGAGATATCTTCCAGGCCATTTCTCTAGTTATGTAAAAAATAACCAACAAGCGTCTCATGGGAGCCAGGAACTTCAAGGAGCTTGGAGTAAGGAGGGGCTGCCTTTTCACAACAATGGTGTAACGGGATTTGGATAGTTAACTAATTGGAAGTGCAAGACAAAGGAGAAAGACAGCAGATACATCTGAGGAAGGGAACAGTATAGTATGTGGGATTATTATCTGTAGCTACAGTTCTCACGACCAACTTTTAGCAAGATTCATTTTATCTTATTGATATTTCAAAGAGTGCAGACAGGCAGCAAAGCTGCCCTACTGTCTGTTTCACCATTTCAATACTGCACCACTTTTTGTCACTGCTTCTCTACATCACAGTTTACCATATTGTTTTATTTTCAGATTTTTCTCTTTCCTCCATGCTACACTTCTTGCTTATGGTGCTGGCTTTGGTTGACACCTAACGCTCAGTCACTGTCACCTAGATCAACCATTGGCATAGGTACCCTGATCATGGTCTCTTTGTGCAAAGACTGTGATAACTGAGAAAACAACAGGGGACCTGTAGCTGGAGGGTTAATTAGAGGCCATCAGTGTTAATTATTAATTAGGGGGAGGGAATTATAATTAATTATTCAGTAGACAATGGAGAAGGTGAATATTTTTTATGTTTAAAGAAAAAATGTATTTACATGTAACCAAACAATTCATCATCATGATGGGCCTAGGCTTTTTGGGGTCTCATTATATTATATTATCTATCTATCTATCTATCCATCCATCCATCCATCCATGCAGCCATCTATATTGGGTCCCATTTATAGAGCAATTGCACTGCAAAGTTTTACAAGTGCCCTAACACCATAGCAACCAATTGACTGGTCCAGTCAGCAGGAACATTCCATTGGTTGCTATGGTAATGACGACTTTTGAAAATTTGCACCAGAATCGCTCTTTATAATTAAACCCCAGACTGTCCACATATTATATATATTTCTCACTTTGCCCTGTTCGAGACTAACACAAATGTCTCTTGTCTGCTTCTAATACTATAATGAGGTTGCACGGCAGTTAATATACAGATCTGTACAGCTGAGAGACAGTGATACATAACAAACCCTTGTTTTTTGTCTTTATGGTAGGTTCTAGTAGCTTTGAAACGTTACAGAAGGCAGATGTGCTAGACACAAGGCAGATTTAGAATGTACTGCATTGCACAAGGCTAAATATATTTCGGGATCAATGCTTTATGGATAAGATTGCCAGACCTACAATATAATACAGGCTGGATGAAAAATGCATACTGCTTGTGGTTAAGGATCTTTTTTATGAATTTCAGCAGTACATTTGTTTTAATAAAGAGGAATTCAGACCATTAAACTTATGTTTGCTTTATAAACTAGTCCTTTGTATAAAATATCCCTGAATATCTTATAGGAAAGGACACGCTACAACAGCAGGTTCTGCTGACCTGAGCTGGGATGCTGTGTGTGTGTGTGGTGGGGGCACATGAGTAATATGAGAATGACATCATTGTGCGAGAGAGTGGATCCTCCCCAGGGAAAAGGGGAGTGCAGGAGGAGGGAAAGAGAGGAGCAATCACTTTGAAAGCTCTGGATGGATCCCAGCAAACGGCATGCTAGCTGACTCCAGGTATGATCGTTTTCGCAACGACTCTGTAACTTCAGCAAAGGGGCAGCAACAGCCTGACGCTGAAGACATGAGTGGACAGATGGCCCCTGCTTCCCCCACCGCAACAACTTCCCTAGGACAGCCGTTCTCTGAGCCACAGTGCCCGGAGGAGCAAGATGTGGCTACTACTTTCTGTATGATGATACCAAAGATGGGGCAATGGAAATTTGCAAGTCCCTCTGCTTTCTTGAGTCGCTCCCCTTCCGGAGCCAGCAAGGAATTGACACTTGACAAATCGGGAAATGGTGGGGCACTAGGGTCAGTGTTTGGAGCCTGTGATCCTGTATGCTCCACACCTTGTACTCTGCAGGTGATAAACCGGTTGCGAGGGGGAGCAAGAGGGGGTGGGAGAAAGGTGTCGAGGACAGAGACATACAAACTTCCAGGGGAGGAATGGAACCGTAAAGGGACTTTCATCAGTAAACCAGCTCAAGGCTGGTTGCACCCTGATGACCGATTGCAAGGTCCTGGGGTCTCATATATTGTGAGGGTAAGTGTTATGGCAGGGGATTGGGAAGCCTGAATTGTATTGTCTTGTAGGGTGGGGTATTTCTGTACAAGGCCTGATTTAATACTGGTAAATGAAACATGTGTGCAGATATGCTTTGAAGCGTGAATGCATGAGCATGTAATTTGTGGTGGCAGTTAAGCAGACATTAGGCATTTAGGGAGTCAGTTGTAGGTCCGCAAAAACCAAAACAGTGTTGGTATAGCTGTTCATTGGAAGCTATTTTAACTATGGTTATTTAACCTTTGGCTTAAATGACCCATTAAGTGATACGCCCTAAGCCACATTACACACTTTTGTATCCATGGCCCTTTGAGAATGGACCAAGCGCAGTCAGTAGTGCAGAGAAGTGTTCTGATGCGTGATTGGTCACACTTTTGTTCATGGCGATTGGATGAAATGCTGATGCATTATTTTTGTTCCCTTTGTTTTGCTGTGCAGTGATTGGCCATTGGCTCCTTTGTTTTGAAAGGTGAACAAGGAGCTGGTAATGCCATGGTGTGGTTCAACTGTTAAGGTTCTAGAAGATAAGCAATCTAAACTAATTTAATAAACCTGCTTAGTGATATGTTTTACTCGTGTACTTACCTACTTTTGTTTTATGATGCCACAAGGGTCTTCGCGTTGAGACAAGTTTGAAATTAACCAGGTGCAGCTCCTAAAATACATCAACAGAAAATGATGTATCACATAATGAGTTGTCACACAATGTACCCACCACTACTTGATCCCAGATGACAACCTAAAAATATTCTGCATTGCTTTAAAAATGAAAACGACATACTAAAGATACACAATAAGTAATTTTAGTAACATCTCATCTTGTACCATCTAGACCTTAGCAACATCTCCAATTTCATATTAATCACAGGTCTGCAAATGATGATGTTTTTCGGAGGAATACTAAATAAATAAGAAATCTCCACTATCTAAGTGAAGATCCATAACAGTTCAGCACCATTTTAATTTACTAAAACAGTTGGAGCTAATTTCTAAAATGAACAATAAAAAAGACAAATTTGTAGTTATTGATGTAAAATCCATTTCCTCCACTAAAGTGTTGCTCTAAAAAATGCAGACCTGCATTTGCGTATTTCCAATGCATTCTGCCCTAGAGACAGGATTCACGTTCTAAAAATTGAAGTTACGAAGGCCGTCCTGTGCCCTGCAAATTGTTTCTATGTACAAAACTGTTCAGGGCAACAAATCCCCTCCCTTTTGATAATGTGGCCTGTTAGTCTTTCTAGAAGGCTGGCATGGCAGTTTCATGGATGGTTGCTAGGGTAGAATGCACAAGGAGTGTGTGATCTACATTAACGATATCTGACCAAGCTGCTGCCGCATGCATCGTTACCATGTACATTTGACTTAAAAACAGAGACCATAGAAGAAAGGACTGTTGCTTCTTTGATGCCTTAAACCTGGGCTTAACTGCTCCTTTATTATAAACTAACTTTTTTAATCCCTTATACATTGCCTAAACTTGTTTTGAGATTGTAAATATTACCTTGGCCATAGGCATTAAATGCAATGGTTAGCAAAGTATGAAAGAATTTTCAGACTCCACTGCCTGATCTTCATGCTTTGGTTGTAGCATATCCACTTAAGTGCATTTCAATAAAAGGGAAGATGGTGAGGGATGAGGTTTCTCTTACAGATGAGGAACAGAGGTAATTAAGATGTGTCCCAAATGAATTGCAAGCTATGACATAACTCAGTGGGCAGAAGGAGCACATTACATTTACTCAAAAGGCTACGTAAAGATCATTTATTTTTTAAACACTACTCATGAATAAAGACAACAGGGGCTACAGTCTCTAAAAGCTAAAGATTTATATTTGGACAGGGTACACTAACCAAAAAAGAGAGTGTAAGATTCAGGCTCTCCTTCTCATCTTTCCCAGGAGGTGGAGGATTGATTCAGAGGGGGAGGGCTCCTTATGTCATACATTCTGGCCTTGCTCAAACCCGCTTCTAGATTAAATTAACTTCATCTGAAGCCAGAGGCAAGATGCAGACAGAGCGAGCGGTGGGAGGAGGGAGGAGAATAAAAGTCAAGATAAAGATGCAGAAGACTAGGCCATAAAAACAAGCAGTCAAATTAAGTACCAAATATATGTAACCAGTCCAATGACACAAGTAGAAAGCAATCCTAATGTGGGATTAAACTCTTGGTTTACTAGGTTACCCTAAGGAACGAGGCTTGCAGGTGGCAAAGTGCTTCTGAATTTAGGGCACAGTCACCATTGGCTAATACTACAGTAAAAAAAAGCATGTCTAAAAAAAAACTCGGCAGAAAAACCTTGTTTTCACATCTGTATTTCTGCTGATTGTTTTGTCTGTGAGCTGAAATGAGCATTTAACAAAACCCTAAACAATGGAATAAATGGCAAGAGCCCGCATACAACACAATCCATCAGCCCCATAACCACAAGACTATCCAGCAGATTCTCCCTTCTGCATGCTACAGTAGCCTTCAGCACCCACACTTTTCACACAACAATATACAACAGTCCCACTCCTCTTCCCCAAAAAGCACTACCCTCCTTCATGCTTGCGGACACTTCTTGGTCACGCACAATGAAGATCCATAGTACTTTAGGCTTTAAGCACCACCCAGTTTAACCAACAATTCCCATGGTAAAAGGTTATCCATTATTTTAATCTGTAAACACCATTACACAGTTTTTAGTGTATAGATATAGATATAGATGTGATATTTGGAAAAAAGTGGCATTGACTCATTGGCTGTATCATACCTCTCAAGTACAGATAATAAGATAAAAACAGGAGGCTTGTCAAGCAGATACGTATTGTGTTTAGTTTAGTTAAAAAGAACCTTAAACAGCGGATGTTCATTTATTGGTCAATATAGGTGTAAATTTGGATGCATTGATATATTTTTACAAAGCTTTAAATGGGACCAAACCTTAACTGTACCATTTTGCCAAGAACATTATAAAGTGATGAGTTGTTTCCTGGAACAGCTCAACAAATCTGTCTGGGCTTCTGCAGATAATATATATTTAACTCACCAAATTTATTATGAATTATAAACGGTCAATTCTCACAAGTGTCTGAAAGAAGGGCTGGGCTGGTCCTGCATGATCTAGCCTTGCATTATACAATGCTCTTCTAGTCCTTCCTCCATCAGAAAGCCCGAGTGTAGACTTTGTAGTGATATTAAAAACCATAACACGCCTGCAAACTCCAACTCAGTCAATACACCCACTACAACGTCTATGACACTCAGTCATACAAAGGCCTGTGTCTGTACAAACAGATAAATATAAAACCTGCATGGTCAGGTTAACAACCTTCTAATAGCCCTGCAAGATGGGTAGAAGGAAAGGGATTAAAACAGATGTTAGCAGATAATAGGTTGCATTCAGAAGGCTTTAGGGTTGTGCTTGAGATGCACTTGTTACAAAGGGTACTAGTGTTGCAGAAGCTTCTAGCTAAGAACTTTGTGCAGCCCAATGAGTCCCTATCCAATGAGTCCTTACATAGGAAGGGAGACAAAAATCTTAATTAGCAGTGGCGCAACTATAAAACACAGGGCCCCAGCGCAAACATTTTCCAGAGGTCCCCAACTTCACCAAGCAACATATCGCACAGTACTGCCTTTGCCCCAAGCAGCTTGACTGCCATCTTTTCTCCCTGCCTGTGCCATCATTGCTACCAGTTTGTCAGTGCCCCCAAGCAGCTTGTCTGTGAAATCAATGTCCCCAAACAGAATGTCTGTGCCATCTCTGTGTCAAACAGCTTGTCAGTGCCCCCAAACAACCTGCTTGTGCCATTTTTGCCCATAAACAGCTTGTCAGTGACCCCAAAAAGCCTGCATGTGCCATATTTGCCCCAGCTTGTCAGTGTCCCCAAACAGTCTGCCTGTGCCATCTTTGCCCCAGACAGCCTGCAGTGGCCCCACCCACTCTTACCTGCAGGAGGGGAGTGTCTCTCTTCCTCCGTGCAAAGTGTAAACTAATCCAGTATGGAGGCGGTGGATAGGATGTCACTTCCTGCTCGCTGGATCAGTCAGACCCACCATGCAGGAAGAGAATATGAGAGATAATACGATTGGATAATATCAATATATATATTGATATTAGATGATTATATGATTTTAGAGCTGCAGAGAATTAAAAAATTAATAGTAAAACAAATTTGCCCAAACCCAGAGATGTACTCGCATTAGGTGTTGGTCAGGCCTGAGCAAGTGTTTTGCATGTATTAGGGACAATGGGACAGTAAAGTAACCTTTGGCACTCTAGAGGTTGTGTACTACAATCCCCATTATACATGTACATAGCTCTCATCAGTATACAGCTAGCCAGGCATGTTACAGCACAACTCTAATCATTAAACAGTAAGAGACTGAGGGTGGTACAGCATAACTCCCATCACTATATCCTGAGTCTGAAGGTGGGACAGTATGATTCCCATCAATATAAACTGAGCCACAACTCCCATCATTATATACTGATCCTGGCAAAGACAGTAGTGCAGCTTGACTCCTATTGTTATATAGTAATCTAGATGCTGATGGTTGTACTGCACAACTCTCATCATTATATAGCAAGCCAGACACTGATGATGATACAGCATAACTCATATTAAATAATAAGCCAGTCACTGAGGGTTGTACAGCATAACGCGCATCATTCTATACTGAGCCTGAACATGGTACAATATAACTCCCATCAGTATATACTGAGCCTGACAGTGCTACACCAAAACTCCCATCATTATATTGTGAGCGAGACACAGTGGTACAGCATGATATCATCATATATCTAGACACAGATGGTGGTATTGTATAACTCCTACCAAGCCAGGCACATACTGTTGAACAGCAACTCCCATCACCATATACTGAGCCAGGCACTGATGGCGGTACACCATAACTCTCATAACTATATACTGAGCCAGACAGCATATATATATATATATATATATATATATATATATATCATAGCTCCTATCTCCCATCATCATCATTTTCATTTTGTTCCTTTTTCATTCTTACTCACACTCTCACTCTTATTTACATTCTCTCACATACTCTCACTTACATTCTTACCCACACTGTTCCACACTCTTAGGCTCTCTTTCTTTCTAATGCTCTCTCAATCTTATTCTTTTTCATGGGCTCTCACACGCTCACTAACATGCTCTCACACTCACATACTCACTCACTCTTATTCACGCTCTCACATTCTCTCACTCAGTCTCTTCACTTCTCTTCACTCATTAATTTGCTCTAACTCATACTATCTCATGCTCTCTAACACTCTCTTTCATGCTCTCTAACACTTATCCTCTCTCACACCTTCAGGCTCTCTCATTTTCACATACTTTCTCACCCTCTTGCGTCCTCGTTTTCTCATACACTCACTCACTTTTATTCATGTTTTCTCATGGTCTCTCACTCACGCTTTGTTACACGCTCTTACACTCTCACTCAAGTTCTCTCACTTATTCATGCTATCTAATACTCTCACTATAGAGTAGATTCATACATTGTCCTAGATGGTCATCCGACCAGCTATGAGCTTCTCTTTAGTATTTATGAGCCCATGTTGACTAGGTCTAGGTGAGCCAGGGAAGAGTTAGACTTAATTTGTGTAAGAGTAGCCAGAATGCATGTAGAGCCAAGACACTTTCAGTAGACAGAGGCCCTGTACTTAGCAGAAAGGATAGCATGAAAATTGTTCCACCAAATTGTAGAGCATAGCTTGTCAGGCCTCAGATCTATTCCTAATACATAAAAAACAAACTGATAAAACTGGAGCTTATGTTTACTTTTAAAAAAGAAAACAATATCAAATATTTTAAATGATCTTTTTCTTATGAATATGGTTTACATTTCTAATGTCTAAATGGTCTAAACCAGTATTATAGGAGAATAATAGGATTCTAAAGACATTTTCATTAAGTGCCCTTTTATTAAAACAAATCTCTGTCTGACAGCTATGCACCGTAGAATTACACAAGGTTTTTAAGGGTGTAGGAGTTTCTCATGGCTTATAAAGCTTCTTCTTTACCTAGCTTTTACCATACCATGTGCTCCTGTCTTTCGCATTCTGTGTTCCCTGCTTTTCATCAGGCAGATAATATCCTATTAATGTGTTTGTTTTTTTACATTCCATCATACTCTGTCTCTGTAATGCTATCTCCTTCCAGTACATGGGCTGTATTGAAGTTCTACGCTCCATGAGGTCACTGGACTTCAACACACGAACACAAGTAACAAGGTGAGTGACATCTCAGTGTACTAATTAGACACAGGCATACAGCTACAGAAATTCACCCAGACAGCTGTATATTGCAAACATACATTCATTATTCAGTTGCTGAATATTAACTTTATATGTCACAGAGAGGCCATCAACAGGCTCTATGAAGCTGTCCCCGGAGTAAGAGGAACATGGAAAAAAAAGGTGAGGAAGAAATATTGCTGCAGGTTTTGCCACAGCAACAGTTTTGTTCTTGATACACAGTTATGGTCAACATTCTTGACTCCTCCCATTATTTTCTACATCATGAACAGTGTCTTCAGAAATAATTGGAAATGTACCTACTTTGTATTATCAGAATATTTTATTAGGACATCCAAAGGTATTCAACAAAAAAATATGCCTTTGTCAACGGACATGTAGTGTCTATGTGAAGAAACATGAAATATGACCTGGACAGCATTAAAGGCACTCTTCACGAATGTTTGGTTGCACAACCTTTGTCTATAAGCTTCTTGCACCCACCTGCTGCCGGTTTCTCCCACTCTTCAATTACAATTTATTCAAGCTCTTGAATGTTTGCAGGATTCCTTTTCCAGATGGTAGATTTCAGCTCTTTCCAAAGATTTTCAATCCGACTGAGATCAGAACTTATTGATGGCCAGTCTGAATCAGTCCTTGCCTTCTCTTTGCGCTTTTGGAAGTGTGCTGGACGACCCATGATCTTCGACCCATACAAAGTTTTCTGACAGTGTGTATATAAATATATATATATATATATATATACGTATGTGTATTGTGTGTGTGTTTGAGCATGCATGTGTACTTCTGTGTGTGTGTGTGCATGCATGTGTACTTCTGTGTGTGTGTGAGCATGCATGTGTGTTTGTGTGTGTGAGCATGCATGTGTACTTGTGTGTGAGAGCATTTATGTGTATTTGCGTGTGTGAGCATGCATGTGTACTTGCATGTATGAGCATGCATGTGTACTTGCTTGTGTGTGAGCATGCATGGGTAATTGTGTAAGTAGGGTGAGATGAAGTGTGTGTAAGTGAGCGTGAGTAAGTGTGTTTACATATGTTGGAAGGGGTTTCAAAGAAGGCGCAGACCAGTTGTGTGGGGCAATGATGGAACAGACCAGCTGTTGAAGTTGGGGGGCCTGGGGCAATTTTTTGCACCAGGGCCCGGTAGTTTCTAGTTACGCCCCTGTGCGTGCAGAATGTTGTACGAGTTGAAACCATCACTCCAGATTGCTTCAGGTCATCCTTTATCCGTGTGGATTTCTTACGTGGTGTTTTTTCCACAGTCCGAACCAACCTTCAAAGACTTCTCTGATCGATTTTCCTCTTGTAACCCCATTCCAGGAGGTTCTTGACACCTCCATGAGCAACAAGATTCTTACTGACATTATTGTAGAATAGGGATGCCAAGGTCTATGGAGATGACCTCCTGTAAAAGATTCTAACACATTTAACATCTCTTCTAACCCCAGTAATAAAAAAGGACCATATGTAATTATTGGTATAGGCAATAGGCAAGATATGTCATAAATAAATGATAATTAAGATATATTAATAGGCTTCAGGGTTTCCTTGACCTTAAGTATGGAATGAAGGATTTGCTGAAAAGGCATTCTATAGATAGGATAGTAACTTGTTAATGCATGGTATAGTTGTAACTGTAAAAGGGCATTACAATATGCGTACAGTGACCACCTAAAATAGGGTTTAGACGTGTAAAGACCTTAGTGAGCATGTTTGAACACCCAATTAGGTAAAGACCAGTAGACTGACATCATTATCCAAACCACATATAAGCTAGGCATTTGTAAGACATGGAGAGGCATGGAAGAAGAGGTTGAGGGAAGATGTACTTGCCATCCACGGACTCTTCACGTCCCGAACACTACCTCCCTCCCTCCATCCTCAGGAATGCATAGGATAGATGTCATGAACTAAATTCCTCTCAAAGGTTTTGTAAGACTTATTTTGTATTGTTTTTGTTATCTACTTTTTATATTCTTCTATTTTTGTTCGTATTAAATGTTTTACCTTTGTTTGCATCTAAGTGACTCTGTCTATTTTTGACGCAAATACAGATATATATATATGTGTTTTCCAATTATACGAAGTCTGTATTGGCCCTATATTTTTTTTACACCTCGTACCCTTAAGAATTCTTATGTTTAGTAAAAATAGCATTTCTGATGCTCTCAGATACCTTTCTTTTCTTCACTGTTATAAAATGAAACAGGGAACGAAAGTGGCCTTTTTATGCATTATTATTATGTTTTATTTATATAGCGCCAACAATTTACGCAGCGCTTAATACAATACATAAATTCAAGGGGTATGACAAGACTAGAATTGACAGACTAAGACAAACCAATACATTAGGTGGAGCGAGCCCTGCTTGCATTAAAGCTGCCATTTATTGGCTAATTTAAGCTATGTGAGCACTGACAATTTATCACTGGTGAGTCTAATTTCACAGCAATGACATGCTAGTTCTTCATTTCAAATTAGGGTGCTAATAAATGTGTCCTTTTCTGTTTTTTTACTGTTATTGTTTTATCCTGTACTGTTCTGTATCAAAACATATCAGTGCATATAGTCCAACTATACTACATCTTTTACTACACACTTTTTTCAGGGAATATTGTACATGATGTACAAAATATTCAAGGGTGCAAATAATGTTGACCATATGCATGTCACCAATTTAAACAGGGCAATGCCATCCAACACAATTTTAGTAATTTAAGAGATTGCCGTCACTTCCACCAAACAGTTTGTGTTCCCTTACAGGCCCCCAATAAGTCCCTGGCATCCGTCTTAGGCAGAAGTAATCTTCGATTTGCTGGAATAAGCATTGCTGTGAATATATCTGTTGAAGGCCTGAACCTCAGCATACCAACCACCCGGCAGGTAAGGATATCACAAAATCATACCTGTATATCCAAACGTGTGCAGGAATGAGCTGACTCATACAACTGCTTTGGATCCAGTCTGGCCTGCCAGCTTTTAACTCATTTGTAATGAAAGCCATACTGTAATATTATGTCTTTAAAACCTGGCAGTTGGTGCCAGAGGACATACTATTACGTCTTGTTTCTTTAAGCATCAGCCAGGCTAAATTCCAGCATATTAATTGATAGTCTGGTCTCACCTCATCTATATAAGGTCAAACTGTATGTATGTATCAGCTATTTAATGTCAGAGCGGTCAGAATGACCACTTACACATTATGGGGATTTAAATGTCGGAACTTCTGTTCGGGCATGCCCCTTCTAGTGACATCATCACTGACGGCCCCGTGGGGATCCCATCACGGAGACCCAGGTTTTCCCTGTCTGATCACACTTGTTAATATGATCGGGAGGCCAGAGCTACACAGCTTTGGCTCCAGATCACTGTGTAATCACAGAGATAGAGCGATCACTGCAGGCTCTATGACAGGCTGCAGGAGTATGAGAAGACTGAGAAAGAGATGTTTCTCCCTTTACAAAATAAATGCAATAAGTGTATTATACTCTGTGCTCTCTGGTAGCACAGGAAAAATCCCTCTGGTGTCCTCAGCTCCGAATGGGTTCTCTAGCTGTAGTGCACTGCTCCCTTTTAGAGAGCAGTTCAAAAAAATTATTCAAAAATAATAAAAAATAATATTTAAAAATAAAAACACAAAAGTAATCCCCTGTGCCACCCTGTACCCCTCCCCTAAAAAATTAAAAGCATTACAAAAATACTGCCCCTCACAACAAGTTTTTTTTTTAAAAAAAAGCATATGTTCTAAAATTGGTCAATAGCATCCTCAAAACATGCCAAACCTATGCATATGTCACACCGCTATACTTGGGAAAGGCTGCAAACAAATGATTGTTTCTGCAAGTGGATATAACCTGGCAAGAAATCCAAAGTGGCATTACTGAGTTTGTTTGAAAAAGTATATAATTTTTATGAGGTTTGTGGGAAAATTAATGTACTAAGTATGTAAAAAATGTCATGCCTTCAGAAAATGCTGTCGTCCATATGTGTAAAAATGCCTTCGTCCTGAAGGGGTTAAAATTTGTGATCTTAAGTGAACTAATTGCACACGTATATCTTAGGCTGTTGAGCATTTCATTGCCATTTAACTATCTTAACAGAGTAACCTTGCTTATTTGATCATAATAGATGTTGTTAGCTCAGCACCTCAGCTCTCAGTTGACCTTGTGACACTTTTTTTATCCAAAGCTACAAACACTGTTCATTTTTGCTATAGGTATAGTTGAAAATATTACTATATAGTGTGCATTTTTCTTTACAGGTTATCGCCAATCATCACATGCAAGCTATCTCATTTGCCTCTGGGGGTGATGCGGTAAGGATTGTTTAAAACCACATGGAAAAATGGGGGACCAAACACTAGACATAACAACTCTCCTTCCTTTATATAGGATGCAACAGATTATGTGGCGTATGTGGCAAAGGACCCAATAAATCAGAGAGGTAACAACATTTAACTCACTAAGTCTATAGTTTCATATATAACAGTTGTGCTCAGTGTTCCCCTCTATGTTGTAAAACATTGTGCTTGAGGTAATGGCAACCATGAGCAGTTGGATAATGCTACTTGACCATGAGCAAAACATTTAGTATACTTGCAAACAGCAATTTTGGATAAAAGTTCTAAATATGGAATAGTTACCACATGCCAACCTATTGATTATTCCTGTTGATAATTCCGTATTTAGCACTTTGCTCCAGGACAGCTTTATTAGATATGCAGCTCCCATATTAATTAGACTGAGAACATCACTCAGTTAATTAGACTATCATTCTTTCTTAACATAATCCACCTGCTTCTCTTCAAAGAGGGACTACGTATGTGAAGATGCTTTCTTGATTGCGTCTGACACGTACCCAGCTTATTTACCACTATATGTTAAAAAAAAAAGAGGCTGCACTACAAGAAACCAAGGAAGAGTGATTTTAGGATCTATTTATCTAAGAATTACCACCTCAGATTAATCCTGCTTCAGCCGCTCCTGTAATACTGCTAAATTTAATGTAACTTTCCTCCAGGAATGGCTGAGCCAGCCCTGCGTTAAATTCAGTGCCAGCATTTTAAGGTTTCTAGTGTTCTAGGAGAACAATGTCTCTGGCACCTTCCTCCTGCTTGCACTTACAGATGTGAGAGTCAGAGAGTTAAAATCTACCCTTCCCTGCAAACTCCCAGTTTAGTATATACAAGTCTGGTGCAGGTTGCCATGGGGATGGTGACCCATTTAAAATGTTTATTGTTGCCCTAGAGACACAGATGTGTGGTGTGATATGCTGTGCATCGACGAGGGAGTATTAATACGGACCAGGACAGCCTGGCCTTAGTGGAGCACTAAATTACTGTTCTACATCTATGTAACCATATGGGTAAATAGTTACTCCTCATTGCCCTATGATTTCAGTCAATATTAGGCCACTGTTTGCTCCCTTGCTTACTGTGTCAGAAACCTCCCCAAACCTTTCCAGTATAATGCTTTTATTTGTGGATATATAAGGTCAAAAATATATTGACACTGATTATTCAGAGCACTGGTGTCTGGTTATAAATGTAAAGATTTATTTGCATATTGAATAAATAACTGAAATGCACACAAAGATGTACACACAAAGCTTGTTTAGTGCACCCATTCTCATAATTTGGTAGACAAGCAAAGCAACATGAGCTATAGCAGGACTCAAACAACTCGATTTATGAAAAGCAACAATCTTTTTTAATGAGTGGCCTTCCTTTGAAATACCCTCGGTACACTGGGTGTTATGTATAGAGTGCAATTCTGGTGTAAAGTGATAAAAGTATGGCAGTCAGAACTAACATTATATTGGTTGCACTACTTACCAGTTTTCATCAGCATTGTTCCAGATACAACAGCTCCCAACCTGTTGGGTGTGTGTGGGCTCTTAATTATTGTGGCCTACTCCTCTTTCCGTTCCCTCTCCAAACCATCTGTTAATGTCATCTGTGTCTTAATGTATGTTCTTGTCTCTCACACAACCTTTTGCCCCTCTGCTGGTCCATCCCCTCCTACCCATCCGTCCTCATATGTCCCTAAATTTCACCCTCCCCTTCCCATCATCCACAGCCTGTCATATTCTGGAGTGCTGTGATGGGTTGGCCCAAAGTGTGATCAGCACAGTAGGACAAGCCTTTGAGTTGAGATTCAAACAGTTCCTGCACAGTCCCCCCAAAGTGGCAGCACCCCCAGAAAGGTACGGCGGGAAACATATTTACTTACTGACCTCACTTTTCATGGAGACCTTATCCCTAGTCGCTCACCAATACTTTCAGCATAGTTTTGTAAATGACTTGAGGGACATGCAGATGTGATGGCAGGTAAGCCTTTTGAACCATCTGTTATATATATACCTATTCATTATGTTTATCACAAGCCTTTTCTACTACATCAGCATTTTTCACCTACCATGTAAAGGGTGATACTTTCCAGGTTTCTACATTCCTTAAAATAAAACTTGCACATTTTTAAAGAAAAAAAAATATATAGTTAGAATCAAGTTACTCCACACATTCTCTCATTTAACTTTTTAGCCCTAATTGATTACTTTCTATATTGGTAAACATTATTACCTCTACTAAGAAGGTCATACTAAAGAATCTTAGAAATGGGAGCCAGACAGTAAACTAAAAGAAGTTTTAGATTTAACATGTAGGGATCGGGGGAGCCGAGAAACATTGAAAACAGAAACATCTGGCCCACAATCCTCTGAAGCCAACAGCTTTTTAAAGTATCACACCCTTGCATTTCTCATAAACATGGCTTCTTGTTCTAGGACTTTTCACTTTGAATTACACCCCACATCCTGTTTCCCTTTATTAGGTTGGTTGTCGGAGGAGAGGAACTAGCATGGGGGGTAGAGGAAGATCAGGGTTCAGAACACAACTATTACAATAGCATCCCAGGGAAAGAACCCCCAGTGGGTGGATTGCAAGACTGCCGGATGAGGGAAGCAGGAGCCACCAGCCTTCCTCAGACACAGATAATAGCCAATGGGCAGTGGCCTCAGGTAGGTTGTTTTATTTCCTGTCTATATAATAATACAGCTCAACAACAATATCACTTGCAAACATCATTGTATTTTTACTTATTTTTTTGTACGTCTTTATTTTGAATTTCAAGCTTTATATTGAAACATAAGTTGCACATGAAAGACACAAATAACATTTGTCTTACCATTGCCAAAAGAGTAAGTTTCTGTACAACAGCAGGGAGAGAAATGTTAAAATAAGACCAAAAGTCTCACCAGAAACGATCACAGTCCATATGAACACATATCAATATGCTTGTCAGTACATTCGTGTCACGCGCGCCACCGTCCCTACCTCTGACGCCAGGGCTGCCACGCCTGGTCCCGACTACTCCGCGGCGGTCCCCGCCGGGCGCACACGGCGGTGTCGCGGTCCCACCTCCTCCTCGTCGGCTAGGGTCGCGTCTGCTGTCCGTGGTCGCGCCGGCGCGTCCCCCGCGCGTGCCGAAGGGGACGCGGGTATGACGCGGCGTAGGTCCGCATCTGGCGTACCGCAGTGTACGCAATCTACGCAGCTTACGCAAAATACGCAGAGTACGCAGCCTATGCAGCGTACGCAACGTACGCAACGTGCGTAGATTACGCTGCACAGCTGTTTGTAATCACTTACCTATTTAAACACCACTTTTTCTCTCCTGTAGTCACCCGTTCAAAGTGTTATGCTTTCTGGGTGTGCTGATTACTATATTATCTCGATTTCCTTGTGTACCGACCATTGCCTGTTTTTTGACTACGATTCCTGCTGCCTGGCCACGACCTCGGACCTGTTTAACCGTTTTGCTCCTATCCTGCCTGCCTCGTCCTCGGATACGTTTGACACCGCTGCCTGCCTTTGCCCTTTTGATTACGGACTGTATACTGGACTTCTCTACAGTGCTTATCTGCATAGTAGGATCCTTCCTCTCTCCCTGACCCCGTGACAATTCGTGAATAAGAGAAGAAAACAAGAAAAAAAATGAGATCCCCCACGTGCAGGGCAGAACCCAAGTGTATGAGTATAGTTGGTGTACGTAATGTGCTAATAAACTGATGCCCAGGTCACAGACATCATATGTTCAGACAAGGCAGGGTCAAGATACCAATACTCAATCTGCCAGATATTGGGAATCATGCAGGTAGCGCACACATTTAGTCAACCTGGTCAAGTTCTGGATCTAGAGAGTCAGTCAATGCAGGAACTAAGGAACACAGGGGCTCATTGTATTAGAGCACAGTAACTCAGCTGTGGTTTGAGTGCTATCAGCAGAGGTTGGAACTAAAACACTTTTTAATGTGCACAATAGTGAAGAAACAACAGTTAATTCTGATCACAGCTTTTAAGAGAACAAAATATTTTCTCTGTTATATCAGCCATTCATTTAACTAGACTTGCGCATTCGTCTTTGGGCGAACATGTAAACGAGCACGAAGAGGCCGTTTTTTTGTTCGTTCCGAAGACACGCCGAAGAGAATACAGTGCCGGCAAAACGTAGGAGAAGACGAAGACTCACAACCACGTCTTCGTTTTTGCTGCGCAGCCGCCAAAATTGCAGACAGGAGTGAGCTGATCCTCGTCTCTCCAATCAGCTCACTCTTGTGACGTCACGCTAAGAGTCTCGTCCAATGCCTGTACTGCTGTTTTTTGAATTTCTGAAACCGCCTTTATAAGACCAGAGCTTGCCTGAGAGATCCATTCATTTTTCGCTGTGACTGCTTTGGCAACACTGCAGTGCTGCATCCGAGCGTTACAGAGAGAGATTGTTCTGTTCTGTGTGAGACTGGTACGCCTCAGCCTGCCATTTCTCACAGTGTACTGTGTTCAGTTCTACATCTACTGAATTAATAATTTTATTAATTTAATCTTTTTTTTTTTTTTTTTTTTTCAGTGCTTTTGTCTGGGGTGCCCTTGCCCTGGGCGGACACTAGTGCCTACTGCCTGTCCTGCTTAGATAAATTAAATAATAGAATTTATAAATAATTTAATAGAATATATTATTAATAATTGAATACATATAAAATTATATATATATTTGTCAGTTATATATACTATAGTTAGTATAGTATTAGTAATAATATACTAGTGTAGAGTGTATTGTAGACATTCAAGACATCTACTAGTGTCTAATCTAAAATCATTCAGTAATATCAATAATTCTATAATTCTTAATAGTTAATTAGCTATAAATAAAATTAATAATTAATTACTACTAGCTTATAGTTCAGATAATCTTATTAGTACTGGTGCTGCAGCTCTTTAGTTTGTGCTTTGTTTTAGCAACAGCAAGAGACCAAGTCAATTTTTCTTAATTAATAATATTTAATTTTATTTCATTTGTTTTGCTCACCTCAGTCTATCAGTGAAGTGAACTTGTTGGGCTAGTGAGTGCAGCCGCATAAGTGCTGTGTTCTTTTTTGATCAGCAAGCAGTGACGTTAACTGTTTTGCAAAGATTTTCTCATTTATTTTACATTTTATTTTAATTTTATTAAAAGTACCCTTAGTGTTTTGCTCACCTCAGTCCATCAGTGAAGTGAACTTGTTGGGCTAGTGAGTGCAGCCGCATAAGTGCTGTGTGTTTCAGCAAGCAGTGAAGCTAACTGTTTTGCTGTGACATTTTATTTTATTTCTAATTTCTTTTCAAGAAAGATTGACTGTGTGACGACAACAACTGTACAAAGCTTCAAGCTACTAGCTGTAGTACTAAAATAATTCTAATCTTTAATCTTAATCTATAATATATTATATAATATAATATAAATTCTAATTCATAATCTATAATATAAGTAATTCTAAATTCTAATTCATAATCTATATCTTCTATCTATAATCCATAATCTAAGTCATTCCTCTAATATTAATTATTATATAACAGGGGTGTCCAAGTTTTTTCTGCAGTGGGCCACTTCATCAGAATTGTATACGTGCGAGGGCCGCACTCATTTTTCACTGAGAGAAAATATGGCCTTTAATAAAATATGCAGATTAAAATAAAGTAAATGACACAAAACCTTTACTTTTCTCTCACGGATTTCTGGGATTTCTGTGCCTACAAATTCAGGATTCTGGATAAGTAAAAATAAAATAGTTCTATTTATTTTAGGGATACACTAAAATGAAAATTCTGGACCAAAACCAAAAATTCAGGGTTCACTTAGCCGAAACTGAAAATGACCCCCCCCACACACTTTTAATAAAAGTAAGTTACACACCAAAATTGTACAAAAAAATTATATATTATGATTGTTAACAGCAATCTCAGGCATACCCAGATTCCAGCATGTACTGGTTGGCTGGGCATTGTATTTTTTGTCCAATTTTAGTGTGTAACCACACTTTTATTAAAAGTAACACACCAAAATTGGACAAAAAAAAACAACAATATGACTTGGCATGATAGGAGTGTGATTGCTAACAGCAAACACACTCTTTTTATACCCAGGCAACCAGTAAATGCTGGAACTTAGGCATGATGGCACTGTGATTGCTGTTAGCAGATTGCTGTTAGCAATCACACTCCTATCATCCCAAGTCAGCCAATACATGCTGGTACAGGGTGGCTGTAAGTGCAGACCCCATACTACTGGCAGCATCAATACACAAGGGGGGCAGCTAGCCAGGTTTCAGCATGTACTGACTGATTTAGCAATCATAGTCCCATCATGCCTAGGTTCCAGCACTTACACATCCATGCTATCACACACACCAATTATTCATTCACAGATTCATTCCTTCAATCAGACATACTCATTCACACAACCTACCCCATCCCCTTACCTGCTGTACAGCTCCCGATGCCCCTCACAGACTTCAGCAGGGGGCGCGGCCTCCCTCGTTCTCCCCACAGAGGAGGCAGGACTGGAGCAGAGAATGGACCCTCCCACAAGTAAGCAGCAGGGCTCTTATGATCCTGGCTGCCGATCTCACGCGGGTCCCATGTTGGACGCCCCTGTTATATAACATAATATAATAAATTCTAATTCATAATCTATAATATATATAAGTAATTCTTTCTAATTCATAATCTATATTCTATCTATAATCCATAATATAAGTAATTCTAATCTATTAATAATATAATATTATATATAACTTAACCTCACTTTATCTTAGTGGGCTTGAGAGCGTCTGCCTAGAGTTAGTCTAGAATACTAAGAAATATAGCTTTAGGTTTAGCATAGCAGTAGGATAGGCTCTTAGGCCCGTGTAAATTGAAAGTCTTTAATTTTAAACACTACACTACACACACAACACAAAATTTGAAATGGATGCTCCTTTTGGGACTAAGGAGGGACAAGCTCCATCTACCACCACCAGCACCACCACCAGTTCTAAGATGCAGCCTTTGCGTCAGTCTAGTCGGCCAAGTAGGCCAAGCTCTCGCTTATCATTTGGGGAAGCATTGCTTGAAGGATCATCAAGTAAAGGAAAGGCACCAAAAGCAGGCAGTAGTAGTGCTGCTAGGCCCACAAGCTCTATGGTTTTTTACGGAAAGCCTAAAGCACCAGAAGCACGTTCAAAGTTAAAGGGTAGCACAACTAGTACTTCTACTAGCCCAGTGAGTAAAAAGAAGTAGCCAAATTAGCAGCAAGACTCAGAGGGGTTTTCCCAAACCAAAGCAATCTCATTCCTTCGTAGGGAAGAAGGGCGCTATGGAAAGTGCAAACATTGTGGGAAGCTAATAAGCAGAGGGAAAGTGTCTGGCCATTTTACCAGTGCTAGCATGAAGCATCACCTCAGCACTCAACACAACGCTGTGCTATTGGGGAAAGATGCAGAAGTAAAACTTAGTGCAGGCAGCATAGCTGGTGGCCATGGAAAAACCCCAACAGCTGCTTCTGAGCCAATAGCAGCACCAGCAGCTAGTGCTGGCAGCCAGAGACCAAGGCAGGTTGGAGCACTGCATGACCAGCCCATCCTGGAACAATTTGTGGTATTCCACTCCAAGAGAAAAATGCTCAACCAGCAGGCCAATAAAGTAACGTGACTTATTGGTCAGTTCATTGCTGTTGGAGGGGCATCCTTCTCTATGATTGAAGGGGAGCCTTTCAAACAATTGATGGCGGCTGTGGCTCCACAATATACAGTTCCGTCACGTTCCACTTTCAGCAGGAACATTGTCCCCTCATTGTATCGGTCCTGTGTTTCAGCAGTGAAAGAGGAGCTTTCCAAGGCTGCTGGCCAGTCTGTTCATTTCACAACAGATTTGTGGAGTGCACCTTGTGGGCAGCATGCCTTTCTTTTTTTGACAGCACACTGGTGGCAGCCCGGTGTGCCCAAGGAAGCTGCTGCAGCAGGCTACCGATCATTCCTTCTCCATGCAGAAGTGATGGATGAAAAGCACACTTCCCAAAATATTCTGCATGCGATGAGGAAAATGTTTAGCCTTTGGGTGGGAGCAGAGGCAGGCACCAATGTTGAAGTTGGTTTTGTGGTAACTGACGGAGGTGCCAATATGGTGAAAGCGCTGCGAGATGGTCATATTGTTGGTGTGCGCTGTGCAGCCCACATCATCCATCTTGTAGTGAAGGCAGCAATGTCAGAAGGAACTAATGTAGCAGCAGTAGTTCTGTCCCGCTGCAGAAAGATCGCTGGGCACTTTCACCATAGTGTTAAGGCTAGCCAACTGTTGAGGGAAGAGCAAGAGAGGTCAGGTCTTCCCGTACACTGCCTACGTCAGGATGTCAGTACACGGTGTATCTCCACGTTAGACATGCTGGAGAGGATTTTGGAGCAGCAGAGGGCAATCCATAATCTTGCCTCAGAGCATAATATTGGTATTACATCTCCATTGAATAGGGAGGATTGGACAGTGATCGCCCAGCTAGTGGCAGTCCTTAAACCATTCAGGGATGCCACTGAAAATTTAAGCTCAAACACTGCCAGTCTGGCCCAGGTAATCCCAGTGTTCTCCCATCTAGGCAGCAAGATGGATGTGTTCCTTGAAAACCGTGAGGCTGTTCAAGGTGGCACTCTACATCCTGACATAGCAGCCATAGTCAGGAAGCTGAAGGATCTGCTAAAAGTACACCTTCGCAAACGCATGGAAGAGAGTCCCGAAATGATGCTAGCGTGCCTTTGCGATCCAAGAATTAAGGGAAAGCTAGCTTTGAAATTCAATGTTCTCAGTAGCTACCGGGAGCAATTGGTCAACAAGGTGCGTGACTGGCAGCGTAAAATGGGAATGCTGTCCGAGGAGGGAGAGGTGCAGGAGGAGAAAGAGATTATGTGGTCTGCTACTCCTAGCAGCAGCATCAGCAGCAGTGCCACAAGCAGCACAACACAGCTGAGTGGAGCAGCTGCGTTTTGGGAAGAGGCACTTGGGAGTATAGTTGGACCATCTGACAGAGCTAGCAGCAGAAAGGAGAGTAGTGCTGCTGAAATGGTCTACCTTTACCTCTGTGAAGTTCCTTCTGCACCTAATGTTGATCCTCTTAGCTACGGGGATGAAGAGTGTGTGGCCTGCACTCTCATGGGTTGCGCAGCAGCTTCTATCATGTCTGCCAACCACTGTTCAAAGTGAGCGCGTGTTTTCTATGACTGGAAACATACTGAGTCCACAGCGCTCACACATGGCACCTCATCTGATGGAGCAGATTGCCTTTCTTAAATTCAATCTGCCCAAGTTGGGTTACCCAGCTCTTAGCTTAGAAAGTTAACTTTCTTTCTCTAATGTTTAAGGTAGTTTCTCCCCCTGGTTGCACGTGTTTATGGTGTGGCAACGTCTGCTACCTCCGCCGGTGTAGCCAATTTACGCTAGGACCTAGTGTCTGAGTTCTGGAAGTCCCCTCCCAAACGCCATGGACTGACAGACTTTTATGCTTTGCCCTGGGGTGAAACAAGTGAGCGGGTCGCCAATTGCCCACTCATTCGCCTTTCCCAATGCTGCTGCTGCTGGTTGTGGTGCCAGCGTCTCTTCTCTGCCAGTTCGCTTCCTGGCTAGTGTCATGCCTCAAATGTCTAAAATGTTCAAGGTAGTTTCTCCCCCTGATTGCACGTGTTTGCGGTGTGGCAACGTCTGCTATCTCCGCCGGTGTAGCCAATTTACGCTAGGGCCTAGTGTCTGAGTTCTGGAAGTCCGCTCCCAAACGCCATGGACTGACAGACTTTCATGCTTTGCCCTGGGGTGAAACAAGTGAGCGGGTCGCCAATTGCCCACTCGTTCGCCTTTCCCAATGTTGCTGCTGCTGGTGGTGGTGCCAGCGTCTCTTCTCTGCCAGTTCCCTTCCTGGCTAGTGTCATGCCTCAAATGTCCAAAATGTTCAAGGTAGTTTCTCCCCCTGGCTGCGTCTGTTTGCAGTATAGCAACGCCTGCTACCTCCGCCGGTGTAGCCAATTTACGCTAGGGCCTAGTGTCTGAGTTCTGTAAGTCCGCTCCCAAACGCCTAGGACTGACAGTCTTTGGATGCTTTGCTCTGGGGTGAAACAGGTGAGCGGGTCGTCAATTGCCCACTCATTCGCCCTTCCCAATGCTGCTGCTGCTGCTGGTGGTGCCAGCGTCTCTTCAATGCCAGTTCCCTTCCTGGTTAGTGTCATGCCTCAAATGTCCCTAATGGTAAGGGCAGTTTCTCCCCCCTGGCTGCGTCTGTTTGTGGTGTGGCAACACCTGCTACCTCCGCCGGTATAGCCAGTTTACGCTAGGGCCTTGTGTCTGAGTTCTGGAAGTCCGCTCCCAAACGCCATGGACTGACAGACTTTCATGCTTTGCCCTGGGGTGAAACAAGTGAGCGGGTCGCCAATTGCCCACTCATTCGCTTTCCCAATGTTGCTGCTGCTAAACTAGGTATGCTAGTGCACATAGGTATAGCTGGGTAGGGTAGCACTACAACATTAAATAAATATAATAAAGTAAATAATAATAAATATAACTTTAAGATAAAATTAAATAAACCCATTAAAATTAAAATTAAATTATATTTAGACATAATAATAATAATACATCTTTAACCAAAACAGTGCACTGCTAATAATCTTAAAAATAACCGTACATTAACCCTAAGCTATTTTTTAGTTCTTGTCCAACATTTTTCCATTCGCATACCTGCCAACACACCCAACATTTTCGTGGACAGTCCTGCTTTTTTCCAGTCCTGTCCAGTAAAAGTTGGGTTGTTGCAAAGTATGCCATTATAAACAGGTAGCAAATGTTAGGCATGTATTACAAGTGGTCCAAAATCAATTTAAAAATGTAAAATAATCCCTATTCTTTTATTAAACATCTATGGATGTGTGACTGTGTATGATAAAAAGGAGGCCAAGTTCCTTGGAGCATTTGTCATTTTGTGTACAGTACACCTCGGTACGTGTGTGCAACTCTATTGGTCGTTTCGGCAGGGGGTTCGTCTGCCATCAACGAATGAGGTGCATTCTGCAGTTCTGCAATTCATTTGTTGATGCCAGACCAGCCCCCTTCCGGCGACTAGTAGAGTCACACACACGTACCTTCACGGCGCGAACGCATCTGCTGCTGCTGCTGCTCCGATGTGTTCTTAACCCCGTATTAACCCCTGCTACGCAGCCGGGAGAAAACGAAGATGAAACGAGCACGAAGAATGTCCACGAATATTCGCCCGAAAAGAAGACAGGAACGGGCGAATATTCGCGGAATACGAAGGTTTTTTTTTCTCCGAAGACGAACACGAAGAGCCCCCTGGTGCCCAAGTCTAATTTTAACATTTTAGTTTAAGTCTAAGTATGTGGATAGTGAAGTCAAAAGATGGATGTTTGAACTAAGGCTTAATTGTGTCAGGTCAAATTATCCCCATAACAAATGCTGTTTGACTCTTTGCACCACTACTAGGAACCAAAATAAATGTCCTGTTCATCCTAGAACTATAACCTATTTTAAGGTCAGTTGATTTTAATCTCTGCTCTGTCATTGTATGTCCAGGTGGGTTCTCCAGCTAGAAGACCTCCAGTGTCACATTCATCTTCACAATGGGAGCTAGAGGACCATGGTAAGTTCAGCAAATGTTGTAATTTGGTGATCTTTGATAGTGTACATATGTTTAATTATATGCATGACCCTCTTTCAGGCCAGGCCAGTGAAATATTCCCATTAACCAATGGCAGACTACTTGGGGTACGAGATTATGAGGAACACATGTACGTGAACACACAGAATTTGGATGGCTGGAGCTCAGACAAGGAACCTTACATGATCCCAGAAGACAGTCCAAAGAAGGATCTCTTCGACATGAGTAGGTGAACAGGGCAGTTGTCTTTACACTTTGCAAACCAAGTGTGGTTCAGCATAAGGTATACTATAAGCAGGCTAAGTGAATTACGTTGATCTCATCTTCTTCAAGTAAGTCTGTTGTGTTCCCTGTAATACGTAAAAGGGGTAGCAATACGTATTTTAAACGGAAGCTTGACTTAAAGTGACATGGTGTTGCTTTTTTTTGTAGACCCTGGCAGATTACAGAGGTCAGTATCCTACCTTGGCAGCAGTCACCCTGTGTCATTATTTTAGCATTTTCAGTCTATAATATGAACCCTTGTTTCACTATGGGTGAAGCTTTATATTAAAAGCAGGGTTGGTCAAGGTGTACACATACAGACACTAGTGTCTGTGACAAAGGTTGTGGAAGTAATTGTTGCTACACCAGTAGACCAAAAGTGTCAGGGTTTTATCCAAGCAGCTATCTATCATTATATCACAGGAGTTGTGTGAGAAAAATAGTTTTGTAATGCCCAGTCCCAATTGTACAATATATGTCTGTAGCCCACTGCACGTTTATGGGCAACTTGCTGTTAAGTAATTTGCAGAAAGCTTGATTCTGGGTCAGGTTTTCGTTCATAACAGAGTAGCTACATAATCTGCAATGTAATGAAAGACATCCTTTGACTGGCTCTCTTTTACGGAAAATAAATTGTATTTGGGTGAGCTAGGGCTACCTTATACAAAGTTGATAACACGGCAGTCACCCAGAGGTTGAATTAAAATCAGGGTGGGTGCATTGACAATTGTTTTCCAGGAGACACATGCAACTTGCAGACCAGCACATTTAAGTACCTTAGAGGGACAGTATACCAGCCCAAATAGCCTCACTAATCATTAATGCATATGAAGACACTGTAAATTGGGTATAATATGCTTCTGTGTATAAAAGGCAGGTATAACCTTGAACTCCATTTTGTGGTTAAAATTAAGTACTTTGCGTATAATATGCACCCAAACTCTAGCTTCACAGCTTCACATTGTTCCTGGAGGGATACGTTGTTCCTGGAAGTATACGTTAAATGACAAATGATTTAGGTAAACTGGAAAAATGGTCAGAGCTGTGGCAACTGATATTTAATGTGGTTGAGTACAAAATAGTGCACTTGGGGCATAAAAACCCAAGGGCAGAGTATAGAATATTTTAAACCGTCTAAACTGCAACATGTGAGGAAAGGGATTTAGGGGTAATTATTTCAGAGGATTTAAAGGTAGGCAGACAATGCAATAGAGCAGCAGGAAATGCTATTAAAATGCTTGGTTGTATAGCAAGAGGTATTATCAGTAGAAAGAGTGAAGTGCTTATGATGTTGTACAGACCAGTGGTGAGACCCCACTTGGAGTATTGTGTACAGTACTGGAGACCATATCTCCAGAGGGATATAGATATGCTGGAGAAGGTTCATGGATTACAGGATAAAATTTACCAGGAAAGGTTAAAGGGTCTTAACATGTATAACCTAGAAGAAAGGTGGGGGGATATGATTTAAATACTTAAAGGGAATCAACATGATAAAGGAAGAGAGTTTTTTTTTCAAAAAAGAAGAAATACTACCACAAGAAGAGGGCATAGTATTAAGCTTATCATGAAATATTACTTTACTGAAAGGACGGTGGATGCATGGATTAGCCTTCCAGCAGAAATGGTAGAAAATAATACATTAAAGGGGTTAAAGCAAGCATGAGATAGGCATAAGGCTAAGCTAGCTAAAAATAAATTAATATTTCTGCTGTTTAACAGTAAAGCTGATTTGTTACCAGGAAATCTGAAACATAACAGAATGCTTATAAAAAGGATAAGTATATCATGATGTTAAAATGGCAGTAAACCCCCTCCATCTCTTTAAAGCACATCATATTCTATTACCTGTTAGCACATCAGCATCCCCTATATAATGGGATGACTGTCCTACATAGAACAGACCTGTTACTTTGTGTGGACTCATATCCTATATTAATCTCCTCCCTGTCCAAAGCTATTTAATGATTTCTCATTCAGATGCCACTAACATTCACACGAATAACATAGATACTAGCTCTGAGGCTATGACAAGGCACAAGAAATTAAATAAATCATGCGCCTGACTTTATATTACAAAATATGCATATTATATAAATATTGTATAGCCATACACAATATATGTATTGTGGAAACCAACACATTTCAGAAGTAGAAGTAGCTAAGTTGTAGCAATACCATTTAATAAAAGCCAAAATCAAATCTGCATCTTAATCTACAGCTTTTATCTTTTCTCTTGCAAGCCCAGTGAGGTTAAGTGAGAGACATTGAGCTTGATGTGACGAACCACGCATAGCTTTATCTGGCCTGTTTTTGTGTCGTCATTAATATGAAATGAAGAACCAAACCAGACAATTAAACCAGACATTCCTTCACGCATTAGATTTCAATCAGAGTGAAATGCAGATGAGAGAAGGAGACAGCGCACAGAAAGTCTGTGTGGAAGATATATTTTGTCCTTGTGTTCTCTGAATATATACAGTATTATACCCTTCCCTATGCCCTACTGATAAATTTACACATTAGGTTCTCTGAAATAAATACTCTTCACATTTCAAATATTATTTGCCAAACATGTTTGTTGTGTTTTTTTAACGTGTTTTAATTTTCTTTGCATTTTGAGGTTATATTATTGGGAAAAAAATAATATAACCAGAAACACATTTCCTTTCAAAACTACCTATTTCCCAATTTATCATATTTCTTTCTCTAGGACCATTTGAAGATGCTCTAAAGCTCCATGAGTCTGGGATCTCTGGGTCCCCAAGAATGGAAGATCAGTGGCCCAGTCCTCCAACAAGGAAGGCTCCTGTGGCTCCTACAGAGGATCAACTAAAGGGGGAGCCATGGTACCAGGGGAAGATGAGCAGAAGGGAGGCAGAAAGGTTGCTGCAGAGGGATGGGGATTTCCTGGTGAGGGACAGCATCACTAATCCTGGACAGTATGTTCTGACCGGCATGCATAAGGGGCAGCCCAAGCATCTGTTGCTGGTGGACCCAGAGGGCGTGGTAAGGACATCTCACTGTGACACAGACATTGCAACATAGCAGAATAGACAGAAGCTTTGAGACCTACAATGTATCAATCAAACACATCCTATGTGTCATACATTTGAGCCACCCACCAACTTAAATGCCTAAAATAGAAAGACAGATATACTCTACAAGAAAAGCTTCATGAGGGTGATGTGTAATAAAAGACCATTGGAGTCTGAGCCTTTTCCTACCATAAGATGAGTGACATAACATTGAAGGTGTTATATGTAATATTTGAAGAAATATACAAGGTAAAGCCTTGGCCTCTTCCTGTCCCCTCCACCTGAGTGAAATCCAGTGACACAGATAAAAGCTGTATAAGACATATAATGTGACCTCATTAATAAATGACACAGACTTGCTAATCTTGACCATACCCTACTCTTTTTTTTATCAGGTGAGGACAAAGGATGTATTATTTGAAAGTATCAGCCACCTGATCTCCTACCATTTACACAACCAACAGCCAATTGTAGCTGCTGAAAGTGAACTACACCTGAAGCAGGTGGTGGCACGGAAAATTACATCTTAGAGGTGAGTGTAAAGGTGGAAATAAGATGTTTAGTGGGATGGAGAAAATTGATAATCATCAATGCAGACTGACATGTGAGGGATACATAAGAAACAACCAGACAGAAGACATGGATTTGGATCCAGAAGATCAGGGAATTGAGACAAAGGTTAGATTAAAGTAAGATGCATCTTATTCTAAACCATCTGAGTGACCCGAATGGCACTTCTCTTTTCACCAAGCATTCATCTTAAAATAAGTTAGGAATTTGAAACACCTCACCTTATTAATACATTCATGGGGTAGAGTCCCACAAATAGCTTAGAGGGTATGTAATTCCACTTACAAGAATACAAGCACCAAAGGGCTGAGGGCATATAGCTGGTTGAGATAGTAGCAATCATACTCTGACACTTACGCATCTGTGTATCCTACTTTCTTCCCATCTCCAGGGTCACTTATTGGAAACCGATACCTAGAGAGGTCACTTAACAAGGGCTGTGAGGAAGAGAATAGATTCCAGCTGAACCTGATATTTCCACCCTAACCTGGCTCAAGGCTTCTCTTCCACTGTCCATGTTTGTCTCAGACTGTATCCAGCCACTCTTTTTTCAGTCCTGTACTAGTTCACCACCAGAGGGTACTGCAGAGCACATTGAGGAGGCCTGCAAAATTACAGCAACCTACTACCATGCTGAGTTAACCCTTCACCTGCTTCCTTAAAAGCCATTAGAGCTTTCTCTGACAAGTAGACCTGTGAAACAGAACCTTATGGCTGCGGTAGAATTAACTTTCTAACTTAAATGTTAATACATACAATATTTGTAACAATAAGATCTATTGTTCTATCGAGTCTATCCTTAACCTACTTGTTGTACACCCTCGGGCTCCCTTTCAACTTAGGCCTTCTTTTTATGCAGGATAAATCATTATATCTATCAAGCATGGTTATATTTATTTACAACTCTACATGCTTTGCTAGATACCTAACAAAAAACACAACAAAGCATTACAATGTGATTACATTTATATGCCTCTTAGTAGGCAGTTTGCACCATCTAGTGGTTACTGTGTGATGTTCCCAAGGGAATTCACTGTCCGATATGGAAGGAGAATTTTTTTTTTGTACATAACCTCGGAACCTTTTTTCACTATTTGTATTGACGACACAAATCTTGAATGGCCAATCTGTAGTTTTCTTTTTGCGCTATGGACTAAACTTTTAATGAGGCATACGTTCATGTTACTAAAAGGGTCACTCCTATCATATAGGCTAACTAGGGTAAATGCCTATGTTGTGGTGGATCGGTTCTGCTGGTAGTGTCAGCACTGTTTATAGTGGCCTTGTTTAATTTTGAGCTGACTTGCCATGGAATCCAGTATTCAAATTTACAGAAAATATACACATCTGATCCCCTGTTCCCATTGCACCAATTTTTTTAAACAGGTTACAAAAATTGATTGTTATATGAGCAGATGGTCATGCAGACAAGGTCAGGTGGATAGTAACACAGGTAATGTAAAGTGCAAACATCCTGTTAATAGTCACTGAACATTTTGAATGCATTACCACCTACAAATACCCATTTCATGTTCTACTGATAAATTAGAATATTTTCTGTAACAGGTTCACTTTAATTATGACTAAAGGCAAGAATTGTCCAAATATAAACTCTGTCGCTGCATAATGTACCAGCTCTGTTTTACAAAGTGAAGGCTTCAAATTGATCTAATTGACCGTGTGTTCTTCAATGCCCCCAGCATTGCACGCTTTGAGGATATCCTGACAAGTACCCATATGGCTGTTTAATTGGTACAGGTTGATCTGTCAGAAAGGCTGAGTGACTGGCTGAATAGTCTGTGCTGACATGTGAAGACACTGAAATTATGAACTGAGGACTCGGAGTTGGGGCTCATTCATCCAGGATTAAGCAGCAGATAAATGACTTTACAACGATGGAGTGTTACAACATACGTTTCACTACAGAAATTATTTATTTGAAAGAAATACTTTATAAAACAAGAATACACCTGGCATTGCATACATTTTAACATGGTTTGTGTTAGTGTTTGGGAGCCCCTGGCTTTATTGGCTAGTTTCCATTTGCTTCCATTTGCAGCATATTCCTGTAACCCTGCCCTCTGGTATGCGATGCCCGCTCGGCTGAAAGGGCCAGTTAGCCATTGGAAGATGTTACATGTATGTGAACACTTGGGGTATCCTTCAGTACTTACCTAAATATTAATGTATTCTTCATAATAGGGGTTATGAATAGAAACTGAATTTGAAAATCCATGGCTATTGAACCATTAAATTGGTTGCTATAGTGATATGACCAGTTTTACGTTTGGTACCAGGTCAAAGTCGGAACTCAATAAAGCATACAATTGGAGGAAAAGAGGGCCTGTGGGCCTTAACACCACTTTATGATTTGTACTTGCACAATTTTTGTGGTGTAATGCAGACCAATTATAAAAGGTAAAACCTATCAACGCTAAAGTACAGTGACCCAGTTTTAAAGGTGTCTGATGTCTGTCTGTGGGTTCTTGGTATTTGTCAGTGTTTTAAATTACCATGCCATCCCTTCCCTGTATGTCATGTAGTGTGAGAACACAGGAAAGAATGATTGTGTTTTCAGTATACCAGGAATTAGAAGAGATGATTAAGAAGCTTTGGGTATTATAATCACCTAAAATGAATCCTGCTTTTTCACACTTTACATTGTGGCACAGTGAACAATACCTTATGAATATCATTAGCAGATACTGTGATGGAATCTGCATAATGCAGCAACCAAGGCTCTTTGTGAAATATTAATATATTCTCCCAAGGCAGAGCTGTGTTAGCACAAGTCTGCTCCTTAAAAGTGAAATATATCCGCAGAATGAAATTATATTTACCCTGCGGAGCAGCAGTTAATAGTTGTGTTGGATTTTTAATTGTTATTGTTGAAATGTTACTGTCTGGAGAAGGAACTCCTTGAATCATCCCTGGTGGTCCATCAGCCCCTTTACATGATCTGAGATGTCTCTTTTGCATAGGTAGATGCGTAAGCCCCGTGTTTATGTATGCAGTCCTATAACACACTGCCGTAAAGGCCCAGGTGTGAGAAGAATGTTCTAGATTAATACCCTGCTTACAGAGCTAACATTTTTTTGTCCAAATAAAGCAACATTTTCTAAATTCCACTACAGTGAAAGTGTGTTTAGTTAGTGATGATCATGTGATCCATTCCCTACTTATTTTATTGCTAAGAGATTAAAAGCCACAGATAAATTAAAAGAGATAGTTCTAGCTCATTGCAGACCCAAAGGTAATAGGTAAATATTATTGCTGCATTATGAAAATTCCTTTTAAAAGCATACATTTTTATATTAGGTATTGTACTTTTAAAACATGAAGTATAGATACAGGGGTTTAACATTACTGACACAATTTCTTGTGTCATGATGAAAAGTTATATAAACATAATTTATTCTTACATTGTTCATTGTTAGTCTGCCAGACTGCCCCGCCACTAGCTGTGTTTATTCTGGTTGCATTTAATGCTGTAGATCAAGCTGAGTTGGGTATGATTATTGTTTAGGAGATAGGAGGTGGCTTCTAATCCAATGACTACAATAACAGCTTATCCACAACACCAGGACTTCCCAGAGGACACAACACAACCTTAGAAGGCACAGACAGACTGTATTACACAAAAAACACACACTGTTAACATGTCACAGTGATATACATTCCAGTCATAATGTACATTCACAATTCCATACAGTCTCAGAGTTTTAGATTTTACAGTCCGCTGTTACAGGAACATTTTACACAGTGCATGGTGTGAAATATCACAGAGCTCCTGGCATAATAGGCAGAGTACAATAGCACGTTCTCGTGGTATTCTAGCACATTGCACTACCATGCTAACACGGTGAAGCAAATGAACACAACATGTTAAATGATTTATAGCATTTAAACACATGTAGTTACACATGAGATTATTGGTGAAAATCTTTAAAGGGGAAGTCCCGTGGGGGAACAAATATTTCCCTTCCTGCACAAAATATACAGTAATGTAGGTTAGTATTGAAAAAACCCACCTCCTTTATGTGCGGTAGAGGAGGCTGCAGTTGTTGTCACTCTTGACATTTGGGTGACTTCCTGCTCAAACACCACATTGAGGTGTCTCTTTATGCTAATGGTAATGAAGTCAGTTCCTCTATATGCTTTCATTAGTCAGTGCCCCACTTGTTGATTAATATTAAACCAAAGGAGTCAGGGCAGGCTCTTTGTCTAGTAGACTGGGCTAACATAAAAGAGTAATCTGATACTATAAAAACAATAGAGTCCCCATGTTAGAAACATAGAAAACTATAGGGGTTATAAATTCTATACAGGTAATAGTATTCCTATGTTTTGACATATACTGTATATATCTAGGTAGGCATATGCTTTATTACACAAACACATTGTTCCATTTGCTCACCATGCCCACATTCCAAATAACTTTACCACTAATTATGTGTATATTATATATAAAAGAACATATGTAAACACAGTAAAAGGCAGCAAGCGTGCACACCATTGTCAAACTATTTATATCTACAAATATGTATTTTCTTTTGTGTAAACATATAACCCTCCATACACATAAACACACACATCTAATATGCATAACAGCGAGGCAAACAATAGTGAACTTTTCACAAGTAAAAAAGATCAGAGAGGTGCCCGATGGGTAGGGAATCTAAAAGCATTTTTCACACTTTTTTTCAGCCGCATGATCTTTCCCAACGTACAAGCGCAGGTCAGAAGCACAGGGCATGAATGTGACTGGCAGTGTGACAAAACGTAATTGTCACAGATTAGCAGCGTCACCTGTCACCTCTCCTCCCTTCTCAGGGTATTTTGCACTAAAAAAAAAAAAAGTACACTGGAAGGAATGGTCCCCTTGGCGATGGATGGGGAATGTTGGGTGGGGGTGTTTAGCTTACAGACGTAGGTACTAACAATAGCAAGCCAGCGGTAAAGTTCAATGGGCGGACTCCTTCTATGTCTGTGTGCCGACGTAGGCGGATTTTAGGCAGGTTTCATGATCATCAGGTGGCATTTTGTTGCTCCCCAGGATATAAATATAAACTAGGTGAGCCTGTATGTAGTGCCTCCCAGAGCTGGGAGGTGTGTATTAGGAGAAATACGTGTGGTTGGCTGGGGAGGCTCTGAGCGGTGTGTATATAATACAGTACCTAGAGAGTCCGGGGCCACTTCACAGGCAGCGCGAGGAGGAAGCCGAACAGGACCACTTTAATCAAAAACACATTCTATCCACAAGCAGCTACAGTGGGGGATCTGCATCTCCTCACGGGACCACCTGAATGAATATCCAAGGTGGTCTTGCTTCTCCTTCAAGCGAGACCCTCTGAGCCACCACGACCCTCTAATCATCACGCCAGGATCGCCCAGTCTAAGACCGAGGCTGCTGTTGAACCGAGACCCTGACTAAGGACCATCAGCTACAGGTAGGAGCCCCCCCGTACCCTCAGCACCAAGGACAGCGTCATCTCCAGTACAGGGGCAACACCCGCTACCCCTCAGTTGCCCTACTGCCCTAATTGCAAGCAGATCAGGGCATGGGACCTGTCACCATTGCTTCACCCTTCCGCTCTGCAGTTAAACTGATTAGAGAGGCTTGGTGAATACTTTTCACCCCCCTTAATACTACCTGTTGAAATGACCACAAAGGTTCAGATGACCGAGGATTAAAAGGGTGCCGCATCGCATAGTATTAATTCATTCAGCTTTGGGGTGTCTGTCTTTGGGGTCTCTGTGAACGTATATCAGGGGCTGCGGATGGATGGAACTGTGGTGTTTATGTAGAATGTTACTTTATAGCCCCAAGACATCTTACTTTCAGATTTGACCCTTTCGTGACTGTTTTCTGTTTCAAAACCCCAGTGTCTATTTGGGTTGCTGTGACATAACCCAAGCAGAAAGATTTGCTGCAGCGAATGTAATTGCAGCAGACTTTCAGTCACCTCCTCCAATGTTCAACCATCTGCCTATTGTTAGATCACATTATACCCACTTCCCTGCTGGAGAGATAGAGATAAGGTGGGGTGGGGTGGGGGGGGTCAGGAACATTATTTTTAATGCCACAGTATTGCTGTAAAGTCTTCAAATAGTTAAATTCAGGGTGCAACAGATGAAATGTCAGTGACTGGAATTGTTTCAATAAAGTTTTATGTCCTGTTGTATTATGGCCAAGGATGGCAGCTTGGTATGGACCTAACATACCTGTAATTAAAATGCCAGGTCATCAGGGCTCTGTTCATGTCTCCACAGCTAATAAAATGAAACTAGAAGGAAATAAGAAAGATGGATAAGGCAGGTGAGAAATGGACTGAGGAGGTGAGGGTAAGAGACAGGCTATTGTTTAGCTATAAAAGGTATTTTGCAAACTCTCAGACTATGGCTACCCAACTCAAGACAATATGCTTCCACCTCCAACATAATGCACACCCCACCACTTTGTTCAAGATGCCCATATTGAAAAACTATCCAAGCCATGCATCATTAACAATTTCCCGCGACATTCTCCTAAAATAGTCAATTAAACGGCTCTCAAAATCTGCAACTTATTTCATCTAGCTTCTGCCTACAATCTAAACAGTCCTTTATAACACATTACTTCATTTATTTAGGTCCCTTTTGTTCCCCAATAATTAGTAGCATTCCTGCATTGACAGCGCCCAATATACTTTCTATATAGATAGTCCACAACGCTGTGAATGCAGTGTGTATGTCTCAACATACCACTACACTACAAATGTATATTCATCAAAAGCCTGTTTCCTTATGTTTTGGGGTTATTTCCTATTTGGTAATAGCCACCGCAAAGTTTATACCTTTGTGCTGTACATGTACATTTTGCAAATCGGAAGCAAGAACAAGAAAAATGTATATTTATTGCATTCCCTGATGATGCACTACTGTCACAATTGTAGAGCACTGTACCCATCTCTTTCAGTCAATCGCACAGCACTGCACATAGTAAACAAATAGATGCATGCAGTGAATGCAACATCCCCACTAACATGTTACCCGATCCCTGCTAGTTTAATGGAAGTGAACACAGAGATTGCTCACATCTCACTCTCTCTCTGCTCCCCTTTTTATCCGTGGTTGTACTGCATGAGCATATAGGAAAATGGCATCATTTCCCAGCATTCGTGGTCACTTTATCTGCAGAGCCATGTGAGAAGTGTGCCAGTGGAGGTACAGATCTCACTATACCTTCTCACAACAATGTCAGTACACTCCCCATTACCATCTCTGATAGAAACTGGGACAGTTAGGGAGATATTTAAACAATGATAGATATACCTGTAGTTTTCTGTGCATGAGAAATATTTCAGGATCTGGGCTCCTGAACACAATTGGAGGCCTACAAAGGAACACTTCCCTTGTAGACAGAATACTGCAAAGTGTTGTTCTCATACCAGACATTAAAAGTATTGCACAGAGAACTACAGAACATTACATACTCATCTAGAGGTTTATAGTGCATTGCACACATGTGTCTTACAGAAAAATAACTATAGATCATTGCATACAATGTACAGATATATAAGCAGCGCACACAGAGCAATGGATATTTAAACAGATGTATTGCACAAACCAGGGGTCAAGTGTATTACATTGCTGGTGGATTGGTAATGGTTAGCGCTCCAAGCTGTTTTATGAGAGCTGTAGAGCAGTGTGTCCCTATATCACTTGCAGATCATTAGACACGGATCATTTTTTTATATGAGAGGATTTGTGGGTAAATCCAGTGGCAGAGTGCAAAGCATTGGGCCTCCTTGAAACGTTCGTTCATGGGTCCTATGTGAATGTATAAGGGCACAAACTGTCACTGTGTCGGCATTCACTTATACCATATAAGCAAATGTATGTGGACACCTGGCCATCACACCTATATTTCTTTTTGGTTGACGCAGCCACTGACATCTTTGGGTGGTCCCGCTGACCTCCGTGGGCGGTATCACCGACAGCAGTTGGTGGGCCCAATGACATCAGTGGGCATTTCTGCTGATGTTGCAAGACACACCCCCATTTAAGGAGGGTAAATGGCGGGAAGTGGGGCGTTTCAGAACCCCGCTCCCGCTACCCGGAGGATTCGGGTGTCGACCTGGAGAAGCAGCGATTCCCAGGGATGGATATAACACAGTGTGCATGTCTGGCAATAACTGTAAAAATCATAGTACTAGATTTCTATATGGCAGCTTCAAATGGCCAATTTGCTTAACAACTGAAATGTTAAAACCCTGGAAATGATGAATAGTCGAATTTGAAATTAAACATGCAAACTTCTCCAACCTAATTGTACTTTCATGATTCAAGGGCTATTCTGGGTGTGTACAGACTCAAAGCTAAACAATTTAGGAGGGTTGTCTCTGCTGTATTTGACCATACGAACCAGAGAAGGCAATGTATAAGCATATGTAATCTTCCTTTCTGTTTGAATACATTGTTGTTATATAACAGTATAACAAATGTTGCATGTTGCATACACCCCAGATCTGTTCTCTGATGAGGGGCCCATAGATGACTGGGAGCCCTAAGCAACTGTTTAATCTAGTTAGATGAGAGGGCCAGCTGCGTACAGTTTTCTCTAACACGGAGCCACAAACAGCAAATTTCACATTGGAAGGTTTGAAGCACAATTTAGGAATGTATGTCATATTGGTACAACGGTTTTCCTGTTTGCTCGAGTGGTGTCGCTAAACACTAATAGGTAGAGGGCTACAGAGATTTGGAGTGTCACATTTAACAGAAATAGAAAAAAACAAAACTTTATTATGTGTGTGCAGATAGCTCCTATTTGGTTGCAGATGTCACACTTAACACAGATTTGCAGACCCACGTCTCTGTCTCTCTGAGAGAGCATGCATTGTAGGTGTCTGATGGAGTTATCCTCAGGACTTTCTGACTTCAAGTGTGTACTGTTGGAAAATCATACACTAAAAATGTATATAACATTATAATTCAGTTTCTGGGCAATATGGCCATTTTTATGGTACGTGACTTTGGAACCTATTAATAGCTATCTAGAACCAGAATAAACAATAATTTTAATATTTTTTGTGCTGTTTAAATGCATGTTATTGTGTTTGTTTTTGGGTGTACACTCATACCCAGGAAACATTCAGAGCTCTTAAAACAAAGAGACACCCGGAGAGAAAAGATGGAAAGATGAAATTAGGTCCCTAACATGGACTGTTCTTTCTACTGCACATCAGTTAGCAGAGACTGTCACACCTAATTTTTGCATACACAGACCTAAAGAACAGTTCATGCAATATTATCCAAAGAAATGCTTACACTGATCATATACAGAGCTTTGTACAATACATTACACACTTAGTTTCCCTCTAGACTATGCCTAGACAGCACACCAACGAACACATAAGCAGTGTTTATATAATAATACTAATTTATTGAAAAACACAAATTAAATAAATATAAATAGTGTGTGTGTATATATATATATATATATATATATATATATATATCCAGTATTATAAATAAGCTGATTTACTTGTGAGATGTTAAACCACCTAACATGCCTTTTACTATATTACAAAATTATATTACCGGTAATTTTTTCCCTAAATATAATGTAATGTTGTTTTGTAGGGACCCATATATATAGACTATGAGCATACCTGCCAAGTGTACATTAGACGGATAGTCTTTATATATTACTTTTCCAAAGGAACTGGGTATGTAAATTGCTATAAATTGCTTTGTAAAATTTTGTCCCCAGGCATAGCTCTAATCGCACCCCTAAAATAAGTGTCCCAATGACTATTTGGTATTTGGGTATAATGTGTTGTATGTATTTTGACACACACCGATCAATAAACATACTTACTGTTGTTTTTATACACACTGCTTTTAATGCAGAAAATGGGTTTATTATTGTAAACGATAAATTATTCTTCTTCTAAATTCATGGCTCGCTTGAATAAATTACAATCACTGGGTCATAAAGTCACAGAAAACATATGGCAAGCCAATACATGCTAAATACATTTTTTCCATGTCTGGGAACATCCCAGCTCAGGCTACCCAGAGCCTTCCCTCTTTGAGGGGGAGAGTGGCTACCCACGGATGCTGGTGAGTAGCTTCTTAAAGAATAACACTTGTTATATATATATATATATGTGTGTTATATATGAAGTGTGCTAAAAGTAGTGCAATCGCAGAAACATTTCATTGGTTGCTATAGCGATTGCAGTACATTTAGATTTTTGTACATAACCTCTGTAGAGTCTTGCAGGCCATCTACAGTCTGTAAAGCTTACAGTGCAGATATTTTCAACCTACAGCATTTGATATGATATTCCCATACAATACTTTTTTTGGGTTACAGAGAAGTGCCAGTGAGACTGTGCGTGTTTTGTAGGTATGAAAATAAATAGTGCAGAGCCTATATGTTGAGCATATACTCATATCATATAAACAATCACTGGCCACTTTATTAGGTACACCTGATCAATTGCTCGTTAACACAAATATCTAAACAGCCAATCACATGGCATCAGCTCTTGTCAGCTAAGAACAGGAAACTAAGGCTACAATTCGCACCAAAATTGAACAATAGAAGACTGGAAGAACATAGCCTGGTTTGATGAGTCTCAATTCCAGCTATGACATTCAGATGGCAGGGTCAGACTTTGGCGTAAACAACATGAAAGCATGGATCCATCCTGTCTTGTCTCACCGGTTCAGGCTGGTTGTGGTCGTGTAATGGTGTGGGGGACATTTTCTTGGCACACTTTGGGTCTCTTAGTACCAATTGTGCGTCGTTTAAACGTGACAGCCTACCTGAGTATTGTTGCTTACCATGTCCATCTCTTTATGACCACAGTGTACCCATTTTCTGATGGCTACTTTCAGCAGGATAATGCACCATGTCACAAAGCTCACATCATCTCAAACTGGTTTCTTGAACATGACAATGAGTTCACTGTACTCCAATGGCTTCCACAGTCACCAGATCTCAATCCTATAGAGCACCTTTGGGATGTGGTGGAACCGGAGATTTGCACCATGGATGTGCAGACGACAAATCTGCAGCAACTGTGTGTTGCCATCATGTCCATATGGACCAAAATCTCTAAGGAATGTTTCCAGCACCTTGTAGAAATTATGCCACGAAGAATGAAGGCAGTTCTGAAGGCAAAAGGAGGTACTAGCAAGGTGTACCTAATAAAGTGGCCAGTGAGTGTAATAATGCTATGGGATCTGCTGGCTCTCTGTAAATAAAATGTAATTCTATGGGAGTGTGTGGTGATGTTACTTAAAGAGAGCTGTGTGTGCATGTCAAAATAATATAGACCAAAATGGCACCCCAAAATGCAAATAATATGTGCAAATAATAAAGCAAACAAGGTACAATCAACTCCCGCCTGTGTCCAACTGGTTAAATTACAGACAAATCTAATGGAAGGGAATTACACCAAAAATTATCACCCTTGATTAAGACCTGTTTGGTCGAAACGCTTTTCTGCCACTCTCTTGTATGTCTATATATCCATGTAAGTGCATTATATGCTTTCACTTACGTTTAGTAATACAAATTATATTTTTAATACTATTTAGCGATTTTGTTATGCATATTTTTTTTAGTGCAACTACCTTTCATTAGATTTGTGTGCATATGCCATGCCTACAGACAGCAAACCAGATTTTAACAGCATGACCCAGCACTGTGTAATGTGCACCTCGGATTTTGGGAGGTTACTAAGCCTTTACTAGTACAGCAGAGAATAAAGTAAGGATTTATTCATTAAGGTGGGCTCTGGACTGACGTTAATGAGTTGAATTTGCAACTCTACTGCAAATTCATCCCTATATTACACCTTAGTGGATGAACCCCAAGACACTAAATGTAAGACAGGCATGCTCATAAATGAAAGGTCATTAAGCAGATTGCGTATACTTGGTGACTAATGCTAATAATGTGGAACTGTTCACTAGTTACCCTGAGGCATCTCAGGTGTCAAGTTAGCATTGTTTGTTCAGGACCTGGCGCACAATGCAGTGATATAACACATAGTTTGTTAGCACTTGAAGAAGATTGATTTTAATTCTGTCAGCCATACCCATTGCCACAAGTCAGTTTGCTAGATCAGCCCTGGTCCATTGTAATTATTATGGAGTGAAAGTGTGTAGCAGCTCAGCAATGAAGTGGTAGACCATAAACATTCACAAAGCAGGGACACTGAGTGCTTAAGCACATAGCTTGTAAGAATCACCTGTCCACCTGTCGATAGAAATAGGTTTCTATGGTTTAAGCTGCACACAACATGAGAGCCTCTGTGGGAAATGCCAGGAATGAGCTTAGGTGTTGTAAAGCACACCACCACTGGACTCTGGAGAAGTGGAAATGTTTTCGTTAGATTGATGAATTATGCTTCACTATCTGGAAGTCTGATGGATAAATCTAGGGCTGCAACTAACGATTATTTTCATAATCGATTACTTGGCCGATTATTTTTTCGATTAATCGGATAAAAAAAACGAATGTAAATTTTTCATTTATTTAAAATAATTTAGTAAACAAATTATATTAAATACAAACGCAGAATAAAAAAACTTTGATAAAATGCATTTCTTGCCTTTATTTCGCAACCAGCCCCCCCCAATTTATGCACATTTGAGCCCAGGCTTGCCACGCTGCCTCCCAGACATGCCACGCTGCCTCCCACATATGCCACTCCACGCTGCCCCCCACATATACCACTCCACTCTGCCTCCCACATATGCCACTCCATGCTGCCTCCCACATATGCCACTCCACGCTGCCTCCCACATATTCCACTCCACGCTGCCTCCCACATATGCCACTCCACGCTGCCTCCCACATATGCCACTCCACGCTGCCTCCCACATATGCCACTCCACTCTACCCCCACATATGCCACTGTGCCTGATACACCTTATACCCCGATACACCACTCCATCCTCCCCAGACATGCCACACTGCCTCCCAGACATGCCACACTGCCCTCCCCACATATGCCACTCCACTCTACCCCCAGATAAGCCACTCCACTCTACCCCCAGATATGCCACTGTGGCCCCAGATCTGCCTTATACACCCTGATTCACCACTCTGTCCTCCCCAGACATGCCACACTGCCCTCCCCACATATGCCTTATATACCCATTATGCCTTATACCCCCAGATATGTCACTCCGTCCTCCCCAGATATGCCTTATACCCCCCAGATATCTCATAGTCCCCTCATAGAGTCACAGACCATACTTTTATAAATAAGTACTGGGTTAATCTTCACTGCCCCCAGGATTTAGATTCGTCTTAGTTTGCCCCCCTTTATCTCTAACTGCACCTTAAGTTAACTTTAATAAATTAATAAAATTAACCCTCAGTCCTCATCATTACATTAACCCTAAACACCCCATTAACCATAACTGCCCCTAAATTAACCCTAAAGACCCCATCAACCACAGCATCCCCTAAATTAACCCTAAAGACCCCATGAACCACAACAGCCCCTAAATTAACCCTAAACATACCATTAACCAAAACTGCCTCAAATTAACCCCAAACACCCCATTAACCACAGCTGCTCCTAAATTAACCCTAAACACACCATTAACCATAGCTGCCCCTAAATTAACCCTAAACACCCTATTAACCATAACTGTCCCTAAATTAACCCTAAACACCCCATTAACCATAACTGCCCCTAAATTAACCCTAAACACCCCATTAACCATAACTGCCCCTAAATTAACCCCCACCTCCCCTAACTTTCAGTAGCCCAAATATTAATTTTATACTCACAGTTAGATCTGAGTGTCACAGCCATGTGGTTCTGGCCTTCTGGGAGAAGGAAGGGGGCGGGGCCAGTTGTCACAGTGATTACAGGGAGGGGCTGGTAAGTAGGAGCTGCTGCTGTGAGTCAGACTAAACGGATTATATAATGAGGGGTATTTTTCAGAGCGTTTGCTCTGAAAAAACCCTCATTTAATAATCGATAAAAATCGATTCAACTAATCGATAATGAAATTCGTTGGCAACGATTTTCATTATCGATTATTATCGATTTTATCGATTAGTTGTTGCAGCCCTAGATAAATCTAAGTTTGGCAGATGCCAGGAGAACGCTGTAAAGTTTGGTGGAGAATGGATAACGGTCTGGGGCTGTTTTTAAAGGTTTGTGACAATCACCTTAGTTCAATGGAAGGTTAATGCTAGATTTATGAGCTTTGGGGCCTGGATCAATTATACAAGAATGACCCCCACTCTGGGTTTTCTACCTTCAGCAAGCTCCTTTTCTCCCCTTCGATCATTTTTCCTTCTGTTGGTTTCTTCCCTCCATCTTTTGTACCTCATCCTTTTCTCACCTTTTTCTATCATCTTTCCTCTTTATTCTTTTATCTTGCTTGTCTACCTTTTACGTTTTTCATCCTCCTAACTTCTTTTCTGCCCCCCATATACATACACACACACACTCACACGCATACATATACAAATTAGAAACACACATATATATATATATATATAAATAATAAATATACGTGTACATACATACACACACGTGACCCGACTGTATCACCACTTCAGTACCTCTCTCCTGGACCAGTCAGTGAAAAGTACCTTGGAATGATGCTGAATGTGCTTCACCGTTAATCCGGCCCTGAAGGAGACCTGATTTTATCTCTGTTTGTAACAGACATTAACATTAAAATTAAAAGAAGGAAATACTGTGGTGTTCCTTTAACAGCCAAAAACAAAAGCCCTATATTTCACATAATTGTCCACCACATGTAAAGCACTGGCCTGAAGTGAAAGGAATCAATTAATGAAGAATCCATTACAATACCTTACAACTCTCCCATTTTTGGAACTCAGTCCAAAAAAGTGGTCACCCAGTCCCTTGTTGTAGGACTACCTACAAGTTAGTGGTACCTGGGTACAGTATATCTATGTACCTCCTGTAACAAATACACACAAACGAACAGGCACACTCACACCAACACTCACTCACCCTAACAACACAAACACACCCACTATAACAGCAAACACTTATACATACTCTCCTTTGCCCACTTCTACTCTCCCCCTGTCCCAGGCCCCACTAATCCTAGGTTTACTCCCTGATACTCTACCACCATCTGCTGACACACACTCATTCTAACACCAAACAATAACACCTTCACACAGGCTCATGCTAACACCATAACATACATAACATCCAACACCATACATAACACCATACATAACAGGCACCCATGCTAACATCATATGCTCAAGCAAGTGCCCTTACACCATATACTCACACACTCCTACACTTGCTATAAACATACACTAACCCACACTCTTGCTAACACACACAACAACCATACACTAACACACTCATTCATGCACACACGATAAAACCTCCAATGCATTGTGCATATTGGTATTTTCTACTCCTTGATGTTGACCTAAAATGTACTGTGGAAGATTATACTTTATGATGAGGAGCTCATGTGTTCTAAGAACAGAAGACCATGGAGCCAATAAGACTGTTTTGACATTTTTTGGCGTGGTGAATGGACTTCATATCCCACTCAGCACTGGCAGCTATTTTAATAGACCAATTTTGAGGCAAACTTCTTAACTTGGACGTATTGTTGGTTGGTATCATAGTAAGACCACAGAGAATATTATTGGAACCTTGCACCAGAATTAATTCATATTAATAAAAAAAAAATCCCCTGTAAATAGCTGTGTCCCTCATGGTCATGCCTGAGAGGCCTAAGTGCCAGTGAACAAACACTGACACCTTAATCCGGGACTACCCAGAGGACCTTATACTCTGTAAAATGTCACCACACCCTATACCTTGAAGTGCTGGTTTCTTAGCTGGCCTCTATGTGGCATTTCATACAAAGTAGTTGCATATGCTGTATGACATACGAGTAAGGCCCTGCAGTGGTGTGATGATACTAATACCAGGTTAGCATGCAGGTCACTGACCAGTAGCATGTGTGCAGAACAATAGTTAATCAAACTGCACATTAACATTTCAGCATAGTTTGTTTATGTCTGTATTAAAAGTGTTTGTTCCACTATTTGAGTATCTCTGTGTTTTGTGATTTTGCTGCAGGATCAGTGGTTTCATGTGAGTTTTCCTACATCCCACACCGCTGCTACGTCCTATTAAGCAAGGCATCCTAATTGTAACATACCCTCTTGTCTTAGTTTTGCACTACTGGCCTCATCCGGCGCACCCATGTTATCAAACACAAAGGGAGGGGGTGTTTGGGTAGGGGTTGTAGCACTCAGATTGCTGGAGGATCCAGGAAGCAGGACACTGATACAGTAGGTAATAATTAAGACTGACTTTTCTCAGCAAGCTACAGGTACTAATTAACCTCTTTTGTGCCAGTTAATCTCAAGATGAATTGCATGCAAGTTTGCTGCAGTCAGTGTGTGAATGTCCACTGAACACATATGTTCGTTTATGCTTTTTCCTTTTCTGCATGTATTTTTGCTTAGCGATGTGTGTGTATCTGATAGAACATTAGTGTTTGTGTGTCAATATTTATGTTATTTTGGTATTTTAACCTAGTAACGTTATTTCTTTTCCAGCCAGGAAGCTCTTTTCATCTGCATCATTTATTTCTACTGCTCCTATAACCCCTACACACGTGTACAATGTGGCTTTTAGAGAGGATCCGTGGCACCGTAGACCATAGCACTGGGCGTCAGTCTGGAGAAACTGGTGACAAACAATCCAAGAGTGGACCCTACAGCAATGTGCTAACACCAGACAAGATCCCAGATTTCTTTATCCCTCCAAAACTGACCAGCATGCCAGCCGAGGGTGGAGGGGCTGAGGGAGTATCTGCAGGAGAGGGGACTCCATCTAAACCCAACCTTGGTACATCTGCCTCTGAGCAGAATTTGTCAGGTAGACGCCCTCAGCGCAGTCCACGTTTGCCAACCAAAGCTGCCTCAGAAAGTCGCAACCTATTGAAAGCAGCCAATCGTCACATTATACAGATTGAGAGTGCCGATGAATGGGCATCAGAGGAAGACTTGGGCACAAATGCAGACCCTCAGTCTCAGACTGCAATGTCTCTGCCATATGTCCCTAAAGCTCAAACATCGTATGGGTTTGTAACGCTGATGGAGAGCCCGCACACCCGGCGCAAGGAATCTCTCTTTCACAGTGAGCAAGGCTCCCTCTCCCCTTGTCCATCTCAATCTAGTTCTCCAAGTTCTCAGAGACGAAGCGCAACAGAAGGAGGAGGAGGGTCCCAACTGAACCCCTCAGACTTTGGCATGTCATTGATGAACCCCTACCGTTATTTTAGTGGTGGTGAGAGTGATACCTGCTCCTCAGCTGAGTCCTCACCATTCAGTTCTCCACTGCTTTCTCGCTCAGTCTCACTGCTTAAGATCTTTACACCAGACACACAATCTAAGCTTATAAAACTCAAGCACTCTGTGGCCAGAAACAGCTCACTATCTACAGATGAGTGCAGCTCAGCAGACACCAGTCCCAGCATGCCCAGAAGGAGACTACGTGGTGCGAAGGGAGCTGGCGTGGTTGCAAGCCAACAAGGCATTTCTCCATTAGATCTCCCGCAAAAAGAACATAATGTTGGACTCAGCAAAGGTGGTAGTATGAGGCTTGTAGCGGAATATGATCCATCCAATGCCCGACTTAGGGTTCGGTTGATTGCAGCAGAGCACCTATTTGATAAACTGTGTGACCTCAAAGGGGTGAACTGCTGTGTTGTCTTATATCTGAACCCAGGCAAAGTCCACCGTCAAAGAAGCACCATCATCAAGAACAGTCGGAACCCAGTGTTCAATGAGGACTTTTTCTTTGATGGTCTGGTGGCTGGAAGTGCCAAGAAGATGTCACTAAAACTGAAGGTGTTGAACAAAGGCAGCAGCCTGAAAAGAGACACTTTACTGGGGGAAAAGGAGATCCCACTGACTGCTCTCTTGCCATTCCTATGAGAATGGACAAAATGAGGTGATGTCATGGGGTGGGAGGAGGTTAGTTTTTCTCTGCATCAGGGGCTGCATTTCACCAGTGGTGCTATGCCGCTGTGCTGAGGTGTAAAACCCTGCGGAGCTTTGAACCCTTAAAACTACAGGCACGCAGATTATTGCACCTTGGAAGTTGTTACAGACATGCAGCTAATAGCATTTTCAGTTGACATCACTTTCAGATAAATCAAAAAATATCTTAATGTGTGAATGGTAATGCACGTTTAAGCAACAGACCTGCAGAATATTGCACTTAAGTAGTTATTCATGTTACCCGCATCTTTAGAGACCATTACTACAAACCATGCAATGTCAACAGGCAGAGGTGTTTAAACAATAACACCACATTGCTCTATGAGAATCAGCACAATATATGTTTTACAGCATAACGATTTTGGTACTGAAAAAGATAATCCTTGATTTGCATTGTATATATAATTCTACTGCAGATAACTTTCAGTGTCTGACTCACATGCTGATAAGATACCAGAAACCCACCAAACAAAAAGCCAGTGCCTGCAGCTACACCTCTGCTAGATTACTTCTCTTCGGCCCCTATCGGCCTGCCGCCCTAAACAACTAGGTACCGCCTCCCCTGGCATATTAGCCTGGAAATTAATGCACTCTATCTGGCAACTGCGCAGTGACGCTGTTTTGTATGACCGTAACCTTGAGCTACAAGTGACATGCTTCCATTAATTCTATAGATGTCAAAAGCAGATAGAGTTGTTAGTGTCTGCATGCACAGGTTATAAGTCCCTTTCTTGTAGCATTCTACCCATACCTGCTACCATACCCATCAACACTCTGCACCTTGCAGCAGCATTTTAAAAATGTTAGACAAGGGTTCTCATATCCATTTTTTTTTTACTGGTTGAAAACATTGATTTATTATTTAAAAATAGTTAACCTGGAAGAATACAGTGACATTTCTCTTGTTTTCAAAAAAGACATGTGAAGTTCAACAAACATTTTTGTTCTTTTTCTTCCCCATTATTAAAATGTATTGAGTAGTGGTTGGCAGAAATGATGGCTGAGAATCATGGCATTTTTATTCACTGAGAGGGGGAGAGGTAGCTAAGTGGAATGGCCTCCCAGCAGAAGTGGTCGAGGTTAATACAATGAGGGAAACACACATGGGGTAGGCATATGGTTGCTGAATATAAGACAGGACCATGGAACCAATAAATTATGGAAAAACTGAGCAGATTTGATTAGCTGAATTATTTGCCATAAATTTATGTTTTTTCCTAACATAAGGCCATTCTTTACCTTTCAAGAACTATTTTTGATTTTGGATTTTCTCCATGCTATACTATAGACAGGGTCTATATGGGAGCAACCATTGTCACATCTAATCAGTCAATTGTAAATGCCCTGCATTATATCAGGGAAAAGAGATAATCACAAGTCTAATGCATATGCATGTTCAGCCTTAATGACTTACATGGGGGTCCCCATGTAACATGTGTAAGGAATCAAAGTGACATGTGTGTTTATGTGTGTCTTAGTCTGAGACAGGTCCACATCGGCATATATGTTTTCATTTTGCTTGCTTCAATGAACTTACAGAAGTATCTGTTTAAAAATAGTCATTGGGTGAACAAGGAAAGCACAATGGTTGCTTGGTTAATCATGAGGTTTTAGTATTTTGAGTATCACCACTAAAACTGAGTTTTTCTTGACTAGTCTTTTTGCAAGCTGTTTTGCCATGATTCTCATCCAGTTGAGAAGCAGGGAAGGTGAAATTCTCCAAGAGCTGGACAGCTTTGTGTTGGGTGGATAATTTACCAAGGGGTTGATACAATGAATGTTTTTTCATTGGAATTGCCAAGTCTACAATCTAAAGGACTAAAGCAAATACAGACCTTTGAGAATGTTTGTTGAGAAACTTGCTCTGACATAAAAATAACTGCACATTAACCACACATTAACTCCTGGCATCCCCTTCTGCAATACCCTCCATTCCACACTATATCTCCTTTTACTATCTCGTCTCTGTTAGGTCAGTTTCTTTGACATGGAGTAGATGTTTATATAGCTGTCTATAATCCAGCAATACCCTCATAAACTTGCACATGATGTATTTGTAAATATAAATTATTTGAAGCATGACATATTTACCAATTTGCACGGTTGTTTCTGAGTTGTTGCCTCCCTCTGTTTGTTGTACTTTGACATTTTTTGTTTAAAAAGGATATCATTAAAGGCTATAGTATTTTACATGCAAGTTTACCACTGCGGTAGAATGTGCAATTAGCACTGCTGCTGTGGACTACAGCTCCCACAATGCTCAGATAGTCTCAATACAGACTTAAATTATAGAAGTTGAGGTCCAAAGCACGGAGATTAGATGTACTTGGCTGATGAATATGTTATTCCTGAAACAGACCATAGATTCACTTTCAGAGGAGCCATCCATAAGTCAGGTTAGGAATCTTGTGAGTGGAGGACCATTTCCAGGGTACCTCCCAAAGGTTGGCAGAGTTGGATGCATGCGTCTATTATGCATCCTTTATAAGCATCTCTAGTAAACTCCTTTTAGGGGACACATGAAAATTACATGTTTGCATGTTTTTGGTACTTTATTATTATTCTAAGTATCCTTAGCTAGCCCCTTATTAACAACAGATTATAGGCTCTTGTGCTAACAAGCATGGCAAAACTTGAACAGATTCTTATCCTCTTCTCTCAAAATATGACCTAACCAAGACACCACGTGCCTCTACATTAGAAATACATGTTCCAGCGTAAATAAGGTGGGCAATTGCCCCCTGAGCAACTTATTTTTAATATTTTTTGCCTCTATCTGAAGCTTTTATGTGTTTTACTTGCAATTCCAGACATAGCCACCAGAGTTTCTAGACAGATTTTAGGCAGCATTTACTTGATTATTGGATCCCATGGCTGTCCTCAGGGTTTGTGGGGCCCCTTTGTCCCTGGGAAAATGCAAGTGGTCCTGGTCTCCTTCACACCCATTGAGGGAAGCAATGTATCTTAGCTCTTCTCTTTGCCTCACAAGATCATAAGTGTAGAAACAACAGTAATATGGGGCCTGGAGTCAGAGCCCCAATTGCCCCTGCCGGATCCTTTCTGTGCTACTTTTAAGGGGTGCTCTGTAAATGTGTGTTGTTTAGAGAGGGATAGTGTACATTGTCTCCTGCCTGCCACAAGTGTTTTTAGCTGCTTTATTAAAGTCTAATTTCCTAGATTTGCCCTAGGGCTGAATTTCATCAGCCCGTTGCTAGAAATACCCCATGAGCATGTTTAGGTTAAGACTGTTTAAACTTATATTGTAGGGCTGAGTTAAAACCACAGTAGGCAAGCAATATAAAATTATTTTACATTATGTAAGATTTATGTGTAGAATAAGAATTTAGCTGAATTTAGACTAATTTACATTAGTATGAAGGTTCTTCTTAGCATGTACTACTGCATGTATGTAGTGGTAACAGTGTTTTTTTCTGCCTTTTACATAGTATGATTGGAAGAACCAAAATGCCTTTTGCAAAAGAGTTTAAATAGCACATTATCGCTTCGCCTGTTAGTGATTTTCATAGACATAACTCCAAAAGAAATATAGGGTGTTATGTATGAAAAAGTGTTGTAAAAGTGTTAAAGCGGTTTTATTGCCATTACAGTCCACAGGAATGTTCTTGTTGGTTGCTATGGTAATAAGACCACATTTTTAAATTTTGCACCAGAATCACTTTTTATTGATTAGTCTATACAATCTCAGTAATGATGCATATGCTGCAGTTTGGTAATTAAAGGTTATAGGTTGTTCTGCAGGTATGGCAGGTCTTTAACAAAAAAAATGACCTCTACCTCAAAATCTCTTGAAGCAGAATGGCAAAATATGATGCACTTCACTTAAATAGGTCACAAGCTGACACAGTGAAAGCTTTGATGGAGGTCTGGGCTGCAAATGCTCAGGTATCAAACAATTCCACAGCTCAGTGGGCCAGCAAGGCAGATAAAGTGGGAGAGCTGCCTGAAAATGGTGACTGTCCCACTTAATTTGGTAATTTAGGAGGTATGCAGAAAGGAAACAAGGATGGATGTAGACAGTGTTCTGGTACTCTCTCAAACAAGAGGAAAAAGGCTCCAGTGCTATATATGAAAAAAGGTGCTAACAAGACTGAGTACTTTCAAGCACCCCAGAAAATGCCCTGGTGATGGAAAGCTGGTTGATGCAACAGTGGAGAAATCTAATAATGGCAACATGTCCAATTAACAAAATATTTATTGCAATACAGTAGAAATTACCATTTTAGGATTCAGCTACTAAAAAAAGGAGCCAACTGATATCTCTCTAAACATCCACCAACTGTTTATGGGAACCAGTTTTAAATTGGCAGTATAGAAGTATTTATTAGGTGTCTGCATTAATGCTGTAGCACAGATCATTTGCATTAAGTCTTCCAGAAGAGCAATCATCCTATCAGACAGTTGCAGACAGGGAAATGCAATCAATGCTCTGCTTATTTCCCACAAGTCACATACAAGTCTAATTTAGTACACTGCACATTTTAACATTGCACACTGGCTTGCATTGTTTTTGCTTTGCAGCCTAATGGTTCCTTCCTCGACATCTGATGAAGTGTCTAGTCATTGTGATAAATCAATATTATATAGAAAGCAGCTCTACACAAGAATAAACCCTTCATCTGGAATATTATTATGCTTATTAAGTGCAAAAGAGTTGGATACGCTTACCTTTCACAAATGTCACTGAATATGCATAACAAAGCTTTTTTCTGGAATAAATGCAATACTATATTATGTGTTTTGTCACAAGCTTAGTCTCTGAAAGAGGAAATTATGACAACTGAATGTTAAAAGTGGGTTTAATCCTATATAAAATGTGGTAGTATTTTACAATAACACTAATAATATTTACATTTGTTCTTGCTAGTTTGCGCAGTGGAATTTACAGGACAGGAGGTTGTAGTCTAGAACTAGAGGGTCAGAGGCTTAGTTGTAAGGAAGTTTTATGTTTTTGAAAGGGTGGTGGATAAATGAAACAACTTTCCAACACAAAGGCTAGAAGTTGGTATTAAAGATGTTTTTGAGGGACTTAAGTTTATCCTGAAGAAAAGACCAAGGCTTAAACAAGGTTTAAGGTTTTTCACAGCAGAAAAGGAAATGTGCTCACTAGATGGACCCAAAGGCTCTTATACCTGTCAAATTCTGTTCCTAAGCATGACAGAGATTCTTCTGCAAATCTTTTGTACTTTTCAATCCTCTCTAACCAAATCTAATATATACAGAGATGCCACCAACAGAAAGATAATATTTTCCACTTGTAATACCACCCAAAAAATGCTATTGGGCTGAATTTACACTCCAGGTGCTCTAGAACTCGTTCTCCATCCATCAATGAATACAATGCTTTGTAGGTGGGGCAGAGCAAGCTAAAGGATATGTGTGAGTGTATTCAGGTCATGACCTACTGTCCTCAGGATGTGAGACTCAGTGTTGATGCCCTCAGTTTTGATGGGATGGCCATCTCTTTCTTTTGATTGAGTTTGCTGCAAAGCAGGTTGCAACAATAATAAACATTGAAGCACAACAGCGCAATATTCTATAAAATTCTATTTCTTTATGATATTATGCTTTTGATGTAAATTATAAATCTGCTGAAAACACTTTAAGAAATTTAAGAAACCCAGCAAGACTTAAAGCGTAGCAAGCAACGAAATGGTTGGATCACGTCCTACAATGACATAATCACCACAAACATGTGATGTTACAGCCCCTCTGTGCCACATAAGTGGAACAGTCTAGTCCCCAAAATTGTAGTAATTTTTGAATACACGCTTGAGTCCATTTTGCAGGTACTTCAAATAATTTTACTGCATGTGAATTTGTGCATGTATTATTTACTTGCTTCCTGCACATGCTCAGTAATTCTCCCATTTAAGCAAAACATCAGAATTCGGATAGGATACATGTGATTGGCTGTCGCGATTCCCATTGGCTAGTGCTATTGAGCATGTATATGTAAATTATTTCAGTTGAGGCTGCTGGGAGAGGCGTTATGTTACTAGAGAGAAAACTAATTTTTAAACCCTTATAACCAAAGAATGCAATACAGTAAAATGCACTTGATGCACATGCAAAAATGGACTCCAGTATGCATTTTACATGAAAATTGCATTGGAGTGGACATTTAACTATAACCCATATTCTGATGTAAGTATATCACTGGGCATGCTGATGTGGGTTTGAGATAACACTTTTCTGCTTGACCATGGTCAGACTTGCCATGTGCTGCTCAAACATGAGTGCCCACAACAGTTGTAAAGGGTAACTGAAACCTCTTGGGTTCAGTTATATAACCTTGCATTACATATGGTGTATAAGTCACTTCTTCTCTTCCCTAACTCCTCTGGGCCCCATACAGTTTTATTTTTGATGTTTTGTAACTTTTACTAGTTTGTTATATATATATTGAATGAGGAAATTCTGATTATGAAACAATAATTGTGTTGTTTGTTTATATTAAAAAACTTGCATTTTTGTGCAATAAAGTTTGTAAAACATGAATCTTGTGTGTATTTGTGTCAGTCAAGATCTAGGATAGAGTATGTTTTAGTAGCATAACTAAATATGCTTTACACTCTGCTTACCTGCTTCTACATAACAATATGACAATAGTTACAAAGCTTAAGCAATGAGCTGCTATATACAAAATCCTACACAGTACAAACTACCATGGAATTAAAAAAATAATTTTACATCCTGAAATGAATATGTTCATTTTTCTCATTCCAGTACATAAAGAAAAACTTACATCCATTTTTTCTGGATACAAATGGCCACAGCATTTATTAATACATTATAGGAAACATCACACATTAATAAGTTACAAGAAATGTTACACGTTAACATGTGATACGTTACAGGAAACGTTTAGAACACTTCAAAGTTGGGGTTCTTTAGAACTTCTCTATTAATCTTCAGATGGAACGGTAGGCTCAGAAGTGAAGAAATAATACCAGCAGACAGAAATATATTTAGAAAATTCAATAGATACATAACCTTACATTAAGGTCTTTGAACATCTTGGAACATAGCTCCAATACATTGACATGGAAATTCAGGCAAGTAATAAAAAACACAGAATAAATGAATAAAAGTACAGAATCAACCACAACTGTCTCCAGGCAATGCATATCACAGAGCTTTTGCCAGGTACCTAGCTATTATGTTTAAATCTCATCACTTCAATCACTAATTCCCACTCCTCACAATCCAGAAGGAAGATGTGAGGGAAACTGGAGGACATATAAGTAATCCCAGTTCTAAAACATTTTTGTGGTCTAGACTAAAACAAAAGTAGGAACCTATATTGCTAGAGATAAGGTTGCACGTATCGAAAATTGTTCTATTCCCACTGAGCTATCTGGTAAATCACCCTCTATCACAGGGGTGTCCAAGTTTTTTCTGCAGTGGGCCACTTCATCAGAATTGTATACGTGCGAGGGCCGCACTCATTTTTCACTTAGAGAAAATATGGCCTTTAATAAGATATGCAGATTAAAATAAAGTAAATGACACAAAACCTTTACTTTTCTCTCACAGATTTCTGGGATTTCTGGGCCTACAAATTCAGGATTCTGGATAAGTAAAAATAAAAAAAATTCAGGGTTCACTTAGCCGAAACTGAAAATGACCCCCCCACACACACTTTTAATAAAAGTAAGTTACACACCAAAATTGTACAAAAAAATTATATATTATGATTGTTAACAGCAATCTCAGGCATACCCAGATTCCAGCATGTACTGGTTGGCTGGGCGTTGTATTTTTTGTCCAATTTTAGTGTGTAACCACACTTTTATTAAAAGTAACACACCAAAATTGGACAAAAAAAATCAACAATATGACTTGGCATGATAGGAGTGTGATTGCTAACAGCAAACACACTCTTTTTATACCCAGGCAACCAGTGAATGCTGGAACCTAGGCATGATGAGACTGTGATTGCTGTTAGCAGATTGCTGTTAGCAATCACACTCCTATCATCCCAAGTCAGCCAATACATGCTGGTACAGGGTGACTGTGAGTGCAGACCCCATACTGCTGGCAGCCTCAATACACAAGGGGGGCAGCTAGCCAGGTTTCAGCATGTACTGGCTGACCTGGCATGATAGGAGTGTGATTTCTAACAGCAAACACACTCTTTTTATACCCAGGCAACCAGTAAATGCTGGAACCTAGGCATGATGGGACTGTGATTGCTGTTAGCAGATTGCTGTTAGCAATCACACTCCTATCATCCCAAGTCAGCCAATACATGCTGGTACAAGGTGGCTGTAAGTGCAGACCCCATACTACTGGCAGCATCAATACACAAGGGGGGCAGCTAGCCAGGTTTCAGCATGTACTGGCTGACTTGGCATGATAGGAGTGTGATTGCTAACAGCAATCATAGTCCCATCATGCCTAGGTTCCAGCACTTACACATCCATGCTATCACACACACACCAATTATTCATTCACAGATTCATTCCCTCAATCAGACATACTCATTCACACAACCTACCCCATCCCCTTACCTGCTCTACAGCTCTCGATGCCGCTCACAGACTTCAGCAGGGGGCGCGGCCTCCCTCGTTCTCCCCACAGAGGAAGCAGGACTGGAGCAGAGAATGGACCCTCCCACAAGTAAGCAGCAGGGCTCTTATGATCCTGGCTGCCGATCTCACGCGGGCCCAATGTTGGACGCCCCTGCTCTATCACAACCCTCAAAATCCGCCTCAATAGTCCAGTCAACACGGAATGAAATGAGTTCCAAATTTCAATGCTGGTAAGTCCTTAGCCGGACAATGACCATTCTGGAATAACAGTTCCAAAAGAACACTTGTATTGAAGACCCTTCCACATCCTGTACAAGCATACCCCTGCCCCAATTCTATATGTGACCTTCTTCGCCCTTCTCCCTGGATTTATACTCAGATGAACAGTGTTTGGGGTTTTTTGGCCGGAAATTCGGAGGCATTTTTTATTCGGGAACTAAATTTGTTGTCTGGTGCCAACATTCACTGTCATTCACTGTCACTCACTCACACTGTCACTCACTCTCTTATTCTCGCTCATTCTTTCACACTCTCTAAATGTTTCCATTCATTCCCTGCCGACCACTTCTGTATCTTCTTGTCTCCTTTTTCTTCTCTCTTCTATCTTCAATCCTTAATCTGGATACCTTAATCTGATATCTTTCTTTGTCTGCATCTGCGCAGATATGCAAGGGCAACTTCCACCAAAATGGCGGTGCTGCGGTGACGTTCATCCCAATCCACTAATCCGGGAAGAGGACTTCACTGAAAGAGACAACTGAGTGCAATATGACGACACTTGCAGTCAGGGGCGTAACTAGAAACCTCAGGGCCCCGGTGCGAGAATCTGTTAAGGCCCCCCCACCCCCAACCCATCTATCCCTTTCTCACTATCTCCCCTCTCCCTCCATACCCCCCCTTCTCACAATCTCCCCTCTCCCTACCTCCCTTCTCACAATCTACCCTCTCCCTCCCTACCCCCCTTTTCTCACGATCTACCCTCTCCCTCCCTACCCCCCCTTCTCACGATCTACCCTCTCCCTCACTACCCCCCCTTTGTAGGTCACTTACCATCAACTCCTGTGTTGGGAGCGTGAGGCGTTTGTCTGTATGACGTCATATGCCGGCGCTCAGCGTGAAGCGCCGGCACCCGAGACAAACGCCTCACGCTCCCAACACTGCACTCTGGGCAGCGCTGAGGCAGGTGGCGACGGCGGCAGCAGCGGCGGGGAGCAGAGGCATCCTGGATTTCTGTCAGTCAAGGGGGCCCAAGAGTTGCCGAGCGGTCGTTTTCAGCAACCGCTCGGCACCCCTTGGGCCCCCCTGACTGGCAGAGCTCCAGGGCCCGGTCACAGTCGCGACCCCGGTAGTTCCGCCACTGCTTGCAGTGACGACCTCTCCCAATTATTAAATCGAGGGAGAGGACGTCACTGCAAGCACCGTCATTTTGCTCTCGGGTGAATTGAGGGCAATACGGTGGTGCTTGCAGTGATGTCATCTCCATGATCCACCAATCGGAGGAGAGGAAGCTACTACAAGCTCTGTCATTAACTCACGTCAAAAAATTTCCCCACTACCGATGTTAAGCTTTAAGGGACCAAAATCTCAACCAAGCAATTACAGGCCAGTAAACTTAACATCTGTAGTGGGGAAATTATTTGAAGGGTTGCTAAAGGTATACATTCAAGATCATATCTTGATCCATAATCCAATTAGTAGAAGTCAACAAGGATTTGTGAAAGACCGGTCTTATCAAACCAACCTATTAGCATTCTATGAAGAAATTAGTAAAATATAGACCTGGGGGTGGCTGTAGATGTGATTTATCTGGACTTTGCTAAGGTATTTGATACGGTTCCGCATAAAAGTCTTCTCTATAAATTAACAGAAATAGGCTTAGGGGCAAATGTCTGTATGTGGATCAGAAATTGGCCAAAAGATAGAATGCAGAGGGTTGTTGCGAATGGATGTTTCTCAGCCTGTACGCCGGTATTAAGTGGAGTGCCTCAGGGGTCTGTCCTCGGTCCTCTTCTTTTTAATTTATTTATAAATGATCTCGGAAGCTGCATTGAGAGCCATGTCACAGTTTTTGCTGATGACAAAATTAGGCCGGGTAATTCAGACTAATCTTGATGTTTCTTCTTTGCAGGAAGATTTAGACAGAGTTGGGGACTGGGTGTGCAAGTGGCAGATGAGGTTCAATATAGAGAAATGCAAAGTTATGCATTATGGTAAAAATAATAAAAATGCAACCTATTCTTTAAATGGAATATCCTTGGGGGAAACTACCAATGAGAAGGACTTGACAACAGTGCGCAATGCCAGCAAGCAGCTGCGAGGGCCAATAAGGTTTTGGCATGCATAAAAAGGTATTGATTCAAGGGAGGAGGATATTATCTTGCCTCTTTACAGGTCATTGGTAAGACCTCACCTTGAATACGCGGTACACTTTTGGGCACCGGTCCTTAAAAAGGACATTATGGAAAAGTGCAAAGGAGGGCTACGAAACTAATAAGGGGATTGGGAGATACTAGTTATGAAGAGAGACTAAAAAAGTTAAAATTATATACGCTGGAAAAATGGCGTCTCAGAGGGGATATGATCACATTATATAAATATATGAGGGCCAATATAAAGAGGTCTTCAGTACCCTGTTCAATAACAGAAATATACAAAGAACAAGAGGTCACCCTCTGAGACTGGAAGAGCGCAGGTTTCATAGACGACAAAGGAAGGGATTCTTTAGAGTGAGGACAATAAAGGTATGGAATTCACTTCCAAGGGAGGTGGTGTTATCCAATACATTAGATACCTTCAAAAGGGGTCTCAATATTTTCTTAGAAAGGCATGACATACAGAGATATATATAGAATAACATTAATATTTTAGAGCTTCTTCATCCAAGGAGAAATTCGATTGCCTCTTGGAGTCAAGAAGGAATTTTTTCCCCTGATGGCAGAATTCGAAGTAGCTTAATTAGGGGATTTTTTGCCTTCTTTTGGATCAAGAATAGGAAGGTTAGGTAGAAGGGTTGAACTTGATGGACTTAGGTCTTTTTTCAACCTTATGAACTATGTAACTATGTAACGTAAAAAAAATAATTTGTGGGAGTCTGGCCTTGTTTTCGTTTCCGTAGGAATCACCAAATTCACCAAAATTCAGTAAATTTGGAATTTGTACAAATGCGAATGTACAGGTCTACTAGCTAGCACAGAGAAGAGTTGCAGACTGCTAGAAAAGATGCGAAGTAAAAGAGTTGCAGACTGCTAGAAAATATGCAGCCTGTATTGCTTGTCCTCTTCCTCCTGTTTTTCAGCTGTATCCAGTTTAGCAACCATGGCGAGATTAAGCCACTCAGTGGCAAATATTTCCACATAATTCTCCTTCCATATCTTATCCTTAGCTTCTTGTTTAAAAGGGATTTTTTTATTGTTTATTGTTATTACGAAGATCAGATAAACAGAATGTAATATGCTGTTTTCTATTTCAAAACATTTACTAAACAAACACAATGTTGAGGCAATCAGCAACACCGAAACCTGCTTCTTCCTTACTCCCTTCCTCCAAATACCTTGTATGTTTCATGTTTCTTTTCTTAAAAACCTCAACTGTAATAGATTCACAAAACAAACTCTACAGTCTGAACCTGTCAGAATAGGCTCTCATTTAAAATATGAGGTGCAAACAGTTTTGAAATACCATCGACTACCTGGCACACTGGAAGGGATATGGTCCAGAAGAAAGGTTATGGGCCCCTTCAAGTGATCTGCATTCCCCCGGCTCTGATTTTGGCTATCCTCAAGGGACCGGCTACTGGCAGATAGGTTGCTGCCAGCTGGTACAGAGATCCCAAGCTCGTGATCCTGGTCGTCCATGCGTTCCCCCAACAGGGAAACACTGTAGATGCGGTTGTGAAGCACAGCATGAGGCTATGTGGTCCTGCCATAGTGTTTACTGCTTTGGATTTGTGTATGCTGTTTTTGACCCTTGGCTTGCCTGACTACTTTCCTGCTTAGTGATTCTGCTACAGATCTATCTGTGCACCATAGCTGGCTTGTCTGTCTACCTGCATGAAATGCACACTGACATCAGCGGGCAGTCCCATGATGTTAGTGGCAGGTCCTGCTGATGTCAGTGGGTGGTCCTGCTGACATCGGGGTCGTTCCCACTGAGGTCAGGGGAGTTCCCGCTGACATCAGGGGAGTTCCCGCTGACGTTGGGGGAGTTCCCGCTGATGGCAGCGGGAAACACGCCAATTTAAAGAAAAAATGGGCGAGGAGCGAGGCGTGTCAAGACCCCGTTCCCCCGAGTATTCGGGTCTTGACCCGGAGAACCAGGGAAGCAGTGCTCACCCGGCAATCTCCGGGTCAAACCCGGAGAGTTCCCAGGTATGCCCATTACTTTCCATTAAACCATTCCAAATCTTTTCCCTCTACATCTCTCCACCTTCATGGCTACCCCAGTACATCAACAATAAAACTAAACAATATTCTTCCCTATTCCTATCACTGTCAGCCACAAAACGTAACCAACATGCACAACCTAAACAATCTCATTCCTCCAACCATAATGCAACAAAGTTGCTTGTATACATGATCTTTTTCTCTCCCAATACTTTTAACCTCCTAGCACTTACTTAAACCTACTTAAACCTGGATCCTCTCCCATGATACTACCGCCTCTGCCTTCTTCAGAGGATTACACTTCAGCCACACTCCTAGGCCTGATCGCAGAAAAAGTGCACCTTCCAGCATACACCAAGCCCTCCCTCCTCATTCTGTTCATTTGAGGTTCACACAATCCAAATTGCATTAATATATCGCCCTCCAGGTCCTAAATCACAGTTCTTTGACCACTTTTCTGCCTGGCTCCCCTTCTTCCTCTCTTCTAATATGCCCTGTCTTATTATCGGAGATTTTAACTTTCCTTTTGACATATCTAACAACTCTGCTAGCTCCAAACTCCTCTCCCTGATATCCTCTTCTGGTCTCTCAATGGACTAATTTTCTTACACACATTGAGGAACATTCACTTGATCTGGTTTTCTCCAGATCATGCTCCCTTTCAGAATTCTCCATCTCTCTTTTCCCTCTGTCTGACCACCACCTTCTAACCTTTTCTCCAGTGCTAACACCTAACAAAACAAAGTTCCAACAGTCACCTCATATTTGTAGGCAATTACCAAGTAATACCCTTACCCAACTGTCAGCCTCACTAGAACCTCTCTTACCTTTCATATTAACCCTTTCCTGTCCAGACGCAGCAGCCACTTTTTATAAGAATACACTTGCCTCATCTCTCAACAACATAGTTCCAGTTACTATATGTTACCCCCGACAATTGAAACGCCAACCATGGCATAACAAAACCACACGCTTTCTTCAAAAGTGCTCCCGGACGACTGAATGCTATTTCAGAAAATCAAAATCCAGTGAAGACTTCACACCTATAACTCTGCCCTCTGTCTCTACTCTCATATCCTCCCTTTCTTACAACCCACAATGCCTTTTTTCTACCTTCAACTCCCTTCTCTTCTACAGCCATTCGAGATACAGCTCTCTTCTGGATCTCCTCATATCTGTCTAACTGTTTCTTCTCTGGGAAGACATCATCACCCCTTCCACTTTCGGTTCAGTCCTTGGCCCTCTGCTGTTCTCTCTTTGTACTTCATCTCTTGCCAAACTAATCAACTCATTTGGCCTCCAGTATCATCTATATGCAGATGATACACAAATCCAGAGCCGGCCTTAGGTGTTCTGGCGCCCTGTGCGGACTACTCCTCTGGCGCCCCCCCATCCCAAAAAAAGAAAGGAATAAAAACTTGTAACAAAACTTGTAACAAAACCCCAATCACTATATACTACGCCAAACATTGATGTGGTCTAGGCCTACCACTTAATTGTCTGGCTTAGTAGTAGGGATGCACCGAAACGAATTCTGGACTGAAACCGAAAGTGCAGCATTTACCTGGCCAAAACCGAATATGACCCCCCCCAACACCATAAAAAATCTAACACTTTTATTTAAAGTAAGTAACACACCAAAATAGGAGAAAACAATTAAATAATATTATATATATATAAGTCCAAAAATAGTTACCGGCACTCCAGGGACTTTCCAAATAACCACACAAACAACTTCGGTTTTCAAGTCTATATATATCATATATATATATGATTAACAGCAATCACATTCCTATCATGCCCAGGCATACCCAGATTCCAGGATTTACTCGCAGACTTGGCATGATAGGAGTATGATTGCCCTATCTACCCCTTCTCACTCTCTTCTGCCGTATCTACCCCTTCTCACTCCCTTCTCCCTATCTACCCCCTTTCCCCTGTCTCACTCCCTTCTCCCTATATACGCCCTCCTAACTATCTACCCTTTCCCTCTTTGAAGTTCACTTACCTTTCAGGAGTCCTGCGGTGGGGGTGCAAGGCCTCTGTCTCCCAGCTCTGCCACTGTATGGAACAGTATAGAATGATGGGAGTTATGATGTACTTTTAGAGCATAATTAGATCATGAAAAAGACATTGGAAATGGTACAGCATAACACCCATCACTCTCACACACTTACCAATCCACACATATACTAATCCACACGCATACCAATCCACACGCATACCAATCCACACGCATACCAATCCACACGTATACCAATCCACACGTATACCAATCCACACGTATACCAATCCACACATATATACCAATCCAGACGTATACCAATCCAGACGTATACCAATCCACACGTATACCAATCCACACGTATACACTAATCCACACATATATACCAATCCACACTTACCAATCCACACACATACCAATCCACACATACTAATCCACACATACATACCAATCCACACATATATACCAATCCAGACGTATACCAATCCACACGTATACCAATCCACACGTATACCAATCCACACGTATACCAATCCACACATATATACCAATCCACACGTATACCAATCCACACGTATACCAATCCACACGTATACCAATCCACACGGATACCAATCCACACATATATACCAATCCACACATATATACCAATCCACACATATACACTAATCCACACATATATACCAATCCACACATATATACCAATCCACACATATATACCAATCCGCACATATATACACTAATCCACACACATACCAATCCACACACATACCAATCCACTCTCACTGAATGCTTTCCTACCTTTCCTCTTTTCTCCTTACAGCTCCTTTTCCTCCTCTTCGTTCTTCTTCTTCAGTTCTTCTGTCTGCTTCCGGGTCAGAGGGCACGGACAGCGGTGGGCGCGGCTTCAGTGTTGTGCGCCGGGATCTGACAACAAACCCCGGCGCACAGCAGCTGTTGCCGCGCGGATCACAAGGGAGCGGTATCGGAAGTCTTTAACAGACCTCCGGCTCCCTTGAGTGATGTTAAGCCGGGTTCAAGGGAGATCCTTGAACCGGCTTAAAATCACTCAAGGGAGCCGGAGGTCTGTTAAAGACCTCCGATACCGCTCCCTTGCGAGCCTGCTCCTCCAGCGGCGGACATTACTGTCCGTCTCTGGAGGGGTGCCGGGTGCCCCCCTGATGAGCGGCACCGGGTGCTGCTCGCCCCCCCCGCCGCTAGGTACGCTGCTGGCGGCAGCGGTACGCTACGGTGGCGCCCCCTGGAGTGTGGCGCCCTGTGCGGTCGCACAGGTCGCACACCCCAAAGGCCGGCCCTGCCCAAATCTACCTGTCTTCTCCTGATTTCTCTCCATCTCTCATGTCCTGTATTACCAACTGCTTGTCTGCTATTTCTTCATAGATGTCACAACGCTACCTGAAACTTAATCTTTCTAAAACGGAGCTCATTATCTTCCCTCCTTCCATCTCCACTCCACTTCCTGAATTCTCTATCGCTTCTAACAACACGACTATCTCTCCTACTAACCAGGCCTGATGCCTTGGGGTCATCCTTGACTGGAGCCGGGTCTCCAATCTTCATCTTTTGGGGCTGCATTTCCCAGAAGGATATGCAGCTCGTTCCTTCCCAGCCACGCTGAAACCGAGAGGAGATCCACTGAAGTCTTCACGTCCTCCCGTACAAAAAGTATTCAATGGAGGAGTGGGGGCCAGAAGGCACACACCACTCCCCCCGCCAATACTGGACTTAGTCTTCGAGGGCTCAGTTCCACTGTAGCTTCAGGCGACCCAATGGTGCTTAACTCACTCCGAAACCTGAAATCATATTTAAGCTGAAATCCAAAAAAACTGAAAAGTGTTGTGCCAAATAAGTAGCAGTGAGAGTATCACAGGTCCCAGCCAATGTCTGGTAAGATAAAAAAAATCCCCCTGCATCACCAGACATAGGCCAGGGCAATTTAACGGTGGGTATATAAAAAAAAGCGCATCAAGAGGTAATCCAAGGTGATTACAGTGTGCTTATCAACCAGTGCAAGACAAAAAAAAGTGTGCCCCACCCCTCACAGTGACGAGTGCCCCAGCCGGTCCGTGCTGGGGGGCACTATAACAGCCTTGGGCTCTCTGACACTATTCCCAGCCTTAAGGCCAGATGATCAAGCTTTCACTCACAGGTACTCACTTGATCTTAGCCAAAAGGCAGAGAAGCGATCCCAAAGGGAGACCATTGATCTTAGCCAAAAGGCTACATATGACTATTGATCTGACCAAAATCAATGCAAAAAAGATGCCACAATGCAGAAAATTGAGTTATGGTGACTTTTTATAATTGTGATTTAGCTTCATGTGGCTTGAGTTAGCATGGCTTTAGGAGACATGTCAATCAAGCCCCGTCAATCCCTCTTGTGTATATATATATATATATATATATATATATATATATATATATATATATACGAAACAGGTGGAGAGGTTTATATTTCCAGGCATGTGAAAAAAGAAAGTTAAACCACCATCTGTAAAGTCAGCCAGTAAAACCACCATCGGTAAAAACCATTGCCCAGTGAGGATCCTGCTGTGAGGTTCTAGTCAGCTCGGCACGGCAAGTTGTTTAAATTTGAACTTGCCACTAGCTACGGAAGCTAAGTACAGCTAAACAGATATAAAGGCAACTTGTGCATTCCAGGAAAGCAAGGGAGTCAGAGGCCTAAAAGTCCTCTCCACTTTCAAATGGCCTTGGATAGACTCTTCTCTGGTGGCAGACGCAGGTTACAATGGGGGAGCCTGCATTGGATTTATTTAGTTCTAGAACATGTCAAGGTTCCAGACCTTGTGGTCTGTCTCAAGCACATTGGGACATGTTGTCAACCTAGACAGGGTACAAATGCTTTGTTAAACAACAGCAAAATGTCATAGTCTGATTTGCTCTTGCTTTTCCATTTTAAAGATTAAGATAAAAATGTAGATTGTTAATACGCTCTGGACTAACTGGGCTAGCTTGTTATCTGCAGAATTTAGTTTATAGGAAGTAGTGATATGGGGCGGTAGTTAGCAGGCAAATTTGGTTCAAGGCAGGGCTTCTTGAGGATGGGAGTGACCTGTGCCAGGGGCGTAACTAGACGCCTCAGGGCCCGGGTGCGAGAATCTGTTAAGGGCCCCCCCACCCCCTCACCCCCCCCCAAAAAACATGATTTTTACCCAACAATTTTTTTTCAACTAATTCAACAAATTCAATTTACATATTGAATCATATCTGTAAAAAAATCAAAGAAAAAGGGGCGCATGTACAAAGGGCATAATCCAGGGGTGTCCAAGTTTTTTCTGCAGTGGGCCACTTCATCAGAATTGTATACGTGCGAGGGCCGCACTCATTTTTCACTGTGACAAAAAATATGGCCTTTAATAAAATATGCAGATTAAAATAAAGTAAAATGACACAAAACCTTTACTCTTCCTCTCACTGATTTCTGGGCCTTGAAAGTTTTGCGACTACAAATTCAGGATTCCCTAGATTTATTCTAGGGATGAACTAAAATGAAAATTCTGGACCAAAACATTCAGGGTTCACTTAGCCAAAACTGAAAATGACCCCCACCTTTAAAAATAATAATAAAAACTCACATGTTTAATAAAAGTAGGTAACACACAATTGGACAAAATTAGCAATATGACTTGGCATGATAGGAGTGTGATTGCTAACAGCAATCACACTCCTATCATACCCAGGCAACCAGTAAATGCTGGTACCTAGGCATGATGGGACTGTGCTCGCTGTGATTGCTGTTAGCAATCACACTCCTATCATGCCAAGTCAGCCAGTACATGCTGGTACAGGGTGGGTGTAAGTGATGTGCAGACCCCATACTGCTGGCAGCATCACTACACAAGGGGGGCAGCTAGCTAGGTTTCAGCATGTACTGGCTGACTTGGCATGATAGGAGTGTGATTGCTAACAGTAGTCACAGTCCCATCATGCCTAGGTTCCAGCACTTACACATCCATCCAGTAAATGCTGGAACCTAGGCATGATGGGACTCTGATTGCTATTAGCAATCACACTCCTATCATGCCAAGTCAGCCAATACACGCTGGTACAGGATGGCTGTAAGTGATGTGCAGACCCCATACTGCTGGCAGCATCAATACACAAGGGGGGCAGCTGGCCAGGTTTCAGCATGTACTGGCTGACTTGGCATGATACGAGTGTGATTGCTAACAGCAATCACAGTCCCATCATGCCTAGGTTCCAGCACTTACACATCCATGCTATCACACACACACACACACACACTCATTTATTCATATAATCATTAATTCACAGATTCATTCCCTCAATCACACACACTCATTCAAACACCCTCCCCACCCCCTTACCTGCACTGCATCTCCCTTCGATGACTTCAGCAGGGGGCGCGGCCTCCCTCTGCCTTCTCTGCTAAAGCACAGAGGAAGTAGGATGTCACTCCGCTTCCTCTGTGCTGTCCAGAAGACCCTCCCACAAGTAAGTAGCAGGGCTTGAGGTGCGGCTCGTGTAAGATCGGTTGCCCTGGCTGCCGATCTTACGCGGGCCGCACCTCGAGGTCTCGCGGGCCGCATTTGGCCCACGGGCCGCATGTTGGACGCCCCTGCCTTATTAAAAAAAAACAAAAAAAAAAACTTAAAAAAGATTTCGGGCGGCCCCTTGGCTTGGGCCCCCCTGCCGCCGGGGCCCGGTCGCAGTCGCGACCCCTGCGACCCCGGTAGATCCGCCACTGACCTGTGCATGTTTGAATTGGGATGGGAATATACCAGAAGAGAGTGAGGAGTTGAAGATGTGAGTGAGGGCAGGAGTAAGGCTAGAAGAGAGTGATGGAAGTAGGTATGATAGGATGGGGTCTAGAGGGCATGTAGTGAGGTGTGAGGAAGACAATAGTACTGTGGTAGGGGGAAGAAGCGGAGAGAGGTAGAGGGGATGATCACGGAAGGAGGAGGAACATGGAGCCCATGCGCTGGGATGTTGTTGCGGATGGATTGTGTTTTTGTTTGGAAATAGTCCGCAAGATCCTGGGTGCTAAAGGCAGATGAGGGAGGTGGAGTGGGTGGGGTGAGGAGACAGTGAAAGGTGGAGAAAAGTTGTTTGGGGTTGGAGAAAAGAGATTAAATGACGGAAGAAAAGTATGCTTGTTTAGCTAGCTGAAGGGCAGATGTGTAAGTGTGGAGAATGAACTTGTAGTGGATGTAGTCAGCTTCGGAGCGAGATTTCCCCCAGACACGCTTAGCAATGAATTAGACTAGAAAATTGGAGGGGGTCAACATCGCGCAGATTTCTACAGGTGCGGAGGCGTGGAGGAGGGGAAGTAGATTTGGGTGTTAATGTGAGATTGTAGGTGAGGAGGTGGTGATCGGAAATGGGGAAGGGGTGACAGGTGAACTCTGATATGGAGCAGAGATTAGAAAATACCAGGTCGATACAGTGTCCATCGCGGTGAGTAGGGGTTAGAGAAGATTGTAGGAGACCAAATGAGTTTAGTGGCAGCAGGGGAGGGTGGGTTATTGATGGGGATATTGAAATCGCCGCGGATTATGGTTGGGATGTTTGGAGAGAGAAAGTGGGACAGCCAGGCGGCAAAGATATATGACTGCCACTCTGAGAGAGAGAGGGGAAAACAGGCTTATGGAGTGAACTTCAAAGGAGGAGAATGACAGAGAGGGGAGGCAGGTGTTGAAAGGAAAAGGAGGGGGCGAGCAGGATTCCAACACCACCTCCATGTGTCTCGCCTGGCCTCGGAGTGTGGCTAAAGTGGAGGCCACCATATGTGAGAGCAGCAACGGAAGCAGTGTCAGAGGAGGAAAGCCAGGTTTCAGTAATGGCTAGGAGGTTGAAAGAGTTTGTGACAAATAGGTCATGCACGGCTGTGAGTTTGTTACAGACCGAGCGAGCATTCCAGAGGGCACAGGAAAGGAATAGGGATGAGAGCTGTGGTTTAATGGTAGTGAGATACTTGGTAGTGCGGGACCTGTGGTGTTTTCTGTAGGAAGGTGAGCAAGAAAGGGTGGGGGTTGTTAGGGGACCGGGATTTGGATTGATGTCGCCAGCAGCAAGCAGTAGTAGGAGTTAGAGAATGTGGGAGTAGGACTTAAAGGAGCAGGTGGTTTTGGTAGCAGTAGAAGTAAAACGGGAAAGGCTTCTAAGGAAACATAGGAGATCATGCAAAGTGAGCATAGGTGATGGGAGGAGGGAGGCTGAGATTAGGATGGTGTGGGGATCATTATGGGGCTCGGTGCAATAGGATATAGTGATTAGTTTTAGCAGAGGGGTGATGAGAAGGAGCAAGATAGACAGTGTGAGCATATTGTATCAGTGTGGTTAGTGTGGGTTACCTGTTAGTAATTGCAGTTCCTCTCTCCAGTTTCTAACTCCAGGTGTTAACTCCTGCTTGCCACTGGAAAATAGGGCCCAAGAGCCAAGGCACAGAGAGCCAGGCTGTAGATGTTTATAGCTGAGTGGCCCGGATGGAATTGAATGTAATCAAGCAGTACTGCACCTGGAGACAGGCAGTCTATTAGCTGGAGTTTAACACTTACAAATTAGATCTAAAAGAGGTGGGAAGATAGTATCTACAAAGGAGGGACTAGAGCAGAAAACAGATAACCCTACACATGGTGCCAATAAAAAATAAACAGTATACAGGATATTGAAGTCGGATTCATACCAGAGAAATAGGAATTGAATAACGGGATATTACAGTCAGATTCATACCAGAGAAATAGCAATTGAATAATGGTATATTACAGTCGGATGCATACCAGAGAAAAAGGAAGGAGGGTGAAGGTACAGCATGTACCCATAATAGAATGGTGTTATCAAAGATGATCACCATTCCTGGGTAAACAGATACAAAATACACCTTTCAGAGAACCATACAGTTCCCATATTTGGCAGAAGACAAAAATTCAGCATTGAACCCTTCTCAGATTAAATTAGATGGCATAACCACCTTCAATTTAGAAGACAATAAGTGAAAGGTGTGGAGGTGTGGCAAGGGGCAGAGCCAGTCCAAAGATGGACAAAGCCAGTACCAGAAGTTTGAGTGGTGGGAGGTGTGGCCAAACACCATGTGATGCTAGTGTTACGAGGAGGCAAAATCAGAGCTGGAATAGAGGTCTGTATGGAAAACATTTAGCCTTTATATTATAGTATTCTATTAGAAACACTATATTATTAATATTCTATACTCAAAACTTGAAGTGAAGGTCAGGGAGAGAAAGCTGTATGAATGTGTGAGAGTATAGTCTTAGAGTAAGGGTGCATTATGGTATGGCAGTATAGTGTGTGTGTTACTGTATGGTGTAGAGTGTGCATGTGTCTTAGTGTATAGTTTTAGCATGTGTGTGAGTAAATAGTAATAACATGTATGTGTAAACATATTGTGTTATCATGTGTGAGTGTATACTGTTAGCATAATTGTATGTTACCGTAAGGTGTTAGCACGTGTGTGTTATTATTTGGTGTGATTGTCTCAGCATATGGTGTTAGAGTGTGTTTGTGTGTGTGACGGAACCCTCCATCACTGGGGCTACTGGAGAGGCCTGACTGCCAGCCTCCTCCCTATTGACTATGGGCCCTGACTTTGTAAAGACTTATGTGGCTACCCCCAGCAGTATATCATCCCATCACTTGCTGAGGGGATTATAACCAGGATCAGCAAGCAGGGAGTGACCGCCATTGTTTTAGTTTAATATCAGACCCCTCCACCCCATAGTGTATTATTATGTTGCCCCCCCCTTCTATTGGGCCAGCAATAGATAGTGGAGGTTGGAACCCTATTGTACTGTTAATCCCTTTACTGCCCCTGTTGTCTCTGGGAGGCAGAGTCTCGGCTAGTGACTGGGAAACTGTGGAAAGAGTGTGTGTCCCAGGCTAATGGAGCACAAATCAGCGGAGGTAGTTGGTCGGACTAGCCAGATCAGTGACAGCGTGTATGTTAGTGTATGGTTTTAGCATATGTGTATGTATTAGTGTTTGGAGTTAGCATTTTTGTGCATGTGTGGGTCTTAGTGTATTAGGGTTGGACATAGGCTTGGTGGTGCAAAGGCCCCTAGCAAACCCATTCCCCAGAAAAGAGAACTCTGGACAGCCTACCCTGGGTATTGGAAAGTTGCCAGGTATGATGATGCTGATTGGGTCTGATAACCATTATGTTATATATCCATGTTGTTACGGCTGATCCATTTGAGTTGCCCCAAATTTTATTGATGATTAAGTGAAGCATCTTGCTATCTAAACGTTTAGAAAATGTGGCGGGGGGGGCAGAGTCATTTGCTCTAAAACTGGCAGATAGCAAGGTGTTTTCAATATGTGGTTTGTGAAGAAAAAAGTCTAAATCTTTCAGCTAACATAAATTTCCATGTACACATTTGTTTACACAGTAAGAGCATAAATTAAAGATTAAAGTATGTTCCAGTAAACTTAAATGCTGTGATCTATTATTCCATGCTGGACTTTGTACTATGACTATAAAGAAAAGCAACAATTGTCAGACTCTTATAAAATGAGTATTGAATATGTAATATGCTCCTGTACAAGCGACCCTGAGAATCTGCTCTTTCACTTAAGTCTGAAGTAATATTTCTGAGAATTTTGGGCAAACCCTAGTTTTGGCATTTACACACATTACCTATACTTGGCTTGCAAAGAAATGCACATGGGAGGAGAATGTCCGCAAGGAAACAAGAGGGTGTATTTTGCAGTCTCCCTTTAGAAGCCTAAATCTCAAACAGAGAGTATTGAACTTTAAAAGCATAATACACAAACATAAAGCAAGTAATAATGACACTGTTCTAAAGGTATATATATTTTGTACAAGTTTTCCACTAGCAAATCTGGAATAAATGAGATATAGGAATATTTTATTACCTTAAATACTTAGTAAGGGTAATGAAGTGTTACAAGGTAAAAGAGCATGATACAAACCTCTATTACTGTCCTTATGAACGGTTAACATTTCTAAACGTTTATCATACCATGCATATGATATGTGAAATGAAATAAGGAAGCATTGGACACTATATGCAGGAAAACCTTATCTACTTTGTATGCAAGATGACAGCATAGACTCTATATGTATAAGTCCATCAAGAAACATTCAAGATGATCTACTTTCTTTGGTCAGATGGGAAGGATCTGTGATAAGGTGTTTGCAGTCAATCTTCCACTGCATTAATTACCTCAGATCATTTCCTCTCAGGAAAACACACATGTGTATGTATTTGCAAATGTGTACTCCCAAGTCTCATTAAGTACGGTACAAAATTAACATATATATTGAACAGTGAAAATAAGATCATATGTCACTGCAATGAGCTGATTTATTTAGATTTTTTGTTACCCACTGTTTTTTTTATAAGGATTATATGAGCATTTTACAGCAAATCTCTCACTTTTCCTAAAACCTACATTTTGCAGTTCATTATACTAAATACACATGTGTATGGTGTTTCCAGATATACACACATAAGTATTATCACAAACGATTGGTGCTTTTTACAATGTACATGTACATCCATAGGGGAATGAAGAGGTTAAAACAGGCTAACATGTTTAACTTACAATTCACAAACTTAACCATTAGCACTGACCATAACTAAAATCTGCATTGAATAACTTTGTGACCAACATTTTGGGGTTGGCCGTCCTAGGTTCACTTGTCCTCTTGCACGTTGATAAAACATACTGGTGTTCCTCTGTACAGCAGTGGTTAACCAGGCACCCCTAGGGACACAGCCCATGGTGCAAACCCACCACCAAGCTCATTCACTGGTGCAACCTGGGCTGGCTGCCTCAAGACAATGAGCACCTATACTAGAAGCAATCCCCAAGGCTTGCTGTCAGAGAAGAAAGAAGGGGAAGTCTGGTACCACAGGGGCAATGCGTGCCCTAAGCCTGTCCTACTGGCCATCCTTACCCAGACTCCGCTACTTCCTTGATTCAACCCACTAATAACCAGTGAATGGCCCGACACTCCCCGATGGCTGGGTCTGTTCTTTTTTAGGCTTAAATCTTAGCATCTCAGGGTAGACTAACATATTTTCAGGTCCACAATCTCAAGATGACTCCTTTACGTTACATATCGAGTGATTCTAAAGCCTGCCAGATAGTGCTTTCCATTATGATATGTTATAGAAAGTAACATTAAGCTGTGTATCTGAGATGTACTGTTAAGAGTTTGATATTTTTGGTATCTCAGGGTTAGTGCTATTCGAAAATTATCAGTTGTGTCCATACCCTGAGATTAAAAGGGCAAAGTTCCTGAATTGTTGCTATTGCTTTATTAGATTGAGCTGTGTCCTGCATTTCCAGTAGTGAGGGGGTTAATGCGATAGATCGCTCTTGGGGTCTTGTAGTCTTCTTCTTGGCTGTAATGAGGTACATTTGTGAGAAAGGAGAAAGACCGATTTCTTGTAACCATGGAAACCTCCACAGTCCTGTCAGCGCCAGATTTTTCCTTACCTCCGCTAACTCACAGTTTAATTTACCAGTGAGTCAAGATTACCCAGGTCAGGCCATATGGATAATCTTTCATACCCCCTAGCTGTAAGTCGTTTAATATTGCTCCTTAAATAGAGGACACAAAAGATACACATCACAGGTCCATGTTTGAATTACACTTCCATAGTATGAATTTCACAGATGCACCTTTGGGATGATTATGAAAGCCTATAATAGTGATTTATTTTCTTTGGTCATTTATATCCTGAAGTTCAATTTTTACTGGCTTAGTTTAGTGAAACCAAGTACACTAACCTCACAATGAGGAGGAGTATATATATTTAGGGGTAGAAAACAATTAACACCCCACAGCATCCTGTGCACTTTGAATGCTTTACATAAAGTTTTCTTTTCCCCAATTGAAGAGTGAAACATGAAAGTTAATTTGTTCTATGGTCACAGTAAATCAGATTTTGGACTGCTGAGGAACACTAACGACTGAAGTTTATATTTAAAAAATTAAAGTAATAAATACTATTTATGGAGATCAGGATTATTTCAAGCATAAATAGTGACTGGAACATACATGTATACCAGTTCTCAGTCTAGCAAAACCCATTTACGGCGGTGCATTTTTTCCTGAGGTGGCCTTATCCATTAAACAGTTCATTCTGGATATTTTATTCAGCTATGGTTATATAAACAAAATGCGGATGTGTGAACAGTAAAAATACAAAGCTAAAGAGATGAGAAACAAGGACAACAGGGCTGAGGGGCAGATAAAATTAGAGAGACAATATGCTGACAGATGGAGAGAGGGGGAAAGTGGGAGAGAATGGTGACAGTAGGCAGATGGAGAGACAGAAAGTAGCAGGTATGACTATCAAAAAGGCTACAGATGAGTGAAACTCACATGCATCACACAAAAAAGGTGCTGGCAGCTGTTCCTGTGGTACACGTCACTATGTGATTCACGTGCTGCCACTTGGTCCAACAGTGCATAACCAAGCAACACAATCATACAGAGGAATGTAAATGCTGATATTCTCTGACAAGCCTTCTGGTAAATGGTATACTTTAATTTATTATTGTTTTAAGCTGTACTTGAAACACTTATGTTTATGTGTTATCAGTACACATAGCATTCTGCAATTGCGCACTTTTATGTATGTTCTGTGTGCCCCATTATGTTTTGGAATACATGGTATTTCCTTCATTGAACAAGTCAAGATGTGTTCCAACAATCATTATGTTATAGGCATACCTCTTAAAGAGCATAAGCACCAACATTAGCATATTGTCTAAGTCTTTTTTAAACTACAGATAGAGCTTTATTTTATATGCATAGTTTAATGTGCCATATGTCACTTTTCCCCATATATGTCAAACTAAATAAAATAATAGAATCTTTATTTTTCCATGAAAAGCCCCAACCCTCTTTAGTGAATGTATCATATGTATGTGGTTGTACATACAGTACATGTAGATGGCACATGTAGAAAACACACTATATGGTAGGGTAGGTACATATAACATAGGGTTACATGCCATAAATATAGCAAAGTACATATTTACACTAGTATGCTACCCTTTTTGCAACTCTGATGCACCTACTTTTGTGGACTGCAACTCCCATCATCCTCAACACTCTGGCCAAGCTTGTCTGCCATTTTTTAAATGTTCGTGTGTTTTTGTTATCGGACACCTATTATGGCACAATACATAAAAGATGCATTCAAACTTGAACAAATGTTGCCAAATTTGTGCATGTGCCCCTTTTTCTATCACCTTCCTTAATATGATGGATCAATTCATAAAAATGGTCTGGTGGGTTCAAACATGTCCCAAATAGGACATGGGCATGGACACAGACTGACCAGATGTCAAAATAATGAATTGGTGGTATTACTGTACTCAGGAGATGTTTCTGAAAACATATTGCGGTATTGTTTGTCAGTGCTATATACCAAGGGCTGTAAATTTATGCCTAAAGAACAATGTGGATGATAAAAACACACAAAAATGACTGGGGTAAATTGAATTAGCCTGGTGCAAAGATATTCCAAATAGGACAGGGGGCAGAAGGACCAGATGTCAAAGTTCCAAGTATTGCGTTTTACCTCCCAACCAACCCAAACCACATGGGTGGTATCACTGCACTCTGGAGATGTTGCTGAACACAAATTGGGGTGTTGTTTAACAGTGACATATACTAGGAGCTCTAAGTTTATATCTGAAGTACAATTGTGAAAAAAAATACTACCACAAACTTTGGCCAAGGCTGGTAGTAGAATTCGTGCATAGAAAGTGTTTAAATACTAGCATTTGACATAACTTAGGGTATCTAGTTTTCAAACACATATGTTTGATGTTGTAAATCGAATTGGCCAGCTTCAAAGATGTCCCAAAATGGGACATGGGGGCAGAAGACCAGATGTCAAAATTCCAAGTAGAAAAACTGAATTGTGCATGTCCCAAATGTGGCATTTGAGCCCCCACATAATATCAAACTCATGCATGGGTGGTATCACTGTACTCAGGATATGTTGCTTAACACCAATTGGAGTTTTATTTTGAAGTGACATATACTAGTAGCTGTACAAGTATACATGAAGTACAATTTGTGTGAAGAAAAACACAAAAAAAATTACTAACACAAAGTTTGACAAAGGCTGGTAGTAGAAAGTCTTGCTACACGGAAATGTAATGTTTTACACCCCAGCATTTGTAATCCACTGTGGTGCCTAGTTTTAAAAATATATGGTTTGATGGGGTAAATTAAATTGGCAGGCTTCAAAGATGTCCCAATATTCGACATGAAGACAAGATTACCAGATGTGAAATTTTTTTTTTAATTAGCTTGTACTTATTGTCCTATAACTTGCAAAAAAAAAGAACATAACATAAAAACACAGTACAGTCTATTTAGCAGGTTTTTTATTAGCTTTTGTAGATGAGTAAAAGATTTTATGATTTTTTTCTTCTTAGATGAAGAAAGCCCTTCTTGTTTTGAAAAAAACCCCAATAAATAACTTGTGTGAGTACACTAAATGAGAGAGAAGAAAATTACAGCTAAACATGTGCACTGCAAAAATTTTAAATTTTTTTAAAAAACAGGCATGATAGCAGACGGTCATATTAGGCTACCTTTCCCATGCACAGATTCCTACATTTAGGTAGGGATTGGATTATTTTTTTTTACTCTGCCTTTGATTCGAGCCTAGCTGTCAGGTCCCCGCCGCAGTACTCACCTTGGTCCCACTCCGCGTCCTCCTTCTGACCCACACCGCCGATATGGCGACGTACGAAGAGGGGTCCGACGTGGCAGAACTGCTCACTCCCCGCCGTTGACGATGCCGCGGTCTTCTTCCCGGCCTGGTGATCTTCAGGACGGCCGGAACACAACTGCAGGGCCGTCCCAACAGAAACGGAGAACATGTTCCGTCTCTCGCACGCCCTCTAGTGGCGCGCGCGCATACAACTCCTTTTCTTAAAGGCACAGTCACAATATTCCCAGGTGTATAGAATCAGGTTAATCTGGACATCAGAGGGAGTATCCCTTCCTCCTTCCTATAAATCTGTGCCGTTTAGTTCATTCATTGCTCAGATATACTGTGCTCTCTACGTATATACGTCAGTGCTCCCTTATCATTGTTTCATTGGATATTGACCCTTCGCTTTCCTTATCGTGTCTGAACCTTCGCTGCCTGAACTGACCTCTGCTTATCCTGACTTCGTTTACGTCTCATCCCTATCGGTACCTCGCTTTTGATTCATCGACGTCTCCAGCCTTGCATATTGGGCTCCGACTACTAAACCCGACACTAGCATATACTAATATGTACTTGGGAACATCCAGGCTCCAGCCCTCCCTCTTCATGATGTGGGTGGGTGGACCTACTGAGGTCAGTGGGAAGTCTTGCTGATATCAGTGACCAGTCCACTCCTCTTTGATTTAATTGCTCCTCTTCCTGTCAAGACCATACCTGTACCACCAGAATAAGTTGGAGGGTGCTCACTTTGTATATATTTATGAGCAGTACTGGAATCTTAAACTCCAAGCATTCTAGATTGATTGGCAGAAAGGACTTGAAATGTAAACAGAGTAAGGTATGTTTGCTTAGCTCTCTGAAACCCACAGTTTTTCATTGTTGATTTTAAATCATGAAAAGCAATGAAAGTTGTAAAAAATGTCAAGGAGGGCCGGGAAAGATTGTATATACTATATATAAAGGAAGGTTGTCTTCCAAAGCAGTGGTTTTTTTATTTCCTGAATCCCTGTATATGTGGGTTTTTTGATAATAACCCTGATGTGAGGTTAACAATGATAAAAGAAAGTGAGGATAAAGTAAAAAATCTATGAGGTAACGTTATTTACCATCAAAAAGGCCACAATATTATTACAGAGAGCCCTAAGGCTGGCTGGAATGATTGAATGGCTGTTTGCTAAGAAGCAATGATGTTTTATTATTCTATGGCTCTGATTGGTCTTCCTAGAAACTGTCTGTCTTCACAGGACAATTCGGTATGTAATCTTCCCAGGAAAAGGAAAACATAGTATCTGCATTATCACTTTCATGAGAACAGAATGTGGTAGGTTATTCCTGAAAACCTTCTGAGATGCCTTTGGGTCAGTTATTAGAATGTTATAGAAGGACTTAATTTGTGTATATAATGCAAAGGGATATTGCTATTAATTACCATATCAATTTACCATATTTATTTCCACAGTGAAAATTGTGCGCATAACTGTCAGGAATCTGACAGTTACCTTCTAGAGTGGCCCCTGTGACCTGCTGGTGCATCCTACCAATTAGAGGACTTGCAGGCGCGGGCAGTCTTGCTGGTGTGGGAGGGAGCGGACGGTCAGGCACTGTACCGGCGGGGTCCTGGTAATCCTGCGCAGTCCCGCAAGGCTGCCTTCTCGCTGCTCCCTTACAGTGTCTCCTCTCTTGCTCCGCCCAGGGACAAAACAGAGTCACGTGATGTGAAGTAACTTCCCGTGACTCCGCCTTGTTCCTGGGCTGAGGGAGCAGCGAGAAGGCAGCCTTAAGGTAAGGAGGTGGACGTTCAGTTCAGGTAAGGAGGTGGACGTGATTGGCCACAAATGTGACGGGAGCGGACGTGATTGGCCACAAATGTGACGGGAGCGGGCGAGATTGGCCACAAATGTGGCGGGAGTGGAACACCCACATTGCGGGAGCAGGCAAAAAATCAGCGGGAGCGGGATTAGAAAAGCCGTCCTGCGCAGGGCTCTACTACCAATAGCCAGATTAATAAGCATAGTAAAATATAATATTATATTGTTTGTGCATTTTCCTGGTATGAGTGTGACAGTCTTTACCAGGAATTTATATACCACTTGGCAACAGATGTGTCCAATGTCACTGATTGGTACTTCTTTCACTGTAGATGCACAAAGCCTATTTTACAGTAAAAGATGGTTTGCACATGTGCAGTGGCTAGGTCTTAGATTAGGAATGGAAAGAAATCTGCAATAAACTATTTGCCTTTATATTAATGTACTATTTGTATTGATATGGGCGGAGAAGGTAGGGAGACATGGACAAACAGCGTGAGAGTAAAAAAGAGTGTGAGCAAGAGTGTGAGAGAGTACGTTAGTGAGGGCAAATGACTAGCCACTAGGCTAGGTCTGAATAAAAAACGACCCCATTTTTTTCCAGATGATTTTTTTGTAAAAAAAAAAAAAGAGAAGTCTTATAATTCAGCAAATGCAGTACTAGCAATGTTTTTAACACTGCATTTTGTTAGAAAAGTGTCAATTCAGCAGAGTAGGTGGAAGAGCACCTTTAATGCATTTCTACCCCTATTGTGTTAAACAGATTGCAATAACCATGAGCCAACAAGAGAACGGAGGAGCAGAACAAATATGTGTGATCTTTACAGATCTAATGACGTTTACTGTATATTTTAACAAGCTGTTCCTATGTAGCATCAAGCTTGGCCATCAAGGGTGCTGTCACAGAGAGAGTAGACAAAAAGAGATAAAATATGCTCAGAAGTACCTTGTCTGACATTATTATTAAATGGTCAATTTCAATGTTGTACATTTTCTTCAGGAAATATGAATCAATGCATTGTAGCATTTTTGGCGAAGAGCTGCTACTTACTAGTGATGTCCGGATCATGAACGAATCGTTCATTTGATCCGGTTCTTTTTAGTGATCCGGATGAATCGGTTCACTAGACTGAACGATTCATTTGTAGCGGTTCAGTCTGTGAATCATGCAGCTGTAACCTGATCCTAGAGCTGTGAGTCATCTGCAGAGCACTCAGACACAGACTCTGGGGTCAGGTTACAGCTCATTAATTCACACAGGAACGATGACTCATAGAGTCAGAGAGTCGTTCAAAGAGTCGAATGATCCGAAGAGTCGAATGATCCGAAGAGTCGAATGATCCGAAGAGTCGAATGATCCGAAGAGTCGAATGATCCGAAGAGTCGAATGATTCGAATCTTACAGGGATCCGGATCTTACAAGGATCCGAATCTTACAGAGATTCGAATCATTCAGAGAATATTACTGATACCATACTTTTATAAATAAATACATTAATAATGTTCACACTGCCCCCAGGATTTAGATTCCCCTGACTTGGCCCCCCTTTACCTATAACTGCACCTACAGTTAACTTTATTAAATTAATTAAATTAACCCTCAGTCATCAGCATAAAATTAACCCTTATACCCCATCAACCATAACTGCCCCTGAAATTAACTGTAAAGATCCCATTAACCATAACTGCCCCTAAATTAATTGCATGTACTCCAGATAAATTACCTAATAAATTGGTATGGTTGATGGGGTCTTTAGTGTTAATTTAGGGGCAGTTATGCTTAATGGGGTGTTTAGGGATAATTTAGGGGCAGTTATGCTTAATGGGGTGTTTAGGGTTAATTTGGGGGCAGTTATGCTTAATGGGGTGTTTAGGGTTAATTTGGGGGCAGTTATGGTTGATGGGGTGTTAAGGGTTAATTTTAGGGGCAGTCATGGTTGATGGGGTGTTTAGGGTTAATTTAATGGTGAGGGTTAATTTAATTAATTTAATAAAGTTAGCTTAAGGTGCAGTTGGAGGTAAAGGGGAATGTAAATCCTGGGGGCAGTGATTATTAATGTATTATTTATAACAGTATGGTGATATTCTCTGAATGATTAGAATGCCAATGAAGGCAGAGAGTCGTTCAAAGATCCGGATCTTACAATGATCCGGATCTTACAGTGATCCGGATCTTACAGTGATCCGGATCTTACAGTGATCCGGATCACTGTAAGATTCGGATCCCTGTAAGATCCAGATCTTTGAACGACTCTCTGCCTTCATTGACATCACTGGAGGCAGGGGGGAGGATTCATAATGAAAGGGGCGGGGCCAATCGTTAGTGTGCCTGCACGGAGTTACTGGAAAACAGTAACTCCGTGCAGGCACACTGAGTGATCCGAAGATTCGGATCATGAATCGGATCATTTCAGTGAACGAATCGAAATGATCCGATTCACTTTAATGATCCGAACTTCCCATCACTACTACTTACCTCAGTGAGCCAGTTTGTGCAGCTGTGCACATGTGCAGAAAGTAGGAGGGGTATATCCTTTCCAGTGACCAAGTAATAAATTGGCCCAAAACAAATTTAGCAGACAGCACACTCTGTGTGCACTATCCAGTTCTGTCTGAAATACATTTACAAAAAGAGACTTCATAGCAAGCCCACAATAAGAGCAAAGAAATGATACATCTTACATTATACATGTTACTCTAGACACCCTGGTGACTATATAGGGAATTGTAATTCATAACACATGAACATACTTCAGGTAGTGGCCCAAAACTTGAGGCAGATATTCTATTCTCCCTTTTGCCAGTTTTTCCCTGCTCTTACACTAAGGAAGATTTGTAAATACTTAGTACAAATCACATGCCTGCAGCCGCCTGCTTGATATGAATAGCCAGATGCCATACTCATATACCACAGCTATTACATCTTAGGACCGAGTCTTTCCTGCAGGTGACTGTACATTAGAGTTGTCATTTGGATTCTAATGGCAGGGCTTTCAGTGATGTCCTCTCACCTGATCCACCATTTGAGGGGGGGGTGTCACAAATACACCACGATTTTGGCTGAGGTTCATTTTAGGGCCCCGCCATTTTGGCTGAAGTTCTTGCCAAGTTATGTCTGATTCTCCAATTGAGTGAGAGGACGTCACCTACAGCGCTGTCATTGTGCCCTTAGGTGAACCTCACCAAAATTGCAGCGCTTTTGGTGACGTCCCATTCTCCTAATTGGAGGATTAGGGAAAAGGACTTCACCATCCACCAGGTTTTGTCCGCGGAGATGTGGACAAATATAGAAATCTGCAGCAGGGGCCCCTTGTGCCTCCCCCCAGGGCATCAATGTCCACCAAAGAGCTTAGCCTAAGCTTAAACATGTTGCTGAAATGACTCAAAATGACACAAAAAACCTACCCCAGGATGCACTGGGACCACTCCTGAGAGCTGTCACAAGCTCCATTGCGAGAGATTTAAACAGTTTCCAAGAGGGTCTCTAGATCTTCCTGAGAACTTTCTAATTACAATGTGATTAGTAAAAGATTATTTTTCTAAAATTGGTGCTGTATCATCCCAAAAATCCTGGCATAGAATGAGATAAAATACTAGCGTTTGAAATACTCATGGGGTATACTTTGATGAGGTAAATTGCGTTGGCAGGATGACCAGATGGTAAAATAAAAAAATTTTGTCTTTTAGCCCCCAAAGAACCAGGCAGTACCATCATTTGATGCATGATGGCTGGTATCACTGTACTCGGGAGATTTTGCTGAATACATATTGCTGTGTTGTTTTGAAGTGACATATGCCAGGAGCTGTAAATTTATGCCTGAAGTACAATTTATATGAACCCCCCCAAATAAATCACTACCACAAAGATGAACAAAGTAAAGGAAGAAGTCTGATCCCCACCAAAACATGTATAGAAGTGCAATATATATATGTAATACTTCCCAAAGTCTGCAGCCGCCCAAATATCACTCTTCCTCAGAGTGCAACAGTAAAAATATGTCCAGAGTTGGGGCGCAATGACATAAAGGGAAAGAAAAAATAGTGTAATAAAGTAAATCATACAACTGCAAGTGTAGAAGGTGTAAGTTCCTCAGGAGGAAGCGAAACATGTCGAGAGAACGTTTATAATTTTTAAATTATTTTTACTATTTGTTATTTACCTTTACATCGGACCAAGCTGTTAGTGCAATTCGTTTTTCTGTGCTTTCGAATGCAGAGGTATTATCACCATTGCGGTCTGTTTTTACCATTTTTAGAATTTTATGAAGAAAAGAAATAAGAATTTTAAAGAATGGGCTCAAGATGGGCTTGAAATTTCTATTTAAAGTGTGAGTAGTACTTACACCTTTTACATTTTGATTTTTCTTTCCCTTTATGTCATAGTGCCCCAACTCTGGACATATTTTTACAAAGATGAATAAAGACTGGTAGTAGAGTTAGTCCATGGAAAGAGTTAAAATACTAGCCCTTGAAATAAGTTGGGGTGTCTAGTTTTCAAAAACATATGGTTTGATGGAGGTAAATTCAATTGGCCGGCTTCAAAGATGTCCCAAATAGGACACAGGAAAAGGATTACCAAATTTGAAAACAAAAATGATTTTGAAGTAGCAATACACTACTTGTGCTTATTGTCCTATAAATTGGAAAAAAAAAACAATTGGGTATTTCTAAACTTAAGGAAAAATAGTAGAATCTATCTAGCAATATTTTTCATTAACTTTTGTAGATTTAAAAAAACGGAGTGCTTTTTTCCTTTTTTCACCAGATTTTATTATTATTTTTTTTGATAGGAAATTTTAGTATTTTTAGTTCTTGAAATGCTATTTTTGAAGGTGGTTTAAGACAGTGGCACATTTTTGCTACTAGCAAAAAATCTTAACTTTAAACATTGCAAATAATAAATCAGAAAATATTGGTTTCAAATTAGGCAGGGCACTAGACAGTGGAATGTACGGTATGTTGTAGTTCTTGAAATACTGTTCCTGAATTGGGTTTAAGACAGTTGCACATTTATGCTACCGGCCAGGGGCCTAACTAGAAACCAATGGGCCCTGATGTGAAAATTACCCCCCTGCCCCTTCAAACATAAAACATATGTAAAACACAAATTTCACACTTACTCATAGTCACTAACTGTCAGGACTCGGGTGATCAGGTCGGGTAGGAGCCCATGCGCAGGGGATACTTGGGGTTCAGTATGTAACCCACGGTGCATGATTATGCAAACAAAGACACCACAAACAGAAATCCAGGTAATGCAGTGTATTTCATGTATATAACAGGACCAGCAAATAAGGGTAATATAGTCTAAGCAAGTAACCAGACGTATGGCAAAATAAAATACAGGTAACAAGTCTTTTGGCAGGGAGCCCGCTTGGAAGGGCACGACAGACAGAGAGCCCGCTTGGAAGGGCACGACAGACAGAGAGCCCGCTTGGAAGGGCACGACAGACAGAGAGCCCGCTTGGAAGGGCACGACAGACAGAGAGCCCGCTTGGAAGGGCACGACAGACAGAGAGCCCGCTTGGAAGGGCACGACAGACAGAGAGCCCGCTTGGAAGGGCACGACAGACAGAGAGCCCGCTTGGAAGGGCACGAAAGGCACACAGCCCGCTTGGAAGGGCACGAAAGGCACACAGCCCGCTTGGAAGGGCACGAAAGGCACACAGCCCGCTTGGAAGGGCACGAAAGGCACACAGCCCGCTTGGAAGGGCACGAAAGGCACACAGCCCGCTTGGAAGGGCACGAAAGGCACACAGCCCGCTTGGAAGGGCACGAAAGGCACACAGCCCGCTTGGAAGGGCACGAAAGGCACACAGCCCGCTTGGAAGGACACAAAGCAGGGAGTCCACTTGGAAGGACACGAAGCAGGACAGCAGGACAGCAGGACAGCAGGACAGCAGGACAGCAGGACAGCAGGACAGCAGGACAGCAGGACAGCAGGACAGCAGGACAGCAGGACAGCAGGACAGCAGGACCAGTACAGGTGCAGAGCCACAGCAGGAAAGTCCATAGACTTCAATACAAAGGCCCTGACTGAAGGGCAGGGCAGGTTCATAAAGGCAGGGCAATCCAGGTAACAAGGCCCAGCTGGATGTAGACTAGGGCTCAACCCAGGTAACAAGGCACACCTGAGTTCTGAGTGCTCCAGAGGGTGGAGAGTGGCCACTAGTGGTTGCAGATGTAAACACCACAGGTATAAAAAACCCATGGTTCAGGCAGCAAAAAATTGGTTCCTGACAGTACCCCCTCCCCAAGGAGCGGCCTCAGGGTGCTCCTGGGACTGTAGAGAGGCAGTATCAAAACCTGTGGTAAGAATTCTTAGCCCTAGCACGTAGAGCTTTTTCAAATACGTGCAGGTCCTCCTTTCTTACTACAGTTCCGTTGGAGGCAATGACGCAGTCTGAGGAAAGGTCATCTGCAGTGCAGTTGTAAGACATAGTGGTATTGGATGCTGGATGCATAGACATGATGGCACTGTTCCGTACTCTCTCTTTCTTTGCTGTCCATGCACCAGGGGTAACGAAGCTGCCCTGTACCCAGGGCACCTCTGGGGGCAGGGGGGTAGTACCCGAACTGCACCGGTTCAAGGCTGGAGTGGCAGGCTTAACAGACTTCTGTTCACGCAGCTGTTGCTCGTAATGGTTAAGTTCTTTCCTATGCACAATTGTCCCGTCAGATGCTAGGATGTAACCAGGAGCCCCTAAGGAGTGTTTTGCTGTTTGGGGTCTACGATTCTTATTCCTGGGAGTAATGGGAGTGGTGGTCCCAACTGCACAAACAGCCGTGGGGTTATCAATTGCGGGTGTGTCTGTTGTATCAGCAACAGAAGCATCTGAAGACACGCTGTCCATATCAGACCAGTCGGTTTCATCAGAGATGGTCTGGAGGTCATCCGACATGGCTACAGATGGCGCAGAAGTGCCAGGTACTGTGGATTGGTTAACCCCAGAATCACCAGGTTGGGGAAGAGATAGGGTGTGCTCCAGCTTTGATGCGTTGCTGTTGTCACATGCAGGTTTCTGGGCCTGGGGTTTGTTGGTGTGGGTTGCAGAGGGTTTAGCTGGTTTCAGAGGACATTGGGTGATCCAGTGTCCCTTTTTGCCACAGTAAAAGCAAGATTCCTCATCACGCCTTTGTTGTAATTCGGTTTTGGTAAGGGGTTCACGTTTCCTAGATTTCCTAGGAGATTCCTTTTTAATACTGATAACAGGCTTGTTGGATTTCTCAGGTGATGTAGCAGGTGTAGGTGAATGGTCTTCATGAGAGTGATTGGAGTTGGAGTCCCAGATTTGCATTAATGATTTGCACAGTTCAAGCAAGCATTCTCCTATCACTTTGATTACTGAAAGTAACCCCGCTGACTCCTTGTAATGGCCTTTGTATTCTGTCAGGACTCGGGTGATCAGGTCGGGTAGGAGCCCATGCGCAGGGGATACTTGGGGTTCAGTATGTAACCCACGGTGCATGATTATGCAAACAAAGACACCACAAACAGAAATCCAGGTAATGCAGTGTATTTCATGTATATAACAGGACCAGCAAATAAGGGTAATATAGTCTAAGCAAGTAACCAGACGTATGGCAAAATAAAATACAGGTAACAAGTCTTTTGGCAGGGAGCCCGCTTGGAAGGGCACGACAGACAGAGAGCCCGCTTGGAAGGGCACGACAGACAGAGAGCCCGCTTGGAAGGGCACGACAGACAGAGAGCCCGCTTGGAAGGGCACGACAGACAGAGAGCCCGCTTGGAAGGGCACGACAGACAGAGAGCCCGCTTGGAAGGGCACGAAAGGCACACAGCCCGCTTGGAAGGGCACGAAAGGCACACAGCCCGCTTGGAAGGGCACGAAAGGCACACAGCCCGCTTGGAAGGGCACGAAAGGCACACAGCCCGCTTGGAAGGGCACGAAAGGCACACAGCCCGCTTGGAAGGGCACGAAAGGCACACAGCCCGCTTGGAAGGGCACGAAAGGCACACAGCCCGCTTGGAAGGGCACGAAAGGCACACAGCCCGCTTGGAAGGGCACGAAAGGCACACAGCCCGCTTGGAAGGACACAAAGCAGGGAGTCCACTTGGAAGGACACGAAGCAGGACAGCAGGACAGCAGGACAGCAGGACAGCAGGACAGCAGGACAGCAGGACAGCAGGACAGCAGGACAGCAGGACAGCAGGACAGCAGGACAGCAGGACCAGTACAGGTGCAGAGCCACAGCAGGAAAGTCCATAGACTTCAATACAAAGGCCCTGACTGAAGGGCAGGGCAGGTTCATAAAGGCAGGGCAATCCAGGTAACAAGGCCCAGCTGGATGTAGACTAGGGCTCAACCCAGGTAACAAGGCACACCTGAGTTCTGAGTGCTCCAGAGGGTGGAGAGTGGCCACTAGTGGTTGCAGATGTAAACACCACAGGTATAAAAAACCCATGGTTCAGGCAGCAAAAAATTGGTTCCTGACACTAACACACACCCCATATCACCCCACTTACACATGCATACTCACGCACATACACAAATCCATGCTCTTACACACGTACACAAATCCATGTTCACACACAGAAGTACACATCCATGCTCCCACACACACAAGTGCACATCCATGCTCACACAGTACATATCCATGCTTACACACAGACAAGCACACATCCATGTTTACACACACAAGTACACATCCATGCTCACACACACAAAAGTATACATTCCATGCTCACACACACAAGTACACATTCCATGCTCTCTCACACACACACACACACAAGTACCCATCCATGTTCACACTCAAAAGTGCACATTCCATACTCTCACACACACAAGTACACATCCATGCTCACACACACACACACAAGTATACATCCATGCACACACACAAGTACACATCCATGCTTACATACATATTAAAATACAAAAATAACAGTGTAAATTTGCTGTCCCCTCAAAATAATTCAACACACAGCCATTAATGTCTAAACCTTGGCAACAAAAGTGAGTACACCCCTAAGTGGAAATGTCCAAATTGGGCCCAATTAGCCATTTTCCTTCTCTGGTGTATTGTGACTCGTTAGTGTTACATGGTCTCAGGTGTGAATTGGGAGCAGGTAAAATTTGGCGCTATCGCTCTTACACTCTCTCATACTAGTCACAGGAAGTTCAACATGTCACCTTATGCAAAGAACTCTGAGGATCTGAAAAAAAGAATTGTTGCTCTACATAAAGATGGCCTCGGCTATAAGAAGATTGCCAAGACCATGAAACTGAGCTGCAGCACGGTGGGCAAGGGCATACAGCGGTTTCACAGAACAGGTTCCACTCAGAACAGGCCTCGCCATGGCCGACCATATCCAGAGGTTGTCTTTGGGAAATAGACATATGAGTGCTGCCAGCATTGCTGCAGAGGTTGAAGGGGTGGGTGGGTCAGCCTGTCAGTGGTCAGACCATACGCCGCACACTGCATCAAATTGGTCTGCTTGGCTGTCGTCCCAGACGGAAGCCTCTTCTAAAGATGATGCACAAGAAAGCCAGCAAACAGTTTGCGAAGACAAGCAGACTAAGGACATGGATTACGGGGACCATGTCCTGTAGTCCGATGAGACCAAGATAACCTTATTTGGTTCAGGTGTTGTCAAGCATGTGTGGCGGCAAGGGAGTGTCATGTTCTGTGCCTGCATGAGTGCTGCCGGCACTGGGGAGCTGCAGCTCATTGAGGAACCATGAATACCAACATGTACTGTGACATACTGAAGCAGAGCATGATCCCCTCCCTTCGGAGACTGGGCCGCAGGGCAGTATTCCAACATGATAACTACCCCAAACAAACCTCCAAGACGACCACTGCTTTGCTAAAGAAGCTGAGGGTCAAGGTGATGGACTGGCGATGCATGTCTGAAGACCTAAACCCTTTTGAGCATCTGTGGAGCATCGCCAAACGGAAGGTGGGGGAGCGCAAGGTCTCTAACATCCACCAGCTCTGTGATGTCATGGAGGAATGGAAGAGGACTCTAGTGGCAACCTGTAAAGCTCTGATGAACTCCAAGAGGGTTAAGGCAATGCTAGAAAATAATGGTGGCCACACATAATATTGACACTTTGGGCCCAATATGGACATTTCCACTTAGGGGTGTACTCACTTATTGCCAAGGTTTAGACATTAATGGCTGTGTGTTGAGTTATTTTGAGGGGACAGCAATTTTACACTGTTATACAGGCTGTACACTCACTGCTTTACATTTTAGCATTTTAGTGTAATTTCTTCAGTGTTGTCACATGAAACGATATAATAAAATATTTACAAAATTGTGAGGGGTGTACTTATTTTTGTTAAATACTGTATATACACACACCAACACATATCCATACATTAATTTGTGTTGGTATTTGAGAGCTATTTAAAAGTTCAAATATCAATGATTCATTGGTGGCACTGTTTTGTTCATGTTTGCCTCCCTTTTCACTTTTGTTGTTGGCAATGTTATTTTTAGTTCTCCTTATTATATTTACAAATTATGGAATTTACTACATTGACAACAGTTATTTAACTGATCAAGGAGGATATTACACATATACTTGTCATTAGAGATTTTGCACCCCTATTTTGTTGATTTGGTTTTTAAGAATTTAAATTTTTCATATTTTATGTTTGAAGCATGTTGTTCGCCTCTACACTAAGACTCAAGGTTACTGACTAAGTTCCTCATATATTACATAATAAATAAATTACAGTGGCCTTATTCCTACAAGTGTTAACCACTTAACGACCTTTGACAGTCCTGAACCGTCAAAAAATTAAATAAGCTTAGAAAGTGATCAACGATCACTTTCTTCGCTTAAACGGCGTTGCTGTAATGCCTCGACGTCGAGGCATTCAGTAACGCCGAGATCGGCATCAGGGGCCATGTCTGGCCCCTCCCTGGGGCGTCAACATCCGCCATACATTGTATGGCGGCAGACGCCCGTTTTAAAAGCGTTTAGGAGGCGATCAACGGTCACAACCGCCACTGCCGGTGATCTTCACCATCCGCAAGATGGCGGCCGCCCTGTAAAAAAAATAATAAAGTTGAAAAAGTTCGCTAGACGGTCTCCAGACCCTCTAGAGAACTCTGGGTCCACTTGCAGGTTGAATAAAGGTACTGCATTCAACCATGCAAGTCAATGGAGCCCAACTTTCTAATCACTATGTGATTAGTAAAATATTAAAAAAAAAAAATAAATATGGAAAAAAAATGCTTAAAAAAAAAAAGTGCTAACATTTACAAATAATTATGCAGTGATGTCACCAGAGGAACCATCCAGTACCAGCAAAATGTGTAAAAAAAAAAAAATGTAAAAAAAAAATAAAATAAAGTTTATTATTTTGAGCAAGTACTAAAATTTCAAAAAAAAAATCTCAACATACAAAGAGTTAAAATAAAAGATAAAAATCAAAGATAGGGCATAGGTACACACTGACCAAAATAGAGAAAAAAAGCGCACTTCCCAAATGTGGGATTTTAAATCTCAAACAACCCGACAAACCCAATGCATCAGTGGGGTATCACTGCACTCGGGAGATGTTGCTGAACACACATTGGGGGGTTGTTTGAATTCATTCCTGAAGTACAATTTGTGTGGAAAAAAATACAAAATTAAATTTTGGGAAAGGCAGGTGGTAGAATCTCATGCATAAAAGGGTTAAAATACCAGCATTTGAAATACTTTGTGGTGTCTAGTTTTCAAAAAAATATGGTTTGTGGGGTAAATTGAAGTAGTCGGCTTCAAAGATGTTCCAAACAGGATATAGAGGCAGAATGACCAAATGACCACCTGAATTATGCATGCCCCAAAAGTAGCCTTTTACCAGCCAAACAATCTGACAAACCTATGCATGTGGGGTATCACCATACTCAGGAGATGTTGCTGAACACATATTGGAGTGTTGTTTGACAGTGACATATACCAGGACCTTTATATTTATAACTAAATTACAATTCGTGTGAAAAAAAATAATAAAAAAAGAATACTATTACAAAGTGTGGTTGTATAACTAGTGCATGGAAAGGGTTAAAATACCGGCATTTGAAATACCCTGGGGTGTCTGGTTTGATGGGGATTAATTGAGTTAACCGGCTTCAAAGATGTTCCAAACAGGAGATGGAGGCAGAATTACCAGATTTGGAAAAAAAGGTTTGGAAAAAGGTTTGGAAATCATAAAACGCTACTTGTACTTATTGCCCAATAACTTACAAAAAACAGCAAAAAAACCCATAAAAACATTGGGTATTTCTAAACTCAGGACAAATAGTAGAACCTATTTAGCTAGTTTTTTTACTTCCTTTTGTAGGTGAGTAAAAGATTTTTCAAAGAAAAGTCATAAAGGGTGTTTTTTTTCAAATTTTCACCAGTTTTTTATAGTAAATAAGGTGATATGATGAAAACATATGGTATCTGAAGAAAGCCCATCTTGCCCTGAAAAAAACAATATATAACATGTGTGGGTACACTGAATGGGTGAGGAGAAAATTACAGCTGAACACAAGCACTGCAAAAGTGTTAAAACAGCCTTGGTCCCACAGGGTACAAAAAGAAAAAATGAGCCCGATCCTTAAGGGGTTAATATTTTATTTGGATGCTTAATAATAATATGTGAATTGGTTGACCACAGGATGTGAGTTGGTAATGATGATTAAATGACCATCCATTATACTACAAGTTAACAATATTTGAAATGTAAACAATGTGGTCACTTTGCCCTATGTTTGCTTTACATTCTCAGGTCGGTGTTTTAACAGATCACTAGTTGCAGTAAGTTGCACATACCTGATCTTCCTCTATAGTTATACTGTGTCATAGATGCTGAGGCTGAAAAAAAGGAACAAGTTGATCAAGTTCAACAATTACCAATCCCCTTTTTGTTGATTCAAGCAAAGCCAAATAAATACCAACTGATGTCATTTGGCAATCAGCAGGGAAATAATTTATGTCATTTTAAAATTGTTGTTTGCTTTTTATTGAGCTCAAACACCTTCAAAAGGAATCTTCCCCATGTTTAATTAAAAATATACACATACTGCGTCAGTTCTGGGAATCAAATAACGTGCCAGTAGTGAAACATGACTCAAAGTTACATATCTACTCCGTTTACTTAGCTAGGCAGCAGGTTAAAGTGAATAATGTCCTGTCTTTCTGAAAGTAGGTCACTAGCAATATAAGGCTCAAGGTTAACCAGGTAAAATTTATAAATGGCAGGGCTTCTTTTAAAATGTGGCTTTACATAATGTTTATACAAGCCCCTCTGCCTTTAAACTAGAGGCCAATTGTCCTTATGGGCGATCAGTCTCCATGGAACACACCTTATTTTATGGTATGGTTGGTGAGATTAGACACGGCCTCCATAGCATGCCATGTTCATGCCAAAGTGTCCAATGGAGGCAGAGTGGTGGTATATGATGCCATATCCCAACGCTAACCAGAGAAGTAAGGGCGGTGAAATAGAGGTGAGTGTTGAGGGTGCCTTGGGCACTAGTCTCAGTCAGGCCTAGGGCACCGCCAAGTCATTTAGAGAACTAAAATGTCTGCAGGAAAGCCTGTTGCTAACTACTCCTGCATCTTTTTGTGTAGTTGGATTAATTTATCATATATAGCCCACAACTGAAAACTAAGTCTAGGAACCATGCTTGACTCTTGACATAAATGGCCCAAGGTTAAACTTTAGAAGTATAGTTTTGCAACCAATAATTTATAGATTTTGCTAGTGCAGTGATCAGGAGGGAAGTATTATGCTATTTATTATTATTAATTTTTTTTCTTAAACTCCCGGCAGCAAAGAAAAAGCAATACATGCTATTTTTAAAAACGTAACATACACTTCAAACTAAACCCAAGCGTCCTACTAACTGTGGTTAGCACCCAATGGTAATATTCCTCTTTCTTTGCTGAAATAACTCAACTGTATCAGAAGAGGAAACTGTTCAGAATTGTATAACTTGAAAACTCGACTAAACACTCCGACAATGAATAAATATGATTTATGTTAACTCAAGGAAATATAACAAGAGACATAAACATACTTTATTAATAAGGGTGGATAATACAGAATGGCATAATACTTTTTTCTAGTCAGTGGTGTATATATCTTCAGCGCCCCCTTTGCGCCATCTTCCTTACTGCTGAGTGCAGCATATACACTGATTCACACACATCACATACACATAAATACATTTGATATTATATATATATCTCATATACACATTGATTCACATATACACACCGTCACACACACACATACAATACATTTTATATTATATATATCATATACACACACCATCACATACACATCAAATGCATTTTATATTAATTATTAGGAAGCTTTGGGAACCATGATGATTTCAGATTTAATAATCTATTTAGTGTATATTATATTATCCATATGATCATTACAGACATGAGCAGTTTAGATAAATAACCATACCTCCCAACATTTCAAAATGTGAAAGAGGGACACTTTTTAAAAAATAAAAAAAAATCTTGCAGAACTCACCGATAGAAGCAATTGCACTTTACAATGTCGCATCGCCACTTAAAACACGCTTCATTTTTGTCATGCATATTAAAAATAACCAACACATTGAATTGAATTCCCATTAGGCTCAGCCAGACATACTACTTCAATGATGCTGGCTGAGCGTCATGGGAAGTGCAGCAACAGTAAAGCTGCAGATGCTAGCTGTGAACTAAAATCCCTATGATTCTCAGCCATCCAGGTGTCCACCATAATGCTGGCTGAGCATCATTGGAAGAGTATTCCAAAGCAGCAGAGATTTTTTTTAATTAAAAAAGGCTAATGTGAGCCTCCCTCCTTTCATTTTGGAATCAAAACATTTGCTACTACAAAAAATTTTAGATGAAAAAGTTCCATTTTATTCAGTGGAACAAAACAGTGATCACATTATTCTTCACAATATTCTTGTAAGAAACTTTTATTTCTTTATGAATTCATGTAAACAATTTTTGATTATTTAATAAAAGCTATGTTTTTATTTCCTTTTATTTGCCAATCTGCCCCCCCCAGTAATGCACATCTGCCCCCAGAAATGCCTTATACCTCCTATGTGACACTCTGCCTCCCTGATATGCCTTATACCCTTCTATATGCCGCTCTGTCCCATGATATGCCTTTTAACCCTCTATATGCCTTATACCCCCTATATGGCACTCTGCCTCCAGAAATGCCTTATACCCTATATGCCACTCTGGCATATAGGGGGTTAAAAGGCATATCATGGGACAGAGTGGCATATAGGGGGTATAAGGCCTTTCTGGAGGCAGAGTGGCATAAAGGGGGTTGAAAGGAATATCATGGGGCACTCTGGCTCCAGAAAAGCCTTATGCCCCCCATATAACACACCCCCAGACTTACTAGTGCTTCCTGATGTCTGGTGGGGGCAGCGGGTGAAGGCCGTTCATGAACTTAAAGGGGCTGGCGTGCACCGCCCTGCGCCGCCAAATGGCAGTGCCTCAGCACTTCATCCCACGTCTTAAAAGGGGTGGGACGAAGAGCTGAGGCATGGCCATTGGGCGGCGCGGTGCGTGCATGCCAGCCCCTTTTAATTTCATTAGAACCTGGCAGCCGGAAGAGGCTCAGCGGCTCTTTTGAATGTTGACCAGCAGACCTACATTTAAAACAGCCGCTGAGCTGAGACCGAAAATCGGGACTGTCCCGCCTAAATCAGGACAGTTGGGGGGCATGAAATAATCCCTCTATTACCAGACATGAGCAGATTCAGATAATTATCCTCCCGATTACCAGACATGAGCAGATTCGGAGAATAATTCCGAACCAGATATTACAAACACAGTGACACAAACACAGTCACATACGCATGCCTGGTGCCGACTGCAGCTTACACTAAGATTGGTGTGAAGGTTGAGAAGTCTCCTTCACTCAGAATTCTTATTCTGGGACTGTCCTGGGCAATCCGGGACACATGGTCATCCTAGTTAATGGACCGGCTGGGGAGATCAGTGATCTCCCTTTTATCCGGCCCACTGAACATTGGTACCATTGGTGGCAGAGAGGCTGCTTCCAGCCCTGGACCTGCTGTCCTAGGCCTTGGCCTCTTCAGCCTAGGCCCGAATACACCACTTTCTCTAGTATTTAATAATCTCTTTACTTAACATCATTGTGCTACCAACATCTAGAAAGTAAACACAAAATGCAGTTTTCAAATGATGATGGAAATAATGATAGATGGAAAAAACTATCCAACCATATTCAGGCCCTACGTGAATTGCCCCCTTAGATATTAAATCAACCAATAAACCACATTGTATTGATAATTGGGTTTAATCTCACTAGACACATTCAGGCATGATTACTTCTAGCCTTGGTGAATTAAACCACTTAATGACAATTGCCGGTTCTGGCACGGCACGGAAAAACAAGTCGATTATGACAAATGACGTGCCAGAACCGGCACGCCTTTAAACGGGTGCAGAAAGCGATCTACGTTCGCTTTCTGCACCCAAACGGCGTTGCTGTAATGCCTCGACCTCGAGGCATTCAGCAACGCCACGATCGGCACCAGGGGCCATGTCTGGCCCCTCCCCGGGGCGTCAACAAGCGCCATACATTGTATGGCGGCGGACGCCCGTTTTAAAAGCGTTTAGGAGGCGATCAACGATCACCTCCTAAACTTAAATGGTGTCGCTGGAATGCCTCGATCAGGAGGCATCCAGCGACACCAAACACTTACCTTTGGATGGGCTGTGACCGCTCCGGAGAGCGGTCACAGCCGCAGCTGCCGGTGATCTTCGCCATCTGCAAGATGGCGGCGGCCCGGGAAAAAAAACAATAAAGGTGAAAAAGTTCGCTAGACGGTCTCCTGACCCTCTAGAGAACTCTGGCTCCACTTGCAGGTTGAATACAGGTACTGCATTCAACCATGCAAGTCAATGGAGCCCAGCTTTCTAATCACAGTGTGATTAGTAAAAATAAGTTAAAAATAAAATAAAATTAATAATAATTAGAAAAAAATAGTAAAAAAAACAGTAAAATGTAAAAATAATTTCCCACTGATGTCACTATCAGGGGAACCTTCCAGTTGAAAAAAATTTTTAAATTTTTTTTTAAAAAAAGGCAAAAAAAATAAAATATATATATAAAAAAATATATTTTTGTGAGCAAGTCCTAAAATTAGCACATTAGCTTAAAACAATTCTCGCATGGAAAGAGTTAAAATACTGGCATATTAAATGCCCATGGGGTGTCTACTTTTAAAAAATGTATGATTTGATGGGGTAAATTGAATTGGCCGGGTTCAACAATGTCCCAAATAACACGGGGGGAAGGATGGCCACACATCTAATTTCCAATTAGAAAAATGCACACGTACCAAATGTGGCCTTTTAGTTCCCCCCAAAAATGACAAACCCATGCATGTGGGGTATCACTGCGCTCAGGAGATGTTGCTGAACACATATTGGGGTGTCATGTGACAGCGGCATAAACCAGGAGCTGCAAATTCATACATAAAGTAGGTGTGTGGGGGAAAAATACACACAAAAAAATACTACTGCAAACTTTGAAAAAATTCTGGTGGTAAAATGTGTGCATGCAAAGAGTTAAAATACCACCATTTAAAATACCCTGGGGTGTCTAGTTTTCAAAAATATATGGCTTTATTGGGAACACTGAAATGACCCGGCTCAAAGATGTACCAAATAGGGCATGGGCAGTGGATCCCCAAATGCCAAAGTTCAACATTGAAAAATGCGCATGCCCCAAATGTGGCCCTTTTGCCCCCAAACAGCCAGGCAAAATCATTCATGTGAGGTATCGCTGTACTCAGGAGATGTTGCTAAACACATATGATAGTGACATATACCAGAACCTGTTTATTCATACCTAAAGTAAAATGTGTGTGAAAAAACAAATGCAAAAAAAATTACTACCATAAAGTTTGACAAAGGCTGATGGTAGAATTAGTGCTTGAAAAGGGTTAAAATACTAGCATTTGGAATACCCTGGGCTGTCTAGTTTTCAAAAATATATGACTTGATGGGGTAAATTGCATCCCCGAAACCGATACCCGAAATGGCACATGGGGGGAAGAATTACCAGATTTGGAAAAAATGGCTTTGAAACAGCAAAACGCTACCTGTACATATTGCCCCATAATGTGTAGAAAAAAGCAAAAAAACATAAAAACATTGGGTATTTCTAAACTCAGGACAAATAGTAGAATCTATTTAGCAGGTTTTTTCATTACCTTTTATAGATGAGTAAAAGATTTTTCAACTAAAAGTTAGAAACAGTCATTTTTTTCAAACTTTTTCACCATATTTTATACTTTTTTCAACAGTAAATAATATGATACAATCAAAACAATGTCATCTAAAGAAACCCCTTCTTGTCCTGAAAAAAACAATATATAATATGTGTGGGTTCAGTAAATGGGAAAGAAGAAAATTACATCTAAACACGAGCAGCGCAGAAATGTTAAAACGGCCATTGTCACGAAGGGTACAAAAAGTAAAATCAGCCTTTGTCACGAAGGGGTTAAACATCATTTAAATATAACCTGTCTTGCAAAGTGAAGTAGGCCAAAAGGGCCTCAGAAAACAGCACATGATGCTGCAATCTAAAGAAATTAAACAGATGAGAAACAAAGGCATTAACATCTACCAGTCTATAAAGGGTTACAACCCGTATATGCTGACTCCAGCCAGCAAAGCGGTATTGCTGGTTACCAACAGTGGCTCTTTGATGTGACTTCGAGAAGTTCCCCCAGGCAATGTCTATCGCTTTGATTTCCGCAACCAACCCAGCATGTTTCTGTCTGAAAGTCTCCTTGTGGTGGAGAGTACCTTACCTGTTTCTAGACCTGAGTCTGCAAGAGTCGGCTTCCTCATCCCTGTTAACCTGATTCCTGTCTTGGAGGAGGTTAGTCTGCTAAGCAGTGTTCCAGTCATCTGGTGGTCTCCTACTATGAGAGTATCTTTGCTTGAACCTGAAAATCCACTAGAGACAGCTTCCTCGTTCTCGTTCGGATATGCTGATCCTTGTTTCGGAGGAGAATTTTTACATTTGGTCATTATGCGCCCATGTGGAATATCTTTGAAGCCGTCCAATTCAATTTACACCCATCAAATCATATATATATATATATATATATATATATATATATATATATATTGTAACTAGACACCCCAGAGTATCTTATATGGTATGTACTAATTCTACCACCCGCCTTTGTCAGAATTTGTGGCAGTCATTTTTTGCTGTTTTTCTCTAGACACATTGTACTTCAGATATGACGTTCAGGTATATGTTTGGGACATCTGCATTTCAGTTCATCAACTGTGACCATGTGATATTTTGGATATCTTTGAAGCTGGCCAAACTAGAAATCTCAAAATTATTCAAATGCAGTGCCTGAACTGGACACCAAAATATAGATATGGGGCATTTTAAACACACATTAAAAAACTAGGTTGCAATGCAGTATTTTTTTTAAAAAAGCATTAAAATGTAAGAAAAAAATTGTGTCAATAAAGTATTAAAAATAGTGTAAAAGAAATGGATGGAAGGGTATCAATTTGAATAAAGTATTTTGTTTAACTCCTGGAACAATTTCTGTTACTCTGTGCACCTCATGATCAGTGTGAAAGGTACAGAGAGTGATGCAAAGGCAAAGTCAATGTTTCTCATCATTGACTTTGTCGTGTGATCGTCAGGGATCACTGTAATTTGTTAATCATAGTGCTCATCTGACCCCAGGATGACCAATCAGGTCCAGGAACTTTGCCCCCCGAGTATCAAGCTCACAGCCAGCTTAATTGCATGTCAAATTAACTTGTCATAAGGATTTGAACAGCACAGTTTTTTAAATTCCCGTTAAGGATGTTGCGGTGCATAGAGCTAGTTTAAGAGATTTTAATTCAGCCGATGAATACCCAGACATATTTAAAGAAAAATGACCACTTGCTGTAACGTCATCTTCCCCAGTTCCTCCAGTTCAAGCGAGGGCAAAATGGTGCCTCTTTAGATGACGTCCTCTGCCCTGACTGGAGGATCGATGATTGAAGAGAAGAAAGAACGGAGAAGATTGAAGAGAAGAGAGAAGAGAAGGGGAAAGTTTGCAGAGAAGGGAGAAGGTTGAAGAGATGGGGGAAGATTTAAAGTAAAAGATTGAAGAGAGAAGATTAAACAGAAGAGAAGGGAAGGGAAGGGAAGGGAAAAGATTGAAGAGAAGGTTTATGAGAGAAGAGAGGGTAGCAGATTGAAGAGAAGGGAGAAGATTGAAGAGAGAAAAGGGAAGCCTAAAAATTTTGTATTTGCTCAATTATAAGACAACCCCCCAAAATTTGAATATTAATTTAGGGAAAAAAAGAAAAAGCCTGAGTATAAAGACTACCCTATAGCGAAAAGGTTTTACTAGTAAATATGAATACACATGTAAACTATTTAATAAAAACTATGATTGAGAAAAATTCATTTTTTTTTTTATTTCCTTTGTTTGCCAACCTGCCCCTCAATTATGCACATCTGACCCCAGTTATGCACATCTGCCCGCAGGCTTGCCATTCTTCCCCCCTGATATGCAACTCTGCCCCCCTCAGGTGAGCCTTGTTACCTGGGTTGAGTCCTTCCTATAGATACCTGCTCTGCCATTCAGACAAGGCCTTTGCATTACAGCATTTGCAGCTTATTGCTGTGGCTCTTTACTTGGTCCTGAATTGTACCTTGCATGGCAGGTAGTGCACAAATGTTTGCCAACTAGGCATTTTCAGCATAGGAGAGGTCTTGGTGCCACCGCTAAGTGCCCCAGAGATCAGTGTACCCAAGATGAGACAGTGTTACATATATTTTGGAACTGCTTTTATGCACAGGACATATGGAAAAATGCAGGCCCACTTTTAAAATTGATTTGTGGCCTTCAGTTTTTAAGCTATACAGTTGTTTTATATGGCCTTTTTTCCTGTCCCACAGCTGACCAGTCGCGTGTTTTATGGATTATGATAAATTGTTTCATAAAGAATATATAGACCCTTCCATTTGTCTTAAGATGGCTTTCAGTGGTATGGACACTTTTTAAAGGATTGTAAAGGCATGGGTTCAATGAACGCAAAAGACTTTGGTGCCTTAATATGTAGAACATTTTACTTGCATGAACGTCCCAAAGACGGTTTTATTTGGTAATTCGTACAAATCTGAATGCACTCATTCTTGTACTGCCTTCTATTCCACATTTTGACTCATCAGTCCTGTGTTTTTGTGAATAGCTGAGCTGCTTGAGTTGCATTATCAGACATATGGTTTTGTGGTGGCAAGTTTTTCATGAAGACCATTTGTGACCAGACTTCTCTGGACAGTAGATTGGTGTACCTCTGTTTTCTGTCAATGCTGAGCTAATGGCACTGCTGGACATATTCTGAATTTGTGAAGGAAAGAATGCATGTGTCGTCTTTCATCCGCTGTGCTATGTTTTCTTGGCTGTCCACTGCATCTACAGTCCTCAACATTGCCGTTTTCTCTGTGTTTTCATGAAAAGGTCTTGGACAGAACATCTGGAAACCCTTGTTCTGTCTAATGCAGTATAACTACCTTGTGTAGGGTGACCACATGTCCCGGATTGCCTGGGGGACTTTAAGTCCCAGGTCCCGGGCAGCCTCAATTGAAATGCTGTCCTTTTTTTTGTTTTGTTTTTTTGACGCAGAGGAGAGAGAGGGGCGCCAAGCAGCCACTCAAGAATAAGTTTTCAGCAACCGCTCGGTGCCCCTCACTCCACGAGGCTTCTAGCTTGGTCGCAGTGCCAGCATTTCATGCTGTATGCCGGAATATGACGGAATATGAAGCAGTGCCTTGCACTCCCACTGCAGGACTTCTGCAAGGTAAGTGAACTTCAAAGGGGGGAGAGGGAGGATAGTGAGAAGGGGTGAAAGGGGGTAGATAGTGAGGAGGGAGGGAGAGGGGGTAGATAGTGAGAAAGGGGGTGGTAAGAATATTAAAATAATGAGAATGAATGAATGTCTGGATGCATTGTGTGAATGAGTGAGATAATTAAAGAATTAATGTGTGGATGAATTGTGTGAATGAGTGAGATAATGAATTAATGTGAGGATGAATTGTCTGAATGCGTAAGAGTATGAATTAATACATTTGTGAGAATGCATTAATGAATATGTGTAAATTATTTGTGTGAATGAGTGAGTGAATAAATGACTGTGAATTAATTATGTGAATGAAAGCATGAATTTGTGAGTGACTGTAAAAGTGTTTGAGTGTATCATAGATGTATAATTGATTTGTGGAAAGGCAAAGATGGCACAATCAGAGTGTTTGAGCCTTGGGGATCAAGATGGCACAGACAGGGTGTTTATAGGAGAAAAATGGCACAGGCGGGGCTGCTTGGGGACAAAGTTGACTCATGCTGGGCTGTTTGGTAACAAAGATGGCAAGTCCTATACGTGTAATTTGGATGCTGGTCAGGTTCTATGTGGGCAATGTGGATGCCAGGGCTGGCTTTGGGGTGTGCAACCTGTGATCTATGCCTGTAATTTAAGGGGTTTTATGCTGCGTTTTTATGTGAATTCCAATTGATCTATACCTGCAAAGCTGGTTTGTGTGTTATTCTGTTGATCCATATATGCTCTGCGGCCATCTTTAATTCTATAGAGAATATTTTTTTTTGTGCGGGAGCAATTGCATGCTAGGGAGCATGGAGCAGAGCCCAATTTTTTAATATAAAATGTATTGGTAACAGGGTCTAATATTTATATATATTGGCAGCAGGGTCTAATATTTAATATATATATTGTCAGCAGGGTCCAATATTTATATATATCGGCAGCAGGGTCCAATATATATATGTATATATATATATATATATATATATATATATATGTCAGGGCTCGACAAATCCCAGGCGCCAGGTCGCCATGGCGACAGAGAATTTTGTCCTGGCGCCTAGGTTTTGTCAGCCTCCAGAAAAAATTGTGGATGTAAGAGGCTGAGTCACCACACGGGGGAGCTGCTGCTGTCTGCCCAGGAGTCTGGGGAGACAGCACAGCCACACAGAGCCCGCCCCCGAGCCTGAGATCACTCCCACGGAGTGATCCTGTAGGCTGAAAACACGGTTGCTGGAAAACCAGCAATCGTGTTTTCAGCTGCCACAGGCAGCTTCAGGTAAGGGGGTTGTGTGTTGATTGGGCCCCCACACAAGTGTGGGGACCTGACCCAACACCCCCCTGCTGCCTGATCGCTCCATGAGAGCGACAGTGCAGCGTTAACCCCTTCAATGCCGCGATCGGGGCATTTAGGGGTTAATTCCCGTTTTGTACGGGACTCTGCTGCTGGTGGTTTTTTTGCAGACCAGCAACAGCAAAAACGAGCCCCCACAAGCCCTTTGATGATTCCTGTAGGCATGGAAGCCTACAGTCGTCATCAGAGACTCCCCCCTGCAATGGCTGCTCTATAGACCAGCAATTGAGTCCCAGCTGCCAGAGGCAGCTTCCGGGACAGGGGAGAGGGTTCTTTGGTCTCCCCATGAGTGTGGAGACCAGCCCCAACACCCCCCTGCTGCCTGATCGCTCCATGAGAGCGACAGTGCAGCATTAACCCCTTCAATGCCACAATTGTGTATGACACATTCGTGGCATTCCAGGAGTTAACATTTGTCCCCACAAGCTTGTGGGGACTAAATATCAGTCAATGCTGTGCTCCAATGGAACATCAGCATCGAAAGAGTTAAAAAAAAACAAAACAGCACTGACCTGAAAGTCCAGGGTGCTTCCAGGTCAAACGCTGTGATTTTAGTAAGTGGGCTATGATGATCAGATCACTCCTGACCAACTGTTAGTTTAAAAAAATCCTGGCTCCTAACTTTTTTACCTGGCGCCTAGATTCACAACAAATTTGTCAAGCCCTGATATATATATATGTATATATATATATATATATATATATATATATATATATATATATACACATATATATATATATATATATATATATATATATATATATATATCAGGAGCAGGGAGTAATATTTATATTAGGGATGATGTCAGGAATTACGACTGCAGGCTGGGAGTATGGAAGCTAAGCAGAGTAAAAGCAGAAACATAGCGAGCAAGGGGGGCAGAGCAAGGAACAGGGAGGCCGAGCAAGAAACATAGCCAGACAATACATACATAGTGCAGGACACTGTAAAGGATAGGGAACAAGGCAAAAAACACATAGGATGGAGTGAGGAGCCGAGATCCTCAGACGCTTCTCCTTTAAGCAAGGATAGGATAGCTTAACTGGGACATGGGGAGAGGAGAGAGGAACCCAGATCCTCAGATGATTCAGGGAAAGAGGGCAAAGGTACATAAGAGACAGACACACATGAATACAGGAACTAGCCTAGGACTATAAGATAACAATTGGAGATTCCTTCACATCATATGGCCATAGTATGCTTAGCCCACCACTACGCCAAAGTACTACAATATTCAGTGGGTGCTAGCACTAAACCCTGCCTGCTGAATTATTAACAAACTAATCATTGAACCTAAACATAGAACCAAGAAGGACATATCTTTAGACTGCAGACTGAGACAAACATAACAAATGAGTGGGGCACACCTTATAAAAGAAAACAGAGCTGATACTAAGAGCAAAACCGGAATCAAGGAATCAGAAGCACAGAACAGAGCATATGGAAATCCAGGAACGGATTAGAGCAAAGGGTGACCTCTAGCGAGATAGGGGGAACTCTAGCGAGACAGGGGGAACAAGAAAGAAGCAGCTCCGCAGCCTGAATGGAGCCTGACAGTATCCACCCCCAAATGAGCGGCCTCTGGACTCGAACAGAAACATCAACAGAATGAAGGCCCACTCTCTGAGGCGAGCACTGTTTGAACAAGTCTACCCAGGAACCAGCATACTCAGGATTCTGGAATCTCTTCAAAAGGAGTCCTTCGGTGACCAGCACTACCGCTTAGAAAACCAACCTCATCCAAAGCATGAATCAGCATATGTGACCGGGAATGAGGAAGCTGCCTCTTGCGAACTCTCCTCCGAAACAAGGATCAGCATATCTGAATGAGGAAGCTGTCTGTAGCGGATTTTCAGGGAACTCTCATAGAATGGGGGTCCAGGCAGACCAGAAGAAGAGACCACCAGATGACCGGAACACTGCTTAGCAGACCAACCTCCTTCAAAGCAGGAATCAGGAACACAGGTTACAGGGACAGGACACCCCTCTGCCGGGGCTCAGAACAGGAATCAGGTTACTGAACAGGGATGAGGAAGCCGACTCTTACAGACTCAGGTCCAGAAACAGGTATGCATCATAACAGACATGAAGAGCTGATAGAACACTGGAACCAGCATGACACAGAAGCAGATGAGCTGAAAGCGCTGCAGACTCCACTCTGCGAACTCCTGGCTGCTTGCCTGCGGCCATATGTCAGGGGCTGGGTCCATACAGACGACTGTAATGACCCAGAGAGCCCAAAGATGGTGTTCAGGAGTTATTGCGCAGTAGCGGAGTTGGACAGGGTCTGGTGCAGGGCGACTGCACTCTCCCGGGTGGGCATCTAGGGTTGTGCAGCCACATACCAAGGCCCTGACATAGCAGCGGATGTTGGCCAAAACAAAGCAAAACTTAGTGATATCCTGCAGGCATGAGACATAGCACTAGAATCATGTGCAGGATGCTGCAGGCTGGGAGTACGGAAGATAAGCAGAGTAAAAGCAGAAACATAGTGAGCAAGGGGGACAGAGCAAGGAACAGGGAGGCCGAGCAAGAAACATAGCCAGACAATACATACATAGTGCAGGACACTGTAAAGGATAGGGAACAAGGCAAAAAACACATAGGATGGAGTGAGGAGCCGAGATCCTCAGACGCTTCTCCTTTAAGCAAGGATAGGATAGCTTAACTGGGACATGGGGAGAGGAGAGAGGAACCCAGATCCTCAGATGATTCAGGGAAAGAGGGCAAAGGTACATAAGAGACAGACACACATGAATACAGGAACTAGCCTAGGACTATAAGATAACAATTGGAGATTCCTTCACATCATATGGCCATAGTATGCTTAGCCCACCACTACGCCAAAGTACTCCAATATTCGGTGGGTCCTAGCACTAAACCCTGCCTACTGAATTATTAATAAACAAACTAATCATTGACTGCAGACTAAGACAAACATAACAAATGGGTGGGGCATATCTTATAAAGGAAACAGAGCTGAAGCTAAGAGCAAAACCGGAATCAAGGAATCAGAAGCACAGAACAGAGCATCCATGGAAATCCAGGAACGGATTATAGCAAAGGGGGAACTCTAGCGAGACAGGGGGAACACTAGCGAGACAGGGGAACAACAGAGAAGCACCTCCTCTCTGGCAGCCGGTGTGGGTCTGTATGGTGCGCTGTGGCTTCCATCATGGAGCTCCGGCGTGACATAACATGACCTTTCAGTGCTCCATCATAGAAGCCCCAGCGGAAGTGGAGGGCTGAAGCCAAGATTGTCTGCGTGCATCGCGCAGACCCCCACCAACTGCCAGAGAGGAGGATCTAGGTCCCCTGCAGCACTGCGGAGGATCCTCCTCACTCTGGCAGCCGATGAATGTCTCCGTGATGCGCGCAGACAATCTCCGCTACAGCCCTTGACTTCGGCTGGGGCTTCTATGATGGAGCACATGATCTTCCGGTGCTCAGTCATAGAACCCCCAGGGAAAGTGCCGGCCAGCAGCAGAAGTTTGTCTACACGCATCACGCAGATGTTCACCGGCTGCCCCAGACATCAGGGACTCTGGAGTGTCATGATTAACTCATAAGATGTAGTGGATGTATGGAAGGGAAATCCAGAGGAGGTGGTTAGTTTCTTTGTATAAGCTATCAATTAGTTAATCTGATGTTGATTTAAATGTGTTTATTTGTGCATGCCGTTTGTATCTGTTCTGGCAAGAGGTGTCATCTTCCCAGGGCCCCTGTGGTAATCCATGGCCTAACTGATAAGGATCCTGAGTTATATGAATTCCATTCCTAGCTTAAGTGGAGGGGTTTTCCATCACCTTTACCCCACCATAACTTATTGGCAGATCAAAGATGGGAACCAATTCTTGGACAAGGTGTCGTATAATTGGTCCTGTGAACTTCGCGATATACTCTGATTGGAACAATATCGTAAGAAACCATCTGGTTGATGAACTTGTGAGTGAGGGTACTGTGTTTAACTCCCATTGAAAACAATGCATTTTGAGCCCGTACATGTACGGGCTTTGTCATTAAGGGGTTGAGAACCGTTTGCTTGTTTTGTTTTTCTTTTTTATGTCTTTTTTTTGTAATTGTGGCACTGTGTAACATTTGTCTTTTTGTTATTAAAATATTCATAATCCAAATCTGTCTTTGGGCTCTAGTATTGATATCCACAAACCCTAAGAGAAGAAAACATGTAACTAAATTGTTATTACCTAATTTCTAGAGGATATGTATATTTTGTTTCCCTGGGGTGGGTTGATATATATAGAGAGAGATAGATATTTTAATTTGGATATCTCACGAGTCTGCTATCAAAATCGTGAGTGGTGGCAGACTACCTGGGGGGGATGCAGGCAGGATTTGGGGGTTAATTTGGTATAATTTATGCCTTGTTAAGGGGTGAACTTAGTAGATCCAGAGCCTGGTGCTATTAACCCCTTCATGCCCACTCCCTCCACACCGTCGCGGCTTTGCAAGTAGTCCTGACCGTGACATGGAGCACTGGGGCAAGTCAAAGAGATAAGTACATATTATGTAGTTAAAAATGCATGTGTAACACACACATATATATATATATATATATATATATATATACACACATATATATATATATATATATATATATATATACCAGTGTGTGTAATCTCATGCGCTTCATAGTGTGTCCCTGAATGGCAGGAAACAAATGTGGTCACCCTAACTTATGTCTTTGTTGCTGTGCTCAGTCTTGCCATGGTGTGTGAATTTTGACATCAAACTGTCTTCAGTAACCTCACCAGAGTTAATTAGCTAAAGGTTAATTAACAGCCTGTCAGAGTTACCACAGCTACTCTCATTTGAACCAAATATAATAAAGTGTTGCGCCTGTAATTATGAATGTGACAGTGAATTACTTATTACATCAATATAATGTGCAATATAAATAAACGAAAAACAATACTTATATTGATTTTCCAGTCTCCATTCGTTGTGTCAAAATAGGTATCAATATATGGAAACAAAAAAGAAACAAAAAATCATAGTGCTTTCCGCAAATATATGTGAATCAAATGTATCCTCTATATGGTGTTTCACTCACATGGAGATGAGCAATAGGTTTGCTCTGACTTATATAGAGGATACATTTGATTCACATATATTTGCGGAAAGCACTATGATTTTTTGTTTCCATATATTGATACATATTTTGACACAACGAATGGAGACTAGAAAATCAATATAAGTATTGTTTTTCGTTTATTTATATTGCACATTATATTGATGTAATAAGTAATTCACCGTCACTTTCATAATTACAGGCGCAACACTTTATTATATTTTGTTTACTATTATAGGTATTTTGGGGTTACCCTATTAGTGTTTGCAGCACTATTTATATTCACCTATATATATATTTACATAATTTTCTTATAATAATTATTTAATTATATAAATATTTAGCGCCTGATCATTATTATTTTTATCTCATTTGAACCAGCCCATTATCCAGCCCACAGACTGACCAAAATGGGGAGGGGAAAGTGCACATCCCAAATGTGGCCTTTTAGCCCCCAAACACCAGTCAAACCCATGCATGCATGAACACATATTGGGGTGGTGAAATAGCACATGGGGGAAGAATGATCAGATTTGGAAAAAAAAATGGTTTTGAAATAGCAAAACACTACTTGTACTTATTGCCCAATAACTTGCAGATAAAAAAAGAAAAAAAACAAAAACATTGGGTATTTTCAGGACAAATAGTAGAATCTATTTAGCAGATTTTTTCATTAGCTTTTTTGGATGACTAAAAGTTTTTTCAAATAAAAGTGAGAAAAGTTTGGGGTTTTAAATGTTTCATCATATTTTATATATTTTTTTTAATAGGAAATTAGATAATATGATCAAACCAATGGTATCTGAAGAAAGATTATTTAGCAGGTTTTTTCATCAGCTTTTATAGATGAATAAAGTATTTTTCAAATAAAAGTATAAAAAACTGTTGCTTTAGCAGTATGGTTAAGGTCATTGTCCTGCTGGAAGGTGAACCTCTATCCCTGTCTCAAATCTCTGGAAGACAAACAGGTTTCCTTCAACAATTTCCCTGTATTTAGCGCCATCATTTTTTCAATCCTGACCAGTTTTCCAGTCCCTGCAGATAAAAAACAGCCCCACAGCATGATGCTGTCACCACAATGCTTCACTCATGGTGTTCTTGGGGTGATGAGAGGTGTTAGTTTACACCAGACACACCATTTTCCTTGATGGCCAAAAACATCAAGGTACCAGAGTTTGGGGAGCCTACCACATGCATTTTAACAAACAACAAACACGTTTGCTTATTTTTTTTTAGCAATGGCTTTTTTCTGGCTACTCTTCCGTAAACCCCAGCTCTGTGGTGTGGGCATATACTCCAACCCCACTGTGGAGCTTTGTAGGTCCTTCAGAGTTATATTTGGTCTCTTTATTGCCTCTCTAATTAATGCCCTCATTGTCTGGTCCATGAGTTTGGTGGGCTGCCCTCTCTTGGCAGGTTTGTTGCGGTGCCATATTCTTTTTATTTCTTAATAATGGACTTAATTGTGCTCTGTGGGATGTATTTTTTATAACCCAACCCTGGTCTGTACTCCACAGCTTTGTATCTGACCTGTTTGCAGAGCTCCTTCGTCTTCATGGTGCCGCTTGCTTGGTGGTTTAGTGGTGTTGCAGACTCTGGGTCCTTTCAGAACAGGCGTATATATGCTGAGATAATGTGGCAGATCATGTGACACTTAGTTTGCACACATTGGTTGCACTAGATCTTATTTAGTGGCTTCATAGCAAAGGAGGTGAATACATATGCACGCACCACGTTTTAAATTTTTCCATACATGGAGGCTTCAGAAAAAGAATTAGGTCACATTTTTGATATGCATTCCTGGTTTCAAGCTCTTGATATTATGAAAGTATCTGAGAACGTCACTCACTTTGAGACTGCCAGGAAAGTTCTGTTTCAGTGGTGCTATGTCCCAGTCAAGTTGGCAGACATATTTCCTACTTCCTCTTCCCAGTGCTGGAGACAATGTGAGGCTATAGGCTTAATGTTCCCTATTTGGTGGAGCTGCCTTCACATCCAACGATACTGGGTGGAAATATTTGATCTTATCAGGCTTCTGATCCCCTTTACTATTCCGAACTTGATCGAATTAGTGCTTCTAGACATTTTTCCTGAAGGTACTTGCCCACAATCTCACTGCAGCGAAGACTTGTATTGCCAGAAAGTGGAAGTCTAGCTTCCCTCCATCAATTCAGGAGGTTTGATATTCGCTCATATTTTTGAAGACATAACCCATAAAACATTGAATGCCATATCTTTGAACAAACCTGAGAACGCTGGGACGAATTCTATGTCTCTACATTTCTTCTTACTCCAAGAGGGTTTATTCTTGGGACCCATCGAACCCCTTGGTACATTAAGGCTGTTAGCAGTCTCTCTCCTCCTACTTCTCTGCTCTCCTTTAAGACTGCAGGTTGCCAAGGATTGTTGCATTATTTACAGATATTGTTAACAGCTCTGGTACCAAGCTGATGTTACTGCTAGTAAAAGTATTGTTATGTATCCCAGAAAAGCTATAACTATATTTAACGCAAATCATTCTCTGTACATTGAATTTCCTGGCTGTAAAACATGTTATTGTTATATTGCTATATACATGTTTACATCTGCTTGTTATTCTTGATGACTCTTCAAAATTTTATAAAACCTAATAAACTTCAAGTGAAAAAAGAACTTAGTTTGGATAGAAATTATCAATGTTTTGAAGCAGACTTTTAAAGAGGTTTTAGTTTTAAACCTGGCAAAGTACCTGGTCAGGATACCCATTGAATTTTATATAAATTTTTTTTTTTTTTTTATTCTCCGTTTATTGCACATTTGGTAAAAGAAGACAGTTCAAAATCACTTGAATAAAAGTAACAATTGACAACTGGTATCAACAGGCGAAGTGCATAGTATAACATATACAATAAAGAAGCCGCTCACAACGGCAAAACAATACATTCCATAGCGTTCCTGAGTTATACAGCGACCCTAGAAACAGCCTAAAAACAGTCAGTTGATAAGGCAAGATTAGTTCCTACACAGCTGGGGGTGGAATACGAAGAAAAAGATCATCTAAAGCTTAATATAGTATGAAGGAAACGACATGTAGGAGCCAGTAGAGTAGAAATGATAATTGTCACAGACTACCGAATGAAAACTGATCGATCTGACACCGAAAAAAGGCAGAAGATCACAACATCGCAAATGGAAGTACAAAACAAATGGAAGTTTGATAAGTACACGGAGGCGAACAAACAATACGCATACCTACATAACGAAAATTGACCCTATGCATATATGAGGCGTAACACCTTAGAGGAGAGAGGATCAACAAGGTATGCTGAGTACCAGGGCGAACATAAAAACAGAACCAAAGAAGAAAATGAAAAACTAGGTTCAGCGGAAAGAGTGTGAGAGATGTGTGAAAATGAACGTAGTAGGCCGGGAATCGTAGAGATAGCAATCATGTAGATTGAGCACTGCAAGGTATGCCCGAGTTACCGGTCGGAACCCTTTCCAGCCCAGTCACATATGATCGCCAATAGAACCATTTAAGTTCGATTGTATGATCGGTTCCACGGGAGGATCCCATGAGAACTTCCATTTGATATAGAAACTCAACCTGACTAACCCAGGCTGAAAAGGAGGATGGGCTGACCGACTTCCAGTGTCTAGGGATAATGGTATTGGCAGCGTTAACGAGTTGGAAAGTCATTGACTTTTTATAGCTAGAGAACAGGAGGTCATTGTGGTGTAACAAAATGGATTCGGGAGAGGCTGAGAAACCCGGGTTTGCAATCTCACGGATTGCGTCCGACACCGAGTCCCAAAACGGCCCACCAAATATGGAGGAGAGTACCCGGATGGGAACTGCAGCGCCAACACATAGGTGAAACGGAAGGAAGGAATCTATGGAGGTCCGCAGGGACCTTGTACCAACGAGTTATTATCTTAAATGTAGTTTCTTGCATCCGACTAGAAACCGTGCCCTTGTGTGCTATGAGAAGAATCTTGGACCACTCAGCGGGTGAAAACGTACAATTTAAATCCCGTTCCCAAAGGCTAATGTAATATGGCTTGGACAGCGGCTCTGGGGACACCTGTAAAGCATATAATTTAGATAACATGTGGGGTAGTGCTGATTTATCCGTACAGAATCTCGCAAACTGTGTCAAGGGTCTGGCCACCAGATTCACGTCGAACGAGGTAAGTATAAAATGTTTCAATTGGTGATACATAAATTTTAAGAGGAAAGAAACTGGATGACCTGGTTGCACCAATTCAGCCAATGGACGGAGCACAGTATCGTCCATCACCTGATACAATCGAAGCAAGGGTTGACCTGGGGGCAAAAAAGCCGCCAGGCCGCCCATAGACAGGCCAGGGGGAAAGTCTGGATTGCCGCTCAGGGGCGTCAAAGGGCCTGGAGCCCTGGATAACACGCCCTCCCCCAAAACCCTCCGAAAGACCCTGAGAGTAGGAATCATAAAAGGGTGGGCAGTATGAAGAACCATGCGCACTGGGTCACGGATCCAAGCTAAAGCCCCGATGGGACATAGAGCGAAAGAATCCTCTAAGGAAATCCATTGTTTAGAAGGGCATAGAGACCATTCAACGATTCTGCGTAGATGTGAAGCTCTCCAATATAATTCTAGATTGGGCAGACCTAGACCACCTTGTAATTTCAACCGAGTCAGATAGGAAAATGATAATCTAGAGGGTTTACCTCGCCAAATGTACAGCCTAAAGGCCTTATGACAGCTGCGGAAAAATGATCTAGGAAGTGCAATAGGAAGGGTTTGGAAGAGGTATAAGAAGCGGGGGAGAATGTTCATTTTTATCACACTCAGCCTGCCAAACCACGAGACGTGGGGAAAAGCCCAACGCCCCAGGTCCGACTGCATAGTGTTCAAAAGGGGGTCGAAGTTCAAGCTTCACAACTTGGAGAGGTCAAGCGGAATCAGCAGCCCTAAATACTTAATATAATCAGTTTTCCATTTAAAGGGGAATGTAGAGCAAATCCGGTGAGTCGTATGCGGGGACAGGTGGAAGCCCATGATCTCTGATTTCGATAAGTTAATTTTATAATTTGATAATTCATGGAAAATATTCAATTCCGACAAAACCGCAGACAAAGATTGGATCGGATCGGTAAGGGTTAAAAGAATATCATCAGCGAACACGGACAAAACCGGCATATGGGGACCCATACTGACCCCTGAGATCTCCGGGTTAGCCCGAATCGCATTGCAAAAAGGTTCAAGAACTAATAGGAACAAGAGAGGGGAAAGTGGACATCCCTGCCTGGTACCATTGGCGAGGGAGAACCTATCTGACAGGATCCCATTGAGAGCTATCTGGGCACAGGGTGAGGTATATAGAGCCCTGATGCAAGACAGAAAATTCGGTCCAAGACCTATTCTCGCTAAGACCTTGAAAAGAAAGGGCCACGACACACGGTCGAACGCCTTCTCGGCGTCCATAGAGGCGACGACCATTGGAAGCTTATGAAGTTGTGCGTATGAAATTATGTTAACAACCTTTATAGTATTATCCCGTGCCTCACGGCCCGGCACGAACCCCACCTGGTCAGAGTGTATCAGGGAAGGCAAAAAGGGCTGGAGGCGGTTGGCTAAAATTTTGGAGAATAATTTAAGGTCAACATTTATTAGGGAGATGGGCCTATAGCTGCTACATAAATCCAAATTCGGTCAGGTTTGGGAATAACCACTATATGTGCTGCCAATGAGTGGGGGTCAAATGGAAGACCCCCAGCGATGGCATTAAAAAAAGTAACCAATTGAGGACCTAAAATAGAGGAGAATTTTTTATAATAGAGGATAGTAAGGCCATCGGGGCCAGGACTCTTGCCAGCTGGGGAACTTTTGATAGCCAATTCAACTTCGGCCAGGGATATGGGCTCATCTAATAGGGAACTATCATCTCTAGTGAGAGTGCGTTTGATAAGTTTGGAAAGGTAGTCGTCCATGGCCGAATTCAAACCAGAGTGGGGTTCCCCCGGACACGCCAGATTGTATAATGACGAGTAATATTGACGAAAGCATGCAGCTATCCGATCCGATCGAAAGTGCAGCTGATTCGTGTTATCTCTTATACGCGAAATATAACTCTGGGCTCGCTTGGCTCTCAAGGCCCTCGCAAGAAGCCTGCCCGGCTTGTCCCCAAACTCGTAAAACTGACGTCTAGTCAGAAGATAATTACGTTTAAGTTTAGTATCAAGAAGGGAAGCCAACCGGGACCTCAGCACAGAAAGTTCAAGTTGAAGGGCTGGGAGGAGGGTTAATTCATGGCGCGTCTCTAGACGTGCTATTTGTTGCGTGAGGGACAGGATAGCGGCTAGATTCAATTTCTTCATAGTGGCCCCAATTTAATGAGATGACCGCGTATTACTGCCTTGTGTGCTTCCCAGACTATCGGGGCAGACACCTCAGATTCATTGTTTTCCTTGAAATAGTTCCCAAGGTGGGAGGAAAGCTCAGATGGCGTCGCTTGTTTTAATTTGATCTTCTTCCAGTGTAGTCACTCGATCCCCGATATGCTTGAGATCTTGTTTGATAGAACCAAGGTCGTCTCGCACGCCGTGAAGGGCCTGATCTAGGGCCGTATCTATCACAGAAATTAAATCAGCCTTCGTCGGCAAGCGTTGAAGGGCCTCTTGCCAAGAGTGCCCCGTGGGTTATGCGTCTGGAAGGTTGAGATCCCGGTCCAAGGAAGCGTCGTCTGAGCATTCACTAACTCTGCTAGAGTGAGAAGGCGCCATCTTAGATCCAGACTCCCGCGCGGCCACATCTCGAGAACCTCGGAAAAAATTTCTCATCGAGGGGGCCAGATGCTTCTCCTGTGAGCTTGAAGGCTTCGGGGTCCCCCCCGAACAATTAGACTTCCCCATCTCTTAAGTTATCTGTGAAAAGCGTAAATTGTTCTGGTACGGTGTGCAGAGCTGCGGACTCTAGCAGCCATCTTGGTTGAGCGCTAGCCCCGCCCCCTTTTATATAAATTTTTATGATATTTTAAATATGATTTTTTTTATCTGTTTACAGATGTGTTTTATTTCAAGGTTTTACCAGCTTCCTGAAAAAAGGTATAATCACAATAATTCACAGGAAAGGGAATATAAGTGATATTATGAATTGGAGACCTGTTACACATTAAAGTTGTGACAATATTTTGGCCAAAATATGTGCAAACCTGTCACGCACAGCGTACAAATAGAACCTGTAATCAGGTAGAACAGTATGGGCAAGTCCAATAGACAGATAGCAGGTGTCCAGTGCAGAATGGTCGAGGAGCAAGCCAAGGTCAGGAAGCCGGAAGTCAGGATCGTTGCAGGGTAAGCCGAAGTCAGGAAGCCAGAAGTCAGAATCGTCGTGGAGGAAGCCAGAGTCAAATGCCAGAGAAACAGGAACAGGAACAAGCCGAGTCGGTAACAGGAAATCAAACAGGAACGCTTACTGAGGAATAGACACTATCAAGATAGGTACGACCATCAGAAGGCAAAGCTGGAAGGTTTCTGAGTCCCTTAAGTAGGCAGAGGAAGTTAGGCATCAATTAGCGTTTTCCCGCCAAATTTTCAAAGTGCTGTTACGTCACTTCCGGTCTGCGGTCATCTTGGGATTGGTGAGATCGCAAATTCCTAAAAGGAGCGGTAGTACCGGCTGGCGCCACTAGGCACGCGGCAGGTCCGGACCTGACTCCAGTAGGCGTCGGCTGCCTTGTGGAGTTGCGGGGTCTTCCCCGTCCTCGCTGCGGCGGAAGCTGTCTCGCGGAGGCGGGAGGTCTCCTCCGCGGTGGCTGAGACTGCTGCGGCAAGGCGGGGGGTCTCCCCCTTCTCCGTGGCGGCTGCAGCTGCTGACACGAGGCGGGAGGTCTCCCTCTTTTCCACGGCTGTTGAGGCTGCTGCGGCAAGGCGGGGGGTCTCCCCCTTCTCCGTGGCGGCTGATGCTGCTGTGGCGAAGCGGGGGGTCTCCCCCTTCTCCGTGGCGGCTGATGCTGCTGTGGCAAAGCGGGGGGTCTCCCCCTTCTCCGTGGCGGCTGCCGATCCGAGGACCCAAAGGGACCAGCCGCCAGGTACGTGACAGTACCCCCCTTCGAAGGGGCGACCACTGGGCGACCCCTGGCAAGACCAACACGTCTCCTGGCGAGGAAGACACGTACCAGACGAGGAGCATTGAGACGAGCAGCGGGGACCCAGGAACGACTATCCGGCCCAAGTCCTCTCCAGTGGATCAGATACTGCACACTCCCTTGTTGTCTGCGAGTAGCCAGAATCATTTGAGGACATTGCCGAAGGGGATCTGCGACAGAGGCCCCCGCCGCAGGTGGTCTCACCGTAGTAAAGCGATTGCACACCAGAGGTTTCAGAAGAGAGACGTGAAAAACTCGAGGAATCCGGAGGGTTCGGGGTAACAGGAGTTCGTAGGCTACCGGATTGGCCCGGCAAATGATAGGGAAAGGGCCGATAAAACGTGGAGCCAATTTCATAGATGGTACCCTTAGTTTGAGATACCTGGTGGATAACCAAACCTTCTTTCCCGGCAAACCTTCTTTCTTATTTGCCTGACGTTGTTGTCGTCTGCCCGCCAGTCGCAGTGCTTCCTGCACTGATGACCATGTAGCACGGATGGTAGCCAGCCTTTCTTGTAGAGCCGGAACCGTAGAGACGGGAAATGCCCCAGGAAAAGGCTGAGGATGTAGGCCGTAAAGGCAGTAGAAGGAGGATACCCCCGTAGACTCCTGCACGGAATTATTACGGGCAAATTCAGCAAAGGGTAGTAGATCAACCCAGTTGTCCTGGTGGTTGTTGATGAACAGGCTTAGATATTGCTCCAGATGCTGGTTGGCCCTTTCAGCTGCCCCGTTAGATTGGGGATGATATGCGGACGAGAAGGCCAGAGTAATACCCAAGGCTTTAGAGAATTCACGCCAGAAGCGTGCTATGAATTGTGAGCCTCGGTCGGAGACAATCTCGGTTGGTAATCCGTGGAGACGGACGATCTCGCGTATGAAAACATCAGCCAACATAGCAGCAGAAGGTAACTTCTTCAACAGGATCATGTGAGCCATTTTGGAAAAGCGATCCACCACCACGAGTATAACAGTATGCCCTCTGGAGTTGGGTAAGTCAACGATAAAGTCCATGGCTATGTGTGTCCATGGTGTCGAGGGAAGCGGCAGAGGGTGAAGCAGCCCGGCGGGCGATCTCCTTGAAGACTTATTGCCGCGCACTTAGTAACAAATGAAACAACGTCCTTGGCCCAACCTGACCACCAAAAAGTTCTGGAAACAAGATCCCTCGTACGTGTAACCCCCGGATGTCCTGCCATCCTGGAACCATGGGATAAACGGAGAACTCGAGGCCCGAAACGAGCCGGAACGAACAGCTTGCCAGCAGGTAGAGACACCGGAGCTTGCGACTGCACCCTGACGATACGATCCAGGAGAGGGGTACGACAGGTAAGGTGGATCGCAGCTAGGACCTTTGTTGCCGGTACAATCGCCTCGGGTTCGTGATTCTCCTCATCTGCAAAGGTGTGCATTCGTGAGAGAGCGTCGGCCTTGGCGTTCTTGGACCCCGGACGGTAGGTCAAAACAAACCGGGACGGGAACAAGGACCACCTGGCTTGTCGAGGATTTAGACATTTCGCGGTCTCCATATATTACAAGTTCTTATGATAAGTCAGGATCAAGGTTGGAACCTGTACACCCTCCAGAAGATGTCGCCACTCCTCTAAAGCCAGTATAACAGCCAAAAGTTATTTGTTGCCGATGTCGTAATTCCTCTCCGCAGGCGAAAATCTCCTGGAGAAATAACCACACGGGTGTAGTGGCCCACTGTAAGAGGCTCGTTGAGAGAGAACGGCCCCCACCCCAGTCTCAGATGCGTCCACCTCCAGGACAAATGGTAGTAGGGGATCCGGATATCGTAGTACAGGAGCTGTATGGCCGGTGGCCATACAACAGTGTCGGCCCCCTTCTTAGTGAGAGCCGTCAAAGGAGCCGCAATCTTAGAATAGTCTCTGATAAAACGTCTGTAATAGTTGGCAAACCCCAAAAAACTTAGTGGTTTAAGACCCACGGGTTGCGGCCAGTCCCTGATAGCACGTGCTTTGGAAGGGTCCATCTCAAACCCCTCCGGGGTGATGACGTAACCCAAGAATAAAACCTTGCGAACCTCGAACGCGCACTTCTCTAGCTTGGCGTAGAGCCCATGTTGCCGTAATCGGTGTAGCACCTGAACTACTTGTGTGCGATGAGTCAAAAGGTCCGAGGAATAGATCAAGATGTCATCTAGGTACACTACGACGAATTGTTGAAGAAAATCTCTGAGGCAATCGTTGATGAACTCCTGGAAGACGGCTGGGGCATTGCATAACCCGAACGGCATAACAGTATATTCGTAATGTCCTGATCGTGTATTAAACGCAGTCTTCCATTCATCGTTCGCGCAAATTCGAACAAGGTTGTAGGCACCCCGAAGATCCAGCTTGGTATAGATGGTGGCTCCACACAATCTGTTGAAGAGCTCGGAAATCAATGGAATGGGGTAAGTGTTGCGTCTGGTGATTTTGTTCAAACCTCTGTAATCGATGCATGGGCGAAGCTCCCCCATTTTTCCCCTTTTTCACAAAAAAAACCCCGCTCCAGCGGGTGACGTGGAACGGCGAATAAATCACCAACGAAGATTATCCTCGATATACGATTCCATAGCTTTAGTCTCTGGAACAGAAAGCGGGTAGACCCGACCTCTGGGTGACATGGTACCAGGGAGTAGGTCAATGGGACAGTCATAAGGTCGGTGCGGAGGTAGCGTCTCCGCCTCCCTCTTGTTGAACACGTCCGCGAAGCAACGATACAGCTCTGGCAGCAGTGCGGTTCCAATGGAGTTCAGCGTCACCGGAGCAGTCCTCACGGGGGAGAGGCAATGATCCATACAGGCGTGGCTCCAAGCCGTAATCTGGTTTGTAAACCAGTCAATTGTAGGGTTGTGACTACGCAGCCATGGAAACCCCAATATGATCGGAACAGAGGGAGAGCGGATGACCAACAATTGCACTGATTCGCTGTGAACCACTCCCACAGAGAGGGTAAGTGGTGACGTGTGAAGTGTTATGTGCTCCTGAAGAAGAGGTCTCCCGTCGATAGCCTCCACAGATAACGGATTGGGTAAGGGAAGGGTGGGAACCAGAAACCGGGTACAAAATTCAGAGTCAATAAAGTTGCCGGCGGCGCCGGAATCCAGAAAGGCCACGGTGTCCACGGAACCCCTAGACCAGACTAGTCAGACCGGAGCCGTCATGCAGGTGATCTTGGTCTCAGGGGAAGGTCTAATTACACCTATAGTAGGTCCCCTCAGCCTACCTAGGTGCGAGCGTTTCCCGGCCTCTTTGAGCAGTTCCTGAGAAAATGCCCCGAAAGACCACAATACAGGCATAATCCCTCTCTTCTCCTCCTGCTCCTCTCCTGTTCAGTGAGTCTAGCTGCCCCCAGCTGCATAGGTTCCTCCGCAGACTCCGGCAAGGTGGAAGAGGATGGAACTTGGGAGAAATGGCGTACGGTGTCCCTCACTCCTCTCTCCCGTCGTCTCAGGCTCTCACGTTGAGCTTGTCTCTCACGAAGACGTAAGTCCACCTGGGAGATGTACTGTATTACAGCGTCCAGTTCAGTGGGTAGATCTCTAGCCGCAATCTCATCCTTGAGAGTTTCAGATAGTCCATTAAAGAATGCGGCGACTAGTGCCTCGTTGGTCCAGTTGACCTCTGCCATCAGGGTACGGCATTCAATAGAATACTTCTGGATAGAACGAGAACCTTGGCGGATAGAAAACAGTGATGCGGATGCGTGCTCCTCCTCCCAGGAACGTCAAACACAGAACGCAGACTTGAGATAAATTCTGAGTAAGACCGAACCATAGGGGCATTTCTCTCCCAGAGTGGAGAGGCCCAAGCCAATGCCTGGTCAGTGAGCAGAGAAATTACATAGCCCACCTTAGCCCGTTCAGTGGGAAAGGCGTAAGTAGAAAGTTCGAAGTGGATCTCACACTGGTTCAGGAACCCTCTGCATGCTGCAGGCTTGCCACCATAACGTTGAGGAGGAGGTAGATGTGCTGGTACAAAATGAATAGGCGCAGGCGGGGGTTGATGAACCGCGTTCGCATGAGGACCTTGTAGCGCTGGGTAACGTCTGGAGAGCTTGGGCAAACTGATCCAGACGGTGATCCATACCATCCAAACGATCCTCACAGGACCCCTGTTGTCCTACCGATGCAGGTCTCATGTTGGCCTTCTGGCACAGCGTACAAATAGAACCTGTAATCAGGTAGAACAGTACGGGCAAGTCCAATAGACAGATAGCAGGTGTCCAGTGCAGAATGGTCGAGGGTAAGCCGAGGTCAGGAAGCCAGAAGTCAGAATCGTCGTGGAGGAAGCCAGAGTAAAACACCAGAGAAACAGGAACAGGAACAAGCCGAGTCGGTAACAGGAACTCAAACAGGAAAGCTTACTGAGGAATTGTTACCTTTCGCCGGCGGGTCTGTCCAGGGAGCTCCTCTGCTGCCGTCCTCGGTGCTATGGAAGTGCACACACGTGCACGCTGTCATGGCGGCCAGGAATCCTTACCCAGCAACTGCGTACGTCACGCTAGGGGGCGGGTCCTCCCGCTTTTTATCTGATTGGCTGATTATTGCCTGCAGCTGTTTGGCACCAAATTTAAGCCCACTGCTCACTCTAATCCGAGCCCTTGTGTGGTACATTCGTTATCACTGTCTCAGTGTGCTATATATCTGATATTCTGGTTTTCTGACTCCTGCTTTGTTCCTGACTACTCTTTGATCGCCGCCTGGATTGACTTCGGATTGCTTTTTGAACTTTGCCTGTTTGCTGCCTGCCTTGACCTTGGACTGTGACCTGTTTTTGCTATTTGTACTGTTCCGCTGCTGTCCCACTATTTCTCCTACAACTACTTGTCCGGATAGCTCACCACTCTGCATACGGGACCCGTCCCTTGTCGGATTGTTACAGGAATAGACACTATCAAGATAGGTACGACCATCAGAAGGCAAAGCTGGAAGGTTTCTGAGTCCCTTAAGTAGGCAGAGGAAGTTAGGCATCAATTAGCGCTTTCCTGCCAAATTTTCAAAGTGCCATTACGTCACTTCCGGTCTGCGGCCATTTTGGGATTGGCGAGATTGCAAATTCCTAAAAGGAGCGGTAGTACTGGCTGGCGCCACTAGGTGGCGTGCAGAGGAACGTATGCACGCGGCAGGTCCGGACCTGACTCCAGTAGGCGGCGGCTGCCTTGTGGAGTTACGGGGTCTTCCCCGTCCTCGCAGCGGCGGAAGCTGTCTCGCGGAGACGGGAGGTCTCCTCCGCGGTGGCTGAGACTGCTGCGGCAAGGCGGGGGGTCTCCCCCTTCTCCGTGGTGGCTGCAGCTGCTGACACGAGGCGGGAGGTCTCCCTCTTTTCCGCGGCGGTTGAGGCTGCTGCGGCAAGGCGGGGGATCTCCCCCTTCTCCGTGGCGGCTGATGCTGGTGTGGCGAAGCGGGGGGTCTCCCCCTTCTCCGTGGCGGCTGCTGATCCGAGGACCCTTAGGGACCAGCCGCCAGGTACGTGACAAAACCGTTTAACCGTCCCTGAGGGGGTCATCCAGTCCAGCTTTACCAAGAGAGCTATTTTTGTTGAGATATTCTGTTTGTTTACTGGCTATATTTCTTGGGATTTAATGAGTCCTTGCAGATATCCACTTTTAGGAGAGAATTTTGGTCTTTTTTTTGTATGTAATATGTAATATAACATTGGTACAGAAGTGAGAGATCAATTAAGAGCTCTTCAATTTGTTGCTCTGTATAACAATAAATTCATAAGTGAGATCTCTATTTTGTTCCATCATGACATTTAATATATTTATTGTAAGAATAATAATATTTTAACGTTTGCTGTGATACACTCACTCATAAGAGATGTGTAATGTGATTTTTTGTTTAATGTCTATATTCATGGAAAAGAAAAAATGTCGGTGCGCTAAGCTAGTCTCAGGCTCAAATAATACAAATGTATAATATGAGGCCTACCAAACAGTGTGAGCATGCTGCAAATACAGTGTGTTGGCTGTACAATGTATACAAAAAACAAAATACTGTCTGCGCTTCTCACCCTAATAAAGTTGGCAACAAATATATAAACATAATATAAATGAGAGGTTTTGGTTATATGAATTGGCCAAAGCATAATTAAGCTCACCCGCCACGTCAAGGCACAAACCTCTCATTTATATTATGTTTATATATTTGTTGCCAACTTTATTAGGGTGAGAAGCGCAGACAGTATTTTGTTTTTTGTATACAATGTCTATATTCATGTCTATAATGATTGGATTGGAGTCCTCATGCTCTCTCTGTGAACGGAGCACTAAGGACACTTCCGGTAACACAAATACGCGGAAGTAGTACGCATCACCGCAATATAGAAGAACAAAGCACATAAAACACAAGAAAAAGTCTTAGTCAGAGAAGGCACACTGGTTGAGCAAAAACCGTCGCAAATGTTGGATTGGCGACTTGCTATTTTTGGAACAGACACTGATAGAACTACTTGTTTAAGGAGCATTGTGCTGCCATATCGAGTATGTACATTTTACACTTCATTTGAAAGTGCTTTTCTGCCCACTCAAAACAATATTGAAACACTTTGAAACACAGTATACAATATGGTTGTTTCATTTGTTTCTTTTTTACATGACATCGATTAATTGCAAAGAGTAATATTCTACAAATTAAAAAATCACGCCATTATATTTTCTGGTACTTCTGATACACTAAGCGCACACTGACAATTTCCTTTTTTTTTTCTTTGTTGCTTGACAATTTAAGTGTGTTGTGAGGATTCCCCCACTGGTCTCTGTAGCTGCTGGTGTGTTTCACTGGGGGATGGATTCTTACATTACTTCTATTTGTAAAGATTGGTAATGAAATGGAAAAGTGTCAAAATTGTCCTAGTTGAATACCCTGGGTATACACACACTCACTGACCACTTTATTAGGTACACCTGTTCAACTGCTTGTTAACACAAATAGCTAATCAGCCAATCACATGGCAGCAACTCAATGCATTTAGGCATGTAGACGTAGTCAAGGCAACTTGCTAAAGATCAAACCGAGCATGAGAATGGGAAAGAAAGAAGATTGAAGTGACTTTGAACATGGCATGGTTGTTGGTGCGAGACAGGCTGGTCTGAGTATTTCAGAAGCTGCTGATCTACTGGAATTTTCACACACAAGCATCTTTAGGGTTTACAGAGAATGGTCCGAAAAAGAGAAAATATCTTGTTTAGACAAAAATGCCTTGTTTATGTCGGGTCAGACTGGGTTCGAGATGACAGAAAGGCAACAGTAACTCAAATAACGACTTGTTAAAACCTTCTCTGAAGGCACAACACGTCGAACTTTAAAGCAGATGGGCTACAGCACCAGAGGACCACACAGGGTGCCACTTATTTCAGCTAAGAACAGGAAACTCACCAAGCACAGGCTCACCAAAATTGGACAATTGAACACTGAAAGAACGTTGCCTGGTCTGATGAGTCTGGATTCCAGCTGCGACATTCAGATCAGCTCACATAATCTCAAACTAGTTTCTTGATGACACGACAATGAGTTTACTGTATTCCAATGGCCTTCACAGTCACCAGATCTCAATCCAATAGAGCACCTTTGGGATGTGGTGGAACGGGAGATTGCCATCATAAAGTGGCCAATGAGTGTGTATATATATATATATATATATATATATATACTATAAATGCCTGCCCAAATAGAATGAAAATCCTAGGCATATATGGGGGGAGTGAAGTAAAGGAATTCCTGAAAGTAAACTCTCAGGGGGTGAGGAGTAGGGGGATGGAACATCACTCAGAAACTGGTTCAGTTGATGAGGTAACCACAAAACCTCCAAATGAAAAAAACTGGGGAATGTGTATTTGAAAACAAATACTGCAGAACCAGGAGCAATACTATTTTAAAATCTTAGTGAAAATAAAAATGGAGTTCAGACAGAAGTAATCAAACTTAAGTGGGGCAAACTTAAAAAAGGTAAAACATGAAAAAATAATGTAATAACCTTCTACGTGAATTATTTCACAGATATGAAAAAATGAGAAAATGAGAAAACCAAATTCAAATTACAAACTAGTGTCAGCAGGCAGAAGCAATCAAACAGTGCTTTAGCATATAGAAAAATGATATGACATAACCAAAAAAACAGCAATGAACAAAACTGAGGAATGTGTATTTTGGAAACAAGTGCTGTACAATTAGGAACGATTATCCAAAAAAAAGTAAAAAAACTTATTTTTTTGTGAAAATAAAAAATGGAGTTCAGACAGAAGTAATCAAACTCACTTCAGAAACAGTGAAAAAAAATAACCTTCTACGTGAATTATTGCACAGATATAGCAAAGAAAACAAGAAAACCAAATTCAAATTACTGACATTCAGTCAGCAGACAGAAGCAATCAAACAGTGCTTTAGCATGTAAGGAATTATTATAGTCAAATAGTAACATCAAGTGTTACGCTGAGTCCAGAGCTGCTTCCGGATACAATAAACAATGTTCAGATATGTGCGGCAATATAGTTTATGTCAAAGTAATTGTGTATACAAATGCTATACGATATTGCCTGCTGATATAGAACTGACTCTTAGTAAAACTAAGAGAAAGCCCAAGAAATTCAGACCAGAGGTGTCACTAGAAAAAATCCTAGATTAATATTGATTACTATGTAGGAGCAAGAGGTAGCCTGAAATAAAAAACAAAAGTGCATAGTGCTCTCCGTAAAAATGTATTAGTTAAAACAAGATTAAGAATACTCACAAATTAGCAGAGAAACAGGCGCATTATCGAGGAACAAGTCCCTACACAGTAGTCTCTGAATCTGCTTAAGCGCACGCAGAGTGCCGGCTCGTCCGGGGGTTAAGGCAGGATCCCAAGTGTTGATTCAGTCTCTCTGTGGGGGGGTGGACGCTGACTCCGCAGCGCCAATCTGGTCCAGCTCGATCAGCCTAATTAATGCTGTGTGACTACCCATTCTGGCTCTGACCTTGGCTTGATCCATGCCCACCTGCTTATCTTATGCTTTGGCTTCTTGTTGTCAGGAGGGGGTTAGAAGTCGGGACAAATTAGTGAAAATATTTTATGGTAGTGAAAATGTGTAAAATGTATATACAAGTAAAAAAAATATTATTATGCCCATACCAAGTTTAAATCAATAATGCCACTTGAGATATGTGTTAAATCTGGTCTGTTGATTCTCGTATTTTTGTGAAGCCTAAATATCTGGAATGTTTATTTCTTCAGTACATGTCAGGTCCCCTTTGTTCGTTCCCTGAACACCATTCCCAAATCATTCTTTATCAGTCATATAATGTCTATATATTCGTCTCCACTCTGTTTTGTCAAGGTTTTGTATTTTTAAAAGTTTTTATCTATCACTGATAGCAATTTAAACTTCTGGACACTATTCCCCAGTTTAGATGTTTTCCGTAGTTTATTTCTGCAATAACCTAGAACATTAAAAAAGTTGCTTAAGGCGGTGTTGCCTTTTCCTCACAATGGGATTAAAGATATCTCTTTCTTTATGATTTGCCGTAGGTACAGTTTATGTAATAACTTCTGTAACATTACTCAAGTTTTGCTACTTGGAAAACAATTTTATTAAACATAGTTGTACCAGTAAGGGACTTACAAAAAACCACCACCACCAATGTAAGTTAAAGAGACAGACAACCAACAGCTTAATGTAAGAGATGCTAAAGATGCAAAATAGGAACCAATGGTTGATTTAATAGGAGAACGTAATGTCTTAGGATACAAGCCAAAGCACAATGCATCACAAAAGAGAGCAGGTAAAAAATATTAATGAAAAAAAACCCTAAAAACGTAAATGCCTGGTATGTGACCTAATGGCCACTTTACAAATTAAGCATAATGATTAAGTCATAATTTCTTAATAATAAAACAGCCCCGCTTGAATGTATTGGATACTTAAAAATTAGATTTTGTTATCGGTTTTAGTTTTTCAAATATGAGCAGTAGAGATGGAGGTTATTTGTTTACAAATAATGGTGAGCTCCAACATGAGAGATGCCTAAAATGATCAAAAGTGGCAGCCGTTGACATCTACAAGTGTATAAAAAACCTTCAAAGAAACTCTCAACATCGGGGCAAGAAGATGACTGATAAATTAAATTACTGGCAAATCGTTCAAAGCATAGACATTGGTCTACATTCAACCTCCAGAGAGATATTCAAGCCATCAGTGACAGCATTAATAATGTGGAGCTAAAACTCTGAGTAAACTTCTCTGTGGAGGGGGAGCCTCCACAAAACAAGGTTATTTTGTCTTATTATAGGTCTTCCTAAGTGCAAAGAACTGCTTATAAGTTGGTTCTCTCCTAACCAGGTGCTCTGGCACTTGAAGGTCATGCGCATGGCCAGAGGTGTGCAGCTTTAAAGTGGGGTAAAAGGGACATATGAGCTCGGAAATGAACAGGGCCCCGGCCCAGCAGCTGATCTTGGATCAGTGTGCGTGCAACCTACATTTTCTTGCCATGGGGACGCAGGAACACAGCAGACGCAAGAGCGGCACACAGAAAGCTGCAGGTGACTGGTGAGGTAAGTGGGGAAAATATGTGTGTATTAATTAATGTGTGTATGAATTCTGTGTATCAGTGAAGAATAAATTAATTCATGTGTGGATGAATTGTGTGTTGTGAATGAGTGAGAGAATGAATTAATGTGTGGATAAATTGCTTGAATTAATTAATGCTTGGATGAATTGTGTGAATGAGTGAGAGAATGAATTAATGTGTGGATGAATTGTGTGAATTAATATGGGATTCTTATGGGGAGAGGACCTCTCAAAATCATGGTGAATCAAAATTCACAGTCATCCCCTTATCTGAGTTAACGTCAATCCTTTTTTTTTGGCGTGGGAGCGATTACCAAGGAAATGCTTGCCTGGTGCCCACATTTTTTCAAAAAAAAATTCTTACACTTTTTTACTGGTAACAATAATGTATGTTAACTACATTTAGTTAACATACATTATTGTTACCAGTAAAAGGAAACATAATTTTTTGCACTGGCTCTGCCACACAGACACCCAAACACACACACCAGGACAGGCTCTGCCACACAGACACCCAAACACACACACCAGGACAGGCTCTGCCACACAGACACCCAAACTCACACACACACCAGGGCAGGCTCTGCCACACCAACACCCAAACACACACACACCAGGACAGGCTCTGTGTCACGGACACCCTAACCAATATACCAGGACAGGCCCTGCCACACAGACACCCAGACACACACACCAGGACAGGCTTTGCCATACCAACACTAAAATACACACACCAGGACAGGCTCTGCCACACCAACACCCAAACACACACCAGGACAGGCTCTGCCACACCAACACCCAAACACACACACCAGGACAGGCTCTGCCACACCAACACCCAAACACACATAACAGGACAGGCTCTGCCACACCAACACCCAAACACAGACACCAGGACTGACTGCCACCCCGACACCTAAACACACACACCAGGACAGGCTCTGCCACACCGACCCCCAAACACACAAACCAGGACAGGCTCTGCTACACCGACACCCAAACACACACACCAGGACATGCTCTGCTACACTGACAGTCAAACACATCAGGACAGGCTCTGCCACACCGACACCCAAACACACACACACCAGGACAGGCTCTGCCACAATGAGACCCAAACACCCCCACCCCCACACAGGCTCTGCCACACCAACACCCACACACACACACCAGGACAGGCTCTGCCACACCGTCAACCCAACATATAAGTGCATATTAGATGATATACTTCTATGGGAAGACACAGAAGTCTTTACAAAGCCAGGGCCCATAGTCGGTAGGGAGGAGGCTGGCTCTCTCCAGTGGCCCCAGTAACATAGTAACATAGTAACATAGTTCATAAGGTTGAAAAAAGACCAAAGTCCATCAAGTTCAACCTATATACATATTGTGTCCCTACTGTGTTGATCCAGAGGAAGGCAAAAAAACCCTTATGAAGCAGATGCCAATTGCCCCATACCAGGGGGAAAATTCCTTCCCGACTCCAAATATGGCAATCAGAATAAATCCCTGGATCAACGTTCTGTCCCTATTAATCTAATATCCATAACTTGTAATATTATTGCTTTCAAGAAACACGTCCAGGCTCCTTTTGAACTCTTTTATTGAGTTTGCCATAACCACTTCCTCTGGCAGAGAGTTCCATAATCTCACCGCTCTTACTGTAAAGAACCCCCGTCTGTGCTGGTGTAGAAACCTTCTTTCCTCCAACCGTAGAGGATGTCCCCTTGTTATAGATACAGTCCTGGGTATAAATAGGTCCTGGGAGTGATCTCTGTACTGTCCCCTTATATATTTATACATAGTTATTAAATCCCCCCTAAGCCGTCTTTTTTCCAAACTAAATAACCCTAATTCTGATAATCTTTCTGGGTACTGTAGTCCTCCCATTCCCCTTATTACTCTGGTTGCCCGTCTTTGAACCCTCTCCAGCTCCACTATATCTTTCTTGTACACTGGTGCCCAGTACTGTACACAGTATTCCATGTGTGGTCTGACTAGTGACTTGTACAGTGGTAGAATTATTTCCTTGTCGTGGGCATCTATGCCCCTTTTGATGCACCCCATGATTTTATTTGCCTTAGCAGCAGCTGCCTGACACTGGTCGCTACAGGTAAATTTACAGTGATGGAGGGTTCCGGCACACAACTATACCGCCTCTCAAATTAATTTGATATGATTCACTTATTGTCCATTTAATATATATATATATATATATCTTGGGATAGTGGTTTATTTTATTGTTATTCGTTGAGAATGCTAATTACTAGTTGTGGTAAAAGCAAATAACTATGAATGGAAAGGATGAGAACATAGCGATATTGAGAGAACATTGGTCTGAAGTGTGCCAAAACCAACATTCCAGGATAAAAAGAGAAAAATAAATAGTTTATCTTATCTGCTAGAACTTCCTTGTCATTGATACAACCACCACACTACCTCTCACCCTTTCTCTGTGCCTTATGTTTGTCACCCTATTCCCTCAAGATTGTAAGCTTGCGAGTAGGGCTCTCTCCACCTAATGTATCGGTTTGTCTTAGTCTGTCAATTCTTGTCTTGTCATAACGCTTGAATATATGTATTGTTTTAAGCGCTGTGTAAACTGTTGGCGCTATATAAATAAAAGATAATAATAATAATGATAATAATAAATTAAAGAAGGGCTACCAAAGGAGGAAAACAAGAAGATGCTGCAGTGATGTTATGGGAGAGAGAGCCATTGGTTATAAAACCACTGCTCCTCCCACAACTACAGGCTAATTAAATGGACCTTAAATGGGTAAGAATGGAGAGAAAGTTGCGATATTGAGAGAAAGTCAGTCTGAAGTGTGCTGAAACCGACGTATCAGGTAAGCCTAGAGAAGGGCAAAAAGAAGAAGACAAGGTTAGTCAAATCATAAATTTATTGATAGTGCCTGAAATAGTAAAACCCATCATTAGCTTGTAGGACAAGAGAAAGAAAGGCCTGGTGGATTTCAGTTATGGCTGGGTTATGTAAATGGGAAACATGACCCATGCACTTCACATTATCATTTCAGCACTGTGTGTAAATAAGGTTAAAAAAGACCTAAGTCCATCAAGTTCCACCCTTCTACCTAACCTTCCTATTCTTGATCCAAAAGAAGGCAAAAAACCCTAATTTAGCTACTTCGAATTCTGCCATAAGGGGGGGGGATCCTTCTTGACTCCAAGAGGCAATCGGATTTCTCCTTGGATCAAGAAGCTACAAACTATTAATGTTATTCTATTTATATCCCTGTATGTCATGCCTTTCTAAAAAAATATTCAGACCTCTTTTGAAGGCATCTAATGTATTTGATAACCTCCTCCCTTGGCAGTGAATTCCATACCTTTATTGTCCTCACTGTAAATAATCCCTTCCTTTGTCATCTATGAAACCTGCGCTCTTCCAGTCTCAGAGGGTGACTTCCTGTTCTTTGTACAATTTTGTTGATGAACAGGTCACTGAAGAGCTTGTTATATTGGCCCTGCATATATTTATATAATGTTATCATATCCCCTCTGAGATGCTGTTTTTCTAACGTATATAATTTTAACTTTTTTAGTCTCTCTTCATAACTAGTATGTCCCAACCAGCTTATTAATTTTGTAGCCCTCCTTTGCACTTTTTCTAATTCCATAATGTCCTGTTTAAGGACCGGTGCCCAGAATTGTACCGTGTATTCAAGGTTAGGTCTTACCAATGATCTGTAAAGAGGCAAGATAATATCATCCTTCCTTGAATCAATACCTCTTTTAATGCATGTCAAACCCTTATTGGCCCTTGCAGCTGCTTGCTGGCATTGCGCACTGTTGTCAAGTCTGTTGTTATTCCTAAATCCTTCTCATTGGTAGTTTTCCCCAAGGATATTCCATTTAAGAATAGGTTGCATTTTTATTATTTTACCACAATGCATAACTTTGCATTTCTCTATATTGAACCTCATCTGCCACTTGCACGCCCAGTCCCCAACTCTGTCTAAAGCTTCCTGCAAAGAAGAAACATCAAGATTGGTCTGAATTACCTGGCCTAATTTTGTGTCATCAGCAAAAACTGTGACATGGCTCTCAAAGCAGTTTGGGAGATCATTTATAAATAAATTTAAAAAAAAGAGGACAGACCCCTGAGGCACTCCACTTAATACCTGCGTACAGGCTTAAAAAACATCCATTCACAACAACCCTCTGCATTCTATCTTTTAGCCAATTTCTGATCCACATACAGACATTTGCCCCCAAGCCTATTTCCGTTAATTTGTAGAGTAGCCTTTTATGTGGGACCGTATCAAATGCAAGTCCAGATAAATCACATCTAGAGCTATACCCAGGTCTATATTTTACTAACTTCTTCATAGAATGCTTATAGGTTGGTTTGACAACACCGGTCTATATACCCGCACCAACACGTCCTGTAGTGGTGGAACCATCTTTAGCTTGCTGCTGGTATACCCGCTGGTACTCCGCTGGGACGTTTGCAAGGAGGATCCCGCCACTGCCGCCAATGTAACGGGTTCACCAAGAGAGCTGTAGTAACTCCCATAGATCACCCAGTATCCTCCTGTAGCCCCCGGAATAACTTCCAGCACCAGCCAGCATGCACACCTTGGAACCCTGCTATGTATACCCAATAAGTAGACACAACTACCTTGAACTGAGTGCAGCAGGAATGAACAGTTTATTGTTGGAAAACACAGACTTATATATCCACAGAACTTCATTAACATAAATTAACATTGATAAACAGGTACATGTAGACAACCCAACCTTTAATCCCCTGCAGGGCCGGCCCGACAATGGAGCTGAGTGGGGCAGCCGCTCCAGGCGGCACTTTTGAAGGGGCGGCACTTTGCCGCCCCAAGCCCTTTTTTTTTCTTTCTTTCTAAAGCGAGAGTGGTTTTCGCTTACCAAGCTGTCAGTACCCGCTCGGCGCCCCTCTCTCTCTCCTCTGCGGCAAGTCTTCCTGTTCGGTCTCGGTGCCGGCTTGTAATGCTGAGTGCCGGAAGATTTCCGGCGCTCAGCATTACAAGCCGGCACCGAGACTGAACAGGGAGATTTGCCGCAGGACTGCTGAAAGGTAAGTACAAAGGGGGGATAAAGGGTAGATAATATGGGGGGGTAGATAATTGGGGGGGCGGCAGGGACGGAGGGAGAGGAAGGGTAAAAAAGGGGGGGGCGGCATTTTAAAATTCGCCCCAGGCGGCATTTTGCCTTGGGCCCGCCCTGATCCCCTGGCAGCAACCCTATTGATGGGATTAATTAAACAATGGGGTTCCTACCTTTGCTATCTTTGTTTGACAGCCAGGCTGGAGCCATCTCTGAGTACCTTGGGGCCCTGTATGACAGGTCATTCTGTCACATCGGCCTTCCAAAAACTCTGATCCAAACATTAACCCAAACATTAATGTATGTCTGGCGCACGGGAAATTTGTATTACTAAATCAGCACACGTCCTCTTCAAAACTAACTTTATACACTGCTGGAACAAACTGCAGGAAGAGAAGACCTCAACAGATGAATGAAACTTGAGATCTCTTGGCTGGGACGTGTTACCTCCTTTAAGATGAACCCTTTGCCCAAACTTTCTACAGTCAGTTTCTTTTCAGATTTATATGGCTTAAAAAGAAAGCAGATTAAGGATTAATGATTATAGATAGAATAGACAAGAGAGAATAGAAGGGAGTGGATAGAATATAGAAGAAGATGTGGAGAAAGATGCGGAGGAAGATGCGTAAGCGGTTGGCAGAAGCAGTCGGCAGAGAAGGTAGAGGAACATTTAGAGAGAGAGAGAGAGATTGAACGGTAATGATAGTGTGAGAGAGTGAGAGTAAGTGTGGGCACCGTGGAACACATTTTGTTCCTGAATAAAAAATGCCCCAATTTTCGGCAGAAATAAAAGCGCAAAGATCAAAATTTGTTGCCCAAACATGAATAGGACAAAAAGGAACCAAAACATTTGTGAAAATAGTTTTTGGCCCATTTGCACATGTCTACAAAATAGTGTAAAATGGCTGCGTCCTTGTGTTCCATGTGATCTAAACATTCTCAAAGTATGCAGTTGTATTGGGAATGTAATTACTTAAACATTCTATATCTTTTATTTGCATCAGCACCTCCAGAATCTCAGGTAGCTGAGGGATTCTTTCAAGATTGAGATACTGGCTGCTAACATCAGATATCCCACCTATTTGTATAACCTTTACGCAGGGCCGCAATCAGGGGGTACAGCTACAACTGTCGGTAACCTGGCTGTCCTGTTTTGCCTGGCTGCCCTGGGGAGTATGAAGAAAAAAAAAAGAAGCTTGGTTGCAGCGACGCCAAGCTCATTATAAAGATTGAGAGCATCCACCAATTAGAGGGGAGTGAGAAGGAGGCCTGACTGGCAAAGGCGTTGTGAGACACTAGGTGAAATCTGCTGGTACCGGATCCTGTGGACCCTCTGTGCCATCTGTGCCCTACACAGCTTGTCAGAGCCTCGTTTCTCCCCCAAAAAACGTACCTGTGCCATCTTTGCCCTCAAACAGCTTGCCTTTGCCAAAAAGATGAGTAAAAGAGAAAAACCTGGTGGTGTGTGTTGGGAGAGTCATCTGGGGGGGAAGACTATTTGTTCTTTAAGTTTCCCCAATATTTTTGATGTGACCCTGCTTGATAAGCCAGAAGAGAACGACCTCGGGGAATGGTGGTGGGGTAGTAGGATCACCTTTGAGACTTATTTGAATGTTTTCTCCCACATAGGTCATAGAAGAGGACAAGCCCACCACAGATAGGACACAGTACTATGAAACCCACAACTTTGCCTGCAAAGTGCATAAGACTGGAAACATGTTTTGAAAGACCACAGGGTGGTTCAGCGATGTTTTTTTTTAGGCACAGCCCTTGGCCTGACCGTTACTCTAAGGCCACTGAGCTCTAGGATATCCTGGCACCCTATCTATTAAGGAAATGTGCCATCTGGGAACAGTATACTATGGAGGCTGTGCTAGTTTGAGCAACAGTTGGGGAGATCAGTGACCTCAGCAAGGCACATGATAGCCCAATAGGCTGACAGGCTGCCGCCCTACCAGACCTGCAACCCTAGGCCAGAATACCCGACAGTATCAGATAGGACTTTGTTTTGTAAATCCTGATTTTGTAAAATGACTTACACAGTGCAAGCCTGCAATTATTATTACCTTACATAACTAGCAATCAGAAGGTCATAATGTCACAAATCTGTAGCCACAATTCAAAAAGCAAAGAGTTCCACCTTTGATCAGTCTAAATCTTGGAATGGATGCTAAATTATAAAATTATGTTTAATTTTTTAAGTGAATCAGGAGTTAATAAACTGGCATTTTTTATGGAGTCCCCAAAAACATTAAGTGGGTTGCTGTGGACAGAGATTATCTTTTGAAACAGAATGTGTCCTCCTTTCTCCATCTGCCTCCTGCTTCTTTTACCTCCCACCTCTCGCCGCTCAGTTCTGTGAACAGATGTATTTTTATACAACAAGCTTCCTTGAGATGAGCAATATTTTTCTTGCGCCTCATGGAAGGGGATCTGTGTAGCAGAAGGGCAGGATTGCCAGAATAGACATATTCACAAAGCACAGGGGTCTAGTATGTGTTGGGTTAGTAGGGCAGAGGGAAACAGCAAACTTTGGCATACCAAAGATAAAGCAGAGACTTATAGCAGTGATAGAAGACTAGACAGCACATGTACCTGCTGTTCTAGATTTTAAAAATCATGCTCCAATTATCCTACTGTATTATACCACAAAGAATGCTCTATGGGCCTGTCAGCATGCCATAATTATATTTTAAATGTTCTGTTCCTAGATGTGTTAGTAAATATGCTGGTATTTGTAGAAAGAGCTTTCTGGAGAATTACTTTTTTTTTTAAACGTTGTGCCCAAGGTTGTGGTTAGGCCCAAGAGTTTCTGCGGTGCTTGTACTTGCAAAGTCTCATTTATTGTTTGCTCATTGACCTTCATTTGTGGTTGCTCAGCTGTATGTTAAGTATGTTAGTACTACTATAATTTCTTATATACATATGATGCATGCTGGTTTTTCTATCTCTTTTTTATGTACCCCTATCGCTGTCTTTTGAATACAAAATAAGTACAATTTTGAATAAGACAGAACATACTATATGTTAGGATATGTATAGTATTTGGGATAAACATAACATGAACTCAAAATGTTTAACTTTGTAAACTTAACCGGATCTCTTTATTAAGGAATAAAGGGGAATCAAGAGCAGCAAACTTACAAACATAAAATATAGGAAGTCTCCCAATACTTAAGAGGTAGATGTTTGATCCTTATTCATAAACAATTGGTGTAGAAGATAATAATGTTAAAGTATCTTCCATTTGTGGAAGAGGTACAAAAAGATCATTGGACTGTGAGCATTGTTTAATGTTGAAAAACAATGTATTAATAATTGGAGACCTTTTTTCTGTATTTTTATTTAAGTACTAAGAAGGCTTAAGATTTGATGGGAGAAAATGATAACATGTTATGGGTGAGCTGATAAACGAAGAGACACCTGCAGGAAGTGGAAAATCATGGAAGCCTTTGAGAAGCCTCAGTGTGGGGCCAAGAGAACATTTTTTTCATTTGGGGGAAGTTACTAGGGTACTGTGACATTTTGCAATGCAACTTGTTTTTGTTTTTATATTTGTATAATACAATGTTCAAAAGTTAGCTTTTTTTATAAGATAATTTTATCTAAATAGACTATGTCATTGGTATATTATCAATATCTACCTACCTCTTAAAATATCTATACTATGTATGAATAGAGTACACAGAGAGGTGGTAGAATTGTGTGGCACCCAGCACCCACCATAGCGGAGGAGAACTGAAAAGAGGCAAACCCAGTGGTGGCTGAGTGTCAAGAAAAAAAGAGAGTAAAGAAAATATGAAAAAGAAAGTGGAGAGAGCAAAGTTGGAAATAAATTATGAACTACAAGCATTGCAACATCAATTCTCCCACTAAACCAAAGATCTGGAAACTAGGAATGTTACAACCAAGGTCGCAGGGGTCACAAGTTCAACTGGGCCCACAACTATAGGGACCCATCCAGGGACCACTTTCCTGACCCTTTAAATCCGCTAGGCTAGCAGCTGATGGGATAATCTCTCACATTCTCCCCTGTACACTGTGTCTAACTGATACAGAGAGAAGGAAATAACATCACATGCACTTCCTGCAAGCCGAATCAGTCTGCGCACAGCACGGAGAAAGAGAGAGACACCACCCCTGCAGGTGGTCTAGGCAGGGGCACAAGCAGGCTGTTTAGGGGCACTGACAAGCAGTTTGGGACAAAGATGGCACAGAAAAGCTCTTTGGGGACATATATATCATAGGCAAGCTGTTTGGGGGCACTGCCAAGCTGTTTAGGGGCACTGTAAAGCTGTTTGGTGACAAAGATGGCACATGCAAGCTGTTTAGGGGCAAATATGGCACAGCCAGGCTGTTTGGGGGCATTGATAAGCTGTTCGGGGAAAATGATGACACATGCAAGCTGTTTGTGGCAAAGATGGCACAGACAAGCTGTTTGGGAACAAAGATGGCACAGACAAGTTGTTTGGGGATACTGACAAGCTGTTTGGGGTATAAACAAGCTGTTTGGTGCAAATATGGTGTGAAAAAGTGAAAGATTGTGAAAACCAGTCTCAGACCGTATATTAGGTGTATAAAAAGAAATAAATAAAGGAGGATACTACCCTTTTTGGACCGATTACACAGCTGCGACCTTGTAACACACTCTCCAAGTGTAGAAACTTCGCAAAACAATCCAACTAGGTGCGCTCGTGTTAACCGATAAAATAAAATGATATAAAGAAAGAAAAAAGAAAAAAATAATAGTGTAGACGTATAAACAATAATGTTGACGGATAGATATATTATATGCACTCACAAGTGTACGTGATGTTTCAAAGTTCTCTATAAATCCGTCTGTCCACTTGAACATGTGGACAAAACACAAAACCAAACAAACATGGGATGGTATCGTTCAGGAAGAGAACACCATGAGGTAATGGATGCACTTACTCTTATGTAGAGTGTTCAGCGCTGGATATTCCAAAGGTATCTCCCGATCAATTCCTCCTTTATGTTTGTCCGCAGTTTCGTGTTGGTCTTAGTGGATATTCCCCAAATTGTAATCAATATCGGGAACTACCATGAATTAGTGGCCAACCAGATGGTTAATAAAAGAAAAAATTTATTTAAGGGCAGAGCCCTATATATATATTCCAATGGACTACAGGTACATGATTCTAAATAAATAAATAAATATTGCCTCAATAAATATATTTAAAAATCCGTCCGTATGGTCCAAAATTAAGAATAAATAAATAGAATCGCCTTAGGAAAAAAGGAAGGACATCCTTTGCTCCATCCATGTTTTTTCACTTTTTATCTTTTTCGTATTCTACTTGTCTAAATCCCCCATACTATCATTTTATTTTATCGGTTAACACGAGCGCACCTAGTTGGATTGTTTTGGTGCAAATATGGCACATATAAGCTGTTTGGGACCAAGGGTAGCACAGACATGCTGTATGTGGGCAAAAATTGGCACAGACAAGCTGTTTGTGTAGAGAGATTACACTTATATGCTGTTTGGAGCAAAGTTGGCACTGTGAGATATGTTGCTTGGTGAAGTGGGGCATGGGCGTAGGAACCGGGGGGGACAGGGGGGACAGATCCATTTTGTACTTTGACAGTGGTTGTACCAGCCAGTATAAGTACAGTCCCGTTTCATTTCTGCCTATTACATAGTTGGCTGTATACATTTGTAACTAAAAATGCTCAGCTATCAGCCAATGAACATGTTTGTAATCACAGAAAAACTACTTCAAGAAAATATAATAGAGCTAATTTGAATATTTTCAACAAAAAAATCACTGAAATAGCCATAGTGAGGAAATAGACTTTGATTCAGTCTTAACAATGTATTCATACTTGGGAACTCTCAGGGTTTGACAGGGCAAATTCTAAGGGTCACACAGTCTAAAAATGGACTCCTTTCTATTTTATACTGCTTTGGTTGTATAAAAGACTACCAGATGGTGCTTTTGCTACCAGTATGTTACACAGTGTCTCTGTAAGTCAAATTGTTATGTTACTTACTGCCTGTTGCGTCCTGTCCACCCATTGTACAGCGCTATGGAATTTGATGTTGCAATATAAAACAATAAATACCGTTTTTGCCTGAATATAGGCTGTACTTCCCCCCCCCCGCGCTTTAAGTCTTTAAAGTGGGGGTGCGGCCTATATTCGGGGTCTAGCGCCCGACGCCCGGGGCATGCAGTTCCGGGCGCCGGGCAGGCAGCAGGGTTAGGATACAGATCCCCCGCAGCGGTGCATCCTACTCTCCGATACGCTCAGACAGCCTCCCTTGCCGAGGGGAGTCCCGGCAAGGGAGATCGTTAAAGCACATTGTGCAGACGTGCCGGCAGCGGAGGTTGTTTACGCTCGCCGGTGAACGTCTGCGCGGTAAGCTTTAACAATCCTCCTTGCCTGTGCGGAGTCCCGGGTGTCTTGCGGGGCCGGCGGGGGACATCTATTCTACGCAGAACGGTATACAACTTCCCGTATTTCCGGCACCGGAAGTTGTATACCGTTCTGCGTAGAATAGATGCCCCCCGCCGGCCCCGCAAGACACCGGGGACTCCGGAAGTCTGCACTGGTAAGTCTAGGGGAGGGGGGCACATCTCGGGGGGGGGACACAGAGTGGCAGCATATCTCGGGGGGGGACACAGAGTGGCAGCATATCTCGGGGGGGCACACACAGAGTGGGACACACAGAGTGGCAGCATGTCTATTACACTTTAAGTTAATTTTTTTCTTTAAAAAAAAGCACCTAACTTTTAGGGTGCGGCCTATACTCGAGTGCGGCCTATACTCGAGCCAATACGGTAATAATAATGAAAACTCAATTTCACATGAAACCTCGGATTATGACATCCACTGATAGTTTAGCCCCTTACTGACGTCTTGAACAAACCTCACCTCGTCTGTAGCTTGGTTTACAACTGGGCTTCCTCCGCTGCAGCTGTGGTATAGCAAAGAGACTATGAAAAAAGGAATCCACCGGTATCACCAAATGTAATGGTAACCTGGTACTTCCTTGCTACACATACCAAATGCTTCTATGTCTAGTTAACCTACTCTAAACAGCCTATTGTTTCTCCCTCCACTGCTGCTGCTCCAGTGTATGTGTGTGTGGGGGGGGGGCAGTACCCTCTCTTGCCCCACCCCCAGGCACCCATGTTACAGGGGCAAAGGGGTTTTTAAATGGTTGGGTTCATCACTGCCTCAAACAAGTGGCTCTCTCCAACAATAGACTCAGACTTGTATGAAAGTATTAACTCCTAATGCTGGACTACACATATGTTTGGGCTTCTCTAATATAATTCACGGGAACTGTTGAGATCTATATAGTAGTTGAAATAAAATAATACTACCCTAGAAGTCTATACTGCCTATCGCCAACCAAGATGAAGTTATCTTCTGTTATGTTTCTCTGTATAATGCAAGTTAGAAACTTTTAGAAACTACTGATCTACTGGATTTTCATGCACAACCATCTCTAGGGTTTACAAAAAATGATCCGAAAAAGAGAAAAAGTATGTTATGGTTGATTTCCTTGCTTGATTGCACATGACTCAATTAAGTATATTTAGATAATTACAATTCAGGATGGCTATTGCAGCCATTTGGTTAACACATTTGGAAAATCACTATATAGAATCTTGACTATGGGCTACTTAAGGGTTAACATTTCAAGATTCTCGGAGTAAGCCCATTTGGAAAGTTCCCAGATATGGATATAGTAAGTAAAGTAACTGCTGTGAGTCCATGAACTCATTCCATTTGTAAATACATATGAGTGAGCGAGCAAGCAAGCATTTTTCAGGAATTTGTTTCCATAGGATGAAATGTGATTAGGCGGACCAGTCAACCTGTCTTGTGCTTAATGAGTGAGATTTATTACTGAACATGATCCAAGGTTGAAATCTGCACTGTGAGCAATGTGCTATATAAAACAATAGATGCCTACTGAGGAATACAAAAACATAAATTAAATCACACTGTGCAACTTGTCTTGCACATCATGTACTAACATTCAGCTTTCATGGCAGCCTTTTTGTACATTACTCTATGATATTTAATGAACGTTTCAGGCAAATACAGTTGTTTACTATAACATCTAACTGTATAAGCTGTTGTGTAATGGCTAGTTGAATAGTTTATGATGTCAAAAGTAAAGGCACAAGACAATTCAGTCCTGTTACATTTGAGGTCTTGTATTATGAGTGACAGTATAAAGCTGCCTTTTTTCGTCTCAAATAGGTGTCATCACCTGTTGTCTCTGTAAGTCAAATTGTTATGTTACTTACTACCTGTTGCGTCCTGTCCACCCATTGTACAGTGCTATGGAATTTGATGGGGTAATATAAAACAATAAATAATAATAAAAATAATGAAAACTCAATTTCACACAAAACCTCAGATTATGACATCCACTGATAGTTTAGCCCCTTACTGACGTCTTGAACAAACTTCACCTCGTCTGGAGCTTGGTCAAACAAGTGGCTCTCTCCAACAATAGACTCAGACTTGTACGAAAGTATTAACTCCTAATGCTGGACTACACATATGTTTGGGGTTCACTGATATAATTCACGGGAACTGTTGAGATCTATATAGTAGTTGAAATAAAATAATACCACCCTAGAAGTCTATACTGCCTATCGCCAACCAAGATGAAGTTATCTTCTGTTATTTGTACAATGCAAGTTAGAAACTTTTAGAAATTACTGATCTACTAGATTTTCACGCACAACCATCTCTAGGGTTTACAGAAAATGGTCCGAAAAAGAGAAAATATCCAGTGAGCGGCAGTTGTGTGGATGAAGATGCCTTGTTGATGTCGGAAAATAATGGGCAGACTGGTTCAAGATGACAGAAAGGCAACAGTAACTAAAATAACCACTCCTTACAACCAAGGTATACAGAATGGGCATGTAGACAGTCAAGTTGGGCAACTAGGCAATGGAATGGCAGACAAAAATTGCAAAACAAGATAACTCTGATTAGTAACATCGTTTGTGTGGGCTCACTCACATAGTGGACATCGTGACAAGCCACATATCAATGGGCAAGCCACAGAGGGATTCTGATAACCCTATCTGCCAAGAACGTTGTTCTCAATTGCCCAGTGGGTCAAGAAGTGAACAAAAGAAGGACTGCACAGATGCTTGGACAAATTCATAGGGGCAACTGCGGAGGCTAAGTATGGCAAGTAGATTATATCGGACCATTATCCCATGGGCGATGACAAGTGCAATATTGTCCTACAACAGTGGACACTTTTTTAGACATGGTGGTGGTGTGTCCAACAAAGCATGTAAAATTTCAATCAAATCACTTTCAAACTGCTACAGATGCTCACCAAATACTATGGTTTGCTCCAGGAAATTCAATCGGATAATGGTACACATTTTACTGTTGTGAGATAATGGGTGGCGGAAAAGGATGTGCAGGCGGTGTTCCAAATCCCCTATGACCTGCATGCAGCAAGACTTGTACAGTGAATGAATGGTTTGCTGAAAGAAAAAATGTGCAAATTGATGGTGACGTATACCTTGACAGGAGGTAGGATCAGGTGTTAGATCAGGTAGTCATATTGCTGAATAACGGTGATCTAGGACCACACACCTTTACAGATGTTAGGGTCACAGAATTTGCCTACTGATTTAGGCCTAGCAGTGAAATCACAGGTAGTAAGGTGTTGAATAGAGAAGGGCCAAAGATAACCCTTGTGCAATTAGGAGATCAGCAAAGGGGATTTCTATTATTGGGTTCTTCTGTCCATTATGCAACAACAAATATTGGAGTGTATGTTCGAGGTGGGAGCCAGTAAAAAAACTATCCAGTGTAGCAGATAGACAGAACACCAAATGAAAGGAAATATTGGTGCTTTGTTTATTGTATTGGTTGAAGTTGAAACAAATCCTTAATATTTTCCTTCTAACAGGTTGATCCTGTTATTAAGAGTTGCTGGTGGGACGTGTAGTTTGGCTCAAAAGTGTAGCAAGATAACCCTCATGTATCAATATTTGTAGAGGAGAGATACAAAGCGGAAAGACATTAGTGAATGCTTACTTAATATATATATATATATTAGATTGTTGCTCTTTTTATACTCCATAGTGTTTGTTTTTAATGTCTCATAGGAAACAATAGTTCCATGACTTTTTTAGCAATGCTTTTTAGTGAAACAATACCTCACTATTCTTAGTGAGTGCTTTAAACATTCATTTCATATTTGTTTGTTTCTGTTCATTTTTGTTCTTCCATCTTGTACTATATAATAGTTATGACTGTAATCAGGAGATGTTGAAGAACATAAACAGGGTCATTGTTCAGCTGTGGCACCTACAGTTTATAATTTTAAGCAAAATTGCAAAAAATGTATTTATTTTTCTATTTTAGTATATGTTTTTTATCACTAATAATTTTTTTGTTTTATTTATTTTTATGATAGTAAAAGAAGGTCATATTTGTCCTGAACAAAACAATGCATATTTTATGTGGGTAAATCAAATATGGAAAATGGGCATCATGGTTTAACAAACATAAACCTTTTTTTTTAGAAACTCCAGTCCTAGAGCATGAAACCTCTCAGTCCTAAAAGGGTTAAAATGCTTAACATGGAATTGCAGCATATCTACGGGTGTTCTTTGAAAGCGACATGGATGCGATCAGCAGGTTCTACATTTCTCATCTTGCTGTAGCAGACCCTCCTTGCTATGATACCGGCAAGGAGCAGTGTATCCGCTTCCATACCAAACGTCAAAGTTTAGTACAGTTTAAGAGAAGCCCTCCATACAAAGCCATCTCTCTAGTGACTGTTCTGTTTATGATTGGAACTCTTCTTATAGTTGGCTGGATATATTAGCAAAGGGGGGGACGGGAGAGCAATTCCAGTTCCGATTATCGGGATTGCGTACTATGCCTCCAAGGGTTACAGAGGATATTCATATGATGACATACCAGATTTTGTGCTTAAGGACGTCAAATTGTAACAGGCCTAATCAAAAAGAGACAGTGTATATTTATTTAGGCATTGGTAAAATCAAGCATTTCAGAATACTAGTACCGCTTCTCCGTTCTAGGTACACCCTGCAAAATAATGCTTCCTATATTTTTGCAGCACTATCTGAGGAGAGATCCCTTTTGTCTGTAATTCGAAAATGTTACTGAGCCGAGTAAACAAAAAAGCATGAATTTGTGCAGTATAACCAATTTAAATTGCTTCTTCTGATTATGTCAAATTCACAATAATTTGGCTAAATTTGTTTGCAGACGTTTGTAGAAAGAAAAAATAACATTCTGTTTGATTATGTCTTTAGTTTATGAAGCTGATCTGACAATAAAGGATGCCAAAAATAATATCTAGTTAAAATATATTTTTGTCATTAATGTTTTATATTTGGGAATCTGTTAAACTTTAAACTTAAAAATATACATAATATTTCATTTTGTATAGAGGCTTTTTACAGAAATTATATGTTATCCCTAGCTATAAAAATGCTTATTATGTGCATTAATAATACATTGTTTGTGAGGTTGTTTGGGCCATTGGACTGTCCAATTAACAAAAAGAAGCAATTATTCAGGCGAGGACTAACCCATCGGGCACTCGGTCCAAGGATCAGGTGGCCTGTACATAGCATACTGCCTGTTGCTGACGAAGCTGACCCAGATGGAGTGGGAGGTCTGTTCACATAGACCTCCGTATTCTGCCCCCTAACGATGCGCATCAGCTACTGATGTTGATCTCCACGATATGATGTCATATCCCAGGGATCAGCACTGAAGCCACCCTCCACGACTGGAAGGCAGAACAAGAAGAGGAGGAGAACAGGAGGAGGAAGAAAACGAGGATCAAGAAGAGGAGCTGCGGGAAAAGAGACAGGGACGTGTTAGAGGCAGCAAGACATTGTGAGAATGTGAGAAAGTATGAGTGTGTGATTGGAGTTATGGTGTAGCACCATCAGTGAGGGTGAGAGGGTGTGATTGTTGTTATGGTGTAGCACCATCACTGACTGGCCAGCATAAATACTATAGATACTATAGATGCAGGTCAGAACTTTGGAGAAACCTGATTGGCAAGTGAAAATGTGCGACTAAAGTAGTTATATACTCCTTACCCTGACCAATAACCCCAATCCCTTGGGTATGGCGGGAGGATGTCCAAGCCATCCCTGATAATAACCTGGCAAACCTGCAAAACTACTTGGTTAATCCACAGGCTTTACCTTTCCCAAACCCTAAATGTCTTGGGTTTCCTTGCCACGGGATGACCTTTCCAAACCCCTAGCAATTGGCCTGTAGCATGTACCACTACTTCCCACACCTTCCCTGGCCAATCAACCCCTCTACAGACTTCCATAGCAGTTACAAACAGTTCTGTCCAGAGCCTAATGAAATGTCAGGGTGCAGATGGAAAGGGTCATTATCATAGTGTCTAATGTGTCTTCTATCTTTGTGAGCTGTAGCTCCATGATGACTGCTGATTTGGTTGCAAGTGGTTTGACCTGAGCCTGAAATGAGCCAACCACACAGCTGAATAATTGTATCTCCTACTTTTTACCTGCCTAAGAAATCAGCCTTGCTTGTTGTCACGGAAGCCTCCGTGCCATGGGCTCCTGGAGGGGACTGAGTGCCAGCCTCCTTCCAACAGACTATGGGTCCTGGTATGGAGTGCCATGTTTCCCAAAGTACACGATACTCTAAAGACTGTGGAGCTCGGAAACACATTTGGGGCACCTGCATTTTGGGAGGGGGTTTATGTGTGGTGTTACTCTCCATCGAGTCAGGACTTACAGGACAGATCTGAAACCTGTTGGATTTGATATCCTAGAGGTTTCAACCAGAAGTCAGGGAAACGCCCGTGTTTACCATCTGTGACGGGCCTCTGGTACCCTGGCTGGGTACTCCCGTCGGTTCTCGGTTGCTTCCTCCCGGGATCTCAATGGTTAACCGCTTTGAGCGCTGGGCGATACTAGCGAGGTAAGGCTCAGGAACTGGCCCGTTGTCCTTAGCGTCGTAGCACCGAAGCTCGCCAAGGCGTAGCCACATACAGTGCAATAATTGTCCTGAAAAGGACAATAGGTGATATAGTGAGTCCCTGAAGCATTAGACGAGATTAATGTCCAGGGAAAGAACACACACTTTATTGGGAAAACACACGGTCTTATATACAGTTCAACAGGGAAAAAAGCCATAAATCACATCCACATATCCCCACCCTGCCCAGACAGTCCGGCGCCAACTCATGCTACCAGGCCCGCAATGTCTGCATAACCTTAAGCTGGGGGTGATCCCGAAGGAGCGGTGTCGATCCTGGGGTACCGTTGGATGTCTCAGGGTCCTGAGGTAATTCTGTCCAAAAAGCAATGCGCTCAGCCGTGGGGACCCCAAGCAGCAGCAGTTCAAAGTTTCCCCAGGACGGACTGCGCCGGTTGATCTCCGCTCTCCTGGAAGTCCCAGCGACCAGGAATCCACAGGAGGCTCCCTCTCTGAATCGTTCTTGGTCCGTACCCCACCACCTGTGGGTTAATAGCGCGAAAAGGGTGCGCTGGTGTGGTCGATGGTGTCCGGGATACAAGGGGTTAAAGTCTGGGGGCAGGACAACCACACATACACAAAAATCACAACCAATGATTACTACAACGGCACTTTTAACCCAGGGTTGTGACACCACCCTCCCCACAGACTACAATAGCGACACCCATCTGGGCTGAGTGCAAATACTGAGCAGTGTGCAAAGGAGGATCTGATGGAGAACTTTGTGTGGCTTGCTGTGTCTATTGTATGTAAATTACCCCCTTGTACTGTTCAAATACTCCTGTGTCTCCAATTAAAATGAGTCCTGTTTTCACCTCTACATGAGTGCTGTCTGATGCTTGGGGTGGGCTGCTATGATCCTTCATTGTCCTTTTTAGGACAATAGCCACACTGTGTAGCTAAGCTTCTGCTAGCCACAGTGCAAACACAGCTCCAGTGCAGCAACGTGCCCCCCTTTTCTCTGCAACACTGGTTCTGTCTGGCGCTGAAGGGGTTAATTGCTGGTGTCCTAGCAAGAGGAATCGTTTGGCGGGAGTACCCAGTTGGGGTACAGGGCATCCCTTCACACTTGTGTACTTTGTTGAGTTTTATAATGCAAGTAAATGTTTCACTTTGTAGGTCCCTCTGGCTGGCAATACTAAAATAAGCCACTGATTATCTGTTTAACTAGTCGGAATAAAAATATAATTTTGGAATTAAATATACTATGTCCTTTTTCTATTTCTTTCATTTAGATTGGTTACATTTTATTTTAGATTTTTAAGTTTAACATAGAACGCAATTAGAAATAAATCAGAGGTCTGCTCCTTTCTTTTAAATGCTCACAGCCCCCCCAGGAGGTAACCGTGACAACAAGATGAAGGGGACACCTGTACATTAGCATCTTTCCCTTCCCTCTGGATCTGGGAACATGGAAGAGAGGTGATTAAACAAGCAGAGCAGACAAACATAACAAACAGTGTGGAGCTACCAACAGCTGTGGCCAACCATAATATCAAAGGGTGCGGGGGTGCGACCTCACAGAGCTAAGGAGGGAAAAGGGTGGAAAAAACAAAGCATGATACAAATTAAGGGAGCCATAAAATTAGTAGAGAGAATGAAGAAAAATTAAAAGTGTGTTGAAGAGAGAAATAAAAACTGCTTTACAGAGAGAATCCTATGTAAACAAAATGAAAGCAGCTTTATGGGGCAAATCTTATGGAAACGTAATAAAAAAAATACATTTTGAGCTAGACAATAACTGAAGAGTTGAACGGGAAAAGAAATACAATTGATATATTTAAATGTTTGGTAATGTAAACATAACATAAAACCAAAGAAAATGTGTACAAATCTACTAAAACAAAGTAAGAGTAGGACATTTCTCAAAAAATACACAGACAGGCACCAGGCAATCGTGTGGAGGGGTGGTCAGTCACTGGAAATTATATACAACTTTCTCTGGTATCTGCTTGCAAATGCATCTTATTTAGAGAGGGTGTAAAATGGCTTCCATTTCAAAAGGCCGTTTTAACTTAGCATTAGATGAAATGTGCCGGAGCACAGATTCCACTGCTTTAATGGGGTAGTGTGAAGCAGACTGAGCTACCTTGATGAGATAGAAAAGGTGCCAAGGCTCACTGAGCCATCGTTAAAAAGTTTCTTTTTCCTGTATCATCTGAAGTATAGAGCACTCATACTAATTAGGAAAGTTTCTCGGCATCCTGGGACTGTGACCTGATGAATACAGAGATTAAAAAAAGACAGGCACATACAAAAAAGGAACCAAGGTGAGTAAGAAGTTGGGGAGGGAGGAAGGAAAAGGACACAGCAAGAGGCAGGTTGATAAGAGAAAAACACTAAATGATAGACATGTCTCTCTCTCTCTGTATGTATATATATATATATATATATATATATATATATATATATATATATATCTTTGTCTACTTCACTATATGTTATTCTATTTGTTTATATAAAATATACTGCACCTACCTATAGTACAAAGAAGCAACCATGTTGTTATCACATAAGGGATAAAGATAGCTAAATAGGTGTAAAGCTTCAATCTCACATCTAGTCCTATTCCTTCACCTCCCTCTGTCATACCCAGTGGCATAACTACAGGAGTCACAGGCCCGTGCCTCTAGGGGACACGAGGTGACCCATGCAACCACTTGTTCCTGTCTCCTCGTACCAATTTAAAATAGTTTAGAAAGGGCCCTTCCGATCTGGACCGCACTGGTGGGGGCAAGGGGCAAAGGAGGCATAGACAAGTTGTTTGGGGGCAATGATAGCACAGACCAGCTGTTTGGTGCAAAGATGGCACAGATAAGGTGGTTGATAGAAAGGCACTCAAAAGATATTTGAGGCAAAGGTGGCGCTCGCAAGCTGTTTAGGGCAAAGGTGGAACTGTGGGACATGTTGCTTGGTGAAGTTGGGTGGCTCTCGGGCAATTTTCGCACCAGGGCCCTGTGGTTTCTAGTTAAGACCCTGGTCACACTAAAATCACTCTTTTTTGTCTAATTTGTCTCATCAAATGTCTTTTGCTAATAATGTGTCTCTACCATAATTTCTCTCTGTGAACCCATCTCCTGATAAATTATTATTGAGGCACCTTCACATCCCAGGTCATCAATTGCTGAATTGAAGATTTCTGCTTCTTCTGCCACACTTCTGTATTACTGCTACCTCATGTAGTATATTTATGCAGTCTGACTCACATCACCAGGATATGACATCATTTGCAGCTTGTCTGCATCCGCTGGCAACATTTATGTCCCTCTGAAGGGTCCTGCTTGACTGATATGTGGATATCATTTGCCTCATGCTGACAGCCAACAATTAGGCAGAATAGCCTCATAGAACTAGTTTAGGCTATTTTTAGAGAGTACCAAATACACCTTCACTTGCACCTGTTCCATTCTCCTCATATGTTAATAAACTACATGAGCTACTGTAGGTTCCAATCTCACTCAAGATATTAAAGACAAAATTACATCTGAATTTATGGATGTCTTCACCCTACTTACTTGGAAAAGGAATCTGTAGATTACATTTAAGTTACCACAGAAAGTTGGTGACTTTGCTCAAGCTTTAGTTTATGCTAATGCATACTGGTAAGAATGACTTATGGAAAACCAGGTTGCTTGTACTTATTTAGCTAGTTAAGGGGGGATATTGTTAGGTTATTGTTTCATCCTTGTTGTCAGCTGTCACCTTTTATTTATAATCAGGCTGCTTTGAGAGTTTGCTTGAAAGTTCTTTAATAAAGCAGTAAAGCAGTGACCTATTCTTTTTCATAAACTTGTGTCAGATGTCTATAGTGTGGAAGAATTGGCTTAATATATGTGTCTAAACAGGGCCGGCCCAAGACATAATGCCGCCTGGTGCGAAGTTTAAAATGCCGCCCCCCCTGCCGACGCCAGGGGTCATTATCTACCCTTCCTCTCCCTCCCTCCCTCCCTATTATCTACCCTATCCCCCCCTTTGTACTTCACTTACCTTTCAACAGTCCTTTGGCGAGTCTCCCTGCTCTGCCACGGTGCGCGCTGGTTTACTGCTGAGCGACGGAAATTACGTCGTATTCCGGAACTCAGCATTACAAGCCGGCACCGAGACCGAGCTAGAGGGCTCGCAGAGGAGAGGGAGGGGCGCCGAGTGGGTACTGACAACTTGATAAGCGAAAACCACTTGGCGCCCCTCTCTCTCCTCCGCAATTGCCCCACTCTGCTGCATGGTAGGGCTGGCCCTGTGTCTAAATTAGCGGGCAATATTCCTTAGTCGTGGTGGTCATGTGGCTGTCTCTTATTTTTGTATTTTATTTAGTTTTTATTGACATAGATACAGTAATGACAGGTATTCAAGTAAACTAATTACCACCTAATCAGTAACAGAAATGTGCCAATGTAAGGAATAGACAGGACATCTAAAATCCATACAATATGCAATGCACAAGGCAGGTAAGAATACTCACAATGAGTAAAGAAAAATTCAATACGTTGATACAGCAATGTCAATGTAAAAAAAAAGAAAAAACCAGAGAAACAAACAATTAACCACGGGAATAATCATATGTAGCATGAATCAGAGTACTGGTATAGAATTGTAAATTATGCGTATCTGAATTTCTAGGGCGTTTATATAATGAAATTAATACCTTGATCTAAGTAAGGATCTTAGCTTTCTAAGTTGCGGCACCGTTGTCACCCTCCACCAGACCCCGTAGCCCCGTCTATTGATCCGAGGAGACCATACTTTTTCATATATCTGAAGTTTATGTGCATTAACATAAGTCATCCTTTCTAAAATCCTGTGTTGGTCTATTTGATGTAAAACATGGGCAATAGAAGGAACATCAGAGGATTTCCACATTTGAGCTAACAAAAGCTTAGTAGCCAAAAAAATGAATGACCAATTTCCTGACAGGGGAAGTAATGCTGTCTGGGACCATATGTAAAAGAGTGGTGGCTCTTAAAGCTGGGTAACAAATAAAATTAGCTATTGTGGTAGTTTAGAAACAAGAGTGCTTTGGGATATGGGGACTGTTCTTCTCACAACAGGGTGGTACAGACCAAAGGAGGCAATAGGTCATAGGTACTGTCATTTTTACGGCAGGATGGCACAGACAGAGGGTATATTTCATAGGACTCATCCATCTTATCCTAGAGTGACAGAGGCAGATAGAAGCAGTTGACATGATACTTTCCCTGTCTACAGGAACCAAGTGTTGGAGATATGTGACAGACATTTTTCTTGTTCTGTGCTGAAACTGATGATTCTATAGTGTCTGCTGGACTATGATCAGAGAAACTATTGGAAAATTAAGTGTCACCATAGCATCCAGAAAGTCCTGGGTGACAGAGAATTGCAGTCTTTGTGTCAACCATCTCTCAGTGGCACACAGAGACACCCCAATTTCTATTATTTTACCCAGCTATCTCTTACCTCTCATACTGCCTGCCTTCATTGATTCACATCCATCTATTCCGCACATTTAATAGAAATAAGGGAATTACTCTAGAGGATTGAATCTTGACAGAGAGTTTAAAATAGGCAGAGATTAAACAGAGATTGGAGGACTGATAATACGCTGTAAAAAAGGCACACAGAGAAAGGCATGAGTAATTGAGGGAGGGTAGGAGGCTAGAAAAGGGAATAAGTAAAAGCTTGATTAGAAAGGGTAAAAGGAGAGAACAATATTGCAAAACAGAGACAAATAAAGGGAGAATGGATACAAATAAAATGATTCCCGTTCTGTCAGAGCTAAATTAACAAATAAGCTGCTATCAGCATGCAGTGGTTGCAAGAATGTAGAGAGGAAATGGGTCTAGAGGAGGGTTTTTAAAAAACTACCTTATACTGTAATAATAACAATAAAGGTGTGTGCTAAGGCGAAGGGTGTTATCGCTGATGGCGTGTATATTCCTCTTAGGTTTTGTAGAGAGTGGTATAATATGTAGCCCCAGGGGGATTATGTGTTGTGCCCCATAATATTATGATTATATATGGGGTGGAGCATACGGAGTGAAACAGAATCCAGGCCAGGAGTTCAGGCCCCGTATTCGAGCAACTGACTTCCTCCATAAGATGTCAGAGGCGGATGATGTGGAAGCGTATCTCAACATTTGAGAGGGTGGCTGACAGAGAAAAATGGACAGCGGACCAGTGGGCAGGGCTACTAGTCCCCTGTCTAAGTGGGGAACCCCAGAAAGCCTATGAAGATTTTCCTTATGACTAAATTCTCACATGTATAGACATAAACCCCACCATTTAGCCCAAAAGTTTCATAAGTGGGCTTATGACATAAGTAAACCTACATGGACCCAGATGTACGAGTTGCTGAGGCTTGCTCAGAAATGGCTGAAACCTGAGATCAACCCCGCTACCAAAATAACAGAGATGGTGATCATGGATTGCTTTCTCAGGAATCTGCCAACAGGACTGCGACAATGGGTCACCCATGGGGACCCGAAGGATCAAGAATAGATGATGTGTCTGGTTGAGAGGTATTTGACCGTTAAGGAGCTGCACAGTACTGATCCACAGCCAAAGCCCAGATCCCTTAACAACTGGCCAAGCGTGAAAACCGGAAACAAAGGACAAAACCCTGTACTCAACATGGGACAATATGACTATGGTGGTAACATCCAAAATTCCCGTTACAGCTACAAAATCAGACTGAGGAACAAATAAGATGCTTCAAATGCCACGAGCCAGGACATTTTGCATGCAATGCGACGTAGGACTCTGTTGACTTGCTCAAAAATGGGTGTGGTGACTAGTGCTGTTAATACAACTCATTTTAGACTGGTGAGGGTGGAAGGGAAGCGTGTACAAGCATTGTCCGATTCCGGGAGTGAGGTTACCTTGATAAAAAGTGCTCTGCTTCAGCAAGACAAAGTAGATACCAGGCAACTGCTTGATATCATGTGTAACACCCACTCATACCCTCACGGCAGAGGTAGATATTGTCACAGTGGTAGGTTTTCACAGACCAGGGAACCCCTTTTATGTCCAAAATTATGTTATGAGAGTTATGTAAGATGCTCAATATTAAACAGCTAAAAACTTCAGAATACCATCCTCAGACTGACAGACTGTGGAGAGGTTTAATAAAACATTAAAGGCCATGCTATGTAAGGTGGTAGACAGAGACGGAAAGAACTGGGATTATCTATTACCGTACCTTATGTTTTCTATTGGAGAAGTCCCACAAGCTTCCACTGGGTTTTCACCCTTTGAATTATTATACGGCAGACACCCCAGAGGTATTCTAAATGCTGCCAAGGAAACATGGGAACAAGAGCATACCCCTCAGCGTAGTGTTATAGAATATGTAGCTCAAATGCAGGAGCGTATGGAAGCTATAATGCCCATAGTAAAATAAAATATGCAGAAAGCCCACAGAGCTCAACAAGTCAGTTATAATAGGAATGCAAGGCTTCGTACTTTCAAACTAAGAGAACGAGTTTTGATTCTTATCCCCATGGTTGAAAGCAAGTTCTTAGCCAGCTGGCAAATGCCATATGAAATTATTGAGCGGGTCAGTGAGGTGAATTATAAAGTAAGACACCCAGGTAGGTGGAAGGCAGAACAGATCTACCATGTGAATTTATTGAAGCCATGGGAAGAGCGAGGTCAACTCACTTATGTTGCTTGTGAGAAAGAACCTGAGGTATACATTGTAGAAACTCTTGCCTCCCATCAGAAACAGGAAGTCAGAGAGTTTGTGTTAGAAAACAGAGATGTGTTTTGCCCAGTACCAGGCAAAACACACATTATCAAGCACAATATAATCACAGAACCCAGAAAGAAAATCAATCTGAAGCCGTACAGGATACCTGAGGCTAGACGCGAAGCAGTTAGCACAGAGGTAAAAAGAAGCTCAAGTTAGGGGTGATTGAAGTATCACAAAGTAAGTGGAATAGCCCGATTGTGTTGGTGCCTAAACCAAACGGAGAGATACGCTTCTGTAATGACTTTCGTAAATGAAACATAATTTCCAAATTTGATGCCTATCCTATGCGTCTGGTGGATGAACTCATAGAGCAGATGGGTAAAGCTAGATATCTGAGTACATTGGACTTGACAAAAGGCTATTGGCAGGTTCCCCTGACAGAGAAAGCAAAGGAAAAGACAGTGTTTTCTACCACTGAGGGGCTGTTCCAATACAATGTGTTACCGTTCGGTTTGTATGATGCCCCAGCCACCTTCCAGCGTATGATGGATAAGATACTTCAGCCCCATAGAGAGTATGCAGCTGCCTAGCTGGACAATGTAGTGATTCACAGCGCGGACTGGGAAACACATCTGATGAAGGTGCTGGCAGTAGTGGATAGTATACGGGCTGCCGGTTTGACTGCTAACCCCACTAAGTGCTCTTTGGAGTTAGAAGAGGCTAAATATCTGGGCTATACAATTGGGCGGGAGCTCCTTAAACCACAACAGAGCAAGGCAGCAGCCATCTCCAATTGGCCACGTTCTGTAACAAAAGAAAAGTAAGTGGATATTATCGCAGGTTCATCCCTGACTTTGCCACCATTACTGACCCTTTGATGGAGCTCACCAAAGCTAAAGGCCTGGTTATGGTTAAGTGGACTCCAGAAGCAGAACATGCCTTTCAGATCTTGAAAGAGACCTTGTGTGCCGACCCTGTTTTGTTAGCCCAGAATTTCTCTAAACAATTTGTTGTACAGACTGATGCATCTGATGTGGGCCTGGGCATAGTTCTTTCTCAAGTACATGATGGAGAGGAACATCCAATCATGAATCTGAGTCGAAAATTAAATCCTCATACTCGGGTTACACTGGTTACTGACCATGCTCCTTTAACCTGGATGAGGCAGAACAAGGAAAAGAATGCCAGGGTTTCCAGGTGGTTCCTTAGTCTCCAGCCCTACCAGTCTACTATGGTTCATAGAGCTGGTACAGCCCAGGGTAATGCGGATGGCCTCTCCCGATGTGGATGTGGTCCAAGGCCACTCTTCCCGATGGGTCTGTGCTGGGGGGGATATGTGATAAGGTGCAGGGTGTTATCGCTGATGTCGTATACATACCCCCCAGGTTTTGTAGAGAGTGGTATAATATGTGCCACATAACATTATGATTATATATGGGCCCCTGGGGTGGAGCATATGGAGAGTAGGGCGGGCCAGTGCTCCACCCCATAGTTTACATACACCTTGCTAGAAACAGAAGCCAGACCAGGAGTTCCGGCTGTCTCCAAGGCACTGGTCAGCGGCAAGTAGTTAGCTGCAGTGACTGCAATAAAGGCTTGTCTGGTGGACAGAATAGGAGTTTTTGTTTGAGGCTGGAGGCAGCAAAGATTGCTATGCAACAAAGCGAATTCTAAAAGGTTGATAAGGCCTGTGTTTTGTTTAGTTTAGACCCTGGGTAGTAAGGGACATCTATGTTAGTAAGAGCTCAGATGAGATAGGATTTTGTTTGTAAGAATTTTGGGATTTATGCTTCTGTTACTGGTGGATTATACAATACACAGTGATTTACGATGAATCCACAAAGACTGTGCCTTTTAATACCCTAGAGGACCGTGCTGTTTGCAAAGACATGGTACCCTGTGTGGGTGCAGGATCACAGGTGAAAACAGGGCATTATATCTGTAGAAACATCCTCAATAGATTAAGCTAACAGTGGCTATGTATATTTGTAATTATAGAGCAGGTGTACTTTGTGCTTTGCAGTTGTCCTGATAGATCCTGCTATGGTGGTCTACACAGGTGTCTGGTCCAACTCTGCTCAGGGGCTCCTTTCCTGAACACAGTGTCCCTAACACCTCAAAAAGTGACTCCACATCTTTTTTTGAGTGTTGACAAAGAGTGTTATATACATTTTTCCTAGCAAAACAATACAATTCTAGAAATCTGGAAATATATGATACCATAAACTGAATGTAAATTGATCTAGATACTATAATAGGAGGTAAAAAACTTCCAATAGATAAAGGAGGCTAGGAATTTATAAAGAGACCAGGAAAATGTAGACTGATCTAGAGGAAGAAGACTGAAAGATGAAGAACAGAATCTCTGGGAGAACAGACCACAAGAAAGGAAAAAATTGTGAGAGAGGATTACACTAGAAGAATGATGGAAGATCATTGATGTGAAATAAGGGTCACAAGGTGAATGAGAAATAGTAGCTGAAAATGCAAATCAAGTCATGTTCAATTTGTCTGTTTAAGATTTACATAAGCATACTAGATTTCCTATACATTTCTAATAACCTGTTTCCTTCCCAAGTATATTTTCTTCTTAGTACAAAGAGATAATAATGACCTCATTACTGTATGAGAAAAACAAACATGCGTGCAGCTGTTTGATATGTCACAGAGAAATGGGAAAGATTCAGACATACATTAAAGAGTGCTAAAAGGTGGTCAGGGAAGAGGGACTGAGAGTGTATAAGGGAGTGATTAAGGGATTAATGAACTTGAACTTTTGCTGTTCTGTGTGTAAAGGTAAGTATAACCAGTTATCCAGATCTGCAGTCCTGGGGGAATTGGTGTTATGGCAAGGTCTGGGAAGGACAAGCAAATTCATCACATTTTATTAGGTGTGGTACATATGCTACTAAATTTACTAACATGATCTTTCAATGTCACCAAAAGCTGTATAAGAAAATGTTGTGATTAGAAAAACTGATATCATTTATAAAGGTATTTGAACACATGGCACAACTAGAAAGGCTGACATTAAGAGCAATATGGGGAAGTAATGAAGACGTATGTGTACAGACAGCAAAGGACAGAAATGGAAAAGGAGATGGAAAAAGATGATGAAACATTAAACAAGCCAGTAGAAGTATACAGTGAGAAACACCCATAAGCTCAGCACGAGAGACATTGAGGGGTAGAAAGACAGATTGGACAATATATGAAATATCAACATGAATTGAGAGGGAAAAGATGGCCAGTAGAAGGAGAAGCAAGATTATGCTAAGAAAGAAAGCAGGTAAACTTATGACCTGGCAATGCTCTACATGGAGAAAATCTAACTAAGTGGCCCCATAATAATAAAACCAAGTAACTCATTAGGCATACACTTGCCCAGCCCATGTACGACATATTCACCAAAAAGAAAACACAGAACATGCATAAAAGGAACAAAAAAATATTTGGTCATGTTGTATATACTGCATAAAATAATGGTTTGACTTCAGGAATCAGAGCAGCTCGGGAGGCAAGTGTCCCCTACTCCAACTGTCAGCCCTCCCCTGTCAAATACAGATCTGAATCACAAGCAGACACACAGACATGTAACACCATGTTTGTAAAGCATACCATTAAGTCTGTAGTAATTATAAAAATAGTTCCCTCTCTTTAACAAAATCTAAAAACTATCAGCTCTATAGCATATTTTATATGGTGGATGCACCATGCCCATCAATTTTGGCATGGTGCATCCACATAAAAATCAACAATTTTAGATTAACATAGTGTGATACTAAATACAGAAATAGGTGATATGTGCACAATGTCCACAAGAGACGTTACACAAAAGTGAAGAAGTCTGAATCCGTGGCATTTTTTGGTTTGTTTTGTATTTGCATTCTTTAAGTTCATTTTTTGCATTTAGGATTAAGCCTGGAGGCTCCAGAAATCAGAACTAGTCACCAGTCTATGATCTCCATTCTTCAATCAGGGGAAGTGGTGTTTGCGGGGGGGAGGCCTGGCACCTTTGTAACGGTACTGTTGTCAAGGGCCCCTTTGAGCAGGAACGATTGGAAGGCCAGAGGTATTGGGGCTGGAAACAGCAGCGAAACAGGAAACTAAGGTCAAATCTCTGGAGACTAGACAACGTTCAAAAATGTAGTCAGGTCAGAAACAGAAGAACTCTTTCTTTCGTAAAGCCAAATCATAAATCAGTGATCTCTAGAAATGTAGGCATGACAAATAGCACTCCACAACTCAAAAGTGAGAACCATTTCACTTTCCTATCCTCCTTTATGGAGCATTAGGTGGCTATCCCTGGGGAGTTCCCAGGTATTTCAGTCAAATATAGTCCCTAACTCAGAAGATTAACATTTTATATGACAATAGCTGTGTTGGTTTGATATTATTTTTTTTAACCTTTTATTACCAAAATTCAATTCTTTACAAAAAAGGGTATGCAATCATAGTCCTTTTGTGATCTTTTTAGAGACGGGATATTTAGATGAAGAGTGGCCAGTACGGGGACCTAATGAGGTCACGACCTAATAATTTCTTAAGGGATGAGAATATCTCTTCCCGTAATGGTTTTAACAAGGGGCAGCTCAACCATATATGAAGGAAGTCTCCATCTTGTTGACCACATCTCCAGCATAGAGTTGGAGAGTCTGGGAGCATTTTAGCCAATCGGGTGGGCACTAAATACCATCTATTATTGATTTTAAATTGAAGCTCACATAGATTCAAACAATGAATTGCATTACACATCTGGTCAAATGCCTTATATATGTCTTATAAATCACTTGCCCATTTATCAAGTGCTGGTGTCAATTGGTCTTTTTTACTCAGGTTGATTATGTCTGTACAGCAGCTCAAGAGTTTTTTTATGTACTTTTGTCATCAGTAGTTTTTCTAGGTTTAAAATACTTTGAGTTCGGTCAGCTCTATACAGATGTCCTCCTATAACATTTTTGACCCTCATGAAGTTAAACAATTGAGGGTAGCTGAAATTGTTCACAACAATTCAGGGAAAGTTTTCATATTGTTCCCCTCATTCAAATTGGAGATATTATTAATGCCTTTTTGTGTCCAGATTGTTAAGTCTACAATATAAAAAAAAAATTATATGGCCTTTATTGGGAGGATTTGAAGATGTTTATTTGTAAGCCCACGTTGTCTCTATCTCTATTTGTCTCCATTCCTCAAGAATATGTCCTAAGGACATGCAGGTATTCCCTCTTTTAGTACTTTTTTTTCATCAAGTTTCCAGAAGAGTGGTAAGATACCTCCCCCCCATCGCTGATTCAAAATGAAACCATCTCTCTTTCTCTGCCCAGATATGATTTTGAATATACACTATACGGACAAAAGTATTGGGACATCTGATCATTAAACCAACAGGGCCTTTGATGACATTGCATTCTAGATACATATACATTATTATTAAGAAGTTGGTCCCTCCTTTGCAGCTATAACAGCTTCCACTCTTCTGGGAAGGCTTTCCACAAGATTTTGGAGTGTTTCTGTAGGAATTTTTGCCTATTTATCCTGTAGCGCATTTGTGAGGTCAGATACTGATGTTGGGCAAGAAGGCCTGGATCGCAATCTCCATTACAGTTCATCCCAAAGTTCATCCCAAAAGTGCCTGTGAGGGCCAGTCAAGTCCTTATTATCACCCTGTTCCACTTTTCTTTCTTCCATATTGTCGGGATCCCCAGCCGAGACCCCGACGGAGTGAGTCACCTGAGTACTCGCTAGTCATGGGTACCGGGTCCTACAATGCTGCTCCGGCTCCCTCTTCATCTTCTGGCCGCATGTGCGTTCGATAATGTCACACACGGGGCGAAGCTCCCCCTGGTGTGCCTAATAGAGCTCTTCCTTGCTATTGATTCCTGTTGTTAACCCCGGATTATCCTTTGACTATGCTGCCTTCTGTAACCCTGACCTCGGCTATTGTCTATTGGTCTACGCTGCCTTCTGTGACCCTGACCTCGGCTATTGTATTTTGGACTATGCTGCCTCCCGTTACCCAGACCCTAGCTACACTACTGGACTTTGCTGTATTTAGTGAATCAGACCCTGCCTTCACTTTCCAACATGGAGCCCGCAGGACTATTAGATGCCATTACGGCACTAAACCAGCAGTTGGCTACCTTTCAACAATCGCTACAAGAGATGCAAGCAGGTCAGCACCAATTAAGACACCTCTTACAAATGCAACAGAATGCACCCGCTGAACAAGCTGCAGTCTCTTCACCTTCTGTACCCCCCCACCAGTTGCTGAAGGCATCACAGCATTAGAACCTCAGGTACCCATGCCTGAACGGTTCACAGGTGACCGGAGGAAATATTGCGCATTCATCATCTCATGTCAGATCCTTTTCAATTTGAAGCCCCGGATTTATGCATCAGATTACGTCAAAGTACATAATGTGATATCCCTACTGGCGGATGAACCCCAACTCTGGGCTCACCACCTGCTGTTGGGATCCTGGCTCTCGTTCCTTGAAGCCCTTTGTGATGGGAATGACCTGTACCCTGACTGGGTACTCCTGCCAATCATTGCTTCCTTCTCCCCATGGCCAACGGAATACCAGCAATTAACACCTTCACCGCCAGACAAAACCAGTGTTGCAGAGAGAAGGGGGGACACAGCTGCAACAGGGCTGCTTTACCACTGTGGCTAGCCAAAGCTGAGCTACACAGTGTTGCTATTGTCCTGAAAAGGACAATAATGGATCATAGCAGCCCACCCTAAGCATCAGACAACACTCATGTTGAGGTGAAAACAGGACTCTCTTTATTTGGGAACACACAGCCTTATATACAGTCCGGCAGTGCAAGGGACATAAATTACATTAATATATTCCCGCCCTGCCCAGACAGCCCGGCGCCATACACCAAGCCCCGTAATGTCCGTATAACCTTAAGCCGTCATTCTAGGGGTGACGATATCCTATCCAAAAAGCGACGCTATTGGCCAAGGGGACCAGGAGCGGCAGCACTTGAAAGTTTCCCCGAGTTGGACAGCAAGGTAGCCAGCTTGCGTACGGTAACCGCGCCGGGTGATCTCTGCTCTCCTGGAAGTCCCAGCAACCGGGACTCTACAGGAGGCTCCCTCTCCGAATCACCCCTGGTCCGTACCCTACCACCTGTGGGTTAACTCCATGAAAAGGCACTCTGGTGGGGTCGATGGTGTCCAGGATACGAGGGGTTAAAGTCTGGGGGTAGGGCATGTGAAACATGGACGTGAGGGAGAACAACTCGCAAGCAATAATCATATACTGAGAAATACAGAAATCAAACAATAACTAATATAAGTGGCACTTATTAACACTAGATTGTAAAAATAACTACTACAGACGGTACCTATTAACCCTGGGCCGTCACACCCTTGACTCGCTTTATGAAGATTCGTACAGGGTCTTCTCTGCTACAACCACGTTACGGGCTTTAAGACAAGGTAAGCGGCGAGTGGAAGACTATGTCACTGAATTCAGACGCCTTGCTCTGGAGACCAAGTGGAAGGAGCCTGCTCTTCACGATCAGTTTCGCTGGGGTTTGTCAGACGCCATTAAGGACGAACTTGCTCGTACCTCCATTCCCTCAACTTTGGAAGAATTCATAAGACTGGTCACTCAGATTGATAGAAGGTTACAAGAAAGATGAGCGGAACGCCTATCTGTTAGTACTACCTGGTTCCCGGTTCACGTCCCCCACTCCGTGGTCCTGTCTTCTCTCCCTCCGGAAGAACCTATGCAGATATAGGTATAGTACGGGGACCCCTCTTGGCAGCAGAAATGGAACCTCGCAGAGCCCTGAACCTCTGCATGCATTTTGGCAGATCTGACCACATGTATAAATACTGCAGGGCTCGTACCCAAGGGTAAGGAGCCTTTTGTGTTACTTCATACCAATACAGGAAGACACCCCTACTTTTTGTCTCATCTGTCAATTTCTGTATACCTACAGTGGAATAACAAAACATTCTGTCTCCCAGCCATGGTGGACACAGGAGCCAGCGGGAACTTCATGGATGCCGAAACGATCCAGTCTCTGACCATCCCTACATGCTCTAAGAAGAGCCCGATAACTACCCAACTTTTGGATGTTTTGACTATTGGGAATTGAACAGCATCACCGTAAAGAATCTTGATTTACGTGTAGCTTACAACTTGATACGAATGCAAAAGGGCGACGAATGGAAGACGGCGTTCCGGTGTTGTTATGGTCATTTAGAGAATTTAGTTATGCTTTTCGGTCTGAATCTCTACCCATTACTGCTCATCCCGGAGCTGTTGGAACATGTACGTAAGATGTAGTAAGATATTTACTAAACTCGATTTACAAAAACAAAAACTGTCTGCGCTTCTCACCCTAATAAAGTTGGCAACAAATATAAAAACATAATATAAATGAGAGGTTTTGGTTGTATGAATTGGCCAAAGCATAATTAAGCTCACCCGCCACGTCAAGGCACACTCTCAATAGGGTGAGAACCTACTCTCACCTCCTACATAGTGGGCACACAATGTGGACAAACAGCTTTTGTTTTTATATACATTGTACAGCCAACACACTGTATTTGCAGCATGCTCACACTGTTTGGTAGGCCTCATATTATACATTTGTATTATTTGAGCCTGAGACTAGCTATAGCGCACCGACTTTTTTTCTTTTCCTTGATTTACGTGGAGCTTACAACTTGATACGAATGCAAAAGGGCGGCAAATGGAAGACGGCATTCCGGTGACGTTTTGGTCATTTCGAGAATTTAGTTATGCCTTTCGGTCTGTGCAACGCCCCAGCCACATTTCAGCACTTCATTAATGACATCTTCCACGACATCCTGGACCATTTCATCATCGGGTACCTGGATGACAGTCTGGTGTTCTCGCCGTCATTAGACGTACATCGAGAACATGTGTGCCAAGTCCTTACACGATTGAGACAAAATGGCCTCTACGTCAAATTGGAGAAATGCGTGTTTGAGGTGCAGACTATTGAATTTCTGGGATATATCCTATCCCCTACTAGTATTGAGATGGATAAACAGGTAACAGCAATTCTTCAATGGCCTTCACCCTCAAATCCAAAAGGAGTGCAATGATTTGTGGGCTTTGCAAACTTCTATCGTAAGTTTGAACGCAATTTATCTCCAAAACCATCACCCTCACTTCAAAGAAACATAAGTTCTGCTGGAATGAAACTGCCCAGAAGGCCTTTGTATATTTAACAATCCTGAGACTGCCTGTTCCACAGAAACCATACACGTTGGAAGTCGATGCCTCCGATGCCATGGTAGGTGTCATTCTGTCCCAGAGACAAGACTTCGATGACCATCTGCACCCCGTGGCTTATTTCTCCAGGACCCTCAAGCCGGCTGAAAGAAATTATTACATTGCCGAACGCGAATTGCTGCCAATAAAACTTGTGCTAGAGGAATGGCGACACTTGCTCAAAGGCGCTCTTTACCCGATCACCATCTCTACCGACCACTAGAATATAGAATATTTGCTTTCGGCCAAGCGCCTTCAACACTGGTTGGCAAGGTGGTCCCTGTTCTTTACGTGGTTCCCACTCCACATCACTTAATGTCCCAGATCACGTAATACTAAAGCAGATTCGCTCTCCAGGATGTATGAACCTTCATCTATGTCATTTTCTAAGATTCTCTCCCCCAGTCATTTTTTTAGCCATGACACAATCCTTATGGGACTTAACAGCCATATTTTTGTTTATGCTCCTCATATTTATGAGGACCGTCTTCAGATACTACAAACGTTCCACAACACCCCTGCTGCGGGTCATGGTGGTATAAGACAAACTCTTGACATAATTAAGAGACAATGTCACAGCCTTCGTGTCCTCCTGTATTCCCTGTGCCCAGTCCAAGGATACCCACAAAAAGCCCGCCGGCCTCCTGCAACCCCTTCCAATTCCTTCAAGAGCATGGACAGATATCTCCATGGATTTCATCACCGACCTTCCTCCTGCCAACCGCCAGACCACTTTAATGGTGGTGGTAGACCGCTTCACCAAGATGGCACACTTTCTTCTCATCGATTACCTTCCTTCAACCACTGAGACAGCATAAAAGAGATCTTCCACCTCCATGGCCTGCCGGAGAATATTGTATCAGACCGGGGATCTCAGTTCACCTCTCGCTTTTGGAAGGCATTTTGCGAAGAACTCCACATACAGCGGTCCATGTCCACAGCGTTCCATCCCCATAATAACGGCCAGACTGAATGCACCAACCAAACCTTGGAACAGTACTTGCGTTGATTTACCACCTACCTGCAAGATGATTGGGACCACTACTTACCTTCGGCAGAGTTTGCTTATAACAACCACATGCATTGTTCCATCGACATGTCCCCCTTTTACGCTAATTACGGATACCATCCCTCTATGCTTCCGGGCTCTCCTATTCCCAGCTCTAGTCCCTCGGTGTCTGAAAATATTGAAAACCTTACCAAGATAAATAAATTATTACGTGAAACACTGACAAGGACTCAACGACGATAAAAATTCTTTGCTGACCAACATCGTACCACTGCTCTGGTCTATCACCCAGGTGATAAGGTATGGCTGTCCACTAGACATCTCCGACTCGCTTGCCCTACAAAGAAATCGGGACCATCCTGTCTCATATCCCCTTTGGCTGTGGAATTGGAACTACCCAGCACCATGTCCCTTCATCCCGTGTTTCATGTCTCCCTCCTGAAGCCATGGACTGATCTCATCTCTCTGTTCCATAATCGCCACCCTGACATAACTAAGTGGGCAATATAATAAGCCAATTAGTATTGATGCATAAAATGTTCCTTTTATGGGACTCTGCTCCAGATGTGTTGTCAGGGATGGTGAATTTTCCACTTTCTGCATTGAATTCACAGGTTGATCTTTGCATCTCAATCACACTGAGAGTCTGTCAGTCTTAAGTGATCTTGTAGTGCAGTTCATATTGTAATGTAAATGTGAGCTTGTACCTGACTGTCCGCTTCATATAACCTTTGGCGAACTTATGTCTGTCATTTGTTATACTGAGAATAACATTGACTTGATTATGACACCAGCAAAGACATTGTTCCCAACATTTAAAACGGCCAAAAAAGATAGAGTTGTGTTTAGGAAGGTGATTTAATCAATTTAAACTAAACGTTTATTTTATGTGCTAAGCTATTTAAGGAACATTTCTTGGACAACTATATTTGAGAGGTACTGTAAAACTGCATGTATACTATGCACTAATATATGATGCACATGCTTAATTTATAATTAAAAGTTCAGAAAAATAAAACTTTCCAAAAAGGTCATGTTATTTTGTGCTTGTGTATAGCATGCACCCTCCCTAGGTTTTCTAAAAATGGTAAAATAAATATGTATTTGGTGTGAGATTTTACAGTACGTTTGTGGACAACACAAAATGGGAATCACTGAGGTTGCCATGGTGATAGAGCACCATTTGTGCCATGTATGTTAACCCATTGGCTGTGGAGAGATTGCCAAAATATCCTTGTGTTAGGAGATAAAGGATTAGATGTAATTAAATGGTCCAACCTGTATGGCATTTAATGAGTGTGGGTTATTAATAAACATCTTTATTTGATTCTGGTAGCTCCTTGTGATACTATTACTGAATAAGAACCTGCATATGATAATATTGTACATAGGTAGGCGTGATTTAGAAAAACAATGTATACTTTGGTTGGTGGGGTAAAAAAAAATGAAATCAAATAAAACTGTGCAAGTTTTTATTTTTTTAAACCCAACATCTCTGAATGATTATTCATTTTTATTTTAATAGAAATATTGTTATTGACTACACCCCACACACACATTGTGCTGTTATTATAATCTAGGCAGACTTAATTTGCACTCATTTGCATTTTCTGTACTAAACATGCATTAGAAGTCTTTTAACCAAACTTGTTAAAAAGGGAAGCCTCCCCATGAGCAGTGGAAAATATACAGTGGATGTAGGAACTGCAGCAGCTGCAAGACCTCTAGTTCCAAAGGGCCCTTTGGTCATATCCTTAACTAGAGGCAGGACGCCAGGGGACATTCTGGTCAGAGGGGCCATTAAAGCCACGTGGTTCCAGCTTTCCCCCTTGCAACTATAACAATGCAAGAAATCAGCGCACACCCTGCCTATTTAAAATAAATATTGGAGACCATGTCTTACTATATTACTATATATTGCTCAGCCCGTCCGTACCCCAATTCTGGCAATCCTCACATTGCTATGTTGATTACTAGATCTGAATCAGTTGGACTGCATTACTTTTTAACCCATTCAAACTCTCCTGCAATTTAAAGCCCTCTCTGGATACCATTAATGATTCACTTGTGTGGTAGAAGGTGTGCTTAACCCTGAAGTCTGGTCCCCCAGAACTAACACAGAGACACACACTACCATACTGTAACACATGCTCTCGCACACACTCACTCTCAACACAAGCTGCCGCACTACTACTGCAGGGTCAAATAATGTGTTACGGGACCCCACTAAGCCACAAAATGGACCAGCCTACATTGGACCTGTCCTGTCTAAAGAGCAGATTAGAGGCAACTGGTGGCCCCTGTTACACTGGGCCTATCATCCCCTACAGCAAGAATATCATTAAGGGTAGGAAAAAGCAGGCTTTATATAGACACATTCAACACATTTCCCAAATGCACTATTGGCTTCAGCAAGCTTTGTTATGAACAGTTGTAACTTGATATACTTGTCTCTAATGCATACACCAGTACCCTTGGTCCTCATTTCTCCCTCCCAATGGACCATCTATTATTGTGTAGCTGGGATCCTTCTCCCTTCATCTGGAGTGCCACATAAGGAGCCAGGCATAACTGTTTTGGTGCAGGGCCCATTGTTGCTTACACCCAAATGGCTGCCTTCGGACAAAAAATTATCCCAAAAGCTTTGAATAACAGCCCATTGTCTCATATTACCTCAATCCCTGTCTCCTTATGACTCATTTTCCTTTCTTAGCTTACTTTAGTTTCCATATCTGTTCATTCATTTTTGAAATAATATCCCTCTCTGTCCTTATATCTTTTGATACAGCTATTTTGCTTGTGCTCTCCCTCTTCCTATCTATCTTTATTCTCTTGGTTCACTTACTATTATGTTCTGTGTCTATTTAATTCCCTTTCTTACATATTATTACAGAATATCTGTCTTCCCCTCTCCGCCACGCTCTGTCAAGGAGACACTCTGGAACAGTTGAAGCATTTATTAAATTGTTAGTGCGTAAGTGGCAGGTAACAAGTATAATTGGCTTCTTAAAATATTCTGTGTTTAACCAAAACAGCTCTGTCTCAAGCACGTGTCAGTGCATGACTGGCAGCGTGGGAGACAAAGCTCTACGGAGTGTGACAGTATTCTCTGTAGATAAGGCCATCTTCAGACATCTTTGGATCTTTAATAAGGGAATTATCCATCTATGATTTTTTTTCTAATAGCATTCTGGCATGATTTACAGAACAAGACACCCAGACTGATGAGACAACCGCAGTACTCTCAGTGCCCCTGAATAAAGTGGTTATATATAATTAGTTAGCAGACATATATTTGCAACCCTTTGTAGACACAGAAAATGCATCAATACTAATTAGCTTATTATATTGCCCACTTAGTTATTTCCCAAATAATTCCTGTTTTCTCCTTAAAACATGTAAACCTACCCTAAAATGATTAATGTTCCATATATTATCTCTCTATTACTCCTTTCATATTTTCCATATAACCCTTAGCATCCATAAATCCCTAGGTGACCAGCCAGGTCTCCATTATTCTCTTTTCCTATTGTTGTTACCTATACAATGCTTCCTCCAAACTCCTAAAATCACTCTATACAGCTTCTTACATACCTTTACTTACTACCCCATATATTGTCCTACAGTTTTTAATTCAGCAAGAATCAAAATGTGTTGCATCTAATGAGGACTACTTTATAATTTTATGCAATTTTACTGGGCCACGGAGTGTGTTTCTAAGACTGGAACTTGTTCCCTAGCTTTTGTTATTATCCATAATTACACATATGGCCCCTAGAGCACGTGAGAAGGAGATGCATCCTTGCTTGTCCTACACAGGGCTTTTTCCTCCATCATCATGCAATTTTCTTGTATAGGCTGTATGTAAGGACATGTCTAGAGGAAACGATGTGAATGTGAAATACAGGATTGAAATGGTGTGGATGATTTTGAGTGCCGTGTGATTTTGAGGTTTTGATAAATGGTTAGGTCTGGCAGGTAGCAAATGGAGATAATTCCTAGGTTTTGTTTCACAAGGAGAATTTGAGTCTAGAAATCTAGTGAACGGGTACAGTAATTTCTAAAGGTGGAATGTTAGATTTGGTATTGGATGAATAGCTCTGTGAGACAAGTTTATAATTGGACAGACTCTAAGGTTATGTGTAGGCCAGTAGAGTGGTATGGACCGCACAAGGAATAAGCAAGGCTGAGGGGACACTCACAAGGATGAAAAGGTAAGGGGTGTGGATACCCTTACCAGTAAGACTCAGGGGACACTCACAAGGATGAAAAGGTAAGAGGGTGTGCCCACTTCCACCAGTACATGGCAGGACCTCCAACTCTGCTCCCGGCATCAAGAACCTTAGTCATGGCTCTGTCTCAGCTATACTAAAGGAATGTGTCATACCGAAAGAAAAGGGAAGATTCAACTGATGACAATTGACTTTTCCATACACAATAGTCATAGCAATCAATTTTCAATTTTAATTTCTTGCCATGCTACTAAGTAGTAATAATGGTTGCAGCAGCACTGTCGCATACATCCCTCTGAGATCATGTGTTTTTCAAACAATATTAACAAATTCCCTGTTAAACAGTTCAATTGACCTTATGCTCCCTGACGAAGGAAGTAGTTATTGGCTGTATCATAGAGATATTTTTTGTAGATAAATTCTAGTGGGAATAATCTGCTTGTTGAGTTAAGAGGGTAACAATGAACTGGAGTAGTTAGTGATGCTGAGGACATACAAAAAGCCCACCTGTGTTCTTTGTATTACCCAGAAAGGGGAATAGCTCTAGTGAAGTTGGATGGGGCAATGATTGTGAAGGTTATGTGAAAGGGAGGGGTATGCATTTGAGCAGAAAGGTGATGAGGGGGTAGTGATTCACTCCTCTCCCGCAGTTTCTCTGAATCACTAGCTGTTATTAGCATCCTGGGGATGCGTAAGGATGAAATGAGATTAGAACGGTTGCTCAGGGCTATTTATACCCAGGGGAGCTCCCAGAATCCTTTTGTGCCTCTCAGCTTTCTGACTTTTTCATCTGGGTTAGTAACATACTTATCTGGAATCTCCTGGCACTTATCAAGTTAATTAGAAAGACAGCTGAGTTTTTTGGAGGCAAACTCTGTGCTTGGGTGGTTATTGATGCCAAACGATGGATGTAATTGATGGGGAGCTGCCATACTGCATTTTCTGTTTCATCTACTTTTTCAGCATTACCCTGACAGGTACAGAAATACTAAAGATCGATATCAGAGAGCATGATATTTAGTATATTACACGGCCAATAATGTAATCAATAAATATGATGTAAAACCAGGATTAGTCTTTCATCTGATACTTCACTGTTGCACTGGAATCTACAAGCCAGGAGAACCTGTTAGTGGTTGCAGAAAACTCAGTTGCATCTGTTTCAGAACTGTCAGGTGCAGTTGCATGATACAAAATGCTGAGGCTTCGTTGCAAACTTTGTTTAAGGTGTGCCTACCCCCATCAATGTATTCTGTTTTAGACCCCAATGGATGCATCTTGGAAATTGACACTGCATGTATATGTGAAACCCTTGCTCATATACCTGCAGTTATACTATGGAGCAAATAAGCCCTAAGTGTCAATTCAGCACAAAACTAAACCATTAATATGATAAGAAAGACCTTTAACACACCTGGTAATGGATAATTACACAGAACTTTGGTATTAGTGCTAGCTTGAAAGGGCCTATATATATGCAGTAATAAAGACTTAGGGACCACACATTTCAGTAAACACTGCAGCAACCTATGTTACGTCCCTGGTCAAAGATAGTTGAGATGAGAACAAGGGCTAAACCCTATGCACTATGCAAAAAAAAAATAAAAAAATATAACAATACAAATATACTTATTAGTAGACTCAGCAGCTTACACGGGATAAATGGCTCAGCATAAAAGTTGAAACAATGAGGAGAGTTCCTTGCTGCATATTCAATTGAAGTACATGGGTTCCTCAAATAAGACACCTGGCTTCTTCCGACCCAGTCATGAAACTCCCTCTAAACTAACTGGTAGAACCTTAAATAGCCTTAAATCCAGTATCCACCCACGGGAGTAACCCAGCCAATACCGAATGGTCATTTCTAGGAAGCGGTCACTACAGGTGGTTATTTGTGTAAGGAAGTGACCCAAAGATCCTCACTTCCTCCTAAAAGCACATGTCTCATTGAGTACGCAGCAGCCATCTTTACTCACTCGACGTCACAGTTCTCATTAGGCAACTTCCTTTCTCAAAAGCACATGTCTCATTGAGTATGCGGCAGCCATCTTTACTCACTCGACGTCACTGAGCTCACTAGGCCCCCTGTAGGTCATATGTTATTTCGCATGCATGGGGACAGTCCATAATCAATACAATGCTGCACTCTTATACTCGTGTAGGATGCAACCGTGTGTATCTAGCCAGCAGGTAAATGAATGGCACCATCGGGCACAGTCTGGGGCTGCCTAAATCCACCTGATAACAATTGTTTCCTAAACAAACGTATATACTGTACAGTTTATATACTGTACATGTGCAGTGTCAAAAATCTGGCCACTGACAATATTAATGGTAATGAAAATGCCAACAATATGCTTGTAACGGGTTCACCAAAAGAGCTGTGGTCACTCCCAGAGATCATCCAGATGTGTCCTCCTTTTGTCCCTGAAATCACTTCCAGCACCAGTCAGCATGCATACCTTGGAACCCTGCTATGTGTACCCAATAAGTAGACGGAACTACCTTCAGTTGAGTACAGCAAGAATGAACATTTTAGTGAACAGAAATATATAGCATATTTATACACAAAAACATCAAGACAACAACCAAGTTTTAAACAACAGAACAAAGGGGCTCAATCACATCAGTACATAATTGAATTATATTACAGAATATTAAGAAGATTTAACTAGAACAATTTAAAAACTAACTAACTTAAGGTGCAGGGAAACAATGACTATGGAAGGGGCCTCCCGTGTAAGAGCAGATGGTCTTTGTACATTTCAACCTGCATTTTTGCATGTGACCCCCCTACAGGAGGAACCATGGCCCAAATGCCTAGGCTGAATGTGGGCAAGTGCACACAAGACTGCAAATCTCAGGGGGGTGCTCTGTCTGGCAGCAATGTAGTTCTGTTACATATCTCCCCTTTAAAAAGAAGACTGAACTGGGGCCAGACTCCAACCTGGTCTGCAACAAATTCAGTCGAGGAGCACAGCTCAATTGCTCTTAGAGTTGTGGATGTAGGTGAGCTGGCAAGAGGCACTTGTCCCACTAACCAGTACTACTTGAAGACTGGGGAGTTCTGGTCCCAGTCGAGGACAACAGTCTTGCTCACCAGGGCAGGATGACAGGGTCCATAATGTGTGGGTAGCAGTCTTGCTTTCAGTCCTCTCCAGGGGAAGGACAGTTCCATTACACACTCCGTCACAATGCTTATGATGGGCCAAAGACCCTATTTGTTCCACTCCATTTTTTATATTTTACTATAACAAGGGTTAGGAATAAATCACTGCTAAGGTTTATGCTCTATGCTAAAAATAGTTCTTGCCCAAGAAAAAAACTTTCATTACAGTACACCCTATAAATGTTGTCCTTTTGATTTGTTACCCCATCAACAATATGATATTAAAGTATATGAAATATTTCATACACAATACAACAAATATTTCATATGCAATGAAATAACACTGCTGGTCTCAATCCACAACAATACAGGGTCCTCAGTAAACTGGAATGTGTTAAAGAATAATAAGGATGAACATTGATCTTGCTGATCAGTTACTGCAGCAATATCCTATAATGAAATCAACTCTGATTTCTGGAGTCTCTAAACAAAACGTCCCCAGATGTACTGATGGCATGCAGTGAATTTATTATGTGACTTAGTTTCCCAGAATCATAATATATGTATGTATATGGGACATTGCTGTACTCGGGGGATGTTGCAAATACAAAAGGTGGTGTGGACACAGCTTCATGAACGCTATGTCATTTTGCCCCAAACTAAATTGCAGTGCAGGGTAGCCTTCCCTGGGAAGGCTACCTGGCAGTGCAATTCACACCTAGGGAAACAGGAAACCAGGGAAAAGAAAGCAGGGAATAGATGGATGTGATCAGGGAGTGGGAACAGTCAAGCGCTGCTCCCTCTCCACACAAAAAAGAAAATGACCTGGAAGAAGCAAAATCTATGATGCTGTATCAACTAAATACCCAATCTCATTAGGCATATGTGGTTTCAGTTTACCTTTTAATAGTGTGGCCTTTAAACCACATATATTAAATAACTGTGACACCTGATTTTATCCGTCACTGCTATTGCTACAGCTATGAACTCTTCCTACCCTCCTGGAATCATATGCTATTTTATATAAAACATTTATCATTGGCTATGACTTTATTTCCCCAAAGACTGCAATAGAAAATAATAATAGAAACAACATTGTCTGTTTGGGGTTTCTTTCTTACTTTCTTTCTTTCTTTCCTCTTCCTCTGTGGTCTGACAACACTTGCCACTGACCAGCTTTCTGAAGCAGTCATGTGGTGGAGCTCCAATACGCAACTAGATTATCCCCACCACAATATCTCCCTTTCTCCCACAACTCTGTACCCCCCCTACATTCTCTTATCCAAATACACCCCTACCCACCCTCTTCATTCCTCTCATGGCCTGCATTCTTTTCTACTGTCATTATCTTGTCTCACTCAAGTGCTTTACCCCTTCACTGGAATTCTCTACCTTGTTAGATTTGACTTTCAGCTCTCTGAAAACCCACCTTTTTCGAGGGTCTACAACCTTTTCTTCCTAACACTTAGTCAGCATCCCCATCAAGCCATCTCAACCGATGTACTTGACTAGATCAAGTCTTCCCTATCCAGTCGTGTCGGCAGAGGGGGCTATTGAAACGTAGTACTTTTTTTTGTGCAGCCGCGAGGGAGCACTAATTTACGTGGATGAGAGAGAGGGGAGCCAAGCAGTCCCTCATTAATACATTTTCAGCAGCCTCCCCTCAGTATCCTCCATTAGGCCTCTGTCTCGGTCATTTATGATGACGTCATATCCCGGTGCTCAGCAGTGATGCCGTGGGCAATGTGGCACAGCAGCGTGAGAAAGGCCTTGCGCTCCCACCACAGGACTTCAGCAAGGTAAGTGAACTACAAAGGGGAGGGGGGAGATAGTGAGCAGGGGGTAAAGGGTAGATAGAGAAAAGAGGGGCGTAGATAGTGAGAAGGGGTAGATAGAATGGGGGAAGAAGGGATAGATAGTGAGAAGGGGTAGATAGTGAGAAGATGGGAGAGGGAGTTGATGAATTATTGTGTAAATGAGTGAGAGAATGCATGAATTATTGTGTGGATGGACTGTGTGAATGAGTGAGAGAATGAATGAATGTATGGATGGACTGTGTGAATGAGTGAGATAAGTAATAAATTAATATGTGGATGAATTGTGTGAATGAATGAGAGAAATAATAAATTCATTTGTGGATAGTTTGCTTGCATGATTTGTGAGAATGCATTAATTATTATATGCAAATTATTTGTGTGAATGAGTGAGAGAATAAATTATCGCATGAATGAAAATGTGAATTAGTGAGTGACTGTAAAAATTGTTTGTATTATAGATGTATAATTGCTTTGTGGAAAGGCAAAGATGGCACACGCAGGGTGTTTGAGCCTTGGGGACCAAGATGCTACAGACAGGGTGTTTATGGGACAAAGATGGCACAGGATATGGGGACAAAGATGTCTTATGCTGGGCTGTTTAGGGACAAAGGTGGCTCACACTGGGCTGTTTGGGGTGCTGGTCGGGTTCTATGTGGGCAATGTGGACACCAGGGCTGGCCTTTGGGGTGTGCAATATGTGATCTATGCTTGTAATTTAGGGGATTATATCTATACTTTAATGCTAAATTCACATGTGAATTTCAATCGACCTATACATGCAAAGCTGGGGTTGTGTGTTATTCTGTTGATCTATACCTGCTATGCTATGTTTCCATACACTATTTATGCATACCTGCAAATATAGGGCTTGTATGTCTTGTTCAGTTAATCTACACATGCAAGTGCTGTTTACTTGATCTATACCTGAATTACAGGTAGGATGGAAAATGGAAGTATGGCTTGAATGAGGTACAAAGGAACTCTAGGGATGATTATGGGGGAGAGGACCTCTCAATGTCACGGTAGGGTCAGAAGGAGGGAAGACTGCACTGACTCTCATAGTCTTCCCCTAATCTGCAGAGTCAGTGTGGCAAATAGTTTTGTTTGGTAGCGGAGGGAGTGATTGCATGGGTCTAATATTAATAAATAGTCTGGCTGCAGGGCATAATATTTATATATATTGGCAGCAGGGTCTAATATTAATATATATTGGCATCAGGGTCTAATATTAATATATATTGGCAGCAGGGTCAAATATTAATAAATAGTCTGGCAGCAGGGTCTAATATTTATATATATATATATATTAGCAGCAGGGTCTAATATTGGCTGATATTTTTTTATCCGATTAATCGAAAAAATAATCAGCCATATTAAAGAATGAGAAATAACTGTCAGTTCAGCTGTTATCCTTTTGAAATCATATTTCAATCACAGTATTTACTTCAAAGAGATAAGTACATATTATGTAATTAAAAATGCATGTCTAACACATAAACACTCACCGGCCACCTTATTAAGTACACCTGTCCAATTGCTTATTAACACAAATCGCTAATCAGCCAATCACATGTCAGCAACTCAATGCATTTAGGCATGTAGACATGGTCAAGAGAACTTTCTGAAGTTCAAACTGAGCATCAGAATGGGGAAAAAAGGGGATTTAAGTGACTTTAACGTGGCATGGTTGTTGGTGCCAGACGGGCTGGTCTGAGGATTTCAGAAACTGCTGATCTGCTGGGATTTTAACGCACAACCATCTCTAGGGTTTACAAAGAATGGTCCGAAAAAGAGAAGATGTCCAATGAGGAGCAGTTGTGTAGACTAAAATGCCTTGTTGATATCAGAGATCAGAGGAGAATGGGCAGACTAGTTTAAGATGACAGAAAGGCAACAGTAACTCAAATAACCACTCGTTACAACCAAGGTATGCAGAATACCGTCTCTGAACGCACAACACGTCGAACCTTGAAGCAGATGGGCTACAGAAGCAGAAGACCACATCGGGTATCACTCCTGTCAGCTAAGAACAGGAAACTGAGGCTACACACAGGCTCACCAAAATTGGACAATGGAAGACTGGAAGAACGTTGCCTGGTCTGATGAGTCTGGATTCCAGCTGTGACATTCAGATAGCAGAGTCAGAATGTGGCGTAAACAACACGAAAGCAACAGCCTACCTGAGTTTTGTTGCTGGCCATGTCTATCCCTTTATGACCACAGTGTACCCATCTTCTGATGGCTACTTCCAGCAGGATAATGCACCATGTCACAAAGCTCACATCATTTCAAACTGGTTTCTTGAACATGACAATGAGCTCACTGTACTCCAATGGCCTCCACAGTCACCAGATCTCAATCCAATTGGGCAACGGGAACGGGAGAGTCGCATAAATAAGCCGAATAAATCCGCAGCAACCACGTGATTCCATCATGTCCATATGGAGGAATGATTCCAGCACCTTGTAGAAAGTATGCCAGGAAGAATGAAGGCAGTTCTGAAGAAAAAAGGGGGTTCAACCCGGTACTAGCAAGGTGTACCTAATAAAGTGGCCAGTGGATATATATATATATATATATATATATATATATCTGGAGACACCACTGTCCCTTTCCAAGCAGTCCTCTTCTACTGTTTCACTTCCCCATCAACTACCAACTAGATTGTAAATGTAATGTATTAAAGGCATTAAAGCGCATATGATGGCTGGAGTGTCCCTCTAACCCCTTCAAGTCTGGTATGTCATGCCTAAAAATGCCCCCACATAGCTACATAGCTACATGGTGGTTGCGGGGCCACTGCTGCTGTCTGGCAGCAATTACACAATTTCAAAGCTCAATCGCCGGTTTACCAACAGACACCTTCGGGAAAAGGGGCTATTTGTTGCTTGGGGTGCTGATGACAGCCACTGGATAACCCTTCCCTAGAAAGAGAGGCATCAACTAAGGTAATAAAAAAAACACACATACATATTATTAATAAAAAAATTAAATACATAATTATTACCTGATCACTTGTCAGTGACATTTCAGGTCACTGATTATTGTTTGGTCTCACTGATCAATGTGTAATGCCTACACTTACTAATAGCAATACATCTCTAAAACCTAATAAAATGCTATGTGACCACTTAATGACCTTTTTTGATCAGTCTCACGATCAATAGCAAGCGACGTAATCTGATCATCATCTCTATCACTTACACTAAACACTACTCTAAACTAACCCTAACATCTAACCGTACCGGCCATTATCCACTAACAGTTCCCTGGTGTTACCCCTTAAGCTATCCGCTAACCCGCTAACCCCTAGGTATTTTCACTAAGCTGTTATATTAGTTATTTGAAAAATTAGCCCCAAACCAAAATCCCAGTGTGCAGCATCCATCCCAAAATGTGCCTGATGTGAAAAAGTTAAAAAGTCTTTAAAGTGGGGGTGCGGCCTATATTCGGGGTCTAGCGCCCGACGCCCAGGACATGCAGTCCCGGGCGCCGGGCAGGCAGCGGGGTTAGGATACAGATCCCCCGCAGCGGTGCAGGGGACCCGTATCCTACTCCCCGATACGCTCAGACAGCCTCCCCTGCCAGCACTTCCCACGGGGGGAGGGTGCCAGCACGGGAGGTTGTCTAAGCGCATCGTGCGGACCGTCCGCACGATGCATTTTACCTCTGCCCCCCCGACTTACCGGAGCAGACTCCCGGGTGTCTTGCGGGGCCGGCGGGGGACATCTACGCAATACGCGTATACAACTTCCGGTGCCGGCACATCCAGCGCCGGCACCGGAAGTTGTATACGCGTATTGCGTAGATGTCCCCCGCCGGCCCCACAAGACACCCGGGAGTCTGCTCCGGTAAGTCGGGGGGGGGGGGCAGAGGAGGACAGTGGCAGCATATCTCGGGGGGGGAGGGGAGGACAGTGATAGCATTTCTCGGGGAGGGAGGAGGACAGTGGCAGCATATCTCGGGGGGGGACGGACAGTGGTAGCATATCTCGGGGGGAGGAGGACAGTGGCAGCATATCTCGGGGGGAGGACAGTGGTAGCATATCTCGGGGGGGAGGACAGTGGTAGCATATCTCGGGGAGGGGGACAGAGTGGCAGCATGTTTTTTTGGTGCTTTTTTAAAGAAAAAACTTTTTCTTTAAAAAAGCACCAAACTTTTAGGGTGCGGCCTATATACGGGGGCGGCCAATATCCGAGCCAATACGGTATATATATATATATATATATATATATATATATATATATATATACACATATACACACTTTTGTTTAGCAGTTTTTATGTCCGCTACTGGGGCCCAAGCATATATAATTTTTTAAAAACCTTGTTTAGAAACAGTGATGTGCATCATTCATATTTAACCCTGTAAGTGCCAAAAAATAAAATACCAGGCATATGAGGTGTTACCAAAAACAGGAGAAATACATTTTTGGAGTTTTTTTCCATTTGCACTGTACATGCATAGTTTTTATAGGTGAAATCATTAGGAAAATTGTCTTTTATATACAAAATATATTTATTATATATACAATTATTATTTCAAATGAAAGCTCTACTTGTCCTGGAAAGATAATAAATGCCGGTAATTTGGGGGGGTGGGACACTAGTGGGCTATCACAGTTAAATAAAGACATAGCAAAGAACTGCTCCAGTAATTATTTTTTTATCAAACACAGACTGTGGAATTAAAAAGTTTATTAAATAGTCAAAACTAATCAAAGGGAGGAACCAGTGAATACTCAATTCCATGTAAATACCTCATTTAAACTGACCCCAGCTCAAACCTTATAGAAAGCAGGTATCCCAAGGATTCTGGTAATTACAAACCCCAGTGAATTGGGGGTGGCAGCTGTAGAACAAAGGACCTAAAAACTCATTATAAATGTCTGACAGAAAGACTGCAAGGGCAAGACTGTGGGCAAGAGGGAAATACACATTTTATAATCACTTATCGTATCATAGCCAAAGAGCAAAAAAAAGAGCAAAACAATTGTGGCACATACCATTGTTTAGAGACAAACAGTGAAGCAGTGTGAAATGTTACACAGTACACAATGAAAAGTATACTGTGTACATAAACATTATTGATGATTGTGCTCATGAATAGTGTCACACGCTAAGCCCAGCTCACTGCAGAATGTATTGCATATTTCTTAAAAAAAGGATGCAGCAATAATTTGTCATATATACAACACTGAAACAAACAGCTTCACAATTGTACTGGTGTCATTTAATCCTAGTGAATAGTGATTCACAAGTTTAAAGGATTACTTAAATTGGTGTTAGAACACAGACTAATGATATGAAGAAGCACTTATATATACTTATGTATATCGAAACACAGCATTAAATACATAATTGTCAAACTCAGGCAATTACATATATGCAGGTTGCTATTGTCAGGATGAAGTCCTTGTGTTGTGTTCTAGAAGTGTTGTAGGTTCAGCCATCCGGAGCAGTATGCTTGTCAATCAGAACTGACCAAAGTCCCAGGGATGTTGTGTTACCATGGAAACAATATGGCTACAGGAGTAAACGGGAGAGATGGACCCCAGAGGCAGCATGAAAATTAGAACAGTCTCTGAGTGTGTGTATATATTTTTATACAGTACGCTTATTATGACTCTTTCATTACTAAGCATACAACCATAATGCATGCTCATCTCAATATTGTTTTATAAGAACAATATTTTTTTTCTTATACCTAAGAGCAGCTTTAGCATTATATGTTAAGTGATATCCAAATGTTTAAAGTAGTATAATTTATTTGAATTCTTTTTTTTTTTTAATTAAGACATTTTTACATTGTTAAAACACATATAATTAGTAAAGAATGTAAGTAAAAAATTATGTTACTGCCATCCTCTGAACACTGTGGTATTAAATTCCCTGATGTGCTTGAAGAGAAAAACGGTAATAAACTGAGGGGTAAGTATATCAGAGAAGAGAATATGGAAAAACAATTGTTACAATATGCACTGAAGGAGATGACTTTCCCTAGAGAATAACCCTTTTTCTGTCATGCTCTTTGCCATCTCCCGATCACGAAGGGAACTAGGGCTGCAACAACTAATCGATAAAATCGATAATAATCGATAATGAAAATCGTTGAGCAAATGCTCTGAAAAAATCCTTTCCTTATATAATCCGACCTCAAACAGAGATCGGATTATAGCACTAGAATCCAGATCCCCCGCAATGCTGCAGGGGACCTGGATTCCCCTCACTGTCAGCCGGTGGGTGTCCATGCGATGCGCACAGAAAACTTCCGTCTCTCCCCTCCACTTCCGCTGGGGCTTCTACGATGCACCGCCAGCATCACATAATGTAGAAGCCCCAGTGGAAGTGAAGGGGAGTAACGGAGGCTGTCTGTGCACATCGTGCAGACCACCACCGGCTGACAGAGAATCGAGGTCTCCTGCAGAGGATCATCCTTTCTGTCAGCTGGTGGGGGTCTGCACGATGTGCACAGACAGCCTCCGTTACTCCCCTTCACTTCCGCTGGGGCTTTATTACATTATTTTAAATTTAAAAAAATTGCATTTTTTTATCCGATTAATCGAAAAAATAATCAGCCAACTAATCGATTATTAAAATAATCGTTACATGCAGCCCTAAAGGGAACTATAATTTGATGTCACATTCTACAGCATGTTGTAACTATTGGTGCCTAGAGCAGGGTCTTCAATCCTATGCTGAAGTAATATCTGTCCACCCTGTGCTGACATCACATCTGCTTCTTAAGGCAGATGGGGGTACACAGTAGTTGCCACCATGGGCAGCTGCACCTCTTGCCCCATGGAAGCTACAGCCCTGGTCTGCTATGAATCTATAATTGGTGACTGAAATTGGTGAATAGACTGATGAGCATGCAAGCAAGGAATCTGTGAGGGGAAACTGCACAGATCTCTTTTACAGTAATTGTCTACCATCACAGTCATTATTAAGTCTAGTTACAGATATCAAAATAATTAAATACTGGAGCTTCTTTTTCTTTTTCAGCTAAGCACATGTGCATTTACTGGATGTTTTTCAACCAACATAGAACTGTAAAAAATATTGCTGCTACGACAATGCACTAATTATATTAGCTCCTGTTTTCTGAATCACTTGCACCTCCTGGGAAAAAAGGGTACAGTTACAAGTGACACATCACCAAGAGAGGATGATAATTCTTAATTTCCTTCCTTTTATAACTGTAACATTAATTAAGCAAGCGTAAGTGCTTGCTTTTTGTGCACAGGATGGCGCAACCTGCCAGAATGTGAGTTTAATAGCTCTGCATCCTACCCTATGTGACTCGCTTTACAGATTTTAGGAGACATATCCTAACCAAAATTGTGTGCATACTGGCGATCATCTTTAACTGTTTGTGTGCCAATTATGCTAACAGCTATGACCCAGAAAGGATTTATCATGTATTGTGTTCCAGCCATTAAATCCTTAAAATCATTATTTTTTATTCTTTAGTAACAAAAATACAATTTTCTTTGTGGATAGCTAAGCAACCAAGAAAAATGTAGAGGGCTTCATGTGGTTTTGCTATAAATAAAGATAAGGCTGTGAGGAGGGGACTGTCCCTCTATGGTCTGACCCCCCACACGCACATCTGCAACTCATTCTATCTTAAAATAGCTCCTGGAAATTACCTGCTTTTGTCCTGCTCAGGGTGTGGGCCAGCTCAGACTTTGCTAAGCTACTGACAATTTCCGATTGCTACATGAAGACTGGCATTGATCTATGGGGAGAACGATATTAGAAATTCAGATTGTCTGTAGAGCTCTACACTCCCTTAGTGGCTTGTCATTCAATACCCAGTACTGCTGAGCACTTAATGAGGTCAACCTCTCACAATTATGTCAGTGATACCTGGATAACAAATATTTTATTTAGGAAGGACTGGTGGGGGAGCAGGGATAGGTAGGCAAGAACCCATTTGTTAGGTGTTTATTTAGCAACACTAGGATATCTGCAGTAATTTGGACATTAGGCAGCATTTGCTGTACGTTACATTCCGCTCTGTAAGCATAATTTGGATGGGACTAAATAGCGCACTGAATATTAGACTTGTGGATTCGAATTCGTACATAGAAAACAAAAATTATGACGAGGGTTCCCAACCAAACACAAATTAATGGCAGTGCTCAAGTGTGCATCTTTGGATTTCGAAGGGGTGGCAAGTGCCCCTGCTTGCCCCCTCTGAATGCCCAAGCTTGCACCCAAGCAGAGCAGTAACACTAGTTCCAACAGAGCAGCAGCTATTTGGGCTTTGAAATGGTCAAAGCTTACCTTGAAGAACTGTTACTGCCTTCTACCACAGACCCTCTAACTCAGGGGTCTCAGTTTTTTCTGCAGTGGGCCACTACATCAGAAATGTCCGTGTGGCCTTTTAGCTTAATAATGCATATTAATACAGGGTTAATTTGGCAAAAAGGACAAAAAAAAAACCACCGAAAATAATCATCCGCAAGGGCCCTGTGGCTTCCCTCTGTGTTGCTTAGCAGCATCTCTTTTGCTCCGTCAAGGGGACACAGGAACCCAGCGGAGTCACGTGAGCGTGCGTCACCTCACGTGACTCCGCTCCGTTCCTGTTCCCCTGGGCAGGTCAAGAGAAGTTCAAACAGACTGCGCGCAACGCAGAGGGAGACAGCACCCCTGCATAAGCATCATTTTTTTTTTCGCTGCCGGAGTGGAGAGAGAGAGGCGCTGAGCGGTTGCTCAGGAGTACGTTTTTCTACAAGGTAAGTGAACTTCAAACGGGGGAGAGGGTAGATGGGGAGACGGGTGGGAGAGGGTAGATAGGGAGATGGGGGAGGGGGTAGATAGGGAGAGGGGGTAGAGGGTGGATAGGGAGACATGGGGGGTAGATAGGGAGACAGGGGGAGAAGGCAGATAGGGAGACGGGGGCGAGGGTAGATAGTGAGGAAGGGGTAGATAGGGAGAAGGGAGTAGATAGAGAGAAGATAGTGAGAAGGGAAAGATGGGGCAGAAGGGAGTGAGAAGGGGTAGATAGGGCAGAAGGGAGTGAGAAAGGGTAGCTAGGGTGAAGAAAGGGAGAAGGGGGGGTAGATAGTGAGGAAGAGGTAGATAGTCAGAAAGGAGTAGATAGGGAGAAGGGAGTAGATAGGGCAGAAGGGGTAGATAGGGCAGAAGGGAGGGAGAATGGGTAGATTGGGTGAAGGAAGGGGGAAGGGGTAGACAGGGCAGAAGGGGGTAAGAAGGGAGTGCAAAAGGGAAGATAGGACAGAAGGGAGGGAGATGGGGTAGATAGGGCAGAAGGGAGGGAGATGGGGTAGATAGGGCAGAAGGGAGTGAGAAGGGGTAGACAGGGCAGAAGGGAGTGAGACGGGGTAGACAGGGCAGAAGGGAGTGAGAAGGGGAAGATAGGGCAGAAGGGAGTGAGAAGGGGTAGATAGGGCAAAGGGAGGGAGAGGGGTAGATAGTGGGAAAGGAGGTTAGCAAGAATATTGAAATAAAGAGTCAAAATGAGAGAGAGTGAATGGATTAATGTGTGGATGCATTGTGTCAATGAGTGAGAGAATAAATTAATGTGTGGATGAATTGTGTAAATGAGTGAGAGAAGTAATGAATTTGTGAGAATGCGTTAATGAATAAGTGTAAATAATTTGTGTGAGAGTGAAAGAATAAATGATTGTGTGAATGAAAGTGAATTAGTGAGTGACTGTAAAAGTGTTTGTGGGAATCATAGGTGTATAATTGATTTGTCAAAAAGGCAAAGATGGTATAAGCAGGGTGTTTAAGCATTGGGGACCAAGATGGTACAGGCAGGGTGTTTATGGGACAAAGATGGCATACACTCGGCTGTTTGGGGACAATGTTGACTCATTCTGGGCTGTTTGGGGACAAAGATGGCACGTCCTATATGTGTGTAATTTGGGTGCTGGTCAGGTTCTATGTGGGCAGTGTGGATTTCAGTGTGTTGTTCTGTCAATCTTTATCTGCTATGCTATGTTTCCATACATTATTTATGTTTACCTGCAAATACAGGATTTGTATGTCATATTCAGTTGATCAACACCTGGAGTGCTGTTGCCATATGTTGTTTATTTGATCTATACCTTCACTGCTGAGTTTACATGTGATTCCCAGTTGATCTATACCTGCAAAGCTGGGTTTGTGTGTTCTGTTAATCTATACCTGAAATGCTATGTTTCCATACATTATTTATGCATATCTGCAAATACAGGGTTTTTGTGTCTTATTCAGTTGCACGTGCTGTTTCCATGTGTAGTTTAAAAGTAAAATAGAGGTATGTTTAAGTGAATGAGGGGACAAAGGGACCTCTCAATGTCATGTTGCAGTCAGAAGGAGGGAAGACTACTGACTCTCACAGTCTTCCCCTGATCTGCAGTCGGAGTGGCAAATATATATTTTTTTGGTGTTGTAGCGGAGGGAGTGATTGCATGCTAGGGAGCGTTGAACGGGGCCTAAGGAAATGCTTGGGTAGGGTCCATTATTTATCTAATATTTATATAGATCTTAGCAGCAGGGTCTAATATTAGTATATATTAGCAGTAGGGTCTAATATTAAAGAATGAAAAATAACTGCCAGTTAAGCTGTTATTTTGAAATCACATTTCAATCAAGGTCTTTCCTTCAAAGAGATAAGTACATATTATGTAGTTAAAAATGGATGTCTAACGCATATATATATATAGTGTATATGTAGCGTTTTATAATTGCGCCCCCTACTTCCCTGTCCCCCCATGTGCCCCCCCTAAATATGAAAGCTGAAGACACCACTTGTCCTTGGCTACATATGTAGTTTGTGCCAGCCTCGGTGGGCCTATTCATTCACCAAGATGCTTTGGGGGCACTAAGGTCTACCAACCAAACACTGCTGAGGCTGTAAGACACTTTGGTAGATGCTAATTCTCGGCACAAACCATCTCACCATTTGCTAAATAGATACTTTCATAACTATCTTGAATCCAACAGTAGGGATTTACAAATCTAACAGCACCAGTGAGAATGCTCACATGCAGGAAGAGGGAATCCTTTACTTATTTATTTATATAGGGCCATCAAATTCCATAGCACTGTACAATGGGATCACCTGACTTAATTGGTGCATTCTCTCTTCTTCACAGTCATATAATCTTTGGAATGTAATTAAAAAAAAAGGACTGAGCATACACAATCTGTAAGGACTATTTGCTATGCATCACAACCTGTGCCTTGGCATAGTAGGCGATTAACACTACCTATACTGTAACACATAAGTTGCATATCATCCCTTTTTTTCATGGATACTCTAACTATATTTGGTCTATGTCTATTTTAGGCAAAACAAATTTTTTTTTTCAATACGCCTTCTAATATACATTATTACTTGACATTTAACTGGTAGAGAACAGGGGACATTAACCCTGATGTTTTTTGTCATGTAATCTGATGGTTAAAATCAAGAGGTGATTGTGATGTCAATGATGGCTGGTGTGCAGAAGCCTAAACCGACAGTGATAGTCATGCCGGTTTTGCAAAGACTGTAAAATAATAAAATTAAGATTTAAAAATATCAGAAACAAAAAAGACATTTTAAAATTATACCTCATATTCCTACCACTAGAAACATATTAATAAAATGTTCACTACCCCCCAAAATTGAAACTATTGTAGGATGTAAAGAGAGGGATATGGCTCTCTAAAACATAAAAATGAATGCAGGTGCTTACTGTATTTGGGTATGTTGCTGAACATAAATTGGGAAATTTTAGCAGCAGTGCCACCTATCCTGCACAAGAAATCCTAAGAAGAATTGCAAAGAATGTATGTTTGTGTACAATTTTTGTGCTAGTAAATATTGTGTAATTTCTATTAACCCCTTAATGACCAGAGTAGCTTAAATGCTCTTTTCCATGACTTTCTTCAACCATTATTTCCCTATTTCTCATTTAGCCTACACATACAAAATATATTTATCGGTGACAAGTAGGGCTTTTGTGAAAACTATATTTATTTTTTAGGTTTTAAAAAACATTGGATTAAAAAAAATATTTTTATAGTTTTACGGTATTTGGATTATACATAGCTAGTACAATCTAATTACTTCTCCACTAACCCTCACCACACTAAGCACCCCATATAAATTAAAAATTACACACAAAAATTAACCCCCTGTGGTCCAGCAAAAAAAAAATATTTAAAAAATTAAGCACTATGTAGTGCCTGCATTCAAAAACTAAATATAAATGGAATAAAGATAAAATAATTGATTTTGAGTTTATTTTTCCTTTTTTAAGCTCAGGTATTTTGTAAAACACACTTGAATCAATATGTAAATTAGTAGTTTTCAGACAAATATTTGGTGTTCACTTGTAATCAAATTGGCAAAGTGGATACTAGTCAGTTGGTGGCACTAGCAAAATGGTATGGCATGTAAAATGCTCTGTTGATGCAGCAGGGAGACTTTTGGAGATGAGTAAAAACAGAAGTTAATTTCATCTATGGAATTTTCTATCAAGTTCAAATTAACAGCAGGTTTCTTAACAATTTCCTCTTAAATCTGTAGCTAATTTAACAATGACATAGCCATATGATTTCGTTGCCCTGACATTGTTAATTATTGATTATCTTAGTTAATTTGGAGCATTGATTTTGCTACCAGACTGAGTGAAATTTAACAGGGACATGTACTTGGTGAGTCTTTTTAACCCTCAATAAATACGGCTACTGCATTCCTCCTACCTGTCCCTGGCCAGGCCCTTATCATAGACACTATCTACTACATCAAGGACCATCAAGTCTGTGCCCACTCTGATCACCTTGGATCAACAGAAGGCATTTGATCAACTGTCTCATCTGCTTAGGAATAAGGTACTGCAGAAGTTAGGTTTAGTGGAGATGTTCTGTTCCTATGTTAACCTGATATACCTTGATATTTGCAGCACGGTACTGGTGAACAGCTGGAAGATTGGCCCCTTCTTGGTACTCTCTGAGATCTGACAAGGCTGCCCTCTTTCATTTCTTCTTTTTTGCCTGTTGTATAAAGCTCTTCGCTGAATCCATCAGACTGAACTCAGAGATCAGAAGAGATCACTGTACCGGCTAGAGACAAGAAAGAGGAAAAGTGCTCACTCACTTGGACAACGTGACAATCTACTTCGCAGACCACCAGTCGGTGAGATCGCTTGTCAAGCCATGTGAGGACTTCCGCAGGGCTTCAGGTGCAAAGGTCAACTGTGGAAAGTTGGAGTCCATGTTCTTTGGCCAATGAAATTTCTGACCCGCTCCTGTTTCTCATCAAGACCAACTTCATAAAGATACTGGGAGTTCGGCAGAGACAGCGTGGGCCTGAAGAGCTGGGAGGAGAGACTCACTAAAGTAATACAGAAATTTTGGTGTGTGGAGCCTCAGAGATCTTGTCATTGAAGGGAAAGTGCTGGTTGTACACAACTAAATTCTTTCCTTTCAGCAGTATGTAGCTTAGGCTTGGGCCTTATTTGTCACCATCCACTGAGCCATCAACAAGGCAGTGTGGGGCTCCAGAATGCATAGAGTAAAGCGCACAGTGATGCACAAGGATCCTTGCAATGGAAGAGTGCCTGACATGCAAAGGAGGACATTCTTTGTTTGCAAATGTGTGTGCAGGCTCTTCTAACTCCATGTCCCACTTCTTCCTACTTCCCCTGTGGAGGCAACTCAAATGGGAAAATAGGGATAGCTCCATTCCATACAATTGGACTATGCCCTGGTTCTGCTCGGATGTGGGCAAATTTGTAAGGGAGCATCAATTGCAGGGAATTAAACCAGATGTGTAGTCATCACGTTTTATTCACAAGCTCGTCAGATCCAATGTCATGAGTGTACTCACGTACCAGTAGGTGGAAAGCAGATGCAGGAAGAACCACTCTTTAAGGTGATATGCACGTCTAGAGATCTGGTGGTGGAACAGAACTCTAGCTGGTAGTCACAAGCACAAATCATATGAGGTTGTGCAAGCCGGTGGAATTGGGAGGTAGCCAGAGATCAATAGCCAGGTCAATAGGCAGGATACCAGAAGCCATGATAACCAGTCGACATGCCAAGGTTCCGGATACCAGAGGTCAGGATAATCGGTAGACAAGCCAAAGTTGAGGACCCCAGAGATCGGGATAGTCAAATACACCAATAATGCAGGATATCAGCATAATCAATAACAAGCCAAAAAAATCAGTATAACTGAGCACTGCCATGATTATATAGGGAAGCCTCAGAGTGTTGTACACCTTAGCCCCACCTCCGTCACTATAGAGAAGCAGCAGAATCCAGGACACGTGCAATACTCACTCGCAAGACCACTAGGTGGTGTGCTGGGCCTGGTAATATGGGGGATGCATCCGTGAGTGTGCAGAAGGTGGATTCTTCCCAGTGTTATACATGTTTCAGAGAAGGTGCCATTAATGATGCTTGGCAACTAATGTGCTATATAAATTACACTTCATGGTTTGCTTTGAACCTCCTGGCAACGGAGCCATGCAAAGCTCTTTTACACATGACTTATACTCTAAGCTCTTTGTGGCATGGACTTGCTTACCTAATGTATTCATAACTATTGTATTCCATTTGTAGTGTTTGTTTCACAACTTTATTTATTATAGAACAGTACTTATTGTATGTTCCCTTTATTATATTGTAAACTCTATAGCACAAAATACACATATTCATATAGATATGCATCAAGTGTCCAGGGATCAGAGATATGAAACCTAAAGTCCTTCAGTCCTAGGGTTGGGAGATGGGTACGGTCGGGACCTGGGTCAGGAGTGGCAGTGATCCCCTGCTGATTTTGTATGTTTGCCCACTGACATGATCAGTCTATAACTTTAATGGTAGGTTTATTTGAACAGTGAGAGACAGAACAACAACAAAAAAAATACAGAATAATGCATTTCAAATAAGTTATAAATTAATTTGCATTTTACTCAGTGAAATAGGTATCCCATGTGTCTTTTATACAGGTAACGAGCTGAGATTAGGAGCACTCTCTTAAAGACAAGATTGTAGACCTACACAATGCTGGAACACGCTACAAGACCATCGCCAAGCAGCTTGGTGAGATGGTGACAACAATTGGTGCGATTATTCCCACTGGGGCTCCTTGCAAGAGCTCACCTCGTGGCATTTCAATGATCATGAGACCAGTGAGGAATCAGCCCGGAACTACACGGGAGGATCTCGTCAATGATCTCAAGGCAGCTGTGTCAGGCTCCACCCAGGCTGCGGGGCTGCATGTCTCTGTTTGTTCCTGTCTTGCTGCTGTTTCCCTGTCTTGCTGTGGTCCATTTCTGGATTTCCGTATGTTCTGTCCTGAACCTCTGATTCCTGGATTCTAGTTCTGCTCTTTTGTAGGTTTCGAACTGGCCTGTGGCTCAGATCCTGGACGTGGAGGGGTATCTGGGTATACTCCTATTAAAGAGTTGGAAAAGAAAAATATTGGCACTTTATTGTTATGTCTTTTGGATAATGTTAAGTTATTGTTGGGGGTCATTGTCATGGATTGGGTGGTACCGGGTTATTATTATATTTTGTATGACAATGATTTTTGTAAATGATTCATAAAGCTGTGTCCACTGCAACTTGGTGTCTGTGTCTTATTGGGGGCTTGGTATTCTGGTTTGGTGTTACTTGAAGGGTTGTATTTTAGTGCCTTTTGCTTGTAGTTAATCTGTTCTATTTTGTTTGTGAAACCCATTGCAATTATTTCTGAACTATCAAAGATACCTCCTCCCTCCTCCCTTCTCAACTTCCCAAATAGTGTTGTGCTTAAACATCAGACCAGTTTTATAAGTAAGCGTAAAAAAATGGTCATGCAGAGTATAGCACCTAGGAGAATCACTTTAACAACATAACACTGGGCCAAAAGGCTGTGTTTGGTCATATTACAGGCTAGACTAAAAATCATGTATGTGTTTAATTTGCTTAAAACCAGCATTGTGAAGCCTAAGGCACTTTGTAACAACATGTCCATCTGTTAGCATCAATAGCTGAGAGTATGGAAGCGGCGGTATAGTCTTGTAATAAGCAGCATTGAGCCATTTGCCTTAGGCAATAACCAGGGGACTGTTTAATGTTGTTATTCTTTATGTATTCATGGATTCACACTTGGCTATTCAGTTCTCTTGTTATATTTCATCAAACAGTGTAATGCTCTGATGGTATCGCCAATGGTAACAGATGAACCAAGAAATCAGGCACTACAGACTACTAGCCCTGTCTAATCTCTAGTGAAAACAGTGCCTGGCAGCACATACCAAATGGTGCAATAATACAACTTGTATCATGATATATTTGTTACATTTTGACTGAATTGTGCTGCTGTAGGGTCCAATTTTACACTTTACTTCAGACACCTGCATGAGTCAGACCACCATTGAATTCAAAGTCCATATCACTGACACCTCAGATTTTGGTGGCTCCTGACTTCCAGCTGCCTACAATACAAAGTAACCTGTAACCTCATTGTGACGAGAGACAGTCTATATGAGGCCTGATGACAGCCTGGTCTCCCCTCTGCAAGTACATAGTGTAATGGTGCTTGACGTGAACACTGCTACACTGACAGTGTTTAAATGCTTGAATGGAAGTTGGGATATTTGTTTACTTCGATGTCACAGCGACCCCCCTACCACTGATTACACTGATTAATTGCTTTATGTTCTGGAGATAGAGTGATTGGAATTTCTACTCTTAAAGTAAAATTACTAATTTAAAATTTAAAAAATTGTATAAAATTAAAATAAAACACTCAAAAGAACAATATATTAATTTTCTCTATGGCATCTACAGGGGTGCTGTTACTCACCTGTTCTCGGTTCCCACGTTGCCGCAACAGCTGCCGCGTAGGAGAGGGAGACCCCCCTTCAACGCACGGCCACCTCCGCAGCAGCCGTCACGAAGGAGAGGGAGACCCCCCTCCAACGCACGGCCACCTCCGCAGCAGCCGCCACGAGGGAGAGACAGACCCTCCTCCACCGCACAGCCACTTCCGTCACCGTCCTCTGAAGTGCCCAGCAGGAGAGGCAGACCTCCTGGTTCACGGCGTCCTGCTTCAGTGCTTGCGCGCCCTCTAGTGGCGAACTCCCAAACACCACACTCATGATGGCCACGATTCCCGGACACCGGAAGTGACATCACGACGGTTTGGCGGGAGATTCGAACTTCCCCTGCGGTTCCCTATTTAAACCTCCTCAGTTCAGCCATACATTGCCTTCTGATGGTTGTCTATGCCTTGTGCTAGTGCCCAGATAGTGTTTCCATTACTGTTTTCCCGTGTTTTGACCTTGGCTCGCCTGACTACGTTGATCTCCTGAATCCTGACCTCGGCTACGTTCATCGTTTATCCTGATCTCCTGAATCCTGACCTCGGCTACGTTTATCGATTATCCTGCCCTCCGGAATCCTGACCTCGGCTTGTTTGAACTTGTGCTGTCCTGGAGTCCTACCTCAGCCTGTCATACCCCCTCCAAGTAAAAGTATGAAATCCAAAACCCAAAAATAGCTTAAAAAGGAATTTTGACCCTCCAAAACATTAAAAAAAAACCCGGGCATATCAAATATTGTTATAGTAGGGGATGTTGCCTGACCCAAATTGGACATTTGTTTGGTAGTGGATCATATTATCACACACTTTTTTATGCTATCAAATATTGGTATAGCAATATGATTTACTATGTCCTGGATAAAATATAACTTGTGTAGCTATTCAGCAACTTTAAATGAGTGAGGGACAACAAAAGTATGAAACTTTTTGGTCTGTAAGTGTAAAAATCCCTAAAACAGCCTTGGTCCTTAAGGGGTTGAATAGATGTGTAGGATCTTCCTAGAGATGTTGCAGGCCTTGACTGGGCTGGCCATTGGTGCCTCAAAAACAACATTACATAATGGATCTACCGCAATAAAAATCCCTGGTCTGGTGATGATGAGGCAAGACATATTAAGGACGGCGGCCATCTTATGAAGTCTGATGGCAGACAGCTAGGTATGCCCAGCTGCACTCTGCGTTACTATAAAAATGTAATGTGCAGCCGCACATATCCGGCCAAATGTATCATATGTTAAAAAAAAAAAAAGAGGTACAATTTGGGAGAATACTTCACACCACAGATTTGAGAGTAGGAGAATTTCAAAAATGCTTGAGATCAACATAAATCTTTGCTTATGAATCAAAAAATGATCAAATATAAAGTCTGAACTTTTGAGGCAGGGAAAAAGATTACACAAAGGCAATGGTTTTTCTTTTGACATTTGAATGTCTTAAAATTGACATGAATATTATCTTTTAATTAGAATGATACTAGTTTGGGTTACCTTAATAGTAACACGAAAAAAGGAATAATAAAGAAATGAAGACAAATATGTAATTGTATTCACTCCTCTTTATATCATAGTTACACACAGTGTTTAAATAAGAAAAGTTAAGTTGAAATTTACAACTGAAAATTTGACCATGATGGAACCAAAGAAGAAATGGGTCTTGAGTGTGAGTCCCTCCGTTAATGGGGCACTATATCATATTAATCATGTTATTAGGTTATTTGTCTTACATTTTCTTTTATACAAAGTGTTAAAATCGGTGCTGGTGTTCAAAGGTGTGAAGAACTGGTTCCTTTTAGGAACAAACCGACAAAAGTTGCAGTTGAGGAACATTGTATTGCCTGCAACCCAGCTAGAGGTTTTCGTGTCCTCCCCAGCATACATCAGACTTTATTATTTCAAAATCAGACAACCCAGTATTTGTTATTTAATTGAATTAACCCTGGGTAAGATATAAGTTAGTAGGCAATCCAGCCCATTATGCTTAAAATGTTCTTCTGGGAAGGCCCATGTTTAGTTATTATTTTTATTCATGTATTTTGTATAGACTTCAGTGCTTAAACAGAAAATCAAGCAAAATGTCTGTTGCTTAGTTTTTTGAATTAATACTTAGGAGGTAGATGGAAAGGCGGACCCCACTGATCCAGGTGGGAAGGGTTCTTTCTAAACTATTTTGAACCAGCATGGGGAGACAGAATATTATCAGGGGTCACATGACAACACGTTAGCCCGCAGTGAAACAAAGGCTGCTTGCACACTGTGTAAACAGCCGGATAGCAAGATGCAGGAGCAGTGAGAGGTAAGCTGGAGGGAGGTGGAATCTATGTATATGTGTGTGTCTGTGTGAGCATGGATGTGTACTTGTGTGTGTGTAAGCATGGATGTATAATTGTGTTAATGTGTGAGCATGGATGTGTAATTGTGTTAATGTGTGAGCATGGATGTGTAATTGTGTGAATATGTGAGCATAGTTGTGTACCTGTGTGTGTTTGAGCATGGATGTATGTGTGAGCATAGATGTGTACTTTTGTGTGTGTGAGCATGGATGTGTAAGTGGGGTAAAATGGAGTGTGTGTTAGTGAGTATGAGTAAGTGTGTGTAATTTGTGTGTTTACATATGTTTTATGTTGGAAGGAGGGGGGCAAGGGGCAAAGAAGGCACAGACTAGTTGTTGAAGTTTGGGGGCCCGGTGGTTTCTAGTTAGGCCCCTGATTGGGCCTCAAGCTGAAGCCATTCTACTTGCAATTCCACATATTTGCCACTCGTTGCTATGGACTAGACAGCTTGTACACTATAACTAGATCCTTAATTTTCTAACTTTACGTAATTTCTCTAATGCACTTTATTTTGGGAATTGTATATATGGTACTGTACGTGAAAAAAAGGCGGGAATAGAGAAGTGGGATTCAGTGACTCATGCATCCAGAGCTGAGGACAGGTTAATCTTAGACACCAGCCCCTTTTGGAGTAGGCCCATTTCAGGCAGATTTTTGTAACTCCCAATTATCTGTAAGAATAGAATGTGGAATAGAAGCTTGTAAATAATATGAAAGTGGCTTTATGCTGAAAAAAGACAGTTTCAGATTATCTACAAGCTTCTTCTTTTTTGTAATTCAAAAATCTTGCAGCTGTTGGTGCCTCTCCCTTGGCACACCCCTTTTTTGGAACAGGACAGTACGAATCTCCTTTCTTATAGCCATGATCTTGGCCTTTGGGAGATGCAGCATGGTCGCCTTTGACGCTATTACACAAATTAGAAACTGATAAGTGTTGGCTCGGAGTCAGCTCTGACTTTAAGGTATTGATCACAAAGCCCAGCTGATGAAGTATCCCAATGACAAATTGTGTGTTCCTTTAGGGTAGCTGGACTTTGGAAAAAAAAGGAGGATATTGCACGGCAGGTCACTGGACACACGGCTGGGCACACGGCTGGACACACGGCTGGACACACGGCTGGACACACGGCTGGACACACGGCTGGACACTCTCAGACAGGAAAGATGTAGTCAGGCAGGCCGGGTCAGAACCAGAAGGCCAGAAGGACAAAATCAATGTCCAGGAGAAGAGTCAGAACAATCTGGTTCAAAACAGACAGAGGAAGAGCCAAAACAGGAACCAAGGAACTAAGTCAGAAGCAAGCCGGGTCACAACAGGTTAATCTAAAACAGAACGCTGTTAGCAGGAGAACAGGGCCAGGCCGACACACCGCACTGCAAAGGCCCAGAATGGAGGAATCAGCCTGTAATTAACCCCTTAACGACCTTTGCCGGTTCAGGACCGTCACAGAAAAACGGTCACTTAATGACCTTTGACGGTCCTGAACCGTCAAAAAATTAAATAAGCTTAGAAAGTGATCAACGATCACTCTCTTCGCTTAAACGGCGTTACTGTAATGCCTCGATGTCGAGGCATTCAGCAAGGCCGAGATCGGCATCGGGGACCATGTCTGGCCCCTCCCCGGGGCGTCAACATGGACGCCCGTTTTAAAAGCGTTTAGGAGGCGATCAGCGATCGCCTCCTAAACTTAAATGGTGTCGCTGGAATGCCCAGGAGGCATCCAGTGACACCAAACACTTACCTCTGGATGGGCTTTGACCGCTCCGGAGAGCGGTCACAGCCGCAGCTGCCGGTGATCTTCGCCCACCAGCAAGATGGCGGCGGCCCGGGAAAAAAAAACAATAAAGATGAAAGAGTTTGCTAGATGGTCTCCAGACCCTCTAGAGAACTCTGGCTCCACTTGCAGGTTGAATACAGGTACTGCATTCAACCATGCAAGTCAATGGAGCCCAGCTTTCTAATCACAATGTGATTAGTAAAATATTCAAAAAATAATTAAAAAAAAATGGGAAAAAAAATAATAAAAATAATGTGCTAAATAATTATGCAGTGATGTCACTAGATGAACCATCCAGTACCAGCAAAATGTGTAAAAAAAATATATAAAAAAGTATTAAAAAAATAAAATAAAAAAATAAAGTTTATTATTTTGAGCAAGTGCTAAAATTTCTCAAAAATCTCAACAAAGAGTTAAAATAAAAGCACTTCAAATACCCAAGGGGTGTCTAATATATAAAAAAAATGGCTGATGGGGTAAATTGGAGTGGCCGAGCTCAAAGATAGGGCATAGGTACAGACTGACCAAAATAGAGAAAAAAAGCGCACTTCCCAAATGTGGCAGTTTAAATCTCAAACAACATGACAAACCCATGCATGTCGGGTATCACTGCACTCAGGTGATGTTCCTGAACACACATTGGGGTGTTGTTTGACAGTGACATATACCAGAACCTGTATATCTATAACTAAAGTACAATTTGTGTGAAAAAAAAAATGTAAAAAAATTACTATTACAAAGTTTGACAAAGTGTAGTTGTATAATTGGTGCATGGAAAGGGTTAAAATAACAGTATATGGAATACCCTGGGGTGTCTAGTTTTCAAAAATATATGGTTTGACGGAGTTAAATTGAGTTAACCAGATTCAAAGATATTCCAAAGAGGAGATGGAGGCAGAATGACCAAATGACCACCTGAATTACGCAATGCCCCAACCAGCCAAACAATCTGACAAACCCATGCATGTGGGGTATCGCTGTACTCAGGAGATGTTCCTGAACACACATTGGGGTGTTGTTTGACAATGACATATACCAGAACCTGTATATCTATAACTAAAGTAAAATTTGTGTGAAAAAAAATTAAAAAAAATTACTATTACAAAGTTTGACAAAGTGTGGTTGTATAACTGTTGCATGGAAAGGGTTAAAATAACAGCATTTGAAATACCCTGGGGTGTCTAGTTTTCAAAAATATATGGTTTGACGGGGGTTAAATTGAGTTAACCGGCTTCAAAGATGTTCCAAAGAGGAGACTGACCAGATTTGTTAAAAAAGGTTTGGAAATCATAAAAGGCTGCTTGTAATTATTGCCCTATAACTTACAAAAAACAGCAAAAAAACATAAAAACTTTGAGCATTTCTAAACTCAGGACAAGTAGTAGAATCTATTTAGCTAGTTTTTTTACTTGCTCTTTTAGGTGAGTAAAAGATTTTTCAAATAAAAGTCATAAAATGTGTTTTTTTTTAAATTTTTCACCATGTTTTTTAATAGTAAATAAGATGATACGATCAAAATTATGATCTGAACAATAAAGTATCTGAACAAAGCCCATCTTGTCCTGAAAAAAACAATATATAACTTATGTGGGTACACTAAATGGGTGAGGAGAAAATTACAGCTGAACACAAGCACCACAAAAGTATTAAAACAGCCTCGGTCCCACAGGGTACAAAAAGAAAAAACGAGCCCGGTCCTTAAGGGGTTAAGGGGGAGGGCTGCACCCATATAAGGAGATACAGCTGGTCAAGTCGTTAGTCCACAGAGTGCTGTGATCAGACAGGCGGCCTCTAGAGGCTGCCACAGATATGACACCTATAACAAAATACAGAGTCCAGGCTAACAGGGTGGAACCCTGACACCTACCTCATCTCCCCGCTGTCATCAAGCGTCTTCACCCGGCTGGGACACAGCGGGGCCCCGCACCTCCGTCTGCGGACCACACGATCGCAACTACACGGTCGCGAACTACGCCGCACTAGTCTCTACTGCGACGTGCACCATGCAGGACGAGTACTGGAGCGAGACTTATGGCAGGGGGTGTGTCCTGCGGTCCTATGATGCAGGAGGACAGACCAGGGGCGGAGACAAACAGCGACGGACAGGTTACCACTAACTATGTGCTATTGGAGGAGGAGGGTCTCTGAGATCTGGGGGGAGGAGCCAGGATTTGGCAGACTATTTAAACTCCCAGCACTAGTCCATCATTGCTTGATTGTTCAAGTCCCTTCCTGTATTTCCCATACCTTATTGCTGGATACTTGTCTTTGAATTATATAGACTTTGAATTTGACCTTGGCTTGCTTACGGACTTTGCTGATACTCTCTTACCCCAGACCCAGGATTGCTGTATGGTACTGTTTCTGCCTTTTTGTCTATTACGGCTCAGTAGAATAAACCATTGCTGTTGTACCATTCCCTGGTTTTGCATCTGCTAACTTATCAAGCCAGATAGCAGCCCTGGCATTACAGGCACAAGTTCAAGCCCTGCAAGCGGTTCCTCCAGCTAATTTACCTGCTCCCATACCAGATGTCGCTCCACCTATAGAGGAGGCCATAGCCGTACAAGCCCCTGAGCTTCAAGTACAACACTTCTCTGGAGACTGTTCCAAGTACAGATCCTTCATCACGTCTTGTGAGCTACTTTTTGTTCTAAAACCCAGGACTTATGCCACAGACTTTGTTAAGGTGAGGACTGCCATCTCACTACTAACAGGAGCACCGATGTCCTGGGCTCATCACCTTTTACAGGTGAGTCATCCGTCATTTAACAACTGGGATGACTTTTGTCAAGTATTAGACACCTTATAGGAGGATCCACACAGAACCTCAACAGCAGAGACCACCCTAAGAGCCCTCAGACAAGGACGGAGACCCATCGAGGAATATATATCCAAGTTTCGAGTAATGGTTGTTGAGATCCAATGGAACCCGCTCTTGTTAACTCAGTTCCGCCTGGCTCTTTCTGAAGTCCTCAAGGACGAACTAGCAAGAGTAGGCGTACCAGATACTCTGGAAGATCTGATTCAACTGATAACCCAGATGGACAGGCGATTTTGAGAGCGACGTCTAGAACGCTCTAATGCTTCAGGCCATCGTCCTCGCTCCAGTCCATGAAGTCCTTCCACTTTGGCTCCCATTCCTGATTCAACCGAAGGACCAATGCTAATTGGGATGGCTCATGGTCCATTATCAACTTCTGAAAAGGAGAGACAGAGAACCGGTAATCTATGCCTCTACTAGGGAGGTCCGGGTCACGCAGTACACAATTGCCCCGTGCTAGCCTCCATAGGTAATCAATCTCCACTTCCGTCTGCTGTGTTTTTTGGAGGTCTGACTACTCACCTTTCTATCCTTGTCTCAATACAGTGGGAAGGAAAAAAGATACATCATAACGCTATCATTGATTCCGGAGCAAGTGAAAGCTTCATGGATCTCTCTCTGGCCCAAACACTAGACATTCCAACGCAACCTAACAAGCATCCATTAACTGTTCATCTAGTGGATGTGAGTTCCATACAGTCGGGACCAGTCACCAAAGAGGCTATACCCATCTCCCTCACAGTCGGGACCAAACATCGAGAGAAACTTTGTTTCAACCTAGCACAATAACCTATGTTTCCTGTTATTTTGGGTTTACCCTGGCTTCGTCTTCACAACCCCCACATCGATAGGGCTATGGGTGTGGTGGCATTTTCTTCTGATAATTGTCACGTACCATTTCCTCTAGCGTTTCCACTCCTTCACCCGATTCCCCAGATATACCTGTTCCATACCAGTCCTTCTCTAAGGTCTTCGATAAAAAGGAGGCTGAACAATTAGCACCCCACAGATCTTAAGACTGTTGAATTGATCTGTTACCAGCTGCAGCTATCCCGTTTGGTGGGATATTTCCTCTGTCCGAACCCGGTCTCAGGGTGTTAAAGGACTATATTGAAGATCACCTATGCAAGGTGTTTATAAGACACTCTACCTAACCTATTGGGGCAGGTATCTTTTTCGTGGATAAAAAAGATGGTGGAGTCAGACCGTGTGTAGACTATCGAGAACTTAAAAAATAACTATTAAGAACAAGTATCTGCTTCCTTTGGTACATGAATTAATGGACAGACTTCGTGGGGCGCAGCTTTATAGTAAAATCGATTTACTGGGTGCCTATAATTTGGTTAGGATGAGAAAGGGGGATGAATGGAAGACAGCCTTCGGTACACGTTCAGGTTATTTTGAACACAGGGTCTTGCCATTCGGCACGGGCGTAGGAACCGGGGGGGGACGGATCCCCCCCAGGAAATCATGCGGGGGGGACAGATAATAGAGAAATCCCCCCCAGGGCTGTAAGTGAGGCAAGTGCCCTCGGTGCACAGCTGCCCGATCAGCAGCTGCAGCGTGCAGGACTGGTTGGGGAGATCACGGATTTCCCTAACCAGTCCAACATTAAAGTAACACCTACCAGCGTGCTCTCTGTCACTGAGCGCCGGGCGATGGGATATGACGTTTATATCCCAGCCCCAGCGCTCCGCATAAACAGCTGTGCGCAGCCGCACTGCACTGAGTGTGAGCGGCACACCAGAAGGAAAGAAGGAAGAGAAAGCAGAAAGGAAGAAGAGAAAGGTAAGAGATGTGCAAAACGAGGGGGGGTCTAATGTGCAAAACGAGGGGGGGGTCTGATGTGCAAAACGAAGGGGGGGTCTGATGTGCAAAACGAGGGGGGTCTGATGTGCAAAACGAAGGGGGGGTCTGATGTGCAAAACGAAGGGGGGGTCTGATGTGGAGAATGAAGGAGGGGGTCTGATGGTAGATATGTGTGTGTGCAAATACATATGGTGAGGCATGTATATGGGCAATGTTTATGAATGTGTATGGGCACTTGGGCAGGCATATGTGTGTGTGTGTATGGGGCAGGTGTGTATATGTGTCTATGGGCACACGCATATAAGGGCAGTGTATGTGCATACGTGTGTATGGACAGTGTATATGTGTATGTCTGTATGGGCAGTGTATATGTGTGTGTATAAGGAGTGTATTTGTCTTATAGTGTATACGTAAGTGTAAGTATGTGCAAGGGCAGTGTATATTTATGGGAAGGCATGTGTGTGTGAGCAGTTTATGTATGTTTGGGCAGGCGTGTATAAGGGTAGTGCATATGTGTGAATACTGGCAAGTGTGTATGTGCAGGCAATTGCAGCGTAGATATGTGTTTTTGTGGGAAGGCATGCGTAAGAGCATTGCGTATGTGTGTATGAGCAGGCATGTCGTACTTAAAGGAAAGAGAATGATTCCCTGTAACACATGTTTAACTCAGGGGCACCTAGGGTTAAATCCAGGCCTATTTCTGGTTAAAATTAGTGTGTGTGTCACTGTATGTAGCATTTGGACACAAGAGAATATTGCGGGGTGCTACTTGGTCTAGAGCATCACTAATACAAAGTGCCACGTGTTAAATCTAGGGGTAGGCAGAGTAAGTAAAGGATGTGTTTGAATGCGTGTCTGGGTGTGATAGCGTATGTTATTGTGAACATCTGTTTTTATGGGTATGTTAGTATGTTTCCAGGTGTGTTATGGTGGGCATGTGTCTAGGTATATTAGGGTGGGAATGTTTTGGGGTGTATTATTGTGTGTGTGTGTGTATGTGTTGTGGTCGTGGCCTGTTTTATGCAAAATTATGCTAATATTTAAATACACAATTTAGACAAAACACATCTAACAATACAACAATAAATTTGATTCAGGAATACAGTTAAATTATGTAAAGACGAATACCAACAGATGTTATGATGTATAATGATATACTTTATTAATACCTCTAGCGGTAAAAACAATATATCGAAAAAGGTTACCATAACAAAGTTACAGACAGTCAACAATTATATTCTAATAACATTGTAATAACATATGTACTTAACTTCAGAGAGTATCAGCATATCAAATCACTCCTTTGGTGTTCAGTTTCCAAAATGGCTCTAGATACCAGGATCATATAGAAGACTTTAAAGGATTCTTTCAGTAGTTGTTTTCTAATTCTTAGTTACAATACTAGGCACTTAACTAGTCCTAGCTTCTTGGCACTTAACTAGCCCAAGATGGAAGAGCAGCTTTCTATTTCATACTTTTCTCTGGCAAACTTTCACAGCTCCCTTAGCTTCTGCCATGCTGCTTCCTTCTTGTCCTTCCAGTCTCCTCTGCTCCTCCCCCTTCTTCCTGGAGTTCCTGATATCCCATTGTTCCTGGCATAGCCCACATGGCTTTTCATGTAGGTAGCCATTATCTATGGTCTTAGATAAACAATAGATGTACACATCACTCACTCTCTAGTGCTACCTGGTGGTAGAGGTAAGGCACTTCTTAAACAATAGAACTAATTGGTATTGTAATGTATGCCACAGTTAGAGTGGTTTATCCAAAGGGAGATACAGATATTGCGTCTGTGACGTGAATCACTAATAATGGACGATGCAATCCATGTCCACAACATTCCACCTCTTGATTCACATCATATAGTAATAATACATAAATGTATCTCTCCAGAAAATAATCCCCCCACCATGGCACTCATTTCACAGATATCTTGTACATACAAACATATAAAAAACATAACAGTTATAATAACCCTAAATGTTATTCCCAAAAGATTGTCCAACTGAATCTTTCCCTCGTGTGACACTCCTCTTGCTCTTGATCGATCTTGATCCTGTCAAGACAGCAATTCCAATAAAATCCCTGCGAGTGGAACTCCATGCTCCCATCTGCGTGAAATGTCTTATCCTCAATAGAAAGCCAGGATCTCTTAAAAAGGACACCAATCTGCTAAAGAGAAAAGAGGACACGGTGAAGCATCACACTTATCATTGCACTACAAATCATGCACAACAGTACATTTGCTGCCTTCCTGACTAAAGCCTAGTCCTCCATCTTCCTAGAACAGCATTATCCCTCGGTCATCCTTATACTACCAGGGCTGATTTGGATATCTAATCCAATTCAGTTCCCGGGGTTCTGAAAACAATACAACCCTCTTCCACAAAGCAAACATCAATGTTTCATTTCTTTACATCAACCCCTCATGTTTCATACTCTGACATCCTCTTCAACCCAAATTCCCACACTATAATATTTTGTAGTCAGTACTTTACTAAAGAATAATGGTTGCAAACCTTTTCCCACTCTCTATCACTACTCTATCTCTATCACTACTGGGGACAGTACTCGAATGAGCTCTCCTAAAAACTCTTTGCACCACTCTACCATCCTAGTAGCTTTAGGTGGTAGGCAAGGGACCACTATATGCTTAGTGGTAATTGGATAATACAAAAGTCCATATATGCAAACGTTCATCTCTTTTGGTTCTTCCTTGAATTCTTTTAACAGTCTCTTCTTGCTGGATCCACAACAAGCCACAACTCTTCTGGCAATTCAATCCACCTCTAGGTCTTCAGTCTCCACAGCTGAACTGCCTAATCTGCCCATCTTTTTTTCTTTAGGGCTACTTTGTGCGGCCACCCTCTTCATGAGGAATCAACTACTCATTCTCTTTCTCTGAGTAAATTCACATGTTCTGTGAGCCATTTTTTAACAGGTTTGCTGCTGCAGGAGTACGGAATTACAATGTACTCTGTGACTGGCAACCTTGCTCGATGTTTCTTCTTTGTATCTTTATAATCTGCCACTGTTAATTGTTCTTGCATTATGCTCAAATATACTCAGTCCACTGTGTCTTGATGCACTACCTGTATGTATACAATTTCTTCTTCCAGGCAGAGCCAACTTGTTTGTTCACCACTGGTGCAATGAGAATTAAAGAGAGGATTCGCTTATTCAATCCCAGCCTGCCACGTGTCTGCCTGTTTACATATACATTCATCTGCATTGACTTACTCTGAACCGCAGCACTCACTAATGGTGCTGCTGCATCCACATCCAGATCGTCAGCAGTCAACTCAGAGTCATCCGACTTTTAAAACAGGCAAGACAAACGTGTTAATAGAGCTGTCAGCTGGTCGAATATCTACCTCTTTTCTGTCCTCCAGGCTGTCGGTTCTGCACATGGCAAACCGGCATGGCCGAGGAAGAAACATTTACAGGTTTTACATGTTCCCTTAAGTGGTTTTTACTAGGGACGCACGAAAACAAACACCCCTCACTAATAGTTTCCGTACTGTCCCGCTTCATATGATTAAACCCTGACTTCTGACTTGCAAATTTGGAAAGAGTTAAAACACCTGCAGGCACTTCAATTGTCAAAGGGCTGTCCTGCAACACCTCTTTAGTTTCTGCCCCCCTTATCCATACCCCATTCTGTTTCCTTGCCTTATCCCTCCCCCCAGCAACCTGTTGGCACCGATCTCTAGTTGATACTGTTGCCACATTTACCACTGGGAGCACACCATCTTGTAATAATGGGGAGGTCATGGCCCTGTTAATCGTCCTGCCATCTTTATCATTAGGTAGGGGTGGCTCTTCTAAATGTACATTGGTATGTATGTTTAAATGTGGAGAAGTCTTTGTCAGTGACCCACTAATACTACAAGGGTTGTAAGCAACTTTGTGTACCTGCCTAAGCCTTCTCACTACCGATTTCCACTTTTTAAACATCTCTGCAGTAGAAATACCATTTATCTCTTCTCTGGGTACACCATTCTGTAACAAGTCATGCCACATTTGCCTTCTAGTCATCCTACTCGGATTCCCATCCAACTTTTGTGCTGAAAATTGCACTCTAGCCTTTTCTGATTTATAAACCCTCTTAGTGTCCTTGGTTTCCATGTTTAACTCTTCTATCTCAGCCAATAGGGTGGTTACATGGTGTATTTTTCTATTGTTTCCCATTCCATGGAGCAGAGATAGCAGGGGAACTTTTAGATATGGCGGTGCAGTCTTTAGAAGCTTTGACCGCATGCTAGCTGTAAAATCCTCCATATCAGGGCCTTCCCAATTACCCTTGTTCAATCCTGCAACACAACCCATAATCCTTACATGATTTATGGCATCTTTAATTGTTACCCATGGGGTCGATGGCTCAATATCTGAGTGTGATGGATAAACTTGTAATAAAGCATGGCGAACCATGTCTAGCAATGAAAAGTTCCCCCTAATCTCTCTCACCCTCCGTAATGCCTGCATGAGCTGCAGATTCAGTGTCAGCTGCCCCATACTTATGGCTTCCCTTGCACTCAACAGCACACTGTCAGCTCCTCCATCCCACATGCGTAGTAACCACTCGCCCACATTTTCACCCACTTGCTGTTCATGTGTCTTAGCCAGCTCAATGAGCTCCATATGTGTGTAACTCTTTACCACTTCCTTCATCTCATCACGTGCACCATTTCTCCTTTTCTGCTGTTGTATAATGATAGGACAGGCCTGTCGCCGGTCCAGTTCATTATCATCTTCAGAAAAGGACACATACGCATCATCGGATGACCGGAGAGTCTCTGCAGGATCCCATGTGGGATCTGCCACCATTGCTCGCACCTTACTTACAGGTTCTAGTTTTCTACATCTCTGCAACCTCCTGTGCTTGATCTTGCTTACCATTAAGTTAGTACATTTCTCTTCTAGAGCAGCCAAATGGCACGCATTACTACGCATACATTCTTTGGTCATAACTAAAGAATCTTTGACTTCCTGCAACTCTGTCTTCAATGCTTCATTTCTCTGCACCTCGCGGCTAAGGGCCTGCACAACTATCCAGCCTGTGGTGGCAGCGGCTTTCCGCTCTTTCTTGGAGTAAACTCCTAGGTCTAAATGTAATGCCTGCACACCAAGTTCAGTACCAGCATCAGGATAGACTGGAGCTGCATATTTTATCAGTTCCTCAGCAATGGCTTTCCAACTACCAAATTCTGCCCATACAGGAATTGTTCCATATTTTGATCTTTCTTGCCCTGCTACAGCTGCTTTCTGTTTGAGTGTTCTGAACATCTTTACACACTATTACAAGCGAGTTCTATGCACTAGACTCTCTACTGTAATATAGGGGTTATGCACTAGAGTTTAAACACACAAACACATGGCTTTAGAGCACTAGAGCGTAAACATACAAATCTGTAACTTTATGCGATAAATGCACAGTAAATACACGGTATTCTCATTAATAATCTTTACTGTATCCTGCCGACTACGCCAATTGTTGTGGTCATGGCCTGTTTTATGCAAAATTATGCTAATATTTAAATACACAATTTAGACAAAACACATCTAACAATACAACAATAAATTTGATTCAGGAATACAGTTAAATTATGTAAAGACGAATACCAACAGATGTTATGATGTATAATGATATACTTTATTAATACCTCTAGCGGTAAAAACAATATATCGAAAAAGGTTACCATAACAAAGTTACAGACAGTCAACAATTATATTCTAATAACATTGTAATAACATATGTACTTAACTTCAGAGAGTATCAGCATATCAAATCACTCCTTTGGTGTTCAGTTTCCAAAATGGCTCTAGATACCAGGATCATATAGAAGACTTTAAAGGATTCTTTCAGTAGTTGTTTTCTAATTCTTAGTTACAATACTAGGCACTTAACTAGTCCTAGCTTCTTGGCACTTAACTAGCCCAAGATGGAAGAGCAGCTTTCTATTTCATACTTTTCTCTGGCAAACTTTCACAGCTCCCTTAGCTTCTGCCATGCTGCTTCCTTCTTGTCCTTCCAGTCTCCTCTGCTCCTCCCCCTTCTTCCTGGAGTTCCTGATATCCCATTGTTCCTGGCATAGCCCACATGGCTTTTCATGTAGGTAGCCATTATCTATGGTCTTAGATAAACAATAGATGTACACATCACTCACTCTCTAGTGCTACCTGGTGGTAGAGGTAAGGCACTTCTTAAACAATAGAACTAATTGGTATTGTAATGTATGCCACAGTTAGAGTGGTTTATCCAAAGGGAGATACAGATATTGCGTCTGTGACGTGAATCACTAATAATGGACGATGCAATCCATGTCCACAACAGTATGTTATTCAAGTGTTTAAGTGTGTGGATATGTTCCTGTGTGCATGACGTGTTAGGAGTCTTAGATGGTTCCTTCAATACATCATAGTAGTCTCGGTGGCCGTGTCCAGTGCGGTCCATCTGTGGTTGTAAGATTTTTCTGTTTCTGTGGGAATTTTCTCCCATTCATCCAGTAGAACGTTTTATGAGCTGAAGGTGATATACCAAGACATTTTGGACAACACTATGCTTCTAACTTTGTGGGAACAGTTTTGGGGGAAGGTCCTTTTCTATTCCATCATGACTGTGCCCCAGTGTACAAAACAAGGTCCATAAAGGCATGGTTGCAAAAATTCCCCACAGAAACTCTCCAAAATCTTGTGGAAATCGTTCCCAGAAGAGTGGAAGCCGTTATAGCTGCAAAGGGGGGCCAACTACATATTAATGTCTATGTATTTATAATGCAATCAGGGCCGGCCTTAGGGGTGTGCGACCTGTGCGACCGCACAGGGCGCCATGGTAGCAGGGGCGCCTGCCCGGGACTTAACTTAAAACATCGGGGTTTTTTTGTTTTTGTTTTAACTTTATTTAACATCATTCATGTTAAATAAAGTTTAAAAAAAAAACCAAAAAAACCTGATGCTTTAATCTAAGTCCCGGGCAGGGGCGCCGAGCGGTTGCTCGTGAAGTTCTCAGCAACCGCTCGGCGCCCCTTACTCTCTCCGTGACTCCGTCGCGGTGCCATCATCTCATGTTGAGCGCCGGACTATTCCGGCGCTCAATATGAAATGCCGGCACCGCGGCAGAGCGAGAAGACGGATGCCTCCCTCTCTCACCGCAGGACTCCGGCAACAAGGTAAGTGGGGGGGTGTAGTTTGAAGGGGTAGAGGGGGGGGTGTAGTTTGAAGGGGCAGAGGGGAGGTGTAGTTTGAAGGGGCAGAGGGGGGGTGTAGTTTGAAGGGGCGGGGGGGTAAGTTTGAAGGGGCAGGGGGGGTAGTTTGAAGGGGCAGAGGTAGTTTGAGGGGGGGTAGTGAGGGGGGGCGCCAGAGGAGTAGTCCGCACAGGGCGCCCCAATGCTTAAGGCCGGCTCTGAATGCAATGTCATAAAAATCCCTGTTGGTGAAATGGTCAGGTCTACCCTACCAGTAAAAATGCTATCCCCCACAGATTTTTAGGGGTTCCTACGCCCAAGCCATTCGGTCTCTGTAATGCCCAAGCCACATTCCGACACTTTCTTCATGACATCTTCCGAGACTTATTAGAATCTTGTGTTATCATTTATCTCGATGATATCCTTGTCTGACAGCGATGGTGAATAGAACATATGAAACATATGGCCCAAGTTCTCTCACGCTTGCAGGAGAACCATCTGTATGCAAAACTTGAAAAATGTACCTTTGAGACCACCAAAATAGAATACATCGGTTTCATAATCACCACTGGTCACACTGAGATGGGTCCCAAAGAGACAACTTGGGAACCTGCAACAAATTTCCATGCACCCGTCAAAATGTGTGCTTTTCACAAAGCACACCCCAGCAAAACAGCTCCTGAACATCCCCCTGGAGCTTTTAAAGTTGAGGGACCCCAATGCCTCTCTGGACTCCCGATGTTCTGACTTCCGCATTAGTGCAGGGAGCGCAAGATCCTGCCTGCCGCCACAGATCTCCCCAGCCAACGTCTCTGGCAGAGGAGGTACCCTCTTGGGGTGTTGTGCCCTGGTGAGACCCTGCACAGGTCTCAAAGGCTAGCCTTACTGCTGTCCATATGTGACATTGTTAATAGAACACACCACAAGGATCCTGTACCCTATTGCACTGGTCAGCCTACTCCCACCATAGGCCTTTTTTTTGGATTGTTTTGGTTTAAGTCGTGTGGAACTCATGGTGCTGTGATGTCAGACGTATAACTAGTCATAAGATCGTATACAGAATATTGATTTTAATTAAACATGGGGTTTTAAAAGCCTCATTCACTGTCTAACGTACCTCTACTACTGCGGACCACAGAAAAGTCTCAAATAACATGACTTGTTATGCAGCGCCGCCTACTGGGCCACACTAGGTACAGCACTTTATTTTACAGACAGAAAATACAGCGTGTTTAAATAGATTAGGGCGAGACAAAACTAATACTATGGCAAATGCACAGCTCTCTTAATATTATAGATTCTGTTGCCTGGCTATTAGGTCTGCAGATACATAGTTTGTTTTGTGTAATTTGTATTGATTTACAGGCACTTTGGAGCTCTGGAGATGGATGGGAATATAACTAATCAGCATACCCAGCAAATATTTTTTAAAACATGGGTCTAGAGGCAATATTAGAACATGAAATCTAGTCAATTAAGAATATCTGCCTAAGTCTATTATATTATTAGCTAGTATTATTTTATTGTGAAAAAATCGTTGGTCTGTTTTCCTTCTCTTAAACTGTAGACCATTGTAGAGTCCTTGCAATTTTATTACACTCCAGCTTTTATGTAACCCACTTGTCAGTATTAACCCAGTGGGCTATTAAAGTAAAAGCCAAATTACAATGCTGGATAAGAGGGAGATTGTCGACAGAGCCTTATATTATATAGTGCAAATCAGGGCACCTTGCTCAGGAGGGCAATGTGCTACCACCTGTCCTGCTAACAGCTTCCCATCCAGGGAAGTTCTAAAGTGGGTACATGGCACCCAGGCACTATGGGACCCAGGAGTAGTAGTATACCAGTTCACACAGAGAGTGTGATCTGTGCTAAAGAGAGCGAAGGTGTATGCACATAATTATATGGTGTTGGCATGATTTCACTAGGGCTTAGTGAATATTAGTCTGCCTTTATTTTAGCTTTTTACATGTAAATAAATTAATAAATTAAATAATATGTACTATTACATGCATATATACAAGTATAGTATGTGGTGGGGAAATGGACAGATACATATGGTAGATTCAAAGGGGGGAACCAAGTACATTTAAAACGGATCATTTGCCTATCATATGCATTAAACTGTGTATGATGGATGGTGTGTCCCTTTAACAACCTTATTAACATTTGTTATAGTTCCACCTAGGAAACCACAAAACCATAAAATTAATCTTTATTACCGTATTTGCTAGATTATAAAACGACCCTGATTATAAGACGACCCCCCAAATCTGAATATTAATTTAGGAAAAAAAGAAAAAGATTGAATATAAGACGACCCTATAGGAAAAAAGATTTACCAGTAAATGTTAATTCATCTAAACTATTTTTTTTTTAATAAAAGCTATGATTGAGAAAAATATTTTGGTTTTATTTCCTTCTATTTTCCAACCTGCCCCCCAGTTATGCACATCTGCCCTAGAAATGCCTTATACCCCCTATATGCCACTGTGCCCCATGATATGCATTTTAACCCTCTAAATGCCACTGTGCCCCATGATATGCCTTTTAACCCTATATGCCACTGTGCCCCATGATGTGCCTTTTGACCCCTATGTGCCACTCTGCCTCCAGAAATGTCTTATACCCCTATATGCCACTCTGGCATTTAGAAGGTTAAAAGGCATATTATGGGGAAGAGTGGCATATAGGGAGGTTTAAGGCATTCAGGAGGCAGAGTGGCATATAGAGGGTTAAAAAGGCATTTCTGGAGGCAGAGTGGCATTAAGGGGGTTAAAAGGCATTTCACAGAGCACTCTGCCTCCAGAAATGCCTTATGCCCCCCATTTAACACTCCCCTGCCCCCCCCAAACTTACCGGTGCAGCCGGAAGGAGGCGTGGCTAGCAGTGGGGGTTGTCTGCGTCCATTGCGCAGACCTTCCCCGACTGTCAGAGATCAGAGTTCCCCGCACCAGGGGGTTCTTCGTGTTCGTCTTCGTGCTCGTCTTCGGGGGGGGAAAAAACTTCGTATTCCGCGAATATTCGCCTGGTCCGGTCTTCTCTTCGGGCGAATATTCGTGGACATTCTTCGTGTTCATTTTTTCTTCGTTTTCCCCGGTTAAGGGGTTAAAGCCGCTCTGGCGCCAGGAGTTTAAATGTCCGTATGAGCAACTCTATTGGTCGTCAGCAGGGGGCTCGTCTGCCATTGGTTGATGGCAGATGCGCCCCCTGCTGGCGACCAATAGGGTCGCTCATACAGACTGCTAAACTCCTGGTGCAGTAACTTGTCCGGCAGATCCCACTGGTCTCCCTGTTCTAGCATTTATTAACTGATAGAACAGGGAGACCAGTGGGATCTGCCGGGTAAATTGCAGCATTGGGATTTTAAAAGTCTGTACGAGCAACTCTGTTGGTCGCTCGTACAGACTTTTAGGCTCCTGGTGCTGTAACTTACCCGGCACATCCCACTGGTCTCCCTGTTCTATCAGTTAAATGTCGGTACGAGCGACCAATAAAGTCGTTCGTACGGACATTTAACTGATAGAACAGGGAGACCAGTGGGATGTGCCGGGTAAGTTGTAGCATTGGGGTTTTAAAAGTCTGCACGAGCGACCAACAGAGTCGCTCGTGCAGACTTTTAAAACCCCAATGCTGCAACTTACCCGGCACATCCCACTGGTCTCCCTCCCTGTTCAATTAATTAAATGTCCGTACGAGCGAACAATAAAGTCGCTCGTATGGACGTGTAACTAATGGAACAGGGAGGGAGACCAGTGGCATTGGCAGGGTAAGTTGCAGCATTGAGGTTTTAAAACCCCAATGCTGCAACTTGCCCTGCAGATGCCACTGGTCTTTAACTAATTGAACAGGGAGGGAGACCAGTGGCATCTGCAGGGTAAGTTGCAGCATTGGGGTTTTAAAACAAGGTAAGTTAGAACGGGGGGGAAGAATGGTAGACGAAGACGAAGACAATCACGAAGATCTTCGTGGTGTGTGTCTTCGTCTTTGCCTACGTTTTACCGCTGCCGTCTTCTCTTCGGCGTGTCTTCGGAACGAACACGAAAACGCACTCTTCGTGTTCGTTTTCATGTTGGCCCGAAGACGAATGCACAAGTCTAACAAATACACGCTACCCCAGCTACACACCGGGGAAGTACCGGTAAGTGGGGCGGGGAGAGACAGGAGGATCCAGGTCCCCTGCAGCTGCGGGGGATCTGGATCTTAGTCGTCTCATAGTCAGACCTATTTGAGGTCTGATTATAAGACGACCCCGATTATAAGCATTTGCTCTGAAAAAAACCTCGTCTTATAATCGAGCAAATACGTAGTTTTCCAGAGCACATTTCTTAGCTTTGTAGTATGATGATCTGGAGGAAGACGACCATTATATTAGGATTAATATGTGATACTTATTCTTAAATTTAAGTTGTATGTGTATTATGTACTAAGCCATAGATATTGGTAAGTGTATTAGCGGTTATGCAAATATAGACGAGCCCCTGAGGTTATTTTTGAGTTTTAAGTTAATTTCAAGTTGTAGCAAGTGTTGCCATGGTTACTATTGTGTGACTTCATGACATCATGTGCACAAGAAGCCACCAAGATTATGATTTTTCATGAAAAGGGGTTAGAAAAATATAATAAGATAAACAGGATTAGATCAATCATTAGGGAAAGCTGATTTTTGCCACAAAATGTGCTTTATTCTCTGTCTGTATATATTGTACTGATACTTAACAGCCACAAATCTTTTTTTTATATTCTTATATTTCTTGTAATTTGCTTAAATAAATGTTATCCATTATAGTTAAATATGAGGGACACACTTTCATGTCATTCTGAAATAAGCACCTTTCAATTGTATTCCTTTGAAACTTTGAAACATATAATATACATCCTATATCATTATACAGCATGCGTATTGCCTCAGCAAGTGAAACAAAAAATTAGAAGTCAGTTACTGATAAACCTACCGTATATTAAAAGAAACTTCAGTTGGAGTCCAGTTTTTATGAACTCTAGTGCATTTTACAGCATGCAAAGAGATGCAGGCATTCTTTAGTTATTGTCATACCTAGCAACGTTCTAAACGAGCTGACCCTGACAAACTTGAAATATTAACCCTTTAATAGACCATCATGAATGTTCTATGTGATCACTCACCAAATCCGTTACCCAGTTAGCTCTAATAGCTGTCCATATGAAAAAAATTGACTTGTCATTATTTAAAGATACACTTAATTGAGTTATCTGTATTTAAGCAGCAATATCAACCGTAACATACTGGGAGCAAAAGCACCAACTGGGAGTCTGATATATCATCACAGCAATGTATTATAGTAACCATTTGGCTCCAGACTGTGTGACCCTGAGAATCTGCCCCTTCATTCTGAAACCCTGAGATTGGGGTAAAAACCCTGAGATTCAGGGAGAAACCCTGGAACTCCTAGGTTTAATAGCCAGATCACCACTCATGGACAGCTTTTTTGTCCTTAATGGGACTCGTCAGCATGAGGTTGTGATACTGGCTTAATACTTGAGGCTTGGGGTAACCAAGAAATACCATTACATAAGTTATGGTGGGTAAAGGTGATGGAAACAACAGTTGGTGCTTTTGCTGGCTTGTCTGGTGTCTGTAGATGGAACACTGCTTCTACATACCCCTAAATTTTAGTGGAAGGGTTTTCCATCACCTATACCCACCATAATTTATGCAATGGCTATTGCACATCTTCCCGAGTTTTGTCTAAAGGCTGTCCTGTCCAGCGGACAATTACTTTCAAGGGATCTATGTATAAAGTGGATATAGAGGCAAAAGGTCATAATTGTTGACCTTATTTGCATGCACCTACCCAGAATCCCTTGTGGTTGTGGCAGCACCATGAGATTTCTGAGGGACCAACAAGACTTCTGGCTTGTCTGGTGTGTGTAGATGAGTGTTTAACCCCTTCACGACCTTTGCCGGTTCAGGACTGTCATGCAAAAACGGTCACGTAACGACCTTTCACGGTCCTGAACCGTCACTAACTTAAATAAGCTTGGAAAGTGATCAACGATGGCGGCGGACGCCCGTTTTAAAAGCGTTTAGGAGGCGATCAACGATCACCTCCTAAACTTAAATGGTGTTGCTGGAATGCCTCGATCAGAAGGCATTCAGTGACACCAAATACTTACCCCAGGACGGGGTCTTCGCCATCCGCAAGATGGCGGCCGCCCTGTAAAAAAAACAATCAAGTTGAAAAAGTTCGCTAGATGGTCTCCAGACCCTCTAGAGAACTCTGGGTCCACTTGCAGGTTGAATACAGGTACTGCATTCAACCATGCAAGTCAATGGAGCCCAGTTTTCTAATCACAATGTGATTAGTAAGATATTAAAAGAAAAATGTAAAAAAAAAATTTAAAAAAATGTGCTAACATTTAAAAATAATTATGCAGTGATGTCACCAGAGGAACCATCCAGTACCAGCAAAATGTGTAAAAAAAAAATAATAATTAAAAAAAAATAAAGTTTATTATTTTGAGCAAGTGCTAAAATTTCTCAAAAATCTCAACATAGAAAGAGTTAAAATAAAAGCATTTCAAATACCCAAGGGGTGTCTAATTTAAAAAAAATGGCTTGATATGGCTCAAAGATAGGGCATAGGTACAGACTGACCAAAATGGAGAAAAAAAGCGCCTTTCCCAAATGTGGCATTTTAAATCTCAAACAACACGACAAACCCATGCATGTCGGGTATCACTGCACTCACGAGATGTTCCTGAACACACATTGGGTGTTGTTTGATTAAATTTTGGCAAAGGCAGGTGGTAGAATCTCATGCATAAAAGGGTTAAAATACCAGCATTTGAAATACCTTGGGGTGTCTAGTTTTCAAAAATATATGGTTTGATGGGGTAAATTAAAGTAACCGGCTTCAAAGATGTTCCAAAGAGGAGATAGAGGCAGAATGACCAAATGATCACCTGAATTACGCACGTCCCAAAAGTAGCCTTTTACCAGCCAAACAATCTAACAAACCTATGCATGTGGGGTATCACCATACTCAGGAGATGTTGCTGAACACATATTGGGGTGTTGTTTGACAGTGACATATACCAGGACCTTTATATTTATAACTAAATTACAATTTGTGTGAAAAAAAAAATAAAAAAAATTACTATTACAAAGTTTGACAAAGTGTGGTTGTATAATTAGTGCATGGAAAGGGTTAAAATACCAGCATTTGAAATACCCTGGGGTGTCTATTTTTCAAAAATATATGGTTTGATGGGGATTAATTGAGTTAACCGGCTTCAAAGATGTTCCAAAGAGGAGATGGCGGCAGAATGACCAGATTTGGAAAAAAAGGTTTGGAAATCATAAAACGCTACTTGTACTTATTGCCCAATAACTTCCAAAAAACAGCAAAAAAACATAAAAACATTGGGTATTTCTAAACTCAGGACAAATAGTAGAATCTATTTAGCTAGTTTTTTTTACTTCCTTTTGTAGGTGAGTAAAAGATGTTTCAAAGAAAAGTCATAAAAGGTGGGGTTTTTTTCAAATTTTCACCATGGTTTTTTTTTATTTTTATAGTAAATAAGATGATATGATCAAAACATATGGTATCTGAATAAAGCCCATCTTGTCCTGAAAAAAACATTATATAACATGTGTGGGTACACTAAATAGGTGAGGAGAAAATTACAGCTGAACACAAGCACTGCAAAAGTGTTAAAACAGCCTCGGTCCCACAGGGTACAAAAAGAAAAAATGAGCCCGGTCCTTAAGGGGTTAATAATGCTTCTACATAACCATGAAATGATCAAAACACATCCCAGCACACGTCATGGGATGATAGTAAAATTGCAGAAAAAACAGGTTAAAGAATTAATCAGAAATAGGAAAAAAAAATATTTTTTTTTATAAAATGTTGCTATTACTCCGGCCCTGCAAATAATAGATAGTTAAAAACCTAATGAATATTTCCAATACCAAAGTACTAATGAAATAGTTCTTCTACTATGATACAATTATTGTTTTGATAAATAACCACTTATTTACCAGAATAAGGAATGTCTGGCGTAAGTAAGTAACTTGTAAAACAGACACAGAATTGTAAGCTCTAGATTGTATGCTGTGCTCTGTAAGGTCTGTGCACAACGCTGACCAGAAGTGTACTTCTGTGTGACTGCATGCAGCTTTGTGACTATATAGTAGTAATGAGATCCTGTATGTCCATACGTTTTGAACACCTTGATCTGTCTGGTTGGCACCGGCGTTATTGTCTGTCGCGTGCACTCTAGCCTCTCTGCAGCCAGGGTTCGCCGGCTTGTCATGTGATGCTTTGTTGTCATGTGACAACCGTCGGTTTCCTTGGAAACCAGTGCATATTTGCGTCTCCTAGCAACAGATTAAATGGAGAGTTTGTGTTACACCAAGACTCTGGGAAAGAAAAAAAGAAGAGAAGCTGATGCTACATTAGGGTAAGTTTGCAGGATTAGCAGGGTATACTATTTTATTTTTTAATATAGACTCATAAGTGATTTCATAAACTGTAACGCTGATAAAACAAATGGAGGGCAGGATATGTGCAGAGATAAGGCACTGACAGTGTGCAAACATTGTTATTACTGACTTTCTGTCCCTAGACAGCTGAGCAAATAAAGATGAGGCAAACACCATTTACAAAGTGGATAGAGGCGTGTGAGAGACAATATATTTATTGAGTGGGAAACTTAAATGTAAAAAGAGAAAATGACTAAAAATATTGCTTGTATAAATATACACTACATGCAGTCAAGCGTGACCGTATAATATGTTTAATTATACAGGTGTAAGCATGCATGATAAGGATGGTGCATAGATAATACAATTTAATAAAAATAAAACCATTTTATGTGCTGTTTTTACATGAACATAATATACTTGAGACCTCTCAAATGTCTCATTTTGGACCTAAATTTCTGTCCCGCTTTCTTGATGTTCCTGTTTTCTAGAAGTTAAGAATGTGTGCTTGAAATGACTGTATCAATGTTTACAGCAATAACGCAAATACGTGTTTTATTTGCAACTGGTCAAAAAAAAATAAACACAAGTCATGGTCTTAAAGCAATTCTGATCTGATTCCCAACTGTGTGAAGAATTCAGAGCATGATTATTTTTAAACATAACTGTATTGTGTTTTGCTTGGCTGTACCAGAGTGTATCACTTTTTGCTTTCAATAAGCATACCAAATCTGTGTTTTAATTCTTTAATACATTCTTTATTTTCATTTTATTTTACATAATCGCTAAGGTGGAATTTAGCACAATAAAAGAGCAACCATAGACGGACTACAAAAAGAAGGGGTGAATGCCCAGGCTTTTTATAATAGAGGATGTGTGTTTAAAATTGTAATTATAAGAATGGTCTATGAAAACAAATGCTGTCGATCTGACATTTTTTAAGGAATAATCAACCCAACATTATATATATATTTTATTTTTTTTAACTAGGTTTTATAAATTGTTTAATTATGACTAGCAGGCAATAACAACTCACACAAATATTTCTTGTTATTAAGAATGGTAGATATATAGTTATATATCCTTTTGTTTTCTTTCCTGATGTAAATAAAAAAGTTTAAGTAAAAGAAGAATAGAAAGAAGAAAGCAAAAGTTAATGATGGATTGTATGACATATAACAAAATGGTCAGAAATAAAGGATTGTGTTTGTTAGCTCTCTGTTCTTCAGATACAGTGACTAAAGATAGATGTCTCCGACAATATAGTCTTATCTTTTTCTGCCATCCCACACTGGATCTGTTGCCACCCTTGCATTCAGGATGTCTGTGGCTCAGCCCCCTCTGCCACATGGTAACCGAATGGATTACCTAGCTCGTCCCAAGACAGACTTTTTGAGACACCAGAATAGGTTGGTACATATCTAAATCTTTACAGTTGGATCAGAACAGAACATTGGAGGGTCCTGCAAAGCAATAATTTCAGAATGTATTGCATAATATATTTAATTTATAACTACAAATGATATTGTACCTCTTTACACTATATGACTAGCTCATACATGTTTCAATTGCTTCACTATGGTTTACTTGATAATTTTTAATTTACTTTCTGCTAGATTGTTTTAATGTTACCGTTATGAGTTTTCATGAACTTGTGTTTCCCATGTCATTAAAACTATTGGGCTGGACTTACTACATAGGTTGCAAGTTGACACCCTGCCGATAAGCCAATGTACTTTATACATTTAAAACATAAAACATCTCCTGCAATTACCCCTTATCACTGTTTGGTATAATATCAGCGGTATCTCTTTATAATCGAACCCCCTACACATCCTAATAGGTTGTGAGCTCAAAAGAGCAGGACCCTATTCTTCTTCTCTACCAGTATGTCATAACATGGGTTAATCTTACTGTCAATGTATTATATTCTCCGGTTTAATGTAATTAAGTTTCACTCTTGTCTATTGATATACCTCTATGGAATCCACTGGTGTTCTATAAATAAAATGTAATGTAACCTAATAACGCCTTTATATTCCATCCTCCTGCTGTTTCATATTTCACCTCCCCATTCCTCATTGTCCTTTTACATGATTAACTCAGTGCTTCCTACCGATACCATATTCCCAATAATAATAATTAAAGAATTGTTGCCATCCCTAATTTAGCATGAACAAATTTGTTAATCAATATTGTCACTAAGTTATGTTTTTTGTTTGGATGCCAGTATAATTATTTAGTTTAAATTTTTACCTCATTGACGCTGAGTTATGTGGCAAGCTAGCATTATTACTAAAATCAATATCCAATCAATCAATATAACAGGGGCATGCTAAGGTGGGTGACACGGGTGCATGCAACTGAAGGGTCCAGCAGTGTCACGTTATGTGACCCCTCAGTAATAGGCATCATCAGCGTGGCAGATTGAACAGAGAGTGTGATCTTCAGTAAAGACAGGGCTCTTAGTGGGGTTAAAGGGAGGGGGTAGGACAGAACTATGACCTACATGGGTAATAGGAGAGGGAGTGTCTGTATATATATATGTAAGTGTATCATGTTAGAATGAGTGTGTGGTATAGTGTGCGTTAGTATATGGTGTTAGCATGTATGCGTTTATACTATTAGCATGTGGTGTTTACATGTGTTTGTATGTGAGTGTTAGCGTGAGTGTCTCAGCATAAGGTGTAGAGTGTTTGTGTGATAGGGTATGGCATGTTAGAATTTTGTATTGGTGTAAGTGTGTGCATCAGTATATGGTGTTAGAGTGTGAGCCTAAAGTTAATGGTGCAAGGGAGAGCCATGTATCTATGTGTAAGTGTTTAGTGAGTGGGTGTTAGTATGTGTGTTTTAATTATGGGGGATGGGGACACCAAAGAAATACTTCACCCAGGCATCACTAACCCTAGGCGCACTCCTACTGTACCATACAACAACAGGTAAGAGACACCAATATAAGTAGAAGTAACCATGCAGCTATTTCGTAGCCAGATATAAGAGTTTAGTTTGTGGCCGCATTAATCCAGCAGTCGGACGCATACACATGATTGCATAAGCAGTAAATGGGAGGCAGAAATGATACTGGCCAACTGATGGCTAGTCAGAGCCAGCCTATAATATAAAAAATTAGTTCATACAGGGCCCATACTATTCCATCTATTGTATAACTCCTCCTGTTGCTCCATTTATATTAACCCCCTAGAACTACTCTTATTACTCATTGCAGGTTTTCCTATAACTACTTCTCTTGCTGAGATAAGCAGTTCTTTTAATACATTTTCTAGTATTCTAGGACCAATGGCCCACATTATTTCTATGTGGTCAGCCTTTTGAGGTGTTTCTTCTATACCCAGTTGTTTTCAGAATGTTTCTGAGCTATATGCAGGCCTAATCACATTTAGATGTTATGTTGTTAAAGATAAATTCCTGTAACCAGACTGAATATCACCATTATTATTTGGTGCTGGGTGCCTATTATTGTGTAATATTTGTCATCTAATTACAGCATATTAATCACAAATCCCCAACTGGGCACACCAGGACTATAATTAGCGGTGACCCTCAATAACTAGCATTCTAGATGCCAGAATGCTGTTAAAACCTATTATTATGATGTCGCTCTTTATTTTCTCCCCTCCACCACCTTTTACTGAGCACAAAAGGAGAAATCAAATTGATCTCAGCCATAGACAGCATTAGGTAACAAAATGCAATCTCCTCTATTTGAAGCTGACATTTCCAATTTTGGGATTTTATAGAGACTCTGTTAAAGGTTATCTGGAACAGCTTTTGTCATCTAAAATGAATGAATGGTGTTCTTACCTTCATCATAATAAAAAAAAAAAGATTTATTTATTCAGTGTACCCATAATAATAAAAACTAAGCAAATTAGGTGAAAACTATTCTTGCAAAATGCTATGGTTTCTGTTTCTACAAATCTAGATATATACGGTAGATCAAAAGGTAGCATTGCTAAAAATCTATTATTTTTTTCTGTGGGAGTTTGAGGAAATGTCTGATATCAGATAGAACCTGAATAATTTCAAATTGGTAAAGCTTTTTCTTAATTCTGTAAACCTAGATTAACTAAAGATAATATTGAGCATGATTAAAAAATCGACTTTTAATAGTAGTATGTTTGAAATATGGTTAGGAATACTGTTATAACACATGAAGAATAACTCTGTTTCTGTAATAATAGGCCTTCTGTGTACTGGCCAATGAAGCCACAGTTAATGACAGTGTGCGGTAAGTAACAAACTGCACATTTAACACATTCAATGAATTATTATTGCAAGACAGTTAAAATGTATATGCAAGTTGGCATACTAGTGTTGTAATTCATAGGTAGTATCTGTCAAAATCCATGAACGTTCAAGAAAGATATACAAAACAAATTTTAAATGACCCCAACTCGAGTCCATAGATTGCACCAAGTTCTTTAAACATCTTGACTTCTATTTAACAGGATTAAGTAAAAGGCAAGAGGAGCTTGCACATCCTAAATCAGTGCACAACAACTATAAGCAGGACAGGTAAGAGGTCTACTACTTGAATTAACTGTGTCTCTGTGGCCTGCAACTCACAGTGAGGGTTATCATTCACTCTTATTTTTGCTTCTTCTGTATAGCGTTTGAAACATCACAAAGCCACATGCCTCTACCCACAGTAGCGTGATGGTCTGTTAGCAAATCAATCATGCCATGATACAGACAAATATTAGCAGGGTTAAATCCCGAACCCTGCTGCTAGGAAAAGAAGCATGTGAAAATGTGCACCTGTGCCTGTATATACATTGGCATTATACCTGAATGTACTTTTTACAGTTGAGAGCTTTTTTAGTTTCTTGCTCACTGTCCATTCAGTGACAAAACAGTGATGATACTGGAAGGTACAGTTGCACTAATGCAGTATTTAGCCCCATTTCCTTGTGGTTTTCCAGGAATGCATAGAAGTTCTGTGTCTTCAATGGCAGAAGTAATTTGCTATATCAGTTGAACAACATGGAGCAAGGGCATGGTATGTCTTTGTAATTTAGGTGCAGTAAAGAAAGACTAGGGATACTGATAGAAATGTGAGTTATTGCAGGATACAGAAATTGTTCATGAGGCAATGCAGATATAGAGTAACTGATGTTTGGTGTAATAAAACATATATATATATTATATATATATATATATATATATATATATATATATATATATATATATATATATATATATATATATATATATATATATATATATATATATATATATATATAATACAGGTGCATGGCAGGATAGTGGTAGAATTAAAATGCAAGAAAAAAAAATTGAAGGGAATGGAGAACTAAATTATGAACAGTTGATGAGTAAAATTATAATAGCTGTTTTTTTTAGTTCAGATCTATATTACATACTTCAACGGTTTCGGAGTAGCAACTATGTTTTCAATTTTTCACTTCAGTTTCAAACCGTATAGCAGGGTACAGATGCCTAGATCATGCCTAGTCATGTTGTACAAACAATAAATAAAAAACAGATTGCAAGGTAGTTTGTCACAATACCTTCTTCTTGCAGACCTTCTCCTATTTGGCCGATCAAAGCCAGCTCACTAACTGCTGTTCCTTCACCTCGTATCAAGCAGTTGGCACAAGCAAAAGGTGTTAGTGTGGAGTGGCAGGAGGATCGGTCTGTATACAGCATAGTAAGTTTACCGTGTCCCCCCCCCCCTTTTAGAGAGCTACTTTGCATGTTAGGATTTTGGTACTTTTGTAAAAGTACACAATGGGTTTATTCACTAAAGCTGTGATTGGCAAGATTTGTTTCAACTCCCTACATTCACTGTGCATTATAAAAGGCCATTTCTACAAATTTCTCTGCAGGACATGCTGAGCTGGTGCTGTATAATGTATAGTTCAACCATGAGGTAACTTTCAAGAAATTGAACTTATTTAAATAACCAGGGCCATCCAAGCTATCCTTGGAGGCGAACTTCACTAAGATTGGCCCTTCATAATGTAAAGTAAAGTCAGTGAGTTAAAACTGCAACTCTCCTGGAAACAATCCTTCCAAACCACTCTTTAGTTAATAAACCCCATAGTAACAGATCTTAATTAGATTGAGAGATCTTTAAGCCACATTTGTCCCGCACATTATGTTCTTTTTACTTACAGTATATTTATTTTATAGCAGACTTTTAACAATACAAAATCCAATCTCAGGTTTCTGAGGGAGCAAAGAGAGCTTCTGCAACCCACCGCATCATCCAGTTGTCCATGCCAAGACAGAGTAGTACTGAAGCCTCTCCAAGAACCCCTAATATTCACCAGGTGAAGAGAGAAGGGTCTGGCACATCTGAAAAACGTATGGCACCCACAGCTAGAACAGAGGCATTAGCAGGTATGAGCATTTACATTCAATGCAAGATGGCTGCCACTGTTCTATACAGGACAGTATAGTTGCCTTGTCTATTTGAAGGCAAATTGTAGTTTTTCTAGGTGTTGGTGTCATGCAACAGAGACCTGCTACCAGCAGCCAAGCTGCAGCTAGCAGGAGCAAGGTCTCTGTGCAGCAGGCATCTAGCTGATGGCTGTCTTCTGCAACGTCACATCAGGCTTCTGGCTGTACTGCCAGAGCGTTTATGATGCGTGCAAGGGGCGTGCCCGTGATGTGCAACCAGGGGTGAGCAGACTCTGCGCCGGACTTAAAAACCTAGAACTGCTGTATAGAAGCGCCCTTGTGTAGTCTTTGATTGTTTCCTGGCCAATCTGTAGCCTGAAGCTGTGTCTGACTCCTTGCCTGTTTGAATACTCTTACGATTTTGTACTGTGCTGACCTGCTCTGTGCACCATAACTGGCTTTCCTGACTACCCACTCTGTATACCGAACGTGGCTACCTGCTTAGTGTACCAAACCTGGCATTGGCTGGCTACCTGTCCTGTGCATCTACTTGTGACATCACCTATATGATGTTTGCTTGAAAGGGTTGCCAGAAGAAAACCTCTTTTCTTTAAAAAGAACATGACAGCACAGCTTAGGTTAGCAAAGTTGCATCTGAACAAACCACTAGACATCTGGAACAATGTTATTTGGACAGACAAGACCAAAGTGGAGATGTTTGGCCATAATGCACAGTACTACATTTGGTGAAAACCAAACACAGCGTATCAGCACAAACACCTCATACCAACTGTCAAGCACTGTGGTGGAGGGGTGATTGTTTGGGCATGTTTTTCAGCCACAGGACCTGGAAACTTTGTAGTCATTGAGTCGACCATGAACTCCTCTGTATACGAAAGTATTCTAGAATCAAATGTGAGGCCATCTGTCTGACAGCTAAAGCTTGGTCGAAATTGGGTCATGCAGCAGGACAATGATCTCAAGCACACCAGCAGGTCTACAGCAGAATGTCTGAAAAAGAAAAGAATCAAGGTGTTGCAATGGCCCAGTCGAAGTCCAGGCCTCAACACTGAAGAAATGACACTCTGCTACAATGTAAAGTAGTGTAATGTAGTGTCCAATTTGGACATTTCCACTTAGGGGTGTTCTCACTTTTGTTGCCAAGGTTTAGACATTAATGGCTGTGTGTTGAGTTATTTTTAGGTGGACAGCACACTAACTGGCTGTACACTAACTACTTTACGTTGTAGCAGAGTGTCATTTCTTCAGTGTTGTCACATGAAAACTACTTTACATTGTAGCAGAGTGTCATTTCTTCAGTGTTGTCACATGATAATAAAATGTTTACAAAAATGTGAGGGGTGTACTCACTTTTGTGAGGTACTGTATGTCAGTCCTGTTGGAGAGAGAGAGACAATTGCCTGTGGAGTCAAATAATTTAGTGGTAGGAAGTGTATTAGCAAAGACATGATAACTTCATACTACCATTAAATGTTGGTTAGTATTTATGCTGTGAAAAGCTGGACATGATTTTCTTTCACGCTGATATATCAAATTAGTAGTTAAGTTGGTAGTAAAATGAAAGGCTAGATGGATTTGATAGATACGGAAATATGGACATAGATACTATAAAGGCACCTTCCTGACAACATAGTGACAAAAAAGCAATGTAAGCTACCCTTTAACTTTTTTATTCACTTGTCAATATGTTCCAAATTACTATTTTACAGATATAACCAACTGTAGTGTACAGAACAGACAATAGGGATTTATCATTGAATATAGTACAACAAAAGTAATCTGATATGTCTACATGTTTCTATTCAATATGCTGCACACAAAGGCTGTTCTGGTAGCACCACCGGTTTTGTAACATTAGAGTGTATAGGGTGTCAAGATCAAATGACCTCTAAGCACACCTTTAATCTGAAACTGTGGCATTATGTACATGTGTATTCCAGGTCAGTAAAACTTAAACTCAATGTGACTATAGCATATCCTTATCAGAAAAGTATGCATTACCTGCTACAAACACAAAACTTATCTGGCTAGAGTCATGTCTTACATGGGAAACATAGGGCAAGTCAGTTGTAGAAGCAACAATAAACCATAGTTGGAGTAACTCCTGTAATTTAAAACATGTTTAGTTTATCTTTATTGTGGTTTATTGCTTTCTAGCACAAATCCTAACCATGAATCTTCTTAATTAATAGGATCCAACTTATTTTTGACAAATCTTTTGTTTTGTGTCATGTAAAACCCTTACCAGCAGTTATTGATTAAATCATGTATAAATCTTAGGCTACATCCAAAAATGCAAATTAATCCTTGCAAAAGCACAACTTATTATTATTATTATTATTATTAAGTATTTTGATAAATATGAGCAAAAAAGGCTGTGAAAATTTTATTTATCGTTTAACATTTTTCTTAAAAAAATACGTACAAAATACTCTGCTCTCATGGATATCAAACAATTGCAAACAAAACACAGGTTTATCCAAAAACAAAATATTGTTTAATATATGTGTGACACAATTATTGGCACCCTTTCAGTCAATACTTTGTGCTACCTCCCTTTGCCACTATAACAGCTCTGAGCCTTCTATAATACCCGATGAGGTTAGAGAATACATGGCAAGTGATACAAGACCATTCCTTCTTACAGAATCTCTCCAGAGCCTTCAGATTTCGAGACTGAGGCTGGTGGACCCTCCTCAGTTCTCCCCACAGGTTTTCTATGGGGTTCAAGTCAGAGGACTGGTATGGCCATGATAGGACCATGATTTTATAATTAGTAAACAATTTTTGTGTTAATTTTCATGTGTGTTTTGGATTGTCCTGCTGTAAGATCCAACCATGGCCCATTTTAAGCTATCGGGCAGAGCCAATCAGGTGTTCATTTGTTTATATTTCATAGAGCCCATGATGTCATGTATCCTAACAAAATCTCCAGGTCCTCTGGCAAAAAAAACAGCCCCAAAAAATTAAAGAACCATCACCACATTTAACCAACTTATTGTCAAAAAACTCTATTTTGGTTTCATCTGACCATAGGATTTTTTGGGATGACAGTAGAGGTTTTTTTCTTGAAACCCTTGAAAACAACTTGTGGTGATGCAGGTGACATCACATTGTAGTTGTGGATAGTGATACAGTTTAACAGTTATTCAAGTTATTCCACACTATACATTTGGACAAAGTTGGAAGCATAGCATTGTCCAACATTTGTCCAAAAAGTCCCCTTCAGCATACCAAGACATTTTTCGACAACACTATGCTCCCAACTTTGTAGGAACACTTTGGGGAAGGCCCCTTTTATATTCCAGTATGACTATGCAAAGTCCATAAAAACATGGTTGGATATGTTTGGTGTGGAAGAACTTGACTGGCCTGCACAGAGCCCTGACCTCAACCCCACACACAGTCAGGCCTTCTCGCCCAGCAGTGCCTGACCTTAAAAATACTCCACTGGACAAATGGGCAAAAAATCCCACAGAACCACTCTAAAATCTTATGGAAAGCCTTCCCACAAGAGTGGAAGCTGTTATAGTTGCAAAGGGGGAGTGAACTACACGTTAATGTCTATGTATGTAGAATGTAATGTCATAAAAGTCTCTGTTGGTGTAATGGTCATAACACCATGTTTACTGAAAGCGTAACCCTGTGATGCGATATGCCTAGCATACCTTAACCCTAAGTCTGCTGTCTCTTTAATTCCCTAGTGCCCAAGACAGAACATCACCAGTTCCAACATGATTTACCCATTGAGAGGAAGGTTCCTGCATCTGCTCTTCATGCCCAGGCTTCAGATCGTATCTGTCAGCTTGCAAAACCTAGGATTCGGAAAGCTATTTTTGAAGGGTACGATCCATACAAGATTTCACCTGCTGCGAAAAGGGCAGATGCCTCTCCTCGCGTATTGGAGTTAAGCACACCCCCATCTCGTCGACATCACCCCAAGAAGATCTAAAATTGATTTCCTCTTTTTTAGATAAGAGCAGCAATGTTTAAAAATATAAAACATAAGTCAGCACTATTAATCCTTACTGTCATTTGGAAAAATATGTTTGATCCAATTCTAAGAATAGATCAATAGATAGTAAACATTTATCTTGACAGACAGCCAAAAGAATTATGTAAAATCAAATAAAAAGTAAAAATATAAAGGTGAATTTTGTTGCATAATCATGTTACTACCGTTAATTAATTTTGGCAATAGAGCATACAGTGTCCTCCACTAATATTGGTAAAGTAAAGAATGCTATGAAAAATTGTCTTTATTGTTTAACCTTATGATCTCTTCTTAAAAAAAATACAAAAAAATACTCTGCTCTCATGGATATCAAACAATTCCAAACACATTACAGGTTTATCCCCAAAAAATGTTAAAATGTTTTTAGTACACCTGGGTTACTAGGAGCAGGAAATTATTGAACCATGACTTCCTGTTTCACAAGGGTATAAATATTAGGTAACACATAGGCCTAATTCTCTCATTAATCACAATGTGTAAGACCAAGGAATATAGTTGTGATGTGTAGCAAAAGGTTATTGAGCTTTACAAAATGGGAAGTGGCTATAAGAAAATAGAGAAAACATTGCCCATTTCTATCATCATGGCAATAATTAGGAGGTTCCAGTTAACTGGAAATTTTATGAATCAACCTGTGTGTCTATATCGTCTCAACGTACTGTGAAGAGGATGTTGGAGTGGCCAACAATCTCCAAGGATTACAGCCCCCTGGCCACTTTCCATCTATGTGCCACTTTCCATCTAAGAGCCGATGTATAGGAGTTTACCAAGGGAGGGCAACAAGGAAGGACAAATAGGAACTTGGAGGCTCCGTGCAATCAATACTCCACTGAACCATCATCAAGTGCTGCCTAATATTTATTGTGTGCTCCATTGCCATTCCATTTCCATTACCATCTTTCTCCAATTACCATGTTCACAATTCTCTTTTCTCTTCTCACTTTCCTCTATTATTAGTAGAACAGTTCCAACCACCAGCACCTTCACGCTATTTCTGAATTGTTTCCTCATTGCTTTCTTCTCCCTCTCTCTCATCCTAGGCACTTTTTGGCTCCACCTCCCCTCACTACCAGTAATCTCTCTACTCACACACGTCCTATTCCCACCTTCTCTCACTCTCTCTTCTTTTAGGAGCTGGGGATATTTCCCAAAGCTTGGTCCTCCTTTGTTGTCCTATTCCCACTCAACATTTCTTTCTTGACCCCTTCCCCTCTTTCTCTCCTCTGCTGTTCCTTCTGTCATCCTTGGGGACTTCAACATCCTAATAGGCACCCCTTTGAGTCTCATGACTTATTTCTATTATCCTCCTCTTTTGAGCTCACACAATATATTAATGATGATGGTGACACCCTGGACTTTATTTTTTCTAGCGTGTGCTCTCTCACTAACCTAATTCCCCTTTCCCCCTCTCTGACCACCACTTCCTTTCCTGCTCTCTAATCTTGCCTCCTACTCCCTCCCTTGCACCCCAATTTCACCTAACCAGGGACCTTAGCTCTATTAACCTTCAGGAAATTCTGAACCAATTTATTCCCTCTCTTCTGTCTCAAACATATTGTACCCTAACAATGTTACCCCTCTCTCTATAACTCCACCCTCACATCTGCTCTTGAGGATGTAGCCCCAGTTACTAATCCCTCTGTGACGTTAAAGTTTCCAACCCTGGCACACAGCTGGAACACGTTGTTCCCGCACTGCTAAGTAGTTGGTGGAAGTCTCATTCCACTGACTTTCTGCACTATAAATTAATACTATGTTCCTACTACTCTGCTGTCAACCTTGCTAAGGAAACCTACTTCACCTCCCTCATCTCCTCCCTGTCTCATAACCCTAAACGACTCTTTAGTACTTTCAATTCCCCTTTTCGACCTTCCCTACATTATAGCAATTCTCTGCTGTCATTGAAGAGGAGACACATGGTCTCCTTCTTTCCTCTTGCCCAACCACATGTCCCATCTTACCCACTCTCTTTCATCTACTCTTAACCCTACTCTAGCTCACATATTCAACCTCTCCCTCTCTACTGGATCTGTCCCATCCCCTTTTAAGCAAATACTCCAATCTTTACAGAGCCCTCCCTGGACCCAACTGATCTGCCCAATTACCCTCCCATCTCTTTACTTCCTCTCGCCTCCTTGAAAGCTTCTTGAAATAATTATTTATACAATTAACTAAGTTTCCTGATTCCAACTCCTTACTTGACCCTCTTCAATCTGGTTTTCATCCTCAAGACTCTACTGCGACCGACCTTACTAAAAATACTCATGACCTACTCACTGCTATATCCAAAAGCCACTACATGCTATTCCTACTGAACCTTTCTACTGCTTTCAACAATGTGGAGCACCCTCTTCTCCTTCAAACTCTTCACACTCTTGGTCTCGTAACACTGCTCTCTCCTGGTTCATTTCTACCTCTCTGATCGTACATTCAGTGTCAGTGTCTCCAGTAACGCTTCTCCTCCCCTCTCCCGTTCAGTCAAGATACCCCAAGGCTCAGTTCTAGGAGCCCTTCTGTTCTCTCTTTACACTACCCCACTTGGCAAACTAATCTCATCCTTTGTTTTACAATGCCACCTGTGTGCTGATGACACCCTGATCTATCTATCTTCTCCTGATCTCTCTCTCTCTCTCTTTGTCTTAGATCATGTAACTAACTGCCTTGCACCTGTCTCTACCTAAATGTCTGCACATTTCCTTAAACTCAATCTCCAAGCTCTATGTTGGATGACCTACCCGTGTGACTTTCGGTATTGCTGCCCCAGGGCCCTCTATTGCTGTGTCTCTCTCTTTCCCCCTCCTTTCCACAGTTTCCTTCCCCCATCTCCTTTTTCTCTTTTATCCTTTCCCCTCTTTCTTCTACTATTCCCCTCGCCCCCCCCCCCCGCTTCTACCCTTTTCCCCTTCTTTTTTGGCCATGGGCTGTGCTGACATCTCTATGGTAATATTTATTTATTATTTTGTTTTATCTTAACATACTTACTGAGTGCTGCAAATGTCACCGTTATCAAATTGATGTGTAATGATGTGGATATGCCTCTTTTTAATGCCTCTGTGTTCTCTTTATGTTTGGATTCCCCATTTTTTCTCTTCTGTACCCCTTATAAAATCCATAATCAATAAACATTGATTTACCAAAAAATCACATTCAGAATAGTCTGGCTAATTCTTCATTGTAATAGCAACATCTAGTGGTCACTAGGTAATCCAACATTGAAAATATTTTTTTCTATAATAGCGGCATCTAGCGGTCAGCGGGTAAATCCAGCATTGGACCACAAGCGGTAAAATATTTTGACGGTTATATTCCAACATAGGACCGCAAAGGGTTAAACAATAAAGACATTTTTACAGCATTCTTTGCTCATATTTACCAAGGGTACCAATATTAGTGGTGGACACTATTTAACTTTTCATCAAAACAGTATTTTAAATGAACTAGTATGTTAGGTAGTGTGTATAACCTGCTTAGCAGCTAAAACCTCTAAATATACTATATAGCTCTAGAAGCCACACTGTTCCTGTAGAAAAGCACCAGAAGAAACCAGACAGAATGCATGTTTACAGTACTGCCCTACAGTGTATAGGTAATAAACTTGCCCACTTGTGTCAACTACACATTCACCTCTCCTTAAAACACAAAAGAAGTGGGTGGCCAGTGGGGCAGCACAGGAATGTTCAGCCATAAGCAGCACAGGGTGGACTCATCTGCAACAAGGAAATGTCCATGTGGATGCCAGAAAAATGACACAAAAAAATTGTTAACACAAAGAGAGCTTGAATCTGCTCCACCTCACACGTCTGTACTGTGGTAGTAGGTACCATGGGCTTGTGTCAATGTATTGTTGTCAATGTTTTTTCCAGTTGAACTCTTCCTGTATCACATGTCTTTTGATATGTTAATGAGGGCACACCTACAGTGATTTAATATGCCTGTTGAATGCAAAATCTTAGTTCAGTCTCTCTCTGCCCACCATCCTGCATGGATGGGGTAATCGGTAGTGTGCTGGGTTATGTTGGACCTTTAGGTTGCAGGTTAGTCTTGGAAAGTGTTGCATTGTATGTTGGGCTGTCACTCATTTATTGTATGTTACTGTGTTTTTGTCTCTTATTAAATATCTGTTAAAGTAGACGAACAGTACTTATAACAAAATCAAATAATTAACAATAAGTGTAAAGTAAAGTGCAACTTATAACACACCTTGTGAAAAAAACACTTTAAATTTCCACTAAAATAATACAAATAACAATAAACATAAAAGGTGTAAGCGCACATGCCCCAATACACAACCTTAGAGTAAATCTGTATATATACCGTATTTGCTCGATTATAAGACGAGGTTTTTTTCAGAGCAAATGCTCTGAAAAATACCCCTCGTCTTCTAATCGGGGTCGTCTTCTAATCAGACCTCAAATAGAGTCTGATTAGGAGACTAAGATCCAGATCCCCCGCACCGCTGCAGGGGACCTGGATCCTCCTGTCTCACCCCCCCATCATACACACACTTACCGGTGCTTCCTGCTGTATTGCCGGGGCAGCGGGTTGACGTCTACGCGATCCGCGTAGACAACGTCCGCTGCAGCCGGAAGGAGGTGTGGCTAGCAGCGGGGGTTGTCTGCGTCCGTCGCGCAAACCTTCCCCGACTGTCAGAGATCAGAGTTCCCCGCACCGGTGCGGGGAACTCTGATCTCTGACAGCCGGGGAAAGTATACGCGACGGACGGATACAAACCCCCGCTGCCAACTCCACCTCCTTCCGGCTGCAGCAGAAGGCGACGTCAACCCGCTGCCCCGGCTGGAAGCACCGGTAAGAGAGGGCTGAGAGGGGAGGGGAGGGGAGAGTGTGTGTGTGTGTGTTAAATGGGGGCATAGGGCATTTCTGGAGTGGCGTTAAGGGGGCATTTAATAGAGCACTCTGCCTCCTGAAATGCCTTATACCTCCCTATATGCCACTCTGCCCCATAATATGCATTTTAACCCCCTAAATGCCAGAGTGGCATATAGGGGTATAAGGCATTTCTGGAGGCAGAGTGGCACATAGGGGGTCAAAAGGCATACCATGGGGCACAGTGGCATATAGAGGGTTAAAAGGCATATCATGGGCCACAGTGCCATATTGGAGTGGCAAGCCTGGGGGCAGATGTGCGTAACTGGGGGACAGGTTGGAAAATACAAGAAATAAAAACAAAAAAAATATTTTCTCAATCATAGCTTTTATTAAAAAAAATAGTTTACATGAATTAACATTTACTGGTAAAACTTTTTTCCTTTAGGGTCGTCTTATATTCAGGCTTTTTCTTTTTTTCCTAAGTTAATATTCAGATTTTGGGGGGTCGTCTTATAATCAGGGTCGTCTTATAATCGAGCAAATACGGTACTTGCATAAAATGAGGTAAAGACCTCTCTTTTAGCCCTGTAAATTGAGACACAGAGAGATCATAGTGTAACCCATAAATGCAGTAATGATTGTAATGGGGTATAGAATAGACTCACATGGGATAGAGCCGTGAATAGGCTCTATATAAACAGCTCCGGGTGCCCACTTGGGGTGTAAATGAAAGGATGCCTTCCTTCTGAACCCACTCCAGGTAGTAAAAGGATCCACACAGTTCTTTTCCTTCTGGATTCTTTTATTGTGTTTTTATTTCTTTTATTGTATTTTTATATTTGGTTTAAACACCACACACTCCACTGTAAGTCCACTGGGGTAGCTGATGTAATCATTTAGTGTGTGTGGGCCCCCCTCCTGTCCTGTAGTGGGGGGGCAGGTGTTGTAGTGTGGAGTACAGGGGCTGTAGGTAGGGGGACAGGGCTTGTAGTGGGGGGGACAGACAGGGGCTTGTAGTGGGGGGGACAGGGGGCTTGTAGTGGAGGGCCCACTAGCCCTGTTCCCCCCGCTACTAGCCTCTATTCCCCCCACTACAGCCACTGCCCCCCCACTGTGATCCAAGGTCTTCTTGAGGCAGACCCTGGGACGGCGGAGGATGTAGAGAGCCTTGTTGTGAGGCTATTTAATGATCTCCTGGGGCAACCATTGGATACCGTGCTTCATCTAGATAGAACCCATAGGCCCCCCCCCCACGAGAGGTGATATGCTGCGTGACGGCCTACAGGATCAAGGTGACTATCATGCAGAGGGCGAGAGAGGTGGGATCCTGGATATTTGAGGCTCATGCCATCACCTTCTTCCAGGATCTATCTGACCTTACCTTCCAGGCCCGCAGAGCACTTCGTCCACTGACCCTGGAGCTGCTACAAAGAGGTTTACAATATTTTTGGGGCTACACCTTCAATATCACTACAATCTTACTGCCTTCCTTCGGGACCTAGGTGTTCCTGATGTACCCATTGAGGATTGGCGCTTACCAGACATGCAGCAGAATTGCGGAGTTGTTCCCCATGTGCAGAGGACCATGAGGTGTGATGGAAAGTCATCTTTTCGGCCCCTTACAGTGTCATGAGGGGAACAGTGATGCCTCTGGAGTGGCCGCAGTCGTCGCAGCTGAGGAGTGATTGCATGCGGTACTAGGGGATGCTTTGGCTTTCCTGTCAGGGGGTTGAGTGATTGAGGACCTTAATGGTTCAGAGATGTGGCAGCCCCTGGCTTTGCTCCGGATCTCTGCACTTTTTGTTCCTTGTGCAGCCCTATGCTCCCTGTCCGCAGACTACCATTCTCTCTATTTGTTGGGGTGCTATACTTACGTACCCCGTACTCCTTGGGCTGTGATGTGGGTCTGCAGTGTTTTCTGAGCTGCCAGTCGAGACTACGGAGCTATGCATGTACTCACGTGCGGACATTCTTTGTGACTACCATATGGACATATATCTTTAATTTTTCTTTGCTTTTTTGGGTGGTGGGAGGGTTGTGTTGGGTATGGGAGGGAAGTGGTTTGTTTGTTTATTTCTTCTATGGAAGACCATCCTGGTTACCCTTCAATTGCTATTATTTCGATTAAAGGTAGTTTTGCTTTTCTATGCCCCGTTTTTTTTTGGTTGGGGTGTGGGGGGAATTGGGTTTGGAAAGGCGAGGGGGTGGGTCCCGGGGGGGGGGAGTATTTCAATTGCCAGTCCTGCGCTCTATTCCATATGCTTTGGTGATATGCGCATATAGCACTGATGTCTGGGGCGGGATCTCTTTCCTTGCACTTCGGGGAGGGTGTACCTTGGTGGGTCGTGCGGGTGCTCGGTCGGTGGTGAGGGAGGTGATGGCGGGTCTGAGAGATTATTTGTGCTAGGTTTGGCGCCCCCCCCTTTTTTTTTCCTTCTTTCCTCTCGATATATGTTCCATATAATGGGCTTATTGGGATTTCATTCCTGCTAGGTTGCCTGGCGCATTCAGTTCAGAGTTTGAAAGTTATTGGGTTAACGGTTTGGTCTTTCTTGGCTGCTATTCGCCGCCTACCGTAGGGGGTGGCCATACTGATTTCTAAGCATTTTCCGTTGTCTGAAGTTACCCATTTGACTGATACTGAAGGTAGATTTCTCTTTGTTAAGGGGAAGGTGGCGGGTGCTATGTAAACATTTGCTAATGTATATGTCCCTAACGTTAAGCAACATGTTTGGCTCTCCAGGGCACTGCGGCGCTTATGCGATTTTCAGGAGGGGATCCTTATTTTTGGGGGAGACCTTAACGTTGCTCTGAATTCCAAATTAGACTCCAAATTAGACTTCTACTGGAGTGTCCCAGATCCCTGCTCCTGTGTCGAGGAAGATCCAAGCCATGTTGACAGAGGCGCAGTTAGTTGATTCTTGTAGGGCTATGCACCCCACATATAGGGGTTTTAGCTTCTTCTCGGTCCCTCATAGATGGTACTCTCGTATTGATTATTTGTTTCTTCCCCATTATCATTTGTCATGTTTGGCGAGTGCCAACTATGGTTCCATCGCTTGGTCTGATCATGCCCCCCTGATATTACCTTCAATCCCTGATGACTAGGCCTACACAGACTACGTTGTGCTTAAATGAGTCGCTGATTTCCGACCCTCAGGTTATGGAGTCCATGGGTACAGTCCTCCGGGACTACTTTTCCGTGAACTTGACACCAGGGATGCCCCTCCCTATGGTTTGGGAGGTGCATAAATGTGCAGTTTGAGGTCATCTGATCAAGTTGGGATCGGAGAGGAAGAAGGCTCACACTTAAGTTAAGTGATATATACGCTAAGATAGAGAGCAAAATGAACTTGTCGAAATCTGAGATAATGAATATTTCTCTCCCGGGGCCCTGTACATTCATTACTTGATTGTTCTGGTTACCTGCTATATCCTTTTAACTTATTGCTGGACACTTGTTTTTTGGATTCTACGGACTTTGACCTCGGCTTGATTATATACGGACTTTGCTGATTCTCTCTACCTCTGACCACGGATTGCTTTACGGTACTGTTTTTTGTCTATTCCATTTGCTTCAGTGAATAAACTAATTGCTGTTGCATTATCTACTGGTTTCGTGTCTACTGCTCCACCTGGTGTCTTTCTGCGGCGTGCTCCAACCCCACAAAGCTTACATAACAATCAAGTCACTATGGAGCCTGCAGGAGTCACTGACGCTATCATGGCACTGACGCAGCAGATAGCAGCCCTGGCCCACACTATGCAAGGGATGCAAAAAAAACAACAGGCGTTACAAGCACAGGTACAAGCATTATAAGCGGCTCCTCCAGCTGAATTACCCGTTCCTGCACCAGCTGTACCTCCACCCATTGGAGACACTATGGCCGCTCAAGCACCTGAACCCCAAGTAGCTCTACCTGACCGTTTCTCTGGGGATCGCTCCAAATACAGAGCTTTCATCAATACTTGTGAGCTGTCAATCATTGGATGCCTTATATGAGGACCCACACAGGACTGCAACAGCAGAGACCACCATAAGAACTCTCAAACAAGGACGGAGGGCTTTGGAGGAATACATAGCTGAATTGAGTGACGGTTGAAACCCAATGGAACGAACCTGCTCTGGTGAGCCTGGGTCTTTCTGAAATCCTTAAAGATGAACTGGCTAGAGTTGGCATACCAGAGGCTCTTGAAGGTCTAATCCAACTGGTAACCCAGATGGACAGATGATTTAGAGACTGACGCCTAGAACGCTCCAGTACTTCAGGTCATCCTCCCCGCTCTGTTCCTGCTAGCCACTCCACTCCAACATCCACTCCGGAAACAACCAAAGAACCTATGTTAACAGGAATGGCTCGTGGTCCACTGTCATCAGCTGAAAAGGAAAGAAGGAGGAACGCTAACCTCTGCCTCTACTGCGGCGGTCCGGGTCACACAGCATACAATTGCCCTGTACTACCCTTCAGAGGTAAGCGTATTCCACCACCGTCTCCTGCGTTTTTTGGGGGTCTGGCTACTCACTTGTCTATCCCTGTCTTCTTACAGTGGGAAGGAAAAAACATACCGCATAATGCTATCATTGATTCCAGAGCAAGTGGAAGCTTCATGGATCTCACACTGGCCTGAGCACTGGACATTCCAACCCAAACCAAGAAACAACCACTAACCATCCGTCTAGTAGACGGAAGCTCCATACAGTCGGCTCCGGTCACCAAGGAAACCATACCCATTTCCCTCACTGTTGGGACTGGACATCAAGAGACACTTTGTTTCAATCTAGCGCAATCATCCATGTTCCCTGTTGTTTTGGGTTTCCACATTGACTTGCCTCGTTCCACATTGACTTGCCTCGTTCTTCTACGGTTCCTCTTGCTGTCAATCGGCTCCAACTCAACAGGGCTTCCACACCCTACAGAACCACTTACAAAAGGCACAACTAATGTTGCTGGTTGCTGCATGACTGTGTTGTTTTATTTAAATTAAATTACTTTTTTAAACTTCTGTAGTACAGAGCCAATCTTATTGTAATATTTAATGTATGTCTATTAATTAATTCCATTTACTTAATGTATAGTCTAGTAAGCTGGGATTTAATGCCACTGTTTAATTTGCAGGTTATTCTAAATTATGATTTGGATATGACCTCAATGCCAACTGAACTCCCTCCCACATTGATTTTATATGATTCATTTATTGCCAATTTTACTTGAATAGGTATATAATGGGACATATATGTTTCTTTTCTGGCTTATTGGAAAATATTTTTTGTGTTTTGTCATTTTAATGTAGGTATATGTGTGCGTATATAGAGGACCCGTTTATGAATTTGGTAATATAATCTGCACCATAATAACTGGCTGGTGCTAAAGTATGCTAATTATGTGGGTTAGGTAGACTGGCTGAAGCTTTGGGGGAGTGGGTGTGGTAATTATTTAAGTAAGTATGTGCTTTAAAGTGTCCCTGGAAATTGTTTTCAAATGTTGGCAACTATGCTTTTATGTCCTAATTTATCTTTCTCACCAATTATTTGTCCACCACATACTGGTTTATCCATGTTGCCTGAATTTTCTGATCAGACAGCTATCATTCAAGAAGTGTCTTCAAAATACCCAGAGCACCCTAACCATGCTTTAACAGCACAGCTGGCTAATAAACAAGGGAGAAAAGTACTCTAGATCAGGTCCAGAGCATTGAATTTCATAGAATTACCGTATTTGCTCGATTATAAGACAAGGTTTTTTCCAGAGCAAATGCTCTGAAAAATACCCCTCGTCTTATAATCGAGGTCGTCTTCTAATCAGACCTCATTCTGCTGGGGCCATGCGGCTTACCGGGCCAGAGAAGTTGCTTGCACAGCCGGGCCCCTGCAGAAGTCTGCGAGTGGGAGATCTGCAGTTCAGGTAAGGGGGTGGGGGAGGGTTTTTGGGTAAGTATGTGTGATTAATGGAATTAATGATTATTTAAATGTTTGTGAATGAGTGTGTGTGTGATAGCATGGATGTGTAAGGGGGGTGGTGGTGGTAGCATGGCATAGGGAGGCTGTAATCACACTACTATCATCCCCAGGTTCCAGCATGTACTGGCTGCCTTGGCTTGATAGGAGTGTGATTGCTGTTAGCAGTTATATATATATATATATATACCTCCAGAAATGCATTTTAACCCCCTATATGCCACTCAGCCCCATGATATGCCTTTTAACCCCCTATATGCCAGAGTGGCATATAGGGGTATGAGGCATATCATGGGGCACAGTGGCATATAGGAGGGTATAAGACATTTCTGGAGGCAGAGTGGCATATAGAGGGTTAAAAGGCACATCATGGGGCAGAGTGGCAAATAGGGGGGTATAAGGCATTTCTGGGGGCAGAGTGGCAAGCCTGGGGGCAGATGTGCATAACTGGGGGGGGGCAGGTTGGCAAATAAAAGGAAATAAAAAAATATATATATTTTTCTCAATCATAGCTTTTATTAAATATGAAAATTAGTTTACATGAATTAATATTTACTAGTAAAACTTTTTTCCTATAGGGTAGTCTTATATTCAGGCTTTTAGTTTTTTTCCTAAATTAATATTTTGATTTTGGGGGGTCGTCTTATAATCGAGCAAATACGGTACATTGATTTATTAATTGGCTAACAAAGTATCACTTAAGCTGGTGACGGCGGGACATTTGGCTCAGCAGAATTGATTTTGTGTCTTTTGGGTTACATGGTGTTCACTCTGGAGGTCAAACCTTGTGCCAGCTTTTATACGTGCCCTACCCCAGTGTGACGGACCGACCAGGGACCTCAGGTTGTCCCTCTCCGCCAAGAGAGACTTCTCCCTTCAGGACAATAATTCCCCACAATCCGTAGGCCATATCCCCAAGCAAAGTAAAGGGATATCGCTATCCAGTACCCAAATAAAAGGCAAGACTAGTCTTTAGGTACAACAAGAGGAGAACTGATTTATTTTACATACAGACGGCTGGATATAGCCAGCAAAACACACATTAACATAAAACAAGATATTGGGATACAAACCGCCCCCTTAATCTGCTTCCCAGAAACAACAGGGGCAGTAAAGGGATTAACAATACAAAAGGACACAGACACCACTAAAATTAGATTATCTCCCAGACCTTGTGCTGTGTGTAAACGGTTAGGAAAATAAGACAATAAAATACATTTTTATTAATAACACACAAAATAATAACATTAACTGAGGGGTAGGGTGACTCTAGAAACCGTCACAGTCCGAAAATGAAGGAACCCCAAATCTGTTTCCGAGCTCCACAGTCTTTAGAGTCGCTTATGATTTGGATAATGTGGCACTCCTTACCAGGGCCCATAGTCTGTAGGCTGGCACTCAGTCCCCTCCATGAGCCCATGGCACGGAGGCTTCCGTGACATTTCTCCCCCTTCGCAAAGAGACTAACACAGGAGGAGACCCCACACAGGTTGACTCTGAAGTTAGTCAGTCCATCCTGTCCCAACTGGTCCCCTAGCCCAATTGCCCCTACAAGTGCAGTGCTCACCCGGCCAAACTCTGCCTCTCCCGATAAACATACCAGCCGCTGGAGAGAAGTGCCGACTGCCCCTTCTCCCTGGAGTGTACTCAACCGCTGCGGAGTGATGCCACTTGCATCCCCTCCCTGGTGATCCTGCTGGAGGGATGGGCCGGCTGCACATATTCTCAGGCACTTGCTCAGCTGCTGAAGAGTGACGGTGCCTGCGTCCCCTCCCTGGTGCTCTTGTTGCCACTGGGGAGGGTGGAAAGGTTCCTCCGCTCCCGGACTTGTGAGCTGCCGCTGGGGAGACTTGCCGGCTGCGCCATCTCCCATGCACTCACTCAGCCGATGGGGAGTGATGCCGCCTGCATCCCCTCCCTGGTGCTCCTGCTGCGCCGTCTCCCAGGCCATCTGACAGCCGCTGGCGAGGGAAGACGATATCCTCAGCTCCCTCAATTGGGATCTGCCGCTGGGGAGGGAGGACAGGTTCCTCCGCTGCCGGACTTGTGAGCTGCCGCTGGGGAGACTGGCCGGCAGCGCCATCTTTGGTGTACCATGGCACGGAGGCTTCTGTGACACCCAGGCTCCAATTTCTGGAAGCAAAATCCTTGAGATTTGTCCCAATCCATTTCCCTCAGTCAAAGACTTGTTGGTGGTAAGATATTGCAGCTCACAGTACATACGTCTTTGCCCTCTCAATGTAGACACCAGTCTGACAGGTTGAGGGACCTTTCCCTCATAGAGTTGTCAGGGGATGTGGTCATTTTACAAAGTCAACTATACATCAAACTGCTGAACTAAATGAAACATTCATAGCTCTTTCTTCTTGATCTATAGTTACATAGTTACATAGGCTGAAAAAAGACATGCGTCCATCAAGTTCAGCCTTTCCTATATTTGTTAATTTGTTGCTGTTGATCCAAAAGAAGGATTTATTTCAGGGTTGACTGCCATTGTCTATTTAAATTACAAGGGACAACGTATCCAATATTAAGCAGAGGTGAGGGTCCTACAGATTCTGGCAAATTACATATCATGGTTAGAATGTATTTTCCTGGTATTGTATTTTATTCCAGTGTAGATTTGATAAGCTATCAGTAGGTACATCCAGATCAATGTGCACTTCATCCTGAGGTGTTAGATCTTCTAAAAAGGGGAAAACATGCAAAAAAAAAACAAACAAAAACAAACAAATATATATATATATATATATATATATAGTGACATTCATGTAGGATTGGTGGTGGAAGGGAGGTATGTTTCTCCTAGATTCCTTTCCTATGTGAAGTAACACCGGTGATTAATTTAGGTGAATGAGAGGGTGGATATAAAAGGAGAGCCAGCCTCTCTGGCTGAGGACACAGAAAGCCTGTCTGTGGGAGAGACATGCAAGTAAAGTTTGCTGGACGTATTGTGTTAAGTTGGCAGAGAGAAGCTCTCCAGCTGGTAGTGAGGGACATCCCTTGTATAGTAAGTGCCGGACAGGCAAGGTATTTCTTTTGTCTTTGCAACCTTTCTAATAAACCTGACCCTGTGTCAGATTGCACAAACTTACTGCTGTTTGCCTGGTTTGAATGAAGATGGGCACTTGTCCCTTGACCTCAGCGAGGGGCGATCCCTGACCTATCTCACAATTGGTCGCTAGGCGCAACTGTTGTCTGTAAAGATCGCGGAGCGATAAAGAGGAGTCGTTGCCAGGAGCAACCGACCGGGGTGAAGCAACACGTTTAAGCGTCATAAAATGGATGACGTGGTGAGTGCCTGGTGCGATCGGCTGCTGCTCAGCTGGAGGCTACCAGAGAGCAACAGCGCACAAATGCAGCTCAGCAGGAGGCTAATATACACTTGCAAGAAGCAAACCACCTGTTGGCAGCCCAGCTGGTTGCATTAACCGAGGCCACAAATAAGGACCGCCAGACGCTGCAGGAGGTGGTACAGGGTGTGGTAAATCTGCCAAACATGCCACCAGAGTCCCCGCACAGGGTTATCCATGTGAGCCACTATTTGCAAAAGATCACCCCAGAGGATGATGTGGAGGCGTTCCTTGCAACGTTTGAAAGGACAGCTATGCAAGAAGCGTGGCCCAGGGCACGTTGGGCAGGCTTGGTGGCCCCATTCCTTGTAGGGGAAGCACAAAAGGCTTATTTTGATCTTGAACCGGAGGCAGCCAAAGACTTTGATAAACTCAAAGCAGAGATCCTTGCTCGTTTTGGTGTCACTTTAGCTGTCAGAGCTCAGAGAGTACACCAGTGGGCATACAATGTGGATAAGCCACCGCGTTCCCAGATGTTTGACCTCGTCCATCTGACCAGGAAGTGGCTACAACCAGATGTTTTATCAGCACCTGAGGTGGTGCAACGTGTCGTCATGGACCGATACCTAAGGGCTCTACCCCCAGCATTAAGAAAGTGGGTAAGCCACGGAGATGCTAAAACAGCAGACCAGCTTGTGGATCTTGTGGAACGGTATTCTGCCGCTGGCGAGCTGTTGAGTAGCACCCAGCACCGGCGCTCAACCGTCCGGATGGCAAGAGTTCCTGGTAAGACTGTTCCGGGGTTTATGGGAGCTGGGAAGAATGTAAAGACTTTCCGTGAGAAGGACGAGACTGTGGGCTCAGGAAAGCCTAAAATGCAGGATTATGGACAAAGCAGAGATATCATAAGATGTTTTCGTTGCCATGAGTTGGGTCATATTGCTATGAACTGTCCTGTGACTGTTGAACCTATGCAGTGTGATGCAGCCTTTTTGAAGAAACGTATGTCTATGTTTGCTCAAGTAGTGTGTACTGCTACAAGCTCAGAAGGTTCTAACAGACACCTGTACGAGCTGACAGTGGATGATAAAAAGGTGGTGGCTTTGTTAGACTCCAGGAGTGTAGTAAGTCTGATAAAGGCCAACCTCATAGGTTCTTCTAACAGGCAACCAGACACTTTCACAGTAACTTGTGTACACGGGGATACTTGTGAGTACCAAACTGCTGTAGCTTTTATTTCAACTCCCTATGGTTCCGTGTGTCACAAGGTGGGGATAGTCCCCGGCTTAATGCATGAGGTTATTCTTGGAAGGGACTTTCCTTATTTTTGGAAATTATGGGAGAACAATCTTGTGATTAAACATGGTGCCCCTGATAGGCCTCCTGTCAGGATCCACTCTCTGCTGCCTGAACCATGGCTGAATTATACTTCAGGCTAATACTTCAGTTACCACTGGAGTGACTAGAGCCTGATTATCAGGTACAGCTGCGCCTCATGAACTTAGTGAAGCCCTGCCTTTAAAAGACCTGCCCTGCCCTTCAGACAGGGCCTTGACATTGAAGTTGTAGGACTGCCTTGCTCTGAGCCGCTGCCTGTACCTGAGCTTGTCCCTGCCCGTCCCTGCCTGTGCCCGAGCCTGAACCCGTGCCCGAGCCTGAACCCGTGCCCGAGCCGGTACTCGTGCACGATCCAGTACCCGAGCATAAGCCTGTACTCGTGCATGAACCTGTACATGTGCCTGGCCCGGTAGTACTCCGTTCCCGTCCGCCCTGCCAGTGGGCCTCCGTTCCCATCCGCCCTGCCAGTGGGCCTCGCCTGTGCCTGAACCTGTACCTGGACCTGTACTTAAACCTGCCTGTGGGCTTACCTGCCAGTGGGCCCGCACCCGAGCCTGTACCTGTGCCTGAACCTGCCTGTGGGCTTACCTGCCAGTGGGCCCACCCCCGAGCCTGTACCTGTACCTGCACCCGAGCCTGTACCTGTACCTGCACCCGAGCCTGTACCTGCACCTGCACCCGAGCCTGTACCTGCACCTGCACCCGAGCCTGTACCTGCACCTGCACCTGAGCCTGTACCTGTACCTGCACCCGAGCCTGTACCTGTACCTGCACCTGCACCCGAGCCTGTACCTGCCTCAGCTCCCGTCTCTCTGCCTCAGCTCCCGAGCCTGTACCTTCCTCTGCTCCCGTCTCTCTGCCTCAGCTCCCGTCCTTTCCAGTTCTGCAACGGAGGATGTAGTTGGGGTGTCGGCAGAAAGGCCCCTATCCTTTCCCTTTACTGTTATGACAGGGGACTTGGAAGAACCACTGTCAGAGACAGAAACTCAAGGGGTCTCACAACCATGTATATCTGATTTAGAGGTCAGAAAAGACGACTTTCAAAGTGAGCAGGGACCCTACACTGGTTCAAGCCAGAGAAAACGTAGAAATAGTGAATGGGGTACATGTGGAGCCTGGAGCTAGGCTTGCTTTTCCATATATGGTCCTGGAAAATGATTTACTATACCAAGTTGATAAAAAAGGGGAGGATACCGTACAGCAGCTAGTGGTTCCAAAGGCCTATAGGAGGACAGTTTTAGATCTGGCACATGAGCACATTGTGGAGGGCCATTTGGGGATCCAGAAAACTACAGAGAGAATATTGCTAAAATTCTGCTGGCCTGGCATGCATCGTGATATAAAAGAGTATTGTGAATCATGCCCAGAGTGTCAGATGTATGCACCTATGCCTCATTTCCGTAGCCCCTTAGTTCCCTTACCGATAATTGAAGTACCATTTGAACGGATTGGGATGGATTTGGTTGGTCCCCTGATAAGGTCAGCCCGTGGTCACCAACATATTTCAGTCATAATGTACTATGCTACACGCTATCCAGAGGCAATACGCTATCCAGAGCGCAATACGTCGTCTAAGACCATTGCAAAGGAGTTGGTTCAGGTTTTCAGTAGGGTGGGCATTCCAAAAGAAATACTTACAGATCAAGGAACCCCCTTCATGTCTAACATGTTGAAGGAACTTTGTAAATTGTTTAAGGTGTCTCAACTACGTACCTCAGTCTATCACCCTCAGACTGATGGCTTAGTGGAGAGATTTAATAAGACTCTTAAGCAGATGTTAAAGAAAGTAGTGGACAAAGACGGGAAAAATTGGGACTTTTTGCTTCCATATCTAATGTTTGCGGTAAGGGAAGTGCCTCAGTCATCTACAGGGTACATTACAAGTTCCTAGCTAAATGGCAGGGTCCCTTCACTATCATAGAAAGAGTAGGTGAAGTGAATTATAAAGTACACCAACCAGGTAAAAGAAAACCTGAGCAGCTATACCATGTGAATCTGCTCAAGGCTTGGAAAGACAGGCAAGCTCTGGCTATGACAGGTGTTTTTTCAGCGTGTGATGGCTCCATAATACCAAATGTTAATATAGCCGAGTCTCTGTCTGACAGACAGAAGAAAGAGGCTAGACAATTGGTGTTTCATAATAAAGATTTATTTTCTGAACAACCAGGGCAGACCCCACTCATAAAGCATGACATCATAACGGATCCTGGAATAAAGGTACATGTAAGGCCCTATAGAATCCCTGAGGCTAGACGAGAGGCAGTGTCTAAGGAGGTAAAGGAGATGCTGGAATTGGGGGTAATCGAAGAGTCCCATAGTGAGTGGTCCAGCCCAATTGTGTTAATTCCGAAACCGGACGGTACTATAAGATTCTGTAACGACTTTAGGAAGTTAAACTCGGTGTCTAAATTTGATGCATATCCTATGCCACGGGTGGATGAGCTCATAGACTGACTGGGAACAGCTCGCTACATCACAACATTAGATTTGACAAAAGGTTATTGGCAGATTCCCCTGACTGACATTGCCAAAGAAAAGACAGCATTTTCCACACCTGACGGTTTGTTTCAATATGTTAATATGCCCTTTGGCCTACATGGGGCTCCTGCCACCTTCCAAAGATTGATGGATGGAGTGTTAAGACCACATAGGCAATATGCCTCTGCCTATCTTGATGATATAGTGATACATAGCTCTGACTGGGAGACACACCTATCGAAAGTTCAGGCAGTCATTGACGGTTTACTAGAAGCAGGTCTGACAGCAAACCCCAAAAATGTTGCATTGGGTTAGAAGAAGCGAAATATTTGGGTTACATAATAGGAAGAGGTATAATCAAGCCTCAGGTTGACAAACTTGAGCCAATCCAAAAGTGGCCCCAACCTGTGAATAAAAAACAGGTGAGGGCATTCCTGGTTATTACCGGTTATTATAGACGGTTCATACCCCATTTTGCGGCCATGGCGGATCCCCTGACTGATCTCACCAAGGGAAAAGACTCAATAATGATAAGGTGGAACCCTGAAGCCGAAAAAGCGTTCCAAACACTGAAATTGGCCCTTTGTTCCCAGCCGGTCTTGATCACACCTGATTTTAAAAAAGAATTTGTGGTACAGACAGATGCCTCTGAGACAGGAATAGGGGCTGTCTTGTCACAATTCAGGAATGGAGAGGAACATCCTGTGCTTTATTTAAGCAGGCAGCTGAATAAGGAATAAGCATGAGAGAAAGTATGCAATTGTGGAGAGGGAATGTTTGGCTATCAAATGGGCCCTTGAGTCCCTCAGATATTATTTGTTGGGAAGGAAGTTTAGGTTAGTCACTGACCATGCCCCTCTGAAATGGATGTACCTAAATAAGGAGAGTGACTAGATGGTTTCTAGCTCTGCAGGCCTACAATTTTACAGTGGAGCACAGGTCTGGTCGGCTGCAGGGAAATGCAGTCTTACGGTTACTGATGCTCATTCCCGGGGGCCTGAGTTGAGGGGGGGGGGGTATGTGACATTCATGTAGGATTGGTGGTGGAAGGGAGGTATGTTTCTCCTAGATTCCTTTCCTATGTGAAGTAACACCAGAGTCTTCCACCTGCTAGGTGATTCATTTAGGTGAATGAGAGGTCGGATATAAAAGGGAAGCCAGGAGGGCAGATAGCTCTCTGGCTGAGGACACAGAAAGCCTGTCTGTGGGAGAGACATGCGAGTAAAGGTTGCTGGACGTATTGTGTTAAGTTGGCAGAGAGAAGCTCTCCAGCTGGTAGTGAGGGACATCCCTTGTATAGTAAGTGCCGGACAGGCAAGGTTTTTCTTTTGTTGCTGTGTTATTTATTTTGTCTTTGCAAACTTTCTAATAAACCTGACCCTGTGTCAGATTGCACGAATTTAGTGCTGTTTGCTTGGTTTGAATGAAGACAGGACTTGTCCCTTGACCTCAGCGAGGGGCGATCCCTAACCTGTCTCACAATATATATATAAAATTTACCCAAGAATGAAAAGCATTTAATTGGCTTGCCGATAGCAAATCCTCACTCAGTAGAGCCTGAAAAAAATCTCCATCAGCATATCTGATTTGTCCAGTCCACAAACGCATTTTAGAATGAAAAGGAGAGGCAAAATCTCATCTGCACGAGGGAACCAACAAACCCAAATTATCTAAAGAAAATATGCATACGTACCTCATATACGTGCATGGGCGAAATGACAGGACCCATTGGTCCACCTCGTCAGCATCTTGCAGTTTCTGTAGAACTTCCCACTATGTGTTTCCACCTTTTTGCTGCTTCAGCAAATTCTCTGAAGCAGTTAATTAGAAGCATGTTAAGCTGTGATAATTGCAAAACTTGTTAACTTGTGTACTCTGTTCTAGTCCCCTGATAACCCTTTTCCCTTCAAATTCCAATAAATCAGGGCTCTAAATTTGATCCAGTTCTTCAGACCTCTCTCTCTCTTGAAGCCAAACTTCACATTAAGAGATCAAGGTTCTCTCATTTAGGCTCTCCTTCATGCACAGAAGCCAGTGACATCCACAGTTTACTAAATGGTCTGAAGGACTTAATGTTTTTCTGGTGCACTAAGAACCAGGTAAATATGACTGCAGACCTGCAAGATTGTAAGGGAAGAAGCTAACTTGATTCCATACTAGTAGGATCTTGGGAAGTGTAGTTAACAGTAGATAATGCTGCAGATGTTAACTGTAAATTACAAGTCCCATGATGCTCAACCAGGCAGGTGTCCACCATGACTCTGTGGGAGTTGTAAATCACAACTAACACCTGTCACATCATCTGTCGTTAACTACATTTCACATGAGGCTCAGCCAGACATACTGCTTCCATGATGCTGGCTGAGCATCATGGGAAGTGCAGTCAACAGTAAAGCTGCAGCTACAATTCCCACGATTCTCAGCCAGCCAGGTGTCATTGGAAGAGTAATCCACAACAGCAGATAGCCTCCCTTCCAGGACCCTTACACACTGTCTTTACACACACCTGCCCATAAACACACACATATACACGTACGCTGCCCTTACATACACATATACATGTACACTGCCCTTACACACACCTACCTTTACACACACACTGCTGTGACAGGGCCAGGCTAGCTGGCTCATGTGTCATATGAAGTTTAGCCGGGTCACGGAGCGCTTTTGTGTCCGGTTCCGTATACCGTGACCCGGTGATATATTATATTGTGTATTATTGTGTGACCAGCCCAGAGACTGATGTGGCTTCAGCTCCAGCCTTCAAGGAGACAATCCTGTATATAAGTTCTGTGTGTTTGTAATAAAGAGAGTTCTTCTTGGTTTGCTACGAATGGTGGTCTGGATGATCCGTGGATAGCTGAGTGCTTTCCGTATGAGGGACTGACTGGTGATTCCTCAGCCCTCAAACAGGGGTACCCAGCCTTGGGTACGGTGACCCTGTAATATTGGTTGGCAGCGGTGGGAAGAATCCCACGACTTGGGTGAAATCCAAACCACCAACTGGGACTGCAGACGAGAGACACCAAGAGAGCTCCTGGAGGTTTGTAGCAAAGGAAAGGTTACTCTGATTGCGGACTGCAGAGAGATGGACCGGCACCAGGATGGCCCAGAGGAGAGCCTCGGACTGAGTGCTCTACAAAAGAACATTCTATGGCACCTATCCCTGTACCCAGGAGGGGCTACATCGGAGCAAGTGACGGCGGTGATTAAAATGTGTCACCAGGAACTGAGCCAGAGTGGGTCTGTATCTCCCAGACTAGGGGAACAGAACACCAAAATATCATACCAGGATATCCAACCCTTCCGAGAACCAGAGGATGAGACAGACCGGGTTACAGCCGAGGTGTGTGAGCTGGAACACCAGCAATGGCAGTTAGAGTCTGCGCCTGCAGACTGGAGGGATGATTTCTCCCATCCCCACTTTGAAACGTACTGGGCACAGTACTGGACAATGTGGGATATAAGAGTTCCACTCCTGGGGGAGAACCCGTTGCCGGAGTGGGAAGACGAATTGAGGGGTCTCATATATGCAGAGCTCGACCTCCAGAGCCGCTACCAGGGATTCTCCCAGCAGTTAGCAGGTGAAGACCACAGCGACCCTCTGATGCTGTATAGCCCCGTCGACCCAGGACTGATATATGATGCCTTCCAATTTGACTCGTCCTTCGGAAGCCCCTGCCAGTACCGCAGGGATACAATCTGGGACAACCGTGCAGAAGTCCTGGTTTATGCTATTCCCCCCGAACTGGAGGCTGTTATGGATTGCCTGGTCCAAGAGGAATGGCAGCTCGAGAGGGACTATAAAGAATTGCTGCGGAGAGTGGTGCTTCAGGAGTTACAAGGAGACTGGGAGCATGGTACTACAACTTGCGGGAGTGGGACCGAGGTCCTCTTCACCTACTCCTCGGCCCCTGCCCTGGCGAGAAGAACCGAGGTCCTCGCCAGCAAAAAGAAGCGGAGGAGGAAGCCAAAAGCTCCGACCCAAGTCCTCACCAACAACCCTGGCTGCTCTACCCCGGCAGAAGAGATGACTGTCCCCACCTCCCGAGTAAGTGGCACAATTCCCCTCACCAAACCCTTATCTATGCCCGTAGAAGCCAGGGCCCCAGATTGTCCCCCTGATTTCCCGAGTGTCCTGGGAGAAGCCCGGGTCACTGCCCCAGAGGTTCCCTATGAAGTCCCCGGTGACCCGGTAGAGGCACCGTTCCCCGACCTAGCGAGGGCGCCAGAGGGGCTGCCGAGTTCCCTGGGTCCTTTCAGTAGCCTGGCGCAGGCCCTGGTTCCTATCCCTGGTTCCCCAAGTGTCCTGGTAGAAGCCCAGGTCACTGTCCCAGAGTGTTCCTCTGACTCTCCCCGTGCCCAGGCAGAGGCACCTGTCCCAGAGAGAAAGATCGAGGGTCTGCTTAACCCTCCCGGTGGTCCAGTATTGGCACCTGTCCCTGCCCCAGAGTATTCCCCTGGGTCCCCTGAGTACCCCGCAGAGCTGCTTAGCTCGCCCAATAACCTCGTAAGGGCACCCGTTCCTGTCCCAGAGTGTCCCCTAGGTCACTCCGGTGTCCCGGTAGAGGCCCCTCTTACTACCTCTACGTGTTTTCCTTGTTCCCCGAGTGCCCCTGGCCCGATCAGCAGGGCTTTCCTTCCATGCAACCGCCCTGGCCTGGCAGCTGCCCCAGACTCAGTTCCCAAGACTAGGGAGCAAGAGTCTCCACGTGCCCCTGTTACCCCGGTGAGAGGGATAACCATGTGCCCCCGGCTGAGCTGGGACCGTCCTCCAATTCACAGAGGACTACTGACTATCCTTTTGGGCGACCAGGGCCCTGGCCCACCTTCTCTGGATGCTTCTGACAAAGGGGGCCATGAACTAAGGCCTGCACCTTTTGAACTTTGTCTACTCGGACAGCCTGCAGCAGACCCGTGTGGATCTGCCTGGTCTGCCGGACCGTTGGTCAAGGGGGAGATCTGTGACAGGGCCAGGCTAGCTGGCTCATGTGTCATATGAAGTTTAGCCGGGTCACGGAGCGCTTTTGTGTCCGGTTCCGTATACCGTGACCCGGTGATATATTATATTGTGTATTATTGTGTGACCAGCCCAGAGACTGATGTGGCTTCAGCTCCAGCCTTCAAGGAGACAATCCTGTATATAAGTTCTGTGTGTTTGTAATAAAGAGAGTTCTTCTTGGTTTGCTACGAATGGTGGTCTGGATGATCCGTGGATAGCTGAGTGCTTTCCGTATGAGGGACTGACTGGTGATTCCTCAGCCCTCAAACAGGGGTACCCAGCCTTGGGTACGGTGACCCTGTAACAACTGCCCTTACACATACACTGGCCTTACACAAACCTACCTTTACACACACATATACACACACACACTGGCCTTACACACTAACTTACAGATACCTATACTGTTCTTACACACACCTGCCCATACACACACACACAAGCTTACACACACATACATACATTGCCCTTACACCCTTTTCATCCCATCTCTTACCTCTTCCTCCATCCTCCATCCTCCTTCCTCCATCCTCGCGACCTCGCTATACTGCTCCCTCATCACTAGGCGACGACTATTGATGCAGGGCGCGGGGGTTAGACATCATATCCCTGCGCTCGGCATTATTTGCCACCGCATAGTGATTACGGAGCAGTAAAGTGACAGACCTCGTGCTCCCTAATGTTGAGCTGACTAGAGGGAGATGCGGCTGTGCGCCCCCTCGCAGCTGCACCCGAGGTCAGTACCGCTCTCGTCTCACTATCCCTCTACCCCTTCAAAGGGGGACAGAGATAGGAATAGGCAGGTCAGGGTCCCAAAATCGGGACTGTCCCGCCTAAATCGACAGTTGGGGGCATGCATAGGGAAAAGCCTGATGGGGAACGGGTACAGAGAGAACTAGGAGGATAAAAGGGCACAGAGAGACCTGGGGAACGAGTAGGCACAGACAGGATTGGGCGAGAGTGCAGGGGGCACAGCGAGAGTTGCTTTTGAGCAACACATTTAATTTCAGAATAAAAAAAATAAAAAAACTCCTCCAAATCCGATCCAAAAAGGCAAGAAACTTGGTTGTCTGAAAATGAATGAGCCCAAAAAAACTTAAACAATAAATTAATCCGAAATGAGTTTGGGCCTTGAGTCTACCAAGTATGCAGGGCATTTTTATTTTTTTTTTGGGGGGGGGGTCTTCTATATTACCTCTACTGCTTTTCCATTCTGTAGAAGATACTGAATCATTCAAAGCAATTCAAAATCTTAATCTCATTTTGTGGTCAAGAGAGGAAAAGCAAGTAATGGCTTCAAGAGAAACCCATATGCTCCCAGTAAAGATGCTGTCACCTCCCTTGGAACATTTTCTGAAATAATAAATGAGCCTAGACAGCTTAAAAAAATATGTTTTTAACAGGCAAATGGTTCCTTGTATCCTTTTTTCGATGGTCTACAACACATATCAGACATTCTCTCTAGGTAACTCTGTTTTGTTGTTTTCTACAAGGACGAGCCACAAACCTGCCATAAGTGCCCTAAGCTTGAACACCAAGGAAAGGAATGCAAGGAGCAAGCCTTCAGGGACTGTAAACAAACAAGGATTGACAGGAACCCCATCTCTGCACTAGAAGTGTCGCTGCCCCTAAAGACAAGAACTCTCATCTTGCCAAGGCTACACTGGCTTGCTGGAAAACCAAGGGCCCCTTCCCCTTTCTCTAAGCTCCACCCACCCAAACCCCTGCAGTGGCACTAACCCCTCCCACCCCAACTGAAGCCCCCTGGTCCCAAGGCAGAGTACTCTTACTGTTCTTGCATCTCATTCTCGCACCATCATCTTAGCAGGGAGTTTTTGCACGGCCTATCATTTTGGTAACAGGTAACAGCTGTAAGGCTCCAAACCCTAAGAGCCCAGTTGACATCCACCTGATAACTAGTAATTGGAGGGAACTAGCTACTGTTAGGCGACTCACTGCGTTGGAAAACTTACCTGAAGTTTTCTATGGGTGTCCTGGCCTCATAGTTCCCTCTGTAGACACAGGATACCATCTCTTTAGTCCTCCAGCTCCCGTGAAAGTATAGTTAAGTTAGTCTACCCAGACTTCTAAGGAAGATAATGACAGAATATACCTGAGGGATGCTATGGACGTAATCAGGGCCAGCTCCATTGACTGATTTTGGGGAACCCTAATGGCTTGGTGCACTCTGGGATAGATGTTGTGTTTACTTCCTACATAGTGAAGCATAGGAGGTGTTTTGTGGTCCCCTGCATTTTCTCTGATCACAGGGCGGTTAGACTCCAAGGCAACCTGGGCAAAGGATTCCTGATTGGTGGTTCAGTTATGGATGCTATGGATAAGAGCAGATAACTGGTCAGGAATGGGAGGAGCTTGAGCCTATGACACTATATAACCAGTGTTCACAGCACAGTCAGTGTTGTCAGTGTGTGTTGCAAGGTGTGGTAGCTGTCTTGAGCACCATTTCTCCATACACTTGTGCTTCAGCTTCCAGACCCCGCTTGACCCTGTGTAAAATTCCAGCTTTTGTCCTCAGCTTGACTTCGGATTATCCTGTCTATCTCCTGTCCCACAACTTTTTTTTGAAATTCAAAATTTTTTATATTTACAACATTGCACACCCGCAGAGAAGTACAAGTAAGGGTAAAGACAATCACGGAGCGTGTTGCCAGGAACACAATGTATGAAAATTAAATAAAATCAAAACGAAACATTAACCATGTAATCCAGAACGAGTCCTGGCAGAAGAATAAATTTCAAGGCATTAGACTTAGCTGGTGAGGGGGCTTTCGCACAGCAAATTATTGGTAGCAATGTATCGGTACAAAAAATCAATATATATAGTAACGGATATATCAGGTAATACAATAAAGGAAGGACGCGGCTCGCTCGTGTGAAAACGTTAGAAAAATGACTGATCATGTAGCAACGGACCAACAAGGAAGAGAACTTCCTCTAATTTTTTTGTCTTTAATTCGTTTTTCCTTTTTTTTATTTTTATTTTTTTTATAGTTTTTTTAAACACTACACTACACTATACACACAACACAAAATTTGAAATGGATCCTCCTTTTGGGACTAAGGAGGGACAAGCTCCATCTACCACCACCAGCACCACCACCAATTCTAAGATGCAGCCTTTGCGTCAGTCTAGTCGGCCAAGTAGGCCAAGCTCTCGCTTACCGTGTTTCCCCGATAGTAAGACACCCCCGATAGTAAGACGTATCGGGAGTTTCAGAGGGGTCAGCTAATATAAGCCGTACCCCGAAAGTAAGACATATGTCTTACTTTCGGGGAAACACGGGGGATTTGCCTACGGCCTACGGCCGCATTAACGCAGGGCATAAGGGGCGCCTGCCCCTTAGGCCCGCCGCACCTGCGACCGGGTCCGCCACTCTAAGGGGCCGGGAAGTCCCCACCAAGGCCGGCCTTACGTGTCTGCGGCCGCACAGGATTTAAATTAAAACATCGGGGTTTTTTTTTTAACTTTATTTAACATCCTCCATGTTAAATAAAGTTAAAAAAAACTTTATTTAACATGGAGGATGTTAAATAAAGTTTTTTTAACTTTATTTAACATGGAGGATGTTAAATAAAGTTGAAAAAAACCCCCGATGTTTTTATTTAAACCCTGTGCGGCCGCAGACCCCTAAGGCCGGCCCCTTAGAGCAGGGCCGACCTTTGGGGTGTGCGACCGCACAGGGCGCCACACTCCAGGGGGTGCCAACCTGCGGCACCCGGCACCCCTCCAGAGACGGACAGTAATGTCCGCCGCTGGAGGAGCAGGCTCGCAAGGGAGCGGTATCGGAGGTCTTTAACAGACCTCCGGCTCCCTTGAGTGATTTTAAGCCGGGTTCAACCCGGCTTAAAATCACTCAAGGGAGCCGGAGGTCTGTTAATGACCTCCGATACCGCTCCCTTGTGATCTGCGCGGCAACAGCTGTTGTGCGCCGGGGTTTCTTGTCAGATCCCGGCGCACAACACTGAAGCCGCGCCCACCGCTGTCCGTGCCCTCTGACCCGGAAGGAGACAAGAACTGGCGAAGAGGAGGAAAAGAAGCTGAAAGAAGAAAGGAAAGGTAGGAAAGCATTAAATTCGAAAATTTTTTCCCAATATAAGACATACCCCGAAAGTAAGACATAGTGGGGCTTTTAGGGATAAAAAGAAAGTAAGACGCTGTCTTACTTTCGGGGAAACACGGTATCATTTGGGGAAGCATTGCTTGAAGGATCATCAAGTAAAGGAAAGGCACCAAAAGCAGGCAGTAGTAGTGCTGCTAGGCCCACAAGCTCTATGGTTTTTTACGGAAAGCCTAAAGCACCAGAAGCACGTTCAAAGTTAAAGGGTAGCACAAGTAGTACCAGCCCAGTGACTAAAAAGAAGTGCCTTTTGCCCCAAGCAGCATCTTCCCCATCCACAAGCAGCATGCAAGGTACCAAGCAGAGCCAAATTAGCAGCAAGACTCAGAGGGGTCCCAAACCAAAGCGATCTCATTCCTTTGTAGGGAAAACCACCACCACCACCACCCCCACCGCCTCTACCACCACTAGTGCTGCGCCTACTGTTCCCACTGGTACCGCCACGCCATGTCCTCCTAGTACCTCTAGCAAGCCACCAAGTCCTTACAAAATTTTTGTAAAGACAGTTAGAGAGAGGGCTACACATAGTGGAATTCCACCTAGCGAGGTAGCAGAGGAGCCTGAGACTGAGAGGCCAAGTGCAGAGTCTATTCTTCCTGCTCGCACTACCACTAGTCACGAGTCTCACGACGATATCAGTCTTAGCTCCAGCCTAGCAGGAATTCCATTCGATCTGGCTAATGAAGAGCTAGACTATGAGCCAGAGGAAGTAGAGGAGATGAGTGGTCAGGAATCAGATTCCTCAGGGAGCAGTGTCCAAATGACTAGTGCACAATTTTCCCCTGAGCCTCCACCTTCTCCGCTACGATCATCACCATCACCACCACCACCACCAGCAGCAGCAGCAAAACCTAGCAAATCTAAAGCAATTAGCAGTCCCACTATGGCCAGTACTGTTACCACCAGTCCCACCACCACTAGTTCTGCCTCTGTTCATCCACCCCGAGCAGTAGGAGCAGCACCCAAGGCACACTCCAAGGCTATGCGCGCCCCAATTTGGGAGCACTTTGAAAATGTTGAAGAAGGGCGCTATGGAAAGTGCAAACATTGTGGGAAGCTAATAAGCAGAGGGAAAGTGTCTGGCGATTTTACCAGTGCTAGCATGAAGCATCACCTCAGCACTCAACACAACGCTGTGCTATTGGGGAAAGATGCAGAAGTAAAACTTAGTGCAGGCAGCATAGCTGGTGGCGGTGGAAAAACCCCAACAGCTTCTTCTTCTGAGCCAATAGCAGCAGCAGCAGCAGCAGCTAGTGCTGGCAGCCAGAGACCAAGGCAGGTTGGAGCACTGCATGTCCAGCCCACCCTGGAACAATTTGTGGCATTCCAATCCAAAAGGTCAATGCCCAAACAGCAGGCCAATAAAGTAACGCGACTGATTGGTCAGTTCATTGCTGTTGGAGGGGCATCCGTCTCTATGATCGAAGGGGAGCCTTTCAAACAATTGATGGCGGCTGTGGCTCCACAATATACAGTTCCGTCACGTTCCACTTTCAGCAGGAACATTGTCCCCTCATTGTACCGGTCCTGTGTTGCAGCAGTGAAAGAGGAGCTTTCCAAGGCTGCTGGTCAGTCTGTTCATTTCACTACAGATTTGTGGAGTGCACCTAGCGGCCAGCATGCCTTTCTTTCTTTGACAGCACACTGGTGGCAGCCCGGTGTGTCTAAGGAAGCTGCTGCAGCAGGCTACCGATCTTTCCTTCTCCATGCAGAAGTGATGGATGAAAAGCACACTTCCCAAAATATTCTGCATGCAATGAGGAAAATGTTTAGCCTTTGGGTGGGAGCAGAGGCAGGCACCAATGTTGAAGTTGGTTTTGTGGTAACTGACGGAGGTGCCAATATGGTGAAAGCGCTGCGAGATGGTCATATTGTTGGTGTGCGCTGTGCAGCCCACATCATCCATCTTGTAGTGAAGGCAGCAATGTCAGAAGGAACTAATGTGGCAGCAGTAGTTCTGTCCCGCTGCAGAAAGATCGCTGGGCACTTTCACCATAGTGTTAAGGCTAGCCAACTTTTGAGGGAAGAGCAAGAGAGGTCAGGTCGTCCCATACACTGCCTACGTCAGGATGTCAGTACACGGTGGAACTCCACGTTAGACATGCTGGAGAGGATTTTGGAGCAGCAGAGGGCAATCCATAATCTTGCCTCAGAGCACAATATTGGGATTACCTCTCCATTGAATAGGGAGGATTGGACAGTGATCGCCCAGCTAGTGGCAGTCCTTAAACCGTTCAGGGATGCCACAGAAAATTTAAGCTCAAACACTGCCAGTCTGGCCCAGGTAATCCCAGTGTTCTCCCATCTAGGCAGCAAGATGGATGTGTTCCTTGGAAACCGTGAGGCTGTTCAAGGTGGCACTCTACATCCTGACGTAGCAGCCATAGTCAGGAAGCTGAAGGATCTGCTAAAAGTACACCTTCGCAAACGAATGGAAGAGAGTCCCGAAATGATGCTAGCGTGCCTTTGCGATCCAAGAATTAAGGGAAAGCTAGCAATGAAATTCAATGTTCTCAGTAGCTACCGGGAGCAATTGGTCAACAAGGTGCATGACTGGCAGCGTAAAATGGGAATGCTGTCCGAGGAGGGAGAGGTGCAGGAGGAGGAAGAGATGATGTGGTCTGCTACTCCTAGCAGCAGCATCAGCAGCAGTGCCACAAGCAGCACAACACAGCTGAGTGGAGCAGCTGCATTTTGGGAAGAGGCACTTGGGAGTATAGTTGGACCATCTGACAGAGCTAGCAGCAGAAAGGAGAGTAGTGCTGCTGAAATGGTCAAACTTTATCTCTGTGAAGTTCCTTCTGCGCCTAATGTTGATCCTCTTAGCTACTGGGATGAAAAGAAGAGTGTGTGGCCTGCACTCTCATGGGTTGCGCAGCAGCTACTATCATGTCCGCCAACCACTGTTCAAAGTGAGCGCGTGTTTTCTATGACTGGAAACATACTGAGTCCATAGCGCTCACGCATGGCACCTCATCTGATGGAGCAGATTGGCTTTCTTAAATTCAATCTGCCCAAGTTGGGTTACCCAGCTCTTAGCTTGGAAAGTTAATTTTTTTTCTCTGTAATGTTTAAGGTAGTTTCTCTCCCTGGTTGCACGTGTTTGTGGTGTGGCAACGTCTGCTACCTCCGCCGGTGTAGCCAATTTACGCTAGGGCCTAGTGTCTGAGTTCTGGAAGTCCGCTCCCAAACGCCATGGACTGACAGACTTTCATGCTTTGCCCTGGGGTGAAACAGGTGAGCGGGTCGTCAATTGCCCACTCATTCACCTTTTTCCGTTTCTAACGCTGCTGCTGGTGGTGGTGCCAGTATCTTTTGCCAGTTTGCTTCCTGGCTGAAATCATGCCTCAAATGTCCCTAATGGAGAGGGTAGTTTCTCCCCCTGGTTGCACTTGCTGCGGTGTGGCAATGCCTGCTACCTCCGCCGGTGTAGCCAATTTACGCTAGGGCCTAGTGTCTGAGTTCTGGAAGTCTGCTCCCAAACGCCAAGGACTGACAGTGTTTGGATGCTTTGCCCTGGGGTGAAACAGGTGAGCGGGTCGTCAATTGCCCACTCATTCACCTTTTCCAATGCTGCTGCTGCTGCTGGTGGTGGTGGTGCCAGCGTCTCTTCTCTGCCAGTTCGCTTCCTGGCTAGTGTCATGCCTCAAATGTCCCTAATGGTAAGGGCAGTTTCTCCCCCCTGGTTGCACTTGCTGCGGTGTGGCAACGCCTGCTACCTCCGCCGGTGTAGCCAGCTTACGCTAGGGCCTTGTGTCTGAGCTCTGGAAGTCTGCTGCCAAACGTCTAAGACTGACAGTGTTTGGGTGCTTTGCCCTGGGGTGAAACAGGTGAGTGGGTCACCAGTTGCCCACTCATTCGCCTTTCCCAATTCTGCTGCTGCTGCTGCCAGCGTCTCTTCAATGCCAGTTCGCTTCCTGGCTAGTGTCATGCCTCAAATGTCCCTAATGGTAAGGGCAGTTTCTCCCCCCTGGTTGCACTTGCTGCAGTGTGGCAACGCCTGCTACCTCCGCCAATGTAGCCAGCTTACGCTAGGGCCTTGTGTCTGAGCTCTGGAAGTCTGTTGCCAAACGTCTAAGACTGACAGTGTTTGGGTGCTTTGCCCTGGGGTGAAACAGGTGAGTGGGTCGCCAATTGCCCACTCATTCGCCTTTCCCATTTTTCAATGCTGCTGCTGGTGGTGGTGGTTGTGGTGGTGGTGCCAGCATCTCTTCTGTGCCAGTTCGCTTCCTGGCTAGAGTCATGCCCAAAATGTCCCTAATGGTAAGGGCAGTTTCTCCCCCCTGGCTGCCTCTGTCTGCGGTGTGGCAACGCCTGCTACCTCCGCCGGAGTGGCCAGCTTACGCTAGGGCCTAGTGTCTGAGCTCTGGAAGTCTGCTGCCAAACGTCTAAGACTGACAGTGTTTGGGTGCTTTGCCCTGGGGTGAAACAGGTGATTGGGTCGCCAATTGCCCACTCATTCTCCTTTTCCATTTCCATTTCATTATTTTCCTTCTGATGCACAACCAACCAACCAAACATAACACACACAATAACACAAATAACACAGTGACATAACACATAACACACAACACATATAACACACAGTGACAACACACATAACACATACACGTACAATGCACAAATCACAAGGACCTTTCCTCTTGTTATTTGTCCTGGCCTTCACTTCTACACTCACTAGCATTAACGCTATAACTCACACTTCATACTATAACATTTTTCCATCCACATACCTGCCAACAGACCCAACTTTTTCAGGGACAGTCCTGCTTTTTTCCAGTCCTGTCCCATCTAATTTAGCTATCTAGGTATGCAAATACACGTTGGTAGTTATAGCTCGGTAGGTAGCACTAGTATAAACATTAAATAAATATAATAAAGTACTAAATAATAAATCTAACTTTAAAATACATTTAAATAAACCCCTAATTTTTTTTTTTAAAACCCATTAAAATTAAATTATTATGTAGACATAATACATCTTTAACCAAACCAGTGCACTGCTACTAATCTTAAACATAACCGTACATTAACCCTAAGCTATTTTTTAGTTCTTGTCCAACATTTTTCCATCCGCATACCTGCCAACACACCCAAGATTTTGGTGGACAGTCCTGCTTTTTTCCAGTCCTGTACAGTAAAAGTTGGGTTGTTGCAAAGTATGCCATTGTGAATAGGTAGCAAACGTTAGGCATGTATTACAAGTGGTCCAAAATCAATTTAAAAATGTAAAATAATCCCTATTATTTTATTAAACATCTATGGATGTGTGATTGTGTATGATAAACGGAGGCCAAGTTCCTTGGAGCATTTGTCTCTAGGTCATTTTGTGTACAGTACACCTCAGTACGTGTGTGCAACTCTATTGGTCGTTTCGGCAGGGGGCTGGCCTGCCATCAACGAATGAAGTGCGTTCTGCAATTCACTCGTTGATGCCAGACCAGCCCCCTGCCGGAACGACCAATAGAGTTGCACACACGTTCCTTCACGGCAGCTGCTGCTGCTCCGATGTGTTGTTAACCCCGTATTAACCCCTGCTAGGCAACCGGGAAGGAAACGAAGATTAAACGAGCACGAAGAATGTCCGCAAATATTCGCCCGAAGAGAAGACAGGAACGGGCGAATATTCGCGGAATACGAAGGTTTCCCCCCCCCCCGAAGACGAGCACGAAGACGAACACGAAGAGCCCCCTGGTGCCCAAGTCTAGAAATAATACCTACAGGTTAGCTTTTTCTGCAATTCAATGTGACTTGCACAATGTGTGACCCCTCTCATGGATTCTTCAGAATCGAGCCAAGATTCTAAGGGGAAGGTCTTATTGAGTTCCTTCTCCCATGCACACATATGGTCCTGTCCCACAACTTTGACTTGTTATTGCTGCCTGCTTTGACCATTGGACTGTCTGACTACAAGTGTGCTCTATCCTCTTGTTGTTACTGCTTTTTGCCTGCCCGGCACTCGTGGACCTAAGCCTCTGGGTTATTCTCTCAGCCTTGCCGCTGACACCAAGGTTGATTGATAAGCTTGTCAAAGACATGATGGAACATATTCCTGGACTCTTTGATGCCACACAGAGACTGTTGGGACTAACGAAGGATGAAGCTGGTTGACCAATGGACACAGGACATGACCATACCTGGGAACTTCTGGGCTCCGGCTACCCGGAGCCTTCCCTTGCGGGATGCGGCCAGGACTGCACACTGACAGGCGGTCCCGCCGATGTTGGTGGGCGGTCCTGCTGACGGCAGCGGAGAAACACCCCCATTTAAAGGGGAAATGAGCGGGGGCGTGTCAAGACCCTGCTCCCGCGACCCGGAGGATTCGAGTCTTGACCCAGAGAACCGGAGGAGCAGCGTATGGACTTGACTTGGATGGCCATCGGGGAGGGGGCACCACTACATTTATCCATTCTAGGAGTTGTACTCATTTCCCACAGTGCATTGTGACAAAAAACAAGCGCAAAGACTCTTTGAAGAGATAGTTCCTCTCCAACAATCTACTTTGCACTGACTTGGCACCTAATGTCTTTTGTTAAGAACAATTTGTGATTAGTATACAACTACATGATCCTGAAGAGGGAACATATCACTGCCACTGGCTGATTCTTAGCCTCCTCAAAAGACCACCCCATTATTAACAGGCTTGAGGAGGATGATTAACCCCCATCCTTTTCCCTCTTTGTCTTCTCAGGCCTTGGACCGACCTCTTTCCTTGGATTTGTCCGGCAGACCACATTAGAGCTAAAAAACCTAGGACTCCTTTTGTGTCATATTTCAATATTCAAATAAATTTTGGGAACTGCCTAAAAGAGTAAGTTTCAGTAAAGGTGTCTTCTTCCTCCTTTCTAGTTGAGTTCCCGCTCTAGGATAATAGAACCTAATTTCAAACAAAAGCAATTAAGAACGTCTTTGCGAAATACCATGCAATCCTTCCGACTGGTTTCATAGGCCAGTGTTCAGATAGCGTTCTATTGTGTAGCAGCCCATATATTGCAATTCCAACATTTCAGATTCTGCATAGGGTTTCCCAATGCCTAATTTGTAGTTTCCTGACCAGTCTCCTGTTTAGAGCAATATGTATTACACCTTCATGGGAGCTGTTCTTCCTGATTGCCTTGTTAAGTTTGCACACTTTAAGTAATTGGGAAACTGGTTTATATCAGGTACAGGAAGCTAATGTCACATGTCTAAAATACCCAGATCATAATAGTCTCCACATCAGATACAATACCAGACATTCTTTTTAAAAAACCAACTTTTAAATAAAGTAATGAATATACAGAGATGCTTTTGGTTGGGGTTCGTATCCTCTCCCCTGCTGTGCCAATATGGGAGAGGGTGTGCCTGGAAGCACCGCCCTTTTGCAGAAGTTCCCCAGGAGGCCATGTCCAAGGAGAAGCAAACAAAGAAAGAAGAAGTGGAGCTATGGAATACAGAAGCGGAGTGAGAGAGTGAAAGAACAAAATCTGTTATTTGCTTTGTTTAGTTTTGTTTCATTTCGGGTCCCTCCTCATTTTCAGATTCATACGAATTGCTGAAATCTGCAAATTTTGTTAAACTTGAAATTCAGACGAATCAAATTGCACTAGCCTAACACCCTATCTTATACTCATTCCCAGCTGTGGATTCATATATTAATGAATCATCCAAATTCATTGGCAAAGTTATGACCTTTTGTCCAATATCTAAATAAGGTTATCTATAGCATGGATGGGTGTGTTTAGACTTTCATTGCAGGCTTACAGAGCCTCTTCGAAGGCAGTTATATGGTCTTTCTCAGTGGCTTTCTAAGTTGTTCTTAGTGGGGTAGTATAAGCATTATTAAACACTCATCTACAGACACCAGACAAGCCAGCAGGCTTGTTTTTCCCTCAGAAATCTCATGGTGCTGCCACAACTGCAAGGGTAGGCGCATGCAAATAAGGTCAACAATAATCACCTTTGGCCTCTATATCCATTTTATACATGGATCCCAGGGTTTTCCCCATCACCTTTACCCACCATAACTTATGTAATGGTATTTTAAGTTGTTCTTAAAAGACACAATCCAGCCTTCATATGCACTTTAACACATAAAATAGCTGCATAATCCCTTAAAATCTTCATGATGTCCCCCTCGAAAATGCATAAGGGGGATTCTGCAGAATTGCTGCATATGCATTTGCCCCTTCACTTGCCCCCCAGCTATTCTCAGTGCTGAGAGATGTGCTATACCTGGGGCAAAATATACAACAATGCAGAAACAGACCCGGACTTCAGCGGCAGATCAGCTGCATGGTATGCGAGATTAAAAACGTACCATCTGTCGGTCGTACTTATGCCATATGGTGGCCCGGGCTTTATAGTGCCAGTCCAGCTTTTTATATTGCTGTCTGGTTACAGATGCATTACCACTGTTTGGTACAGCCAGCTTTATCTTGCTAGGATGACGGCTGAGGTTGGTGGAGTCTATTCCCCCTTCAGAAGCCTGTAATATGCTTTTCCTCTGTTGCGACAGACTTCACTAGCACCTTAATGCCTTGCTCTAGTTCTTAAACAAAGACATTAATAATAAACTATACCTGCATTAATTTGGCTTTTTGTTATATGAAGCTATATTATCTATCAGAGAAAATAACCAAGTACTATATTGACAAACATTTTGTATATTGATGAGGCAAAATAATTACAGAAGTCACCATCAACAGTTCCAGCATCATGTCCAATGGGTAACAAAGAGCTGCCCAAATTAAGTTTTTGGGGGTCTCGACAATTTTCAGGAATTTTCCCAGGATTTTATTGAGCAACCTAGAGCACCCAAACCTCACACGGGGTCCTTTTAATTAGGACAGTACCTTATGTGACCACTTACTATTTTTCCTTCCTGAGGTGTCTATGTTTTAGGGGCTCAGAACGTTACAATGTAAGTACAAAAATAAGTAAATCGTTTACAGAAAATTTGTTTTTTTGTTATTAAATTATCTAAATAAAGTGTATTCTTCTTCTAAATACCTTACATATATTTACATGCCTATCCCATCCCCCAACACAAAAGTGGCCCTTTATAGGCGGTATAGCACATGTTATAATCAGGCACTTTGCTTGAAGGCTCTTCAATACAGGAAACCCCAAAGCCTCACGTCTCAGGCTTTAAAGTTACTTAGTTGTAGCTGCAGTTCCATTTCACAGCGTGACTCTATACGTTGATGAACACAACATCAACAACGCTTTATTATCGAACCTTCTATAATTAGAAGGTGTTTTCTAGTATGTGAGGCTGCTTCACTGAATTAGTGTCACTAATCCCCACTGAGTTGCACACAAATAGGACACGGCGTCTCCCTATAAAATTAGTCTTCGGTGACTACGAATACTCCCTCGGGATAACAATGAACAATCTGACTCTTCCCTACATCCATTATCACGCCGCTACCACCTTCCCAACTAGACGCCACCACCCTCGCTCATCACGTGACTTCCTTACCTGGGCCACGCCCTCTCTTCCGCTCCGTAGCCAACGGCTTTGCTCGTTCGCGTTCCGGCCGCGCTGCCCCGGTGCTCGGCGGTTGGAGGTAAGCGGTAGCAGTTTGGGAGCGCCGCGAGTCGACTCTCTCATGCCAAATGAATGAAGCGCCCTCATATTGGGCGCTCGCGGGCGTTGTGCGCAGAGTAACTTAACATAACGGTGCAGCGATTGTATAGGCATCGTAAACACTGCTGCACTGGTATACTCAACTAAAGTAGGACTCTGGTCTGGTGTAAAACTATATATAACTGCAATATATATATATATATATATATATATAATCTCGCTTCTTAACAACAAGAAACGTGTTCTGTGTGTGCTTTAAATATATGCCGAGAGTGCACTGGTATCTTAACACGTACGCCACTGAATACGGGGGTAACTTCACAATTTCATAGCTGGATATGTCATCTACAGCTGTGATATGACAGTGTCCATTACCGGAAAAGTATGACCTATTACATACACATCTTTTTTAGCCAAATAAAAAACTTATATCAATATCTTTAAAGAAATATGCCATGACACCAACAAGTTTAGTTTCCAATCTACAGACTTAAGTCATAAACATACAGATCATGACAAATGTATGCATTGTTATTCCTATCCCACTCTTACATGGACTTAAAGGATGTTTGCATATTCCTGCTACATTAGCCTTACCAGTGTGGAATTGCACAGGCCACATAGTTACACATAGCTGCTTTCTACTAATGTAGCTGATGTATATGTTTAAAAGAATATATCACACTGGAAGAGTTAGCAAGTCTAGTGGCCAAATATAGTATTGTCTCTGTTATGTCTGTACTGGTATCTGATAGTATGAAGATAAGCAGAGTTTTTATAGCAACCATTCTGTTCTCTTCTTTTTTTGATGAATGGAAACTTTAATGGTTTAGGGGTAGCTGGAAGAATTAGTTACTAAGTGGTACTTTGTCAGAGAATGCTGACAAATATTGATCTACCACTAATGAATAGCCTACCTCCAAATAGGTTCTGTGCGATGAGGTCCACTGACTGGTAGAAGTAGAACCAGCAGTCCACCATTGTAACACACCTATATCTGCACAGGTTTACTGCTGACGAGGAGTCAACCACAGCTGGAAACCTGGAGCAGAAGCAGTTGGAAAAACCGTCCTGGGATAATGGGGGCACGATTGAGGTAATACATAAAGTCCTGGTGTGTGGTTGTAAAGAGGTATTAGCTGTTTGATGGATAGCCTTCTCTCTCTCTCTCTTTGTGAATTTTAGGAAGATGAGCTCGAATTCCAAGAGCTGCTATCATTTTATGGGTACCAAACATCTGACCCCATATCAGATTGTGAGAGGGAGAGCCAAGCATCTGACACCGGACATCCATGTGAAATCATTGATTTGGTAGGGTTTCTAAAAACAAGATACATTCTAAAGCTTCATGGAAGTAGAAAAACCTGATGTATTAAAGACAAACTATATCCACTGCGTAAATTGTTGTCTCTAAAAAATATATATATACATATGCACATACCCTGTATGTAACTTTATTTTTCAGGAACAAGAAGAGGAAGTAGCCTCTGAATCTGAGCAGATGCCTCATTCTTTGACTTCCAGTCGACCAAATCTTTCACCTCATTCTACTGGTTGTAAGTGCATGGAAAGGGGATATAACGTTTTAACAAAATACACCACTATTCATACATGTGGGGAAAAGGCCCTGTTAAGGCTGATTTGTGAAATTAATGCTTAACATGAACTGCTGTCCACAAACAATTGTACACTCAGCAGGGGCGTACCTTGAGTATTTGGCACCTGGGGCGGATCCTGTATGTGGCACCCCCCCCACACACACACACTTTAAAACTGCATAGCTTCTACCGTTATATACCGGCGCAGACACTGAAGATGGTACAGCATAACACTTACTGTTATCATTATATACTGAGGCAGACATTGACGGTGGTACAGCGTAACACTTATCACTATATACTGAGGCAGAAATTGATGGTGGTACAGCATAACACCTATCACTATATACTGAGGCAGACATTGACGGTTGTACAGCATAACACCTACCACTATATACTGAGGCAGACAATGACGGTGGTACAACATAACACCTATCACTATATACTGAGGCACACATTGACGGTGGTACAGCGTAATCCCTATCACTATACATTGAGTCAGACATTGACAATAGTGCAGCATAACTCCTATCACTATATACTAAGCCAAACATTGATGTGGTGTAGGCCTACCACTTCATTAGTAGTAGGGATGCACCGAAACGAATTCTGGACTGAAAACGAAAATGCAGCATTTACCTGGCCGAAACCGAATATGACCCCCCCACCACCATAAAAAAAAAATCTAACACTTTTATTTCAAGTAAGTAACACACCAAAATAGGACAAAACAATTAAATAACAATATTTATATATATATATATATATATATATATATATATAATGATTGTTAACAGCAATCACATTTCTATCATGCCCAGGCATACCCAGATTCCAGGATGTACTCGCAGACTTGGCATGATAGGAGTATGATTGCCCTATCTACCCCTTCTCACTCCCTTTTGTCCTACTTACCCCTTCTCACTCCCTTCTCCCTATCTACCCCCCTATCCCCCCGTCTCACTCCCTTCTCCCTATCTACCCCCTCCTAACTATCTACCCTCTCCCACTTTGAAGTTCACTTACCTTTCAGGAGTCCTGCGGTGGGGGTGCAAGGCCTCTGTCTCCCAGCTCTGCCACTGTATGGAACAGTATAGAGTGATGGGAGTTATGATGTACTAGAGCATAATTATATAATGAAAAATAAATTGGAAATGGTACATCATAACACCCATCACTCTCACACACCAATCCGCACACTTACCAATCCGCACACTTACCAATCCGCACACTTACCAATCCGCACACTTACCAATCCGCACACTTACCAATCCACACACACTTACCAATCCACACACACACACACCAATCCACACACACACACCAATCCACACACACACACCAATCCACACACACACACCAATCCACACATATACCAATCCACATATATACCAGTCCACACATATACCAATCCACACATATACCAATCCACACATATACCAATCCACACATACACCAATCAAGACATATACCAATCCAGACATACACCAATCCACACATACACCAATCCACACATACACCAATCCACACGCATACCAATCCACACGCATACCAATCCACACGCATACCAATCCACACATATACTAATCCACACGCTGTTGCAGCGCGGATCGCAAGGGAGCGGTATTGGTGGTCTTTAACAGACCTCCGGCTCCCTTGAGTGGTTTTAAGCCGGGTTCAAGGGTTGAACCCGGCTTAAAATCACTCAAGGGAGCCGGAGGTCTGCTAAAGACCTCCGATACCGCTCCCTTGCGAGCCTGCTCCTCCTGCGGCGGACATTACTGTCCGTCTCTGGAGGGGTGCCGGGTGCCGGCAAGTTGGCACCCCCCTGATGAGCGGTACCCGGTGCGGACCGCCCCCCGCTAGGTACGCTACTGACACTCAGATGTAAACGTATGAAATAAACATGAAACTAACTCTTGAATATAAAACCCTGTTACTTTCTTTTTTTTAAATGATGGTTAATAGCAGACTTCCTGTGTCTAGCATTTTTATTTCATAAAATTGTGTTTGCAAAGGGTGTTGATATGGGCTAATTAGCAGTATACATAAAATATTTAATTTTGTACATATAATTTGATGTATATATGGGTGGTATTACAACCTGACTCCTGGTTCTGATGGTCCCTTATTATTTTTCTATATGCTTTAGGTTCCACTGACTGGACATCAGAACCTGCAGTGGAAGAGGAGGTAAGACTAGTATTAGTCCCTTGTAATGATGTCAGTTTCAAGTTGGGCCAAAATGTTCACATAGAAATGATCTGTTTCTTCCAGGAGCCACGGATAAAGCTGTAGTGTGTTTTATAGGTTCATCTACTCCGGTTAAGATGTTGGATTAGCAGTGTTTTACATATAATGGTATCTCTTATTCTGGTTTCTTCCTTTTTAGTAAACGTGGTGTGATAAATTTGTGAACGAAGGGGCCGCTTTATTTTGCTCGATTAAAGTTATTTTGTAGATGGGTTGGAAAGGTAATAATGACATTACAGAACAGATATTTCTATAACGTTTTTCAAGCGTTTGAGAGTTGCAAACTAATTGAATGTTTTTAGAATTTGGTAAAGTCCTGTAAAACCAAGAACTGAGATAATGCAAAATCTTAATGGTGTAATGAGAAGGGGGATGTGGGTGAACAAAGGGTAGTTGTTTTATTGCATAGATTTGATTAAATATTCTATTTTGTGCAGCCTTTGCTCACAGATTTACCACTCTAGTGCCTCCATCATCTCTTCAGCAGAATAAAGGAAAACCCGGAGGTTAATGTCTATGTATATCTTGTCTGGCCTTCCCCCAATTGTATATGTGAACAGGGCTGTCAGTGCATTGACAGACTTAAAGGGGACTCCCACCATTTTTTTTTTCTTTCTTCTGTTTGACATATTTATTTTCACCATACCAACATGTGCAAGTAATGTAGGTATTGCCTGAATAATCTGCCGTGAATCTAGTGTTAGTTACACCTCAGCTTTACCTATCCAAGCTTGACATCAGATGCCTCATGCATGAAGCCACATATTGAAGCATTTTTCACTGTACGTCATTTGCGTCATCCACAATTACGTTGCGTGTGATGTGGACAATGCAGTGTTCCAATCTCCTGGAGGCTCCCGGGTCATGAGAACTAGTAGAAGAGGATTATGAATAGGTAAGTACTCACATGAAACATAAAGGTAGGTGATGGTATGTATAGGACTTCTAGTGAAAGCATTCCATACATAACGCTAAATAAAATTGTGAAAATGTGGTGGGAGTTCCCCTTTAAGCAAGTGGGCTATTCATGACAACCTGGTCTGTGTGATCACACAGAAGAACATATAGTTATTACCTGTATGATTTGCTACAAAGCCATACAATAGAGACATTCTGGTGGCCAATTAGAAAAACAACTTTGTTCACTTTCAATGTAATCCACTGACAATCCTATTAGACCCATTAAAAAAGCGATTCCTGCTCATCTCTGTCCACTGGACTGTCAAAATGTCAGCCATATTCATAAATGCTGTGGACATTGGATTGCACAACATTGAGACAAGATCTTTACATCCAAATGTGTCGATTCCAGCAATTTATATGAATGACATAGAGCAGGGGCGTCCAACGTGTGGGCCAAATGCGGCCTGCCAGACTTCGAGGTGCGGCCCGCGTGAGCCACAAAAACCCACAAAAATGTTAATATTACCAAAAAATAGTTAGGGGTTATAGGAAAGTGGACCCGTATTCAAGCGGTGGGGGAGAAATTCCCTTGGGACAAAAATGAAATACAAAAGGGGGTGGCTGGGTTGTGGCATTACAAAATCAATAGGGGGGTGGCTGGGGGTAATACACATGGCAGTGGGGGCATCAATAGACAAGACGTTGGTTGGGTGTCAATACAAAAAGGGTGGGGGCATCAATACACAAGGGAGTGGATTGGCTGGGGCACCACATAAATCAATATACAAGGGTTTGGGGTCATAAATGCACAAAGGGGGGCAATACACAAGGTTGTGGGGGGGACACATTAATTAAAACTAAAGGGGGCCGGGCTGGGGCATCAATACACAAGGGGCAAAAATTATGCTTCAGTGCAGCAGAGCCTGTCCTGGTGTGTGTGTCTTTGGTGTGTCAGTGTGGCAGAGCCTGTGCTGATGTGTTTGGGTGTTGGTGGGACAGAGCCTGTCCTGGTGTGTGTGTCTGGGTGTCAGTGTGGCAGAGCGTGTCCTGGTGTGTGTGTGTCTGGGTGTCGGTGTGGCAGAGCCTGTCCTGGTGTGTTTGGGTGTTGGTGGGACAGAGCCTGTCCTGTTGTGGGTGTCTGGGTGTCAGTGTGGCAGAGCCTGTCCTGGTGTGTTTGTGTCTGGGTGTCGGTGTGGCAGAGCCTGTCCTGGTGTGTTTGGGTGTCGGTGTGGCAGAGGCTGTCCTGGTGTGTTTGGATGTCTTAAACCGGCCCTGCCTCCAGTCTGCGCCAGCTTAAATCCAGCTTGTACCCACAGTGTGCTCCAGCCTTGTGCAGTTTTATTTGGCTAAACTTGTTTTACATGGTTTGTTTTACAGTTTTAAGTAATTTACTATTGATAGAATGACATATAAAAGTTGATCAAAAATAACTTTTCCACTGCTTTTTTTTCATTATCGCCAAGTTAACCCTGTATTAATATGCATTATAAAGCTAAAAGGTCATATTTTCTCTGTGAAAAATGAGTACGGCCCACGCACACATACATTTCGGATGAAGTGTACACCCCTGACATAGAGCCATGATACCACACCACAATTGTAATGTGTACATATTTTCTATCAATTGTCCCATGTATCAAAGAAAATTATAGTTATATTTTTTCCATAACTCCAGTTATTTTTGTAGCAGAGTCAATTCCTGGTCCTCTTGTAATAGCTGTCTGGCTTGAACTTGACTGTCCATTCCAAGTTAACAGGTCATGAACCGGATAATTTGTAGAATTATTTCACATTTTCTTTTACCATTGTAGTACTACTATGAAACATCATGGTAATTTCAGAATTTGTTTGTAAAAGGGCCTCAAAGTTCATCCCTTTATGTGTTCCAGTCCTTTAGCGCAAAGAGTTATGCTACAAGGATGTGCGCCCCCATTCAATTTTTTTTTGTATGTTGATTTTGGAGCAATATAGGACATCAGTTTGTCTAGTTTTAATTGAGCTGTGAGAGGAAAGGGGATGTTTGCATTTAAATAATTAGACTGTACTATAATGAATTGCACCTAGAGATGAATTGAGAGGTATAGTTAACTTGCAAGAAGTGTATCTAACAAAAAAGAGCACGGTCATTCTGCACTTACGATAATTGGTTTACTGAAAAGAATTTATTTTGGGCCAAAAAACTCTAGTCTGAGTAATATTATTTAGAAACGTATGTTGACCTTGTTTCAATTTAGCAGGTTTTTTTTTTCTTTATTTCACAACTTTTTGTGGGAATACATTAACATGTTGGTGGTTTGTACCCTTACATACGAAACATACTAAGACAGAATCTGAAAAGGTTCACGGGTGAATGATATTGTACAATGTCTAGATACTTTCTCCCAAAACATTTGTATGATTTTAGGAGGGGAAAAGTTTTCCTGCTGGAAATTACTTAGTTGAAGTCTTGGAAACATGTTTAGTTATCGTTTTCATTATCTGTTGTGTTTTGGTTTTTTTTAGTTTTTTTTAGGAACATGTATACAATGTGGTGTGGTGTATTTGGTTATCTATAATTAAAATGGATTGGACTGTTGCAAATTGATAAATTTGACGCATTTGCCCTGACCCTACCTTATCAACGCTGAAGCACTCACGGTCAGTTCACCCACCTCCTGTTATCTTATTCTCAGTAATTTTGATTTCCAATGGGCCTGTTATGCTCTTACTGCATTTCACACTCTAGTATGTTGTTTAATTTTGCAGGACGTGATGCATGGATCTCAGGCACAGATCCCACATCTACAGTGCACTCCAGCGAGCGGACAAAGTAAGATGATGTACTGGATGATATTTTACCCAGTATGAGAAAAATGTGCATACAGTATTGATACTGTATGCATCACAACCCTGTATAGTACCAGTATCTGATATAAGTATGTGTACGTGTATTTTTGTACACACTATTATACATAATAAAGTCTTAATTTATTAATAGTTCTCTAGAAACATGTATGTGTTTCATAGACATGTTAATTTATTTTTACATTTAACAGCTGTGGTTAGTTCTTAAAGATGTTTGGAACAACCTACCCGCCAAGTTCCTTTAACCCCTTCAGGACCGGCGTTCGCGTACTGCGTCTTCCCTCGAAGACTGCAGTTTTTTTAAATATGAGGGGGAGTGGCTGCTACGGATCACTGGGGACACCCAGCGTCATTGATGACGTACCTGGTACGTCCCAGTCTGGCGGTGACATATGACCAGGAAGTAACAGGTACGTCCCGGTCTTGAAGGGGTTAAAAACTGTGCAAGTGTACCTAGAAGAATTGATGCTGTTTTGGTGGCAAAGCGTGCCACTCATTTTGCTAAATGAAAAAAATTAAACTAGAAATATGTCTGTCTTTTTTGAAAGCATACCTGCCTAAAACTTTTGAACAGTGTATAATATATATTATGCAAGTTGTTTGTTAATCTATAGTTATTCTTTTTAGACTTTAAAGAACAAGACCAGCTTCTTTGGGATCCAAATGTACTCCCAGAGGCAGAGGTGGAGAACTTTCTGAGAGGAGCTGCAAAGTATCAACACAGGAATGCCCGTGAACTCACCAGGGACAGGGGGATTGTGAAAGATGACGAGCAGGTAAATTAATGTGCTAGTTGGGTTTTACTGTTGGTGAAAGAGTGAGTACTGTGTATTGCGAGCCAACGTTTGCTTAGGTTTTCAATTCTAAAGAATCGCCTAAAAAGCTGTCATCTTTCCTCCAGGCTTTATATGAGCTACAAAGATGTGGATTTCACACGGAAGAGGCTTTGCGGAGGTTGTACTTTAATGTCAAGGTTGTGAAAGGTAAGGAGATTGTTGACATAACATTGCTGATGTGTATAAATCTTGAAGAACTACCAATTGTGAAGACATATACTTTCTCAAGTATTTTAACTTTATTATTTTAACTAATTTTGATTTCTCAGTTATGTCTTTCACAATTCTCTCACCTTGAATTCACAGGTGGTCTCTGTGCCTGGGATGAGGATGAGCTCAGAAAATTTGAGCAAGGCTTTCGTATATATGGAAAAAACTTCCATCTAATCCAAGCCAACAAGGTAGGATAAAGTGGACGCCAAATATATATTGTGTGTGTATGTGTAATGTGTGTAAATATTTATTGTAATAAAAATTAACTTAATGTATATACAGAGTCCTTCTCAAAATTGTGTAGCAAAATAGACTTAGGTGTTAGTTTACTAAACTATGAGGTCAGGATTCTCCCTCCGTCGGTTTGCTGCTCCTGGCAAGATGCTGGTCATATATCGACCTTATACAGATACCATACCGGCGTGAGTAGTCTTTAGCTCGCGCGCGGCTCCCTGATTGATAGTGGCTTGCTGCCAGCCGTGGATTGCCGCATCTTCTTTCCGGCACCGTGTTCAGCACCGGCTCGTCACCGGTTCTGCACCGGCTCGTCACCAGTTCGACATCCGGCTCGTTATTGGCTCGGCACCGGCTCGTTACCGGATTGTTACCGGCTTGCAACCGGTTCAAGATTTGCCTTATACCGGTTCACTCAAGGCTTTGTATCGGCTACGAACTGGCTACGAACCACGAACTGGCAGCGCACGTGGTGTATATTGTTTGAGATCAGAGAGGAGGATCAATTCAAATTAAATCAGATGCCGGCACATAGAGGGAAAAGATATATGTGGTTGATGTTAACAAGTGCAAAAGCCTCTTTCTTTCCAATTTCTTGCTGACCTGATGGAAAAATATATTTCGGAGAATCATCTTTCTCAATTTTACAAATTGCAGATTTTGGAAGTCTTACATCATTACAGATAAATCCATCTATTTATCCTATATTTTTTTTTTTGGTAATCTATGTGCCTGATCAACTAAATGAACTGCAGATTTTGGAAGTCTTATATCACTACAGATAATTATATGAACTAATTTTTTCATCTTTGCTGTGTGTGCTCGACCAACTAAATGGTTATAAATTTTGTAAAATGTACTGCTATCAACTCTTGAAAGCTCTTTTTTTTTTTTTATTTCTCGCTGACCTAATTGAAAACTATACTTTGGTGAATCATCTCTATAAATATTACAAACTGCAGTTTTTGGAAGTCTTACATCATTATAGATAATGCTATATTTTTTTTGATAATTTATGTGCTTGATCAACTAAATGAACTGCAGATTATGGAAGTCTTACATCACTACAGATAACTTTATGAATCTATTTTTTCATCTTTGCTGTGTGTGCTTAGCTAACTAAATGGTTATAAACTTTGTAAAACGTACTGCTATCAACTCTTGAAAGCTTCTTTCTTTTTAATTTTCTGCTGACCCGATTGAAAATTATATCTTGGAGAATTATCTCTATGAATATTACAAACTGCAGATTTTGGAAGTCTTATATCATTACAGATAAATCCATCTATTTATCCTATACTTTTTGATAATCTGTGTGCCTGATCAACTAAATGAACTACAGATTCTGGAAGTCTTACATCACTACAGATAACTTTATGAATCTATTTTTTCTTCTTTGCTGTTGTGTGCTTGACCAACTAAATGGTTATAAATTTTGTAAAACGTACTGCTATCAATTTGAAAGAACAAACCATAGACTCTATACACTCTATATAGAAGTATATCAAGAAGACTTGCTCACTACAAAAGAGAAGAGCCTATTAAGATACTATACAGGCAAATGAAAGAACACCTTATATTACTTAATTCCAAAAGTCTTTAAGAAGTGCTTGTGGTCTAGGTAGAGAGTACTAAGCGAGTAAAAACAGTTATAAGAATCAAGATACCCCTTTGAATACACTTAAAAGAAGAGGGAGGGAAAAGGAGTGAAGGGGAGAAAAGGGGAAAAGAAAAGGAAAAGAGAAGAAAAGAAGGAAGGAGAAGGAAAGAAGAAAGGAAGGAGAAAAAAAAAAATCTATGTCATGATGGCCTCAAAAAAAGTGTCTGAAAAACCTACAAGAAGAGATAAGAGAGGATAGGAAAGAGAGACCGGATAAAAGACTGTCCTTCTTCTCCCCCCAAACATCTAAACCCGAAAAAGAAAGACCAGATGCAGAGGTTGCAATGAATAGATCGAGTTCGGGTGAAGATGAACAACACAGTTTGAACCTACCCCTCCTAGACCCAACATTACAAATTCAGGAGTACCCGAATACTGCACTTGATAAACAGTTTGAAAGGATAAAACAAGAAATGCATTTACAGATTCAAGATCTGAGAAGTGATTTTTTTAGCGCTTGCTACTAGAGTTAAAGCAAATGAAGAGAAAATAGAAAATTTAATAATGACGGACTTAATACATCAGGATAGCATTAAACAGTATAATATGAAAATTGATATTATGGTACAAAAATTGGCAGATCTAGAAGATCAATCACGACGATTAAATCTGAGGATTAGAGGGATAGCTGAAGCCATTTCAAAAGAGCATCTGGAAAAACATCTTAAAGAATATCTAACTAAAATTGGAGTACACCAAGAAGACCAGACGTTATTATGGGAACGTTGTTATAGGACAGTGAAACCAGCGAACTTACCACTAGAGACTCCGTGAGATGTCTTGATTTGCTGCACCGATTTGCGCATAAAAGAAAAAATACTGAGAGCACACAGAGAAGTAACTCCACAAGAACCATTTAGAAGCATTAAGATCTTTCCGGACTTATCTTATCATACGCGCATGAAGAGACGGCAATTTGCACACTTAACCGAAATCTCAAGGCAAAAACAAATTCGCTATCGATGGGCGTTTCCAGTGAAAATTATTCTAACTTATGAGTTTAAAACGTGGACGCTGGATTCGTCTGAGAGTTTGAAAAAGTGGCTATTAGAGCAAAAATTAATAACAGTAAATCTTTAATGTCGGAGGGGGATTTTTTTCTTTTTGGTCAATAAAATGAGATAATATAATAATCACCACGTAATATATACATAATTGTGGCACTACTATATTAATTATATATCGAGAGACAAATTAAGTAATATATAAAAATAAGGAATTTAAATTCCATTGGAATAGGAGTACACAGTTCGGTAGTATTAGGTAATAAACACTTAACATATCGTTATTAGAGATAATATAATGATCACCACGTAATATATATATAATTTTAGTACCACTATACTATTTATATATCTAGAGATAAATTAAGTTATATATAAAAAATAAGGAATTTAAAGTTCACTGGAACAGGAGTACACAGTTTAGTAAATTTAGGCAATAAACACTTAAAATATTATTGCTAGAAGATATGGACATCACTTAATATTTTAATATTTGGATAAATTATATAAATAAAATATTATACTTATTGTAGATTTTAGAGATAAGTAAAGATAATACACTGATAGTTAAGAATCATTGAATTAGATATCTAAAGATATCTTTGAGATATCTGCACAAAGTACTAAATTACTATAGGTATATTTAATATTTAATTGTATGAGGTTTTTTTGGGGTTTTTTTTGGTTTTTCACTAACACAATAGGGTCACTGTTATGTAACAGGGAATTATTATATTGAATATAGATCTAGATATAAATTAAGTAATAATAAAATTAAGGAATCCACAGTTCACTAGAATAAGAATACACAGTTTAGTGGTTTTATGTAATACTGCTAAATATTAATGAGTTTGCACAAGGGAATTATTATACTGAATATAGATCTAGATATAAATTAAGTAACCTTATTATTATGTTGAGTATAGATTGTGGATATAAGATTAAGGGAGAAAAGGAGGGGAAAAAAAAAAGAGGATCATCAAGGATTTTTTTCCTCTTTCTTCTCAGCCCAGGGCCCCTAATTGCCATATGAGAGATGGCAAAACTTTTCTACAATTTAGGGGATCTAAATAAGGAAAAATATAGATATTGAATATATAAAAGAAATAACTCAATTTTTCTTTAAAGAAAATGATGTAGAGAACATGCCCGCATCTAATTTATGGTGCACATATAAAGCAGTAATAAGGGGACACTTTGTTAAACTAGTGGCACATCAGAAAAAAAACGCAGAATCCAAATTGTCTGATTTCTACATAACTTTATTTCAGTTAAATAAAATTAATAAACAGACTCCTAAATTAACTACTGAGAAAAAAATAAAAAAAAATAAAAAAAGGGGAAAAAAAAAAACTATGAGGTCAGGTGTGATACAGTTAGAAATAATTTGTCACTGATTACATTTTGGCCTGTGAAGGGTCGGTTTAGGGGTTTTCTGCTTCAAGAAGTCAGTAACAGAGGATTCCTTTTGCAAAACTCGTGTGTTGTCCAGCATTCATGTGCAACAAAAAGTGGGAAACAATCCGACATGTAGGGTAAAACCAATAGTATCCATATGACCATGGTCTGCTGCCACCCTCAATCTTTTCTCAATATTTTTTAGGTTCAAACACGATCTGTAGGAGAATGTGTACAGTGCTATTACTCGTGGAAGAAGTCTAAGCGTTACAAATTGTTCACACAGTCGCGTCTGGGAAGGAGAAAACTGGGGAACACAGTGTCTGTGTGAGTTTTTGAGATAGATATATATATCACACAAGATACATGCTTACCTATCACACACCAGCTGGATGTAATTTCTGTAGTGTATCTTAATGGGTGGTGAAACCATATGTCATGTTCTATTCTTTCCTAGGGAGTGTGAATCTGATACTCTAGAGTCAAACTCTCTGTTCGGATTACAGGAATCTGCTATTAGCAGTAACCAGTACATTGAGGCTTCAGGTAGGGACATATAATGCACATTTTCTTCTGTTTGTGGGGTTTTTAATTTTGCTTAGCCATCCTGGGGGTCATTTATCTGATCACTGCTCTTTCATTTCCTTCTTGAACCTTGCCATTCCTTTTGTATAGCAGAGTATTGCATTTCACCCATGTTATGTTATATGTCAACATTCTCCTATTGTTTTATACAGACTACTTTAGTGCCCTGTTAATTTTTGCTCATCTTTATTGTACCAGACTGCCTAAATGTTTCACAACTTACTAACTTATTGAATGTTCACTCACTATTAACTTGCTTTTTCAAACAGTTTTTCATATACCTCCATCCTGGCATGTTTTGTTATATTGTTACATTTCCTTTCTGCACTCTTTGTGCAGCACATTCACCTGTTTGCCTCCATGAACATTTGATTGTTCACATGTGTCCACTGAGCCTTTTTTCTCTCTGTGTTTGGTGGTTACAGCTGATGGCCGGAACAACAAACCCCACTGTGACAGTTCCTGCATGAAAGATCAATGCCCCTGCAAAGTTGGTACTCTTTCTGGTTCATCCTTTGAGAACAACCAGGAAACCTCTTCACTGACTGGTGACCTCAACACCTTTGATTTCTCCACACAAGGTCTGCCACTCTTGTCTGGATTAATGGGCCCAGATCTTCCACTGACCACTTTCTCCAAGGTAGACAGGGCTCTTCCAGACTACCTATCAGCACCTTCTATGCTTTGTACTGCCTCCATGACACGTTAACTTTTTTTTTTTTTTACATTATCTTGTCGCATCTATAAACAAATTATTTTATTATTGTGTTCTACCTCTTAGAGGGGCATGGAGTGTTTTCTGCAAAAAAAACAAAAAAAAATGGCTTCCCCTATGTAGGAAGCCACTCAACCAATGGAAACCCCAGATAGTACACATTATCTGTGGTTTCCCAGAAAAAAAAATAGATAATGTAAAAGTGGTTTAATATTATCGCATAACTTTTTTATTTATTTTTTTAACTTAAACTCCTCAGGACAATATGTCAAACTTCCAGAAATAGGGATCTGGAGAAAAGGCATTTACACCATAATTGAAACGTTTAGCACCCAAGGTATACCACCTTTAAAGTTCCATAATTTATTGTAGTTTTGGAATTCATCGGTGTAACCACCTGGCAAATAGTCAACTGTGCGAGGAGACTTGACACAAATTTAATTTTCATTTTGTAACACTTATAACTTTTGCCACACCTCGGAATTACATGTTTTTTGAATGGGAGGTGATGTCTAATTCGTTGGTGTGAATGTTGTATTTGCATTTTGGAAGTTATAAAACACAATAATTGAACTTTTTTTATTTTTTTTTATTTTAAACTTCCCTGTTGTCCTGTTCTGTTGGGTTTATTCAGCTAGGAGGCAGTTTGGACAAAAGTTACTGTTACTGACTTATGTATTAAAAATGGCTGAGCCGATCCTGCATTATATATGGTTAAATCGATAAGGCAGCATTTAATGCATCCCAGTGATTTAACTATGCATTATAGGGGGGCAGTGCAGTTTGCCCCTTAATACTGCAAAGTGATTTCCAGCTTTATTGCATAAATCCCAGTGTTTTCATAAATGCGTCTATAACTTACCTGATAAGATGGAAACTCCAACACATACAAGACAGTATTCATATACTACCTCAGTTGGAAAGTTTTTTGCAGAAAGTCTTTGATTTATGTAAACTTTTGTGAACAAATTATGTTCTTCTGTATTTTAAGTGGTTTGTTGCTTAACTTTATCAGAGATTTTGGTGAGGTGCGTAGCATATTGATGTACGTGGGAAACATATATTTCCTCGTTCCAATAGATGGATATTTTTTTTTCCAGAAGACATTTTATAAACAACTGAGAGCTAATGTCATGAGACAAATACCATGACAAGCCACAATAGAGTGTAAAGGGAGCCATGATGACAAAACATTAATCTGTGTATTGCATTTTAAACCCCTTGACAACAGAACTTCATTCTCTGAATCTTAGCAGGATTTCTATAACCCTCAGTTTTATTTCCTACTTTTCTATTTGTATTACAATTTTGTTTAATATGCTGTACCCAGGTGTATGATGTGAAGGATTTTAACATTATACTTGAACACAAAAATCCAGCTGCTACAATGCCAAGTTTTTTGTTTACCGGATAAATCTGGTTTTGTTAACCTGTGCACTTCCCCGTTTATACATAGCATAAATTGCCTGTCTTGAGAGTTCCCATGTAAAAATGCATACTGTCTTTTTTTTCAACCCCCGCCTCAGTGGGCATCTGCAAAGTGAGTTTTATTTGTCGCTTGTATACTTTGCTGATAACCAATAAAGATGTTCGATAATCTTCCAGGTGCATTTTACCTGAGATTTAGGGGGAACTAATAATAGAGATGTATTGGTTTACTAGAGAAACAAAAGATGAGTGATATTAAATGGATGCATTATGGATGCATTAAGTAGCATGACTTTGGGTCTTTAGAATCTTGATTATCCAAGCAATAGCTGCCTTCAACCTGACTGGGAACTAGCCCTTCATTAAAATTATCTTTAGCAAATATCATTAAAGCTGTAATGAGTAGTTTTACCTGTAATGTTATTAATGGACCTTTTCCTGTGGTGCCAAAGTGTATGATCTATGATGTTCCCATTCAGGCTATAGTTTCAAAGTAAAGTTGGGTAAAAAAAAAACCTTAATTAATGCTAAAGAGGTCAGTAGCTACTTGGCACAGCCTCAGTGGAAACCAATGCCACGTTGCCTTAAGTGGTATACTGCTGGTATATGAAGTCATATGGTGGCAGCGGTGTAGCAGTGCAGACAGCCTACATCCGCAAGATGTGTCTCTTGCGTTTGGCCAGAAAGACACATGCTACTGTCAATGACAATGTGGCCTGCAGCCCAGAACACCCTCTCATGATAAATACTAGCTGTCCTATTCTGGGAGCAAGTCCCACCCACTAGTCTTGACAAGACCCCTACTACCAGTGGCCATGCCTCCACCAACACCAGAAGGTCTGATGTGCGTATTTCTGAAAAATGAGTCCATGTGTCATGCTCTACCCAGGCTGCGGAGCTGCATGTCTTTTGTTTCCCTGTCTTGCTTTAATCCATTCCTGGATTTCTGTATGCTCTGTTCTGATCTTCCATCCCTTGATTCCAGTCTTGCTCTTTGCTTCAGCTCTGTTTCCTTTATAAGGTGTGCCCCACCCGTGTGTTCTGTTTGTCTCAGTCTGTAGTCTAAAGATATGTCTCAGTGCTATGTGTTTGGGTTTCATGTTTGGTTTGTTTAGTACCTCTGGGTATTCCTTGTCTTGTTCCCTGTTGTGCCCTATATTATGTATGTCTTGTCTGGTTATGTTTCTTGCTTGGTCTCCCTATCCCTTGCTTGCTTATGTTTCTGCTATATACTCTGCTTAGCTTCCCTACTTCCAGCCTGCAGCATCCTGCACATGATTCCAGTGCTATGTGTCATGCCTGCTCCAGGTTGTCTGCAGGATATCTGTTATGTCATCATCCGCTGCTATGTCAGGGCACTGGTATGTGGCTGCAGAACCCTAGGTGCCCACCAGGTGAGTGCTGTTGCCCCGCACCAGTCCCTGTCCAACGCCGCTCCTGCACCGTAACTCCTGAACACAATCTTTGGGCGCGCTGGGTCATTACATTCGTCTGTATGGACCCGGTTTGTGACACCATGTTTCTCCCTACAGTTTAAAAAAACTGAGAGGAAATACAAAAAATATGTAAAAGGTTTCATTTAACCCCTTCGAGACAAAGGCTGATTTTACTTTTTGTACCCTTTGTGACAATGGCCTTTTTAACATTTCTGCGCTGCTTGTGTTTAGCTGTAATTTTCTTCTTTCCCGTTTACTGAACCCACACACATTAGATATTGTTTTTTTCAGGACAAGAAGGGCTTTCTTTAGATGACATTGTTTTGATTGTATCATATTATTTACTATTAAAAAAATTATAAAATATGGTGAAAAATTTAGAAAAAAATGACTGTTTCTAACTTTTAGTTGAAAAATCTTTTACTCATCTATAAAAGGTAATGAAAAAACCTGCTAAATAGATTCTACTATTTGTCCTGAGTTTAGAAATACCCAATGTTTTTATGTTTTTTTGCTTTTTTCTACCCATTATGGGGCAATAAGTACAGGTAGCGTTTTGCTATTTCAAAGCCATTTTTTCCAAATCTGGTAATTCTTCCCCCCATGTGCCATTTCGGGTATCTTTGAACCCGGCCAATGCAATTTACCCCATCAAGTCATATATTTTTGAAAACTAGACAGCCCAGGGTATTCCAAATGCTAGTATTTTAACTCTTTCCATGCACCATATCTACCACCAGTCTTTGTCAAACTTTATGGTAGTCATTTTTTTGCATTTGTTTTGTCATACACATTTTACTTCAGGTATGAATTAAAATGTTCTAGTTTATGTCACTATCACAAAACACCCCAATATGTGTTCAGCAACATCTCCTGAGCGCAGCGATACCCCACATGAATGATTTTGCCTGGCTGTTTGGGGGCAAAAGGGCCACATTTGGGGCATGCGCATTTTTCAATGTTGAACTTTGGCATTTGGGGATCCACTGCCCATGCCCTATTTGGTACATCTTTGAGCCGAGCCATTTCAGTGTGCCCAATAAACCCATATATTTTTGAAAACTAGACACCCCAGGGTATTTCAAATGCTAGTATTTTAACTCTTTCCATGCACCATATCTACCACCAGTCTTTGTCAAACTTTGTGGTAGTCATTTTTTTGCATTTGGTTTTCCACACACATTTTAATTCAGGTATGAATTAAAATGTTCTCGTATATGTCACTATCACAAAACACCCCAATATGTGTTCAGCAACATCTCCTGAGTACAGCGATACCTCACATGAATGATTTTGCCTGGCTGTTTTGGGGCAAAAGGGCCACATTTGGGGCATGCGCTTTTTTCAATGTTGAACTTTGGCATTTGGGATCCACTGCCCATGCCCTATTTGGTACATCTTTGAGCCAGGCCATTTCAGTGTGCCCAACAAAACCATATATTTTTCAAAACTAGACACCACAGGGTATTTTAAATGCTGGTATTTTAACTCTTTGCATGCACATATTTTACCACCAGCATTTTTTCAAAGTTTGCAGTAATATTTTTGTGTGTGTATTTTTCCCACACACACCTACTTTATGTATGAATTTACAGCTCCTGGTATATGCCGCTGTCACACGACACCCCATAATGTGTTCAGCAACATCTCCTGAGTGCAGTGATACCCCACATGCATGGGTGTGTCATTTTTTGGGGGAACTAAAAGGCCACATTTGGTACGTGTGCATTTTTCTAATTGGAAATTAGATGTGTGGCCATCCTTCCCCCCGTGTTAATTGGGACGTTGTTGAACCTGGCCCATTCAATTTACCCCATCAAATCATACATTTTTTTAAAAGTAGACACCCCACGGGCATTTAATATGCCAGTATTTTAACTCTTTCCATGCGAGAATTGTTTTAAGCTAATATGCTAATTTTAGGACTTGCTCACAAAAATATATTTTTTATATATATATATATATTTTTTATTATTTTTTTTTAAAAAGAATTTAACATTTTTTTTCAACTTGGAGGTTCCCCTGATAGTGACATCAGTGGGAAATGATTTTTACATTTTACTGTTTTTTACTATTTTTTTCTAATTATTATTAATTTTATTTTATTTTTTAATTTATTTTTACTAATCACACTGTGATTAGAAAGCTGGGCTCCATTGACTTGCATGGTGAATGCAGTACCTGTATTCAACCTGCAAGTGGAGCCAAAGTTCTCTAGATGGTCTGGACCATCTAGCGAACTTTTAAAATTTGTGGTTCCTGTTACAGGACGGCGGCCATCTTCCTTGATGGCGAAGATTGCCGGCAGCTGCGGCTGTGACCGCTCTCCGGAGCGGTCACAGCCCATCAAAAGGTTAGTGTTTGGTGTCGCTGGATGCCTCCTGATCGAGGCATTCCAGCGACACCATTTAAGTTTAGGAGGCGATCGTCGATCGCCTCCTAAACGCTTTTAAAACGGGCGTCCGCCGCCATACAAAGTATGGCGGATGTTGACGCCCCGTGGAGGGGCCAGAGATGGCCCCTTCGTGCCGATCGCGGCGTTGCTGAATGCCTCGAGGTCGAGGCATTCAGCAACGCTTTTTGGGTGCAGAAAGCGATAGTAGATCGCTTTCTGC